>OV277868.1:18273902-19510805 GCA_922989275.2 Gari tellinella
CTGGATCTACTCTGTTTTCTATTGCTAGTAAAATTGCCATAAACAGGCAAAGGATTAGGACAGAGATGTTTGTAAGCAGAAAGAAAGAAATGAAAGCCATCAAGTAGATCTAGCCAGATCTAGATCTAGATCTAGATTTCAAACGTATCCTTGAATTATGACGAGAAACTGTATAGTTTAAGTCAAACAAACGTTCTTTTTTTCTTTTCTTCATTATAATAAATTCCATGGTGCTATTCAAAGGCGTAATTTTACTGTGGAAACTCAAACCTTGTCTTGACAGACATTCATAAGTTGTTTTATTCTTTAAAAAAATTGTTAGATTCCTTATAACTAGGCGTATCCAACAGTTTGGCACAAGTAGATCTACTTACATTTCTTCATTTAATATTGGCATGCAATTTATATTGGTTTAACTCTTTCCTCCCTGAAACTTTAAATGGATCATTCCAGTTTCCATTTTAGTCTAGACTATTTCTTACTTTTAACTTTTTAAGGGTTGTTTTTGTCAATGTTTGGCATTATGACAAACAGTGAAGACCCTGATCAGAGGGCTCCTTTCGGAGCCCTCTGATCTGGGTCTTCACTGTTTGCACAGGCCAAGTGTACTATTCACATGTACACTGTTTGAAAAGGACGCCTATATGCGGGACAAGGGTTCAAAGGGTTAATTCACAGACGGCACTTTAAGCAGACGATAATTACAGTGGAGAATCCGTTATTAGTTCTTGTTTAAACGCAAACAAAATACACTAAACTGTAGAAAAGGACAATTTACTTTAACAATTCTGACTTTTCATTTTTTATCTGAGAGGCAAACAGTTTGGAGCCTGATTAGACGCCGGATTTTCCGGCATCTGATCAAGCTCCAAACTGTTTGCACTGGAAATAATAGTTTTAGCATAAACGCGTTTATTGGGAATGAAGTTTTCTCCATTGTTAGCATATTTAGCAGTTGCTGTGTCTTTCGGTAATACTGGGTTCTTATAGTATTTAGTGCATTTGTAACTAAATACAATGCAAAAATACCGTTTAACGTATGTTCAGCCTACTTTCTTTTCGAAATAGCATTTATCACTCTAAAACACGATACTGCTTAACCCATTTGTGCCAAGTGGATTATTCCATGCTAATATATTGGATTAGTCCATTTTTTATCAAAGGGATGAATTGTAATCATTTTCATTTTATTTGATATTGAAATTTCTACCAGCAAACAGTGTAGACTCTGATCAGACGCCGCATAATGCGGCGTCTGATCAGAGTCTACACTGTTTGCCTATGTCCCATATATGAAATCGTGGGCACAAATTTGTTAATGTAAGATACAGGTAAAGCAGAAAATCCCATGAAGCTTTCTGCCTTATCTTTGTACTGCATTAAGCCGATATAGCTTTGCACGGATGCAGATACAAGTACATCAAGAAGAACGTAATACAGTTGAACCTCTCTATTACGGTCACTAAAATAAAGGCTAATTGTCTGTATGAAGGACAGGCGACAGCTTAAAGCAATGTGAAAGTGAAACAGAAATCTCTCGACTGATACCTTTTGCTTAAATGTCTGATCTGCATTAAGTTGAAATAGTGCATTATTATTGTAACGGCCGATGTTTGTTTCGGCCAATTTGTTGTTTGTCTAATAGTTTGAATCTGGCGCGACTGTACGTTACCTACATCTATTATTAGCGGGTAACGTCACGTCGCGTCGGATTACGTTATAATATATGACGTCAGAACGTTATTGAAAGAAAATAAACAATGGAAGAAAACATTAACAAGAAGAAAAATATATCTAATATCCAGGAAGGAGAACAAAATCGAGAATTGTAGAATCCCCCAGGAATTTATCAACACGAGTAGATGCGCTTATGTATGCATGAAAAGAAATTAAAGAAATCAAGCGCATCTACTCGTGTTGATAAATTCGTGGGGGATTCTACAATTATAGAAAATCAACCTTCGTTTTAGCAATTTTACGTACACTTAAAATTCTCTATTACGATCACTAAAACGAAGGCTAATTGGTTGAATAAAAGACACGCGACAGCTTAAAGCAAGGTGACAGTTAAATAGAAAGCTCCTATAGGAGCTTTCTGTTTTACTGTTACCTTGCTTAAAGCAGTCACTTGTCCTACATACCTAATAATTAACACAATTTAGTGGTCATAGTAGAGAGGTTTTACTGTATGCTATCGACGTTTGGTTGTATCTTTTGGGTGGTACAAAAATCTGTTCCAGATGTTTTGAATAGGAGAAAATTGTAAAACAATACATATTGCCGATGTTTGTATTTGAAATCTGACCGGTACCCTGTAAAAGAAATTCGAACTGTTAGAACGTTGTAAACATGCATGTATTGCACGTGTTTATAGGAGAAAAGACGTTACAGAGCCTCCTCCCTACAACTGCCCTCCGAACTGCGATTCACTCCTGACAACAACGCTTACCACTGTATGTGCTCCCTCCCTACAACGGCCCTCCAATCAGCTATTCCCTCCTGACAACAATGCCTGCGGTTGTTCTCCAAGCAAGAACATTTGTCTACAGTTTCAACTGCTGCAATATCTTCTGCTGTTTTTTCCCTCAAAATTACATAATTAATTAATTATTGAATATTTTGACAAAACAAAATAACAAAATGACGAGTGACAAACAGTTTGAACCCAGATCAGGCGCATCGTAACTGATCTGGATTTAAGATTTAAGCTGTTTGCAACGTAAGCAAACTCGTGCTCGACACTCAAAGGATATTACTTTTCTCTCCCAATACATGTATGAACTGTTAGCATACGACAAGTGTACTTTTATAGGTACACTGTAAATAAATGGCGAGTTTACTCGTCGATAGGATTGAATGTATTAAACAATTACGATATGTGATTGTATCCATAAACGGTGCAGATCCTAGGAGCCCTCAGATCTTAGTCTTCGTTGTTAGTTTACGGCAGGTGTTCTTTTCATCTAAGTGCACTGTTTGTAAATGACGAGTATAATCGTCGACAGGGTTGAATGTGTTAATCAATTTCAACATATGGTTCTATACATGAACGGTGCCGATCCTGGTAAGAGGACTCCTGTATGAGTCCTCTGGTCAGGGTCTGCACAGTTAGTGTATGACAAGTGTACTTTCCAATTGTACACTGTTAGTAAATGACAAGTATGCTCTGGGTAGGGTTAAATTTTCTCTTCAAGTACCATTATTTTGTGGACCACCAGGAAGATAAATTGCTTGTGTGTTCTAATTGTGTTACCCAATTTAAATATAGTCTTTATTATTATTATTATTAGTATCATCATCATCGTTATTATTACTTTTGTATGTCCAAGCTTAACCCATTGAGCGCCAGTGAGCAGTAATTCGTAAGCGTCCTTTATAAGCAGCGTACCTGTGATGAAAACATTAAAAGTTTGTTCAATGCACACAATGATCACCCCCGTAAAAGAGTCCCTTACTCGGGTCTTCACTGCTTATCATGTCAAATCATTGTCAGAAAACAACCCCATATCGTCAGAACTAGACAAGACCAGGGCTCAAGATAATAGTATTTCAAAAAATAAAATCTTTTTTGTTTTTATTTTAACCCTATGGTGTAACTACTCATTGGAATTGTCTCTTCGAGACAATTCTAATGGGTAGTTACACCATAGGATTTGATTCTGAAATAAGTGAGAAAATGTTGGATTTGTTCAGTTTATTCCCTCTTATCTTAAAAAAACTTAATGGGAAACTTAAAGTGTCCAATTGAAATGTCTGAGGTCAATGAGTTAATGTCTATTTCCGGTTATCTTATTTCCTACATGTATATTTGTAATGGTTCCTTTGTTTTCCGTCATCCGTCTTATCGTCTGTATCATTAGCCTTTTCACTCAATAGAATCAAACCATTTCCCTGCCTCGGTATATTCGGTTATGACTTCATAAAATCAATTAAACGCATTTATTCCTAGAACAACATCAATGTACAGTGAAGTAGACGTTAGTCTTCTTATTCTACCTACTCCTAACACTACTCCTTACACTTCCACTACCTACTCCTAACACTACTCCTAATACTACCACTACCTACTCCTAACACGACTCCAAATACTACCAATACCTACTTTTAACACTACTCTACCTACCCTAATATTACAGTGGAGAATGTGTTATTCTTTCCCAATAAACGCGTTTACGCTAAAACTATTATTTGCAGTGCAAACAGTTTGGAGCCAGATCAGACGCGGGGTAACCGGCGTCTGATCAGGCTCCAGACTGTTTGCCACCAAGATAAACAAGAATTATCAGAATTGTCCAAAAGTTGTTCTTTTATACGTTTTAGTGCTTTGCGTTTGCGTACGTTTGCGTGTAAACGGGAAAGAATAACAGATTATCCACTGTACCACTACCTACTCCTAACACTAACTAGGTACTCCTAATACTACCACTACCTACCCCTAATACTATCGCGACATTACTCCTAACACTACCACTCCATACCCCTACCTACGCTTAACACTACCACTACGTACTCTACTTACCCCTAATACTACCTACTAACACTACTCTACCTACCCTTAATACTATCACCACCTATTCCTGACAACCACTACCTACTCCTAACACTACCACTGCCTACTCCTGACACTACTCTACTCTATCTACCCCTAATACTACCACTACTCTACACCTACCACTAATTTAACTACTCCTTACACTACATACTCTTAACACTACTCTACATACCCTTAATACTAGCACTACCTCTTCCTAATACTACCACTACCTACCCATAATACTACCAGTACCTGTTCCTAACACTACCACTAGCTACTCCTTACACTAGTCTACCTACCCCTAATACTACCACTATATACTCCTAACACCTCCTAACACTACCACTACCTACTCTGTCTACCTCTTATCTTAGCACTCTACTATATATGTACTTTATCTACTTCTAACACTAAAGCTAGATAACTATTACTACAACAACTACTACTACTACTATTACCCCTGTGGTACAGGAGTAGTGCACAGACAAGGCAAAAAGACACCAATGTAAACAAATATAAAGGCGTCGTTGACTCCCGAATGGGTGTCAGTTCAAAGAAGGCATTGTGCCATACAGTGAAATTGACCATCAATATCTCACGGGGATTATATACAAGCACAGTTTTACGTTGGACAGGTTTCTGCAGAGTGAGTGAGAAAGTTATGAGACAAAAATGGCCTTCAAACTCATTTTGGTTCATTCAAGCGGACGATTGCTTTCATGCGTGTCCTTTAAAAATAACAATCCTATTTAAATATTTATTCGTTTTTATTCTCACCTCTTTAAAGAAGTTGATATTAATAAAATTCTAAATTTGCTTTCCCAAATGTATGCAATCGAAACGGTGTATGAACAAGGTGTTATACCCCCGGGCAGCCGAAAACAGTTAAGACTGCGAAAGAGTTATCTTTCGTGTGTCTATTGTTTTGGTTGCTTAATCCCTTCACTGCCTTACCCCAAGTACGATAGATCTAGTTATTTGCATACAGTGTGGTTCCTGATCAGACGGACGCCGCGTAACTCGGTATTTGATCAGGTTCCAAACTATTTGCAACTAAGATTAAAATATAGCGTAAGAAAAAACAAAAACGTATTTCTACATTTTGTTACATTTCGTTTGCGTTCTGCGCTCATCTCAATAATTCAGGCCCAAATACCTAAAACAAAAACTACATTTGATAAATGAAACCAGACTTCGCGTATCGCTGCTTCTAATAATGGTCTACTGTTTGTCAATGTCCTGCTATGTTTAAAATATACTAAATGCATTTGCAAGACCCAGTGGTCTACCCAGAATTCCAAGAAGATTGGTTCATGTTTTGGTAACGAATATGATACACAAGGTAACTTATAACCGGCAAAGGTACTTAGTGTTGAAAGAGTTAACCCCTTCACTGCCTTACCCCGAGTGCGATGGTTATTTGCAAACAGTTTGAATCCTGATCAGACGCCGCGTAACGCGGCGTCTAATCTGGATCCAAACTATTTGACACTCATTTCAATATTTCTAAAATCAAAATACCTAAAAATTAAATTTCAGAAATAAAAGCAGACGAAAATTGTTTAAAATTGATGACGTCACGGCAGTGAAGGGATTAAATGGGTTTATGGTGCCGATGGTTACATTTTAACAGAACACGGACTTGTTTACCCCTTGGCAATGTAAAATTGGGCGTCGGTTAAATTCAAATTAGCTTCAGTGAAAATATTTAAGTTTTAACTATTTTCCTACCGTAATATCGTCTGCTTTTAAATTGACGTATGCAGACACGTCCCTAACGTCAGTTAACAATTTGGATTCCAAAAATGTGGATGCCCTGAGGATATCCAAACGTTCTCAGTAAAATATTTATATTTAAACCGGCGATAGTAGTGGATAAGATATTTTATTTCAGATGCAAAGGTTTATTGCAAATTGGTCTAGAGTTTTTGAGAAAAACCACCAACAATGATTTTGATCGGGAGCGTGTTCGTTGTACACACAACTGGAGCATGGTTCGTTGTAATAAAAACAACCAAAATCTTATTTGTTTGATAGCTAAACGGATTATTTTTTAAATGCAGTTGACGATTATACCCAGACTACTCGACATACATATTTGGTGTCATTAAGAGCTGCATTTGTTGCCTATTCAGAACAATTTATGGTCAATGAGCATCAGTTTCTTCAGAAATCGCCGTAACGGTAGAAACTTTTTCAAGTTAAACATCAACCTCAAGCATTTATCCTATAAATAAGTTTTACACATTCTTGCATCAGTGTGTGATACACTCCGTAAAAGTAATCTTGGTCTACATTTCAAGCTATATCCAAGGACAAACATCATATCTGTATACTCACATTTGTCGATTTGACAACTGACGCCATTTTTAACGGGAGCCGACACGTAAGATTAACGGGAACTGAAGCGTTAAGCGGGAGCCCCGCTCGTTTTGCCATACCAGTGTGGTGACGTTTTTTACGCAGTGTAAACGCTTGGGGACATTTTACTGGATACTTCATTTTACAGATTAAAGACGTTGATGAAGTAGATTTTTAAAAGCAAAGATATATTTGAAAACAGTCAAACATTTTTCTATATAAATCTATTTTCGCTAACCCTTATTTTTGTTTTGCAAATTAAACGCTAGTTTTATGCATTTGTAAATATAACATCACAATGACGTTATTTTGTAACTTTTGGACATTTTACTAGACAATTCATTTTACGGACTAAAACGATACATGAAGCGGTTTTGTAAAATCGACAATTAATTTGAAAATAATAGAAAAAACGTATTTTTTCTGTGTAATTTTTATTTTTCTAAAGCCAATTATTGTTTTGAAAAAAAAAAGATACTTTTTCTGAACTTAAAACAACGACGTTATTTTTCATTTTGGGACATATTACTAGACAATTCATTTTACGGAATAAAAAAGAACCTGCAGTGGTTTTGTTTATACAATGATATTTTTGAAAACAGTAGAAAAAACGTATTTTTTTTCTGCAAATATAATTAAATTTTATCAATCTTTTCAATGTCAGTAATCAGGCAAAATCAAAAAGTTACATTTTTTCCGGAAATTAGGACATATTTCTTCCGTTTGAATAATATTCTCGTTTCAAGCGCTTCTAATATGGGATTTTGAAAAAAAAATACTTTGAAACCGGAATTGACGTTCAGTCAACATTTGCAGACGAGATGTGCGCATTCTCCCGCTTTTAAACGGTGGAGAATCTGTTATTCTTTCCCAATAAACGCGTTTACGCTAAAACTATTATTTCCAATACAAACAGTTTGGAGCCAGATCAGACGCCGGGTCACCCGGCGTCTGATCAGGCTTCAAACTGTTTGCCACCAAGATAAACATGAATTATCATAACTGTCCAAAAGTTGTACTTTTCTATGTTTTAGTGCTTTGCGTTTGCGTACGTTTGCATTTAAACGGGAAAGAATAACAGATTCTCCCCTGTAATGATCGGCACTGATAATGACGACTGATTTTGAAAACGAAGTGTATATTTCTAAAATATTATATCATCACTGTATTCAGCGAGTCGTGATCTTTATTCAGGTATATAATACTTATGTACTTTTCAAGCTTTACATACTTTAAAAAAACGAAAGAAGCGCCGTGGGAGTGATTTGCTTTGGGGGACATCATTTTTTGACGTTACGTCTATGTGAACTGTTTGCTGCATGATAAGAATTTCAATATAAAACAAAATGAAAATGAAAATTTGGACCAGGCATCCCTTTGATAAAAATGGACTAATCCATTATATTAACATGGAAGAATCCACTGGGTATAGATGGGTAAAACCGTTTTTGCAAATGATAGCTAAGTCGCGTTGATCATGATGCGGGTTAAAAGAATGAAGTCGCCCAGACTGCATGTGTTAGGATTTGTGATACAGTTTCTTTAACCCTTTCGTGATCAAATTATTCGGGAGTTTTACCCATTCATCGCTTAATTGTCGTCTGTTTCAGTATTGTTGTCTGCAAGGGACTTTTCAAAGTTAGATTTAAGGTTGTTTGAGTTTTAAAACATATCGAATACAGTGCCAAATAGTTTGGGTCTTGGTCAGACGCCGCGTTAACGCTTAAAACGCGGCGTCTGACCAGGACCCAAACTGTTTGCATACGGCGCGCTTTAAGGCGTCATTGAGAGTGAAAGAATTAATGCTAATTTTTAACATATACTTTTTTAAAAATTGAGTCTTAGACGTTTTCAAAAGAGCCTGTGTACAAGCTATAATGAGTTTGGAAAGCTCAAATATAATTTAACCAATCAAATGCTTGAGAACGACATCATACTCAACTCAAACTCTAAAATATAACCTTGGGGCCTGACCAGATCAGTGTTCAATTTCTCCGGGTCTGGTCTGGCTCAAAACGATTTTAACCGTTATTGGTTTTTATCGAATGAGTTAATAAAGTCTTAATCATTATTATTATACAGTCGAACTTCGATATCTCGAACTCGTTTAACTCAAATTATCAGATAGTTCGACATATGAACTGCATTATTCCGTGCTCGGTTAGGTCGAACATACCCATTATTCCGAGATATCCAAGTTCCACTGTAGTTCAAATGCATTTTGTGGAAAAGAGTGATATGTAGGCCTACTTTACTGAACAGTATACATTTGCGTTTACGGGGGGAAATGCAAATGATGATTTTAAATACATACGTTTTGCATTGTTTTAATTACGGAACTTTATCGTGATAGATCTATACTAATGTTTTATTTCTAGATCCAACTCTGGCATTTCTATTTAACCCCTTCATTGCCTTATGCCGAGTACAATAGCTGTTTGCAAACAGTTTAGATACTGATCAGACGCCGCGTAACGCGGCCTCTGATCAGATTCTAAACTGTTTGACACTCTTTAAACATTAATTTCTTAAGTCAAAATAGCTAAAATTCAAATTTGAGAAATAAAAGCAGACGACACTTGTTTAAATTTGATTACGTTATGGCAGGTGAATGGGGTTAAAACTTAAAACAATTAATGAAATGAATACTTCTATTTTAGGGATTTTTTCTGATTGCGTAATGGAACTAACTTAGATATCGGTTATATAACTCATAACCAAAATAGCCACTCGATCAATATGATAATTATCTATCTTCCCGTGTGGTGAAATTAATTTTAAAACACACGTTTACATAAAATTATGTTACATGTAAGCTGCAGCAAAACCCTGCAATTAGCATCTTTTACGATTAATCGTTCTCGCATTCAATGTGGAGGTATTGAAGACAGGCGTGCAGCTGAAAGCAAAATGGGAGCACAACAGAAAGCTCAAAAGAATTCTGTCTGGTTTAGTTTAATATTATCGAAAGTAGCTATCTGCTTTATACATGTACATCAGTATAAACGTTTCTTTGACTGGTCATTAAAGAGGAGGTCCACAGTATCTAAAAAGTGCGATTGGTTTGTAAAATGCTTATTTTATCAGTAAAAGAGCTTAACATGCATGCTATCGATAATATTTCATTAGAAATTAAATGAGATATGAACTGAATGACAAGACCAATTAAATATTTCTTGGATCATGGCACGATCTAATTACATGGTGCAAACCTGGGATGACGCAGCTGTTCTATGTTATCGAAAATCTGTTAAAGATCTAGATGTCCAGTTTGGAAACAATTAGCTCTGCAGGTGTTGCGCAAGAAACGCAAGTGCAAGTCGGTTATGGCACAGTTCTTAGCGAGCGAGATCATCATTGTCAACATAAGAAATGATACTATACAGTCCTACCATTTACTGTATGTAAGAGCATGAGATTCATGCTCCGCTGTCAAAGCCTAACACTAGTGAACATTTTGGCAAACTTACAGTAAGGTGAAGGACTGTATAGTTACCGTGGAGAAAACGTTATTCTTTCCAGTTTAAACGCGAACGAAACGCAAACACAACACACTTAAATTGAGAAAATGACAACATTTTGATAATTCTATCCTTTCATTTCGATCTGAGTGGCAAACCATTTGGAGCCTGATCAGACGCCGGGTTACCCGGCGTCTGATCTGGCTCCAAACTTTTTGCATTGGAAATAATAGTTTTAGCGTAAACGTGTTTATTGGGAAAGAATAACGTTTTCTCCACTGTAGTTTAAACATATTTAGTTGCATAATAACATGTGCAAAGGGATTGGACTACAAGTTATTACAACATTATCATTTTTCCTTTCCCTATAGATATATACAAAACAGTGGCATAACATAATAAAGTAGACAATAGAATAGTTGCTTTGCTAAAATAGTTATCGGTGGCACAACCGGGGTGTTGTTAATACTCATTTACTTTAATACAAATGGTTCGTTTAATGATTTTCAAAAAGATTGTAATCGGCGGAATTATCCTGATGTCGATTTAGTGGTGTATAAGATATTAGCCCATTTATGTCCAGCGTCCCATGAAAGGGACATAGGCAATAAGTGTATACTCTGATCAGACGCCGCATCATGCGGCGTCTGATCAGAGTATACACTTTTAGCTGATAGGAATTTTGATATAAATCAAAACGAAAATGAATCTATAAACCAAGCACCCCTCAAAATAAATAGACTTATCCCATTTTATAAACATTGATGAATCCATTCGGCGCAAATGGGTTAAGGCGAGTTTCAAGTTTTATGATGGTGTACTACTGATACTGATTGTTTTACAACATTGATCAATGCCATCCAACTCCCTCTATGCGGGGGTGGGGTGTCGGGGCGGATATAGAAAACTGAGGCGATTTTCTACACATTGTATCGACAGAGTAGTTTTGTTCTTTCGAATGCCCATTGTAAAGCATCGATACATCGAACCTTGGTTTAAAAAGTCTCATTCGAACTCACGATCCCTGGTACCCTCGTCGAGCGCGTTGACACTCGACTACGCCCGCCGGTCAGTAGTACAGTGCTCCCTCTCTACAACGACATCCAATGGGAGACACATTTTGTGTGTGTTGTTCGGAGGGAGTCGTTATAGAGAGGGGAAATAAAGACTGGGCTTACATTTGCAAACATCTTGAATCCAGATCAGACGCTGGGTTCAAGCTGTTTGTCACTGGTCCAATATATGTATTCTATCAAAATCTCAACTAATATGTTACTGTGAGAGAAAACAGCAAACGACAATCTAAAGCAGACGATATTGCAGCAGTAAAATAGTAAAACTTAATTATTCCGTTAAGGGAATTACGGCGAGTGTCGTTGTAAGGAGGGAGTCGTTGTTGGGAGGGCCGTTGTAGAGAGGGAGCGCTGTATTACTATTTGTAAACGGCAAAATCACAATCAGAGGTCCAGAAGTGTTTCATCCTGTCAAAAATCAACTTTTTCAAACAGCTCTGATTTTGAAACCGAACATTTAGATTAATCTTTTTTTGGAAGGTAAAGACATTTTAGCATCTAGCATTGACTTTTGTCCAATACATGTATATACTGTAAACCATTTTTCTGCTTGCATTTTTTTCTGAAAGTGCTACAAAGTTATTTTTTATTAATTTTCTCTGTAGTGCATGTGACAAAATGTTTTAAGTAAGAATTACTCAGATCTTCATAAAATACTCAATATTCCATATCTGATACTGATAAAGCTGCTAAAAATGAGTGTCACAGACTCTGCATGTGTCACAGACTCTACATTTTCACTTCTTTCGTCATCCAAATGATGCATCTTAGTATATTGGCAAAGATCTTTAACCTGAATAATCTGAGTCTGGTAGAGAGGAGCCTTTACATAACATAAATAACTTAAAGATTTATCTTTATATAGCAGTACAGGATATGTGTCATAGACTTTACAGAAATTTGGCTGAATTTATTTCAGAAACTTCAGCTAATTGGCATTATTCTTCGAGTATGAAACTTGAAAAACTAATATGTGGAATGGTAAAATGCAAGTCAAAGGATAAAAACAAACTTATTTTTAGCTTTTTCTTTATACAGTTTTTGGAACAAAACTGTTTTAAAGCAATAGGGGGTGAAAAACAAAAACACATAACAAAGTGAATATTTAGTTTAATCCAAACAAAGTGAATATTTAGTTTAATCCAGCATTATTTTTGAAGTACCAAACATATTGCGATAATTGAACCAGCAGCAGAAAGAGTAAAGATCTGGTTTTAAACTAATGTAAAATAGGATAAACTCTATTTAAAAGTCTCTCTATGAAACACTATACAAACGTAGGTCTACCTATTTTTCAAGTGAAACAGCATAACATCGAAAAATTTCTAAAAAATGGACACAAACATGTGTTTTTCTCCTGACACGATTATACCTATGGTTTCATGAAAATTGTCTCGAAGAGACGGTTTAATCAGTAGTAACACAATAGCATTCGGTGCTGAAATGAGTGAGAAAATGTTAGATTAGTTCAGATTACTCTCGATTACATCTATAGCTGGAGCACTGGAAATGACCCTGTTAACCCTTATTCTGCTGCACAGACGTCTGCTTTGACATTGTCGTCTGCAAAATGTGTTCAGTTTAGATTTATGCATTGATTTAATTAAACAAACATTAAGATGAGTGTCAAACAGTTTGGATCCAGATGAGACGCCGCGTTACGCGGCGTCTTTTTAGATTCAAATAGTTTGCAAACTCCTAAAAGTTACGACCAGTAGACACAGGGTTAAACACTATGAGATCCAATAACAAAGTGTACATAATTATTCACTAGGGGTAAACGATTAAAACAAACTACGGTGAATCTATACCTTGAGCTTGCTGAAAATGACTGTTTCAGCCTTGTCCGCTCTCTAACTCAAACACTTCATTTTGGATCTTCACCAAACTTGCTACAAATGTTTATTAGTATAGAATCTAGGTCAGGTTTAATAACTAGCAAAATCGCATAAGGCATGTCTGAGTTATTGCCCTTGAATAATTAAAAAATGAAATTTTTAGTCATTCAAGGGCAATAACTCCAACATGCCTTGTGCGATTTTGGTAGTTAAGATGATGACCTAGATTTTATATTAATAAACATTTTCAACAAGTTTGGTGAATATCTGATATAAACTGTATGTGTTAGAAAGCAAAAAATGCTGAAACATTCATTTTTAATACTTAAAGGGCCAAAACTCAGACATGCCACATGCGATATTTGTAATAAACAAACTAGACCTAAATCTTATATAATTAAATATTTTCAGCAAGTTTAGTGAATATCCAATAAAAACTGTGTGTGTTAGGGTGCAAAAATGACTGAAACAGTCCTTTTTTATTAATAAAAAAGGCAATAACTCAAATATACCTTATGCGATTTTAATAGTAATCAAACTTAACCTTGATTTTAAATCAGTGAACATTTTCAGCAAGTTTTGTGAAGATCCAATAAAACGTATTTGTGTTAGAGAGCAAAACTTGCTGAAAGCAGTCATTTTTTAATACATAAACACACCGGGGGAACTACGTCACAGCGTAAGCAGATATTTCCCGATGACACGCAGCGGTTACATGCACTATTTTGAGCACTCGCAAATATAATTTTGTAAACAAAAGGTCAACACGTTGGCATTAATTTCGTCTCCGAGGGCGCAAGCGATAAATATACCCCGCCGATTAAAGGTAAATAAACATTTATGAAACATGCACATCGATGGGTGTGAAAATTTCAGACAATTGTTACCGATTGTATGTGATTATTGTTAAAATTATAGCAAGTTTACAAGCATGTTGAAGTATAAATTAGTTTAAGGCCTGTATTTTCGATGTTTACACATGCTCCCTCCTGATTTCCTGAGAAAAACACACGTAGTTGTTGTTGCATGGTTGCCAATAATAGGAAACGGCTAGAAACGAAATTTCCACCTCCTTTGTATCAAAGTTTAAATATTTTAAAATGACACGGTAATTTCCCGATCAAGATTTTAATGACACGGTTTTTCTTGATAGCAACACGGTTAATCCCGACGATGGAGGGCTCCTTCGATGAACAGGATATCTCCGTGAAATATGCTCCAAGTCAATCAAATATTACTGTCTTATTAAAAAATGTATGGAACTCGACTTCTTTGCGATATCCTAATAATATTTTGTTCAATTTAACTTAAAGGATGTTTTAAACAAAAAGTAATTATTTTTTGTGGTGTTCAACTTGGATATGACAACGAATAAAAAAAAAGTTTCCTATTGGCTTTCATTGTTACTTTTGTCCGCTTCAGCAAAGAACATAACGTTACTAAAAGTGTACAAAACTTACAATGAAGGTCTATCGGAAACATGTTTGTCTTTCAACCGATTCAGCTCAAATTTCACTTGTTTAAAACAACGAGGCTAGTTTAAGTTGAATCGGATGAAAACTTATTATGACCGTAAATGTTTGGACCCTGGCGGGTCTAATATATTAAAACTATGTGAAACACATTTTAAAAAGTAATATTACATATCTGTGCCTGAAACCTAAAAATGACAGTCAACGATATTTCACTAAAACGACACCATCAAATGCAAGAGAGTCACAATAAGCATTCTATATTTTATATCATTTAAAATCAGTATATTTTAAATGATATGAAGATAGTTATGTTGTTTCACAGAAATATCACCATAGATGTCTCAAGAAAACAGGTATAAGATAAAACCTATAACTAGAATTTATCGGAATGGTCGAAAATTAAATCAAAAGCTTTTGAAAATTTAGATGGATATTATGAAACATGTGTATTCTAAGAATCATTGTAGATCTCAGACTTTGGCATGTCTTTAATTGTATAAGTGTTTGATATACCGTTATATTTAGTTATAAGTTATAGTTACGGTCTATGTCCATAATAATAATAACAAGAAATATCTTCAAAAAAAGAGATTCCGTCGAAAGTAAAAGTTTATTTTGGGAGTGAACAGTATTCATTCTTTAAACTTAATACAGGAATTATACACAAGTTGGCCCAGTGTTAGTCAGGTCAATGAACTCCTGTGACGACAAGCTAACTTTTGACGGGTGTCGTCCTCAGCGTCTCATGGCAATAGCCCCAAACAGGGAGGAAAATAAATTTTGCCTCATGCCTTAAACTCTCAGATTGAGTCACATTTACTAATTAAAATCACACTAGTATTGCTAAAAGTCATTTTCAAAACAATGTCTGACCTCAAATTAAGCTTCAGGTTGCTATTCATCTAATTTTAAACTTTTCAAAATACTCCAACAGAGGTTGTTTTTATGCTGTTTATATGGCTGTTAGTACACGCTGTACACAAAGATGATACACAATGGATTTAAACCAGATTTAAATCTCTGGATCAAAAGTCAAATTAAGTGTTTTAAAGATTATTTTTGGTACCAGGTTGGTGTATTTGTGCAACCTGAATCTATTGGTAGTCTTACTTTTAAAAATAACGACTTACTTTTTGAGAAATTTGGTGCCCAACAAAATCCGTTGGGCTTTAATTAAATAGAGAACAGAATATATATCCTTTAATGCCGGTGTACTGTGAGGACAGCGCCTGAAGTCTAAAAATTGCTCGTTGTCTCTTACTGTACACAGAGTGGACTAGCCCAGTGTATAATTCCGTGCTTAAAATGTCTTTTCAAATTTGGTCAGCACAGGCTTGAACTATATGGAAAATGTTTTGGTGGTCTCTGATCTCTAAGCATTCGGCCAATGAGAGTGCTGCAGTTCAAGCAAGCGGTCATTGACCAAGATTTCTGATCATTACTGATTGGTTAAATCGTTTCAACCAGTAGGTTTAAAGCGATGACATTCACGTCTTCGACGGGAATAAAGTTCTTGCTACTGGCCATTTACAATTTATTTGACACCTCAAATATTTGCAATATTTACAATTATTTTGGTCTGATCCAACTCAAAATTGATTCAGATCTTTCAACCATAGTCCGTTAACCTATGATGAGTTCCAATCGGATCTAACAAAGAATGAACATTTACACCCATTTACCTCAATGTTAAAGTTCGATTTTCAATTCAAGTTGATAACACACGACCGCAACCCAACTCCGATTGGCCACCGTGCTACCGCTGGGCGGACGTCTAAATCACTGTTGAATTTTCTGGGAAAAACTATTATAGGCTAGCAAACATTGAAGCATTGACGCCCTGGTGTACCATAGGCGTAATAAGAACATGGGGGAGGGACAGCCCCGTCCCCACAATAATTGCTCCCGCATGGAAACGTTTTTTAAAAACCATATAAAATCGCCCTAAACATCAGACAAATAGTGGCTGAGAACGTGCATGTTCTCTATAGAGAATAATGTGTCCAATCATCACATCGGAAAGGAATAAGACAACAACATCACTCATTGGTTCATTGACATCGTATCTGAATTGTTTAATGGTCTTCCATTCCGAGAAAAAAACATCGATTTATTTACAATATTTTACGATATAGTCAGGAAACAACCGTGTCCGTAAAATTTTCATCGGGAAAATAACCGAGACGTCATCTTTACATAACCGCTGCGTGAACAGAAACTTTCAAACCTTTATTCTTTGTTATTTCTTTAAAATAAACCTTATTTAGAGAAGGTCTGATGTAGAATATTGAATATTAACGACATACACACCCTGTGGAACGAAAAAAAAATCGCAATTATTGTAGGTTTTATCATTTTGTATGGAAATTGAATCTTTTTTAGAATATTTAATTTTACCTCATGAAATCGTTGATATGCTTTAAAACTTGATGTAGGATTGGGTCTATAAAACATTGACAAAGAACTTTTAAACGGGTGACAGTAATTTATGTACGTACAGGAAAGTTGCTTGCCATTTTCGAAGCGCACTTTCATTTCTCGACTTCATAATCCGAAATAACCGCGTCCGTATCAAACAATACCGTGTCTGTATCGGAAGAGTAACCGCTGCGTGTCATCGGGAAATATCTGCTTACGCTGTGACGTAGTTCCCCCGGTGTAATAAAGGGCAAAAACTCAGATATGCCACATGCGATTTTAGTAATAATCAAACTATACCTAAATTTTATATGAATAAATATTTTCAGCATGTTTGGTGAATATCCGATAAAAGCTGTTTGTTTTAGAGTGCAAAAATGACTGAAACAAGTCATTTTTTATTAATTAAGAGGCAATAACTCAAAAAAACCTTATGCGATTTTTGTAGTAATCGAAGTAAACCTTAATTTTATATCAATGAACATTTTCAGCAAGTTTGTGAAAGATCGGATAAAAATTAGTTGAGTTAGAGAGCGGACAAAAAAGTGTGATAGTCTAACTGACTGATGGATAGACGGGCGGAGATAGATTCGGTTGCCCCCAGTGAAGTTGTATTCGGCTGTATCACGTGATACTAAGCCGTGTGGAAATGTTTATGTCAGACGTTCTATTTTCGGTTTGTTATGATTTTAAATCGCCTTTTTTGGTGATTTAGGTCCGTCTTCATCATTTCATAGATCAGTTTGGCCCATAAGAATGTTCAAACACTATTATTATTAACCGTTATCGTATTTCAGGCATTGAGAAAAGGTCTGAAAACACAATGGGACTTTAAATGTGGGCATTGACAATGGACCAGTAAGTATCATCTAAATACAAAATTACATTTGTAAACAACAACAGTCAGTATTTATGTAAATGTAACATGAAAGAAACTCTAATTGACCTATGATTGTGGTTTTAAAGTTTGCATTTTTTTCTACGGCTAATACTTATACTCAATATGACTATGAGAGAAATCAAAATCCTATGGCGTGAGTTGTGCATTTATTTGATCATAATAGAGTTTTTTTCAACAGCAAACAGTTAGGAGCCAGAACAGGTATCTATATATATCAATAGATATTTGTTCTTGCTCCAAATTGTCTGCAGTAGAACAAACATGCGTAGATATGGAACGAATTGATCTATATCAAGTTATTAATAGGCTACGCACGATCAATTTTTTCGAGGTCGATGTTTGACTGGGGATTGTTCATAAGTACAGAAAAAACCTCTCTATTATGACTCCTAGATTGTGTGCATTGTTAGGTGTTAAAGACAGGTGTACTGACTGTACATGCTTAAATCAAGGTGACAATAAACACACACAGCTCCTCTAGCAGCTTTCTGTTAAAATACTGTCACATTGCTTTAAGTTAGCTGCCAGTTGACATTTATACAACAAATTGACCTTCTTTTCAATGGCCGTAAATTTAGCGAGCTTTTACATGTAGATCCATGTCGGAATTTGAACAGTTATTGGAGTGAAACAATACAGGTTTATTTTCGCTCATATGTGTACTCACGGAGAAATAAAATTTTCCTTTTGTTTGAAAAATCTTCCTTCCGCAGAAAGGAACCTTCTTTCCGGGGAATGAACGTTTTAACATCTGATTTTATCATTTTAATATCGTGTATTCATATAAAATAGCAATGAATAACATAATTTTTATTCAAAATAATGTTTTGTTCGTTCAACATACGGAGAAATAAAATATTCATTTTGTTTTAAAAATCTTCCTTCCGCGGAAAGAAATCTTCTTTCCGCCGAAGGAACGTTTAAACATCTTATTTTATCATTTTAATATCGTGTTTTCATATAATATAGCAATTAATAATATAATTTTATTCAAAATAATGTTTTGTTCGTTAAAAAGGGTACACACGCGGAGAAATAAAATCTTCCTTTTGTTTGAAAATCTTCCTTCCGCGGAAGGAACCTTCCTTTTGCTGTTTAGTCATACCCGTTTAGATCTATAATTATATCTAGATTAAAGTAATTTTAAGAATATCACTTAAAAGCAGCTAGATTAACATCCCGAGGCTGAGACCGCAGTAAGTAGTACGTGTTTTAGTTATGTGACGTCAAAATTTCAATGACGTCATTATTCGTCAATTTAGTATATTTAGCGAAAAGTGGTCACGCTTTATGAAAAATGCCAGTGCTTGGAATAGTCGCCAGCATGCTGATCCTTGACGGTAAATACCATATGTCTGAAAATTGATGTTTACAGTTACTATTTGTCTAACCTTCAAGTGTTAAGAAATTAAACCCTTTATTCAAATCTAAAACAAGTAAACAAGGTCATGTGAAGCATCTAGAGCTACAACTTCCGGTTCGTTTTTTTTTATGGCAGAATTCATTGTCAACATTTTTCAAGAACGTGTCATTTTTATAGAAACTTAATACTAGATCATACATAGGCCAACAATATGCCTGCTCATTATATTATACCGATCTACACCAGTTCATTTCTTCTATGATGGCCATGCTGTCGTTGCTATTTATCCTGACAATCTACGAATTCCGCCAGACACAAGAACTAGGTAGTCCTTCATAGAAAGCCGTTGCATATGCTAATATCAACATTTCCCATCATTTTTTGTGATATTTAACAGTTTTCAGTTTCTGGCATATGCAACGTCTTTCACTTTTTCAATGAAAACTCGGCGCAACGTTCCCACGGAAAACCACGGAGGAACGATTCAAGAGACATATTGAGCAAATTAGGTGTGTTTGAGCTCGTAATTCACTTCAGTCCTGTAAAATGACTGTTTTTCAAACATATTTTGCCACAAAATAGTTTACAGTACTCACATTTTGTGTTTATTTATCTGATTTGAATCACTCCTACACATTTCATTAGTAACCCATGTCTATTATTAGTATCAGTATAGGGAATTCCCTTGATTTGCATATGAGGTAAACCGGAAGTTGGTTCACAAACTAATTATTTAAACGAAATCCACCATTACAATTCCCCCTCCATTCTTAAGCTATTTCGTTCAAATGAATTATACAATTGTGTAACCGTATGACGTCATCACAAGCATGGCGGACTGTTTGAACATTTTTCGACTGGGAATATTACTGTAAGCGTTATTGACCTATAGGTAGGTGAGTGACATGGATTTTAGGCAATATACAATATAAAACTGTTTAATGTATCAAATGAAACCCATATTCTCTATGAACTAAGATAAATGACGAAAATCGATTCAGGTAGAAAATGCGTTAGGGAATTAGCCAATAACTTTTAGACGTTGAAGCTTACAAAAAAGGAATGATGAAAAAGAGCAAGCGAAACGTCTAAATAATTTGGACTAAAGAACTAGGCACAGCAGTATATTTTGTTTTAGACATGTTGGTTCATCCAAAGATTCCTATAAATATTCGTTTTATCCCAGAACCATCACTCTGGCTGCCCGCTGTTGCCCACACATCAGTCACAGTCGACTCATACAAGACTATCCTCACCGTACCTGTAGACTAGTCTCCACCATCTGCTTCTAAACATGAACAAATCAATGTACATAATTTTAAAACCACATATTTCGACATTTTATCTGAGCACTTGTAAAATACATGAAGTATTATTGTATAAACACCTATAACAGTTTTATTTTGTTTTACCAGCGCCTGCACATAAACTTTAAATTTAGTGAAGGAGTGCAGTATCCATGATGATGATGATGATGATGATGATGAAGGAGTGCAGTATCCATGATGATGATGATGATGATGATGATGATGATGATGATGATGATGATGATGATGATGATGATGATGATGATGTGTGTGTGTGTGTGTGTGTGTGTGTGTAGGGGGAGGGGGAGGGGGAGGAGATGCTGATGCTGGGCAATTGAGCTACTCAATCCAACTAACATGTAACACCCTTAACCCTTATCCTGCGGTGATGTCGCTTGCTTCGAAATTGTCGTCTGCAATTTTTTTCAAACTTAGATGTATACATTTTATAAGTAAAGAAACTTAAAGACGAGTGTCAAACAGTTTGGATCCAGATCAGACGCCGCGTGACGCGGCGTCTGATCTGGATCTAAACTGTTTGCAAAAATCAATTAAGTCGCGACCAGCAGGCAAAGGGTTAAACAACTTTAATTGGACGCTACCCAGTCCGGTCAGTGGGCACACGCCGGAGAAACAACGCCAGGGTTCCCACGGGTCTGGGAAAATAGTTTATTTTCAAATCAGGAAAAAGGCAGAGATTTGAAATTGGTCAGGGAAAATTGATATGTCAGTAAAAGTCAGGGAAAGTAAGGGAGTCTGCAATTGAAGGCATCAACATTCTTTTTTTTTTCAGCGGAGTTGAATGGTATCTACTTAGACCAACATTTTAACCAATCATATTTGACCAGAAATTTAGAATTAAGAGCACCTGTTGGAAACTGAATTGTCTGATTGGTAACTGCATAGGGTTTGGTGCTGAAATGAATGAGAAACTATTAGATTTGTTCAGTCTACTCCCTCTTAGCCCTGGAACTGTAGCCAGACTGGTCTATGCACCTTTACAGTTTTACCAGATATGAAATGTGAGTGTAAAATTAAGAGATGTAGTGTTTACTACTGAGCTGATGACATCATGCTTCTATTTCAAGATATGATATCAGATGTCTTTTTATAGATAGACAGTGGTAGCTAGGTGTTTTGTTTAATAATGGTTTACTACCAATTTATTTTAATTGTTAACTATTTGTACAAACTTACTATACATTGATAGCAATATAATAAATGGCCTCAAGTGAGTTAAACACAACCATGTTGTTTGATCATTTGTATTTACAAGAGTGAGGTGTTATAGAACTTGTACAGCAGACTGCTGTTCTGTATTAGCATGCACAGTTTATTTATTTATAGTTTGTTTCAAGAAACTCCCCATGAATGAAGTTTGATATATAGAACAATAGCTTAATCTGAGGATCTCCTACCAATAGCTTAAGCTAAGATATGGATTAAATTATTATTTTGCATTTCTGTACATTATAGTTTTTTAGTCAGAGTTATGCTATATCCTTGAATGTGTATTTTTTGCTTTTCAATCCAAGATATTACAAATCTTTGAAAAACCCCATTTCTTACTATTTTGCACACCCATCTACAGCATGAATTCCACCACCCATTCCGCTGAATATCTTTTTTTAAAGATATTTCTTGTTCAATCTTGAATTTCAAAATCCCCACCCCCAGCGTTTTTTTTTGGGGGGGACCCGATCCTTCCCAATTAATGAAAACAAGGACTTTTTTCCCCCCAAAATGAGCATTTCACGGCACGATTTTTCCCAAAATGAGCCTTTTACGACTCAATTTTTTTTCCCAAATCATTTTTTTACGCCGTTTTAGGGCATGTTACCCCTATTGAAGGGGTACCAACTCATTCCCAAAGTAGTGAAAAAAAACTGTCCCCAAACCCCCACTTTCAGGAAAGCTGTGTTGGACGAGAGTGTCAATGATTGTTAACTCAATCACCCTTTGAAACTCTAGATGAACATTTTAAAATTCAAACAAAATTCAAGTTCATATTTCAACTATCCATTGGTGATTTTAACAACACGTGTGTTATATTGCGAAAATGACAGGCAGATCTTTCAAGTCAGGATCTGCCTTTTTTCACGGTACACAATCGAACAGGTAGCCTCGATGTCCAAGCCATAGATCAGGGTCGCATTGTAGCGGAAATGAAAACAATTTATACAAGTTGGCTTCTTTAAAAAAGAAGCCAGGGAAGCCGTGCAGTTTTATTGATGTGACATGTATCGTCAACTCTGGTTGTTTCGGACAACCCGATTGATTCGGACACTTTACAAATAATTTTATTACACAGAATGGAACACATCGACTTGCTTTAGCAAGCCAGAATTTTGTCAAAACTTTGGAAAGACGTCATTTCGCCTTTTAAAGGAGAAAGCATCAGGATTAGTGACTGTATTAAAGAATTTGACTGATAGGTAATCCATTATCGTAATTATGGCATTGACATATTGCAAAACAAAATTACTTTCTCATACCTACCGTCACCTTGAGAAAATTACTTCCACAAATGTTTTATTCTCTGACCTTCGTGTGTAAATAATTCACATCTCGAAGCATCTAAAAATGAATTGCAGTTGCAAAACATTTCGTCATAAGCCTACATATGACGTCAAAAATCAGATCGCCTGAACCTACCAGAAGCACTTCAGTGATACAGATTGATCACGGGACATGTTTGTTTACGATATGTACGCATTTTTCAAATGCATTTGTTAGATTCTCTATTGACTAGTTTTAAGACTGTTTGCTGTGTTTGAGTTTCGGAACAAAAAATGTTCC
This sequence comes from Gari tellinella, assembly GCA_922989275.2. NCBI lineage: Eukaryota > Metazoa > Mollusca > Bivalvia > Cardiida > Psammobiidae > Gari > Gari tellinella. The sequence goes on from OV277868.1 coordinate 18,297,433, forward strand.
TTTCGTGCAAGATGTAACTTGCGAATAAACGGTTAAGGTGTTCGAATCCACCTCACTCTAGGCTATATAAGAGGGGAAACAAAAAACTATGCTGCGTTGGAAAAAAGAATATAGGTGAAAGGTATACTTTAGCATTTGAGAAGATCTTTTATACAACTTGCTTTTAGTTGTTGGTGTTTTAGACAGGTCGCTGCTTAAGACAATGCTTCTTTTCAGCAAGGACGTAGATTCCTTGTTTTCAGGAAAAGTGAAAGTACACGTACACAGAAAGGTCCAGTAGGAGGATTCTGTATTACTTTAACTTTGCTTTTAAGCTAACATCCAATCAATTTGCGTTATTTTATTGGTTGCAAGCGATTTAAATTACGGCCGCAACACAAGCACAAGTTTATCATATGCTTTTGATAAGTTCGGGTATGAGTTTTATTCCCAACCGAAGTGATTATAGATAAGTTCCGGCACGAGTTTTATTCCAAACCGAAATAAATAAAAAATTCGTCCAGTTGCTGTGTAAAATGTATGCAACCCAATTTCAGGCATGCGCAGACAGTTCATTTCTGACTGGTTGTACAAAAGTGCTCCCATTTTTGTCACCGTTTCCCAATAATCCAAAGTTCCTTCTAAGAAAATGGCTTCTTACAACCTCAGCACTGAGGAAGCCCCCCCCCCCCGGGGGGCTTCGAATAAACAACAGAATTTAGAGAAAAAAAGTGTTAACAAGTGGTCATTTTCTACGTTTTATTGCAATGCGTTGCTTTTAAACGGGAAAGAATAACGTCTTTTCCACTGTAGTTGCATATCCATCATCAACAACAACAAACATCAGCATAATTTTAATAACACAGGATTAATGGGGAGACTTTTATACTACATGTACACCATACACCTTTACCTCGTTCCCACTAAAACGCCCAATTAGCGCAATTACTCGGCCCCAAGCTAGGACATTATCCTGCCGATCACGACTTGACTGCCATGGTATTTGCAAACAGTTTGGATCAAGATCAGACGCCATGAATCACTTTAAATCTTTAACTGAATATCTTTTTGTATATGAAAAGTTTAAAGCAGACTATATTGCGGCAGAATACGTGTAAGGTGGACATTGAAATGAGGGGCGAATACGTGTAAGGTGGACAGTGAAATGAGGGGCGAATACGTGTAAGGTGGACAGTGAAATGAGGGGCGAATACGTGTAAGGTGGACAGTGAAATGAGGGGCGAATACGTTTTTCTTTCGGAAATCTTTCTCAATAAATTTGTAAAAACTTGCACTAAAACAATTGTTTCCATTGCAAACAGTTTGGAGGCAGATCAGACGCCGGGTAACCCGGCGTCTGATCTGGCTTCAAACTGTTTACCAACACGTTACAGTATTAATTATATATGAATAGTCAGAATTGTAAAAAAGTTTTCATTTTCTACATTGTAGCGCCATGCGTTTGCATTTAAACGGGGGAAAATAAAGGACGCAGTTCACAGTTCTTTTCAGAAATTCCCCGGCCGACAATCACTTATATGCAAACACCCTCAAAACAAAACCTCTGAGCACAATCTGAAAATAGAAGCAGACTTTCTCTAAAACAACTGAACAATAGCATAAAAATAAAGCACAAAACAAAGCAGACAGTTCTTTTTCTATTGCTGTCTTGGGTAAATTGGTATTTGTCTGGGGCCTCGGAAACTGACCGCAAAACCCCCAGTTTTAGACAAATCAGCCAAATAGTTTCAACATTTTTGGTACCGCGTAGAACAAAGCTGACAACATTCTTTGAATAATTGCAGCATGTACTTTCAAACCAAGCCAAATCATAGAGCACTTAATAGTCTACCAACATTTTGACCGTTTTTGACCCCTCATGGCATGTCGTGTAGACGGGTTACATCCACCTGATTTGTGTTCAGTGAATATATCTGAGAAATTCTAGGGGGGATGTAAAGTCGAAAAGTTCAAATTAAGGTCAGAAATGAGGTCAAAGGTCAACGAGTGCAGATTTTTGCATACCATAATATATATTATATACCTAACTGTATTTACATTTCAAATATATCAAATGAACTATTATTGGTTACAATTAGTTCACAAATATCTGTAATTGCTAAATATTATCAAAAAAGTAAACTATTACAGTCAATGTTCTTTTCCAGGGGCAATAACTCTGATTTTCCTCTTTCTTTTTTATATTTTTATAGCTATTTTTTCGTTATTTTTGTCTGTGTTCTAATGACATCAAATTATTTTTATGTTTCTTTACACCTTTGACATAAAGCAGCAATTCCATATGCAAATTAAAGTAAATATTACAGCCAATGCCCTTTTCCAGGGGCAATAACTCTGATTTTTCTCTTTCTATTTTATTTTTTATGGGAACTTGTTTTCGTTATTTTTTGACTGCTATCTTATAAACTCAAACTTTTTTATGTTTCTTTACACCTTTGACATAAAACAACGATTCAATATGCAAATAAAAGTAAATATTACACTCAATGCTCTATTCCAGGGGCAATAACTCTGATTTTTCTGTTCCATATTTAATTTTGAATGGGAATTTGTTTTCGTTATTTTCTTACTGTTAATGTTTTTTATGTTTGTTTACACTTTTGACATAAATGAGCAGTTCAATATGCAAATAAAAGTTAATATTACTGTCAGTGTTCTTTTCCAGGGGCAATAACTATGGTTTTTCTATTCCTATTATATATTTTATGCGAATTGTTTGCGTTATTTTTGACTGTTTTCTTATATTATCGAACTTGGATTTTGGTTTACTTAGTACACTTTTAATAAAAGCAAAAACTAAAATGTAATATTACAGTCAATGTTCTTTCTAGGGGCAATAACTCTAGTTTTTCTCTTTCTTTTTTATTGTTATTTTTGTTCATTTGTTATTTATTGTCTGTTTTCTTATAAAATCAAACTTCTTTTATGTACATGTATATCTACACCATTGACATGAAGCAGCAATTAACTATGGAATTCATCACTGAAATATGCGTTTTAGGGTATAAATACAGACAACCCCGTTATATAAAATCAGCCATTGGATTGTGTGCAAATGAGTTTCTCTTAAATTCACTTTGGGGAAATGATCATAATATTAAGTTTTACTTTCTTAGGAACACTCGATTGACATGAACATACAGAATGGATGACTATGTTAGGTTCGAATTGCTATATAATGGCATCGTTGGTTTTGTGACAAATCCAAGGATTATCACTATGTATCTGGCTAAAACATGGTGTATTTACAATTTTGTGACGGGAAATTGTGCTTTATAGTCTGTATACGTGTAATTTTAACAAATAACATATGAGTTAGATGTAAATAGTCAGTATAATTATTCACATACTTTAACGTACAGTTTTACAAATGAACGATTACAATACCAATATCCATTTAGAGATATTTGAACTAAAAAGAACAATCACAAACCATTCACTCGTGGTATCATTTGACCAAGCTTGCAAAGAACTTTACAGATCTTTCATCGCCAATTCGATGTACTTTGACATGCATAATGCTTCATAATGAAACAATCCGATCACCGATCTACATACATTCAGTTTACAATGACGCGTCTAGCAAAAGTGAGTATGCGGGGATTCACAAACCACATTTATACATGCATACTTGTTGGCTTTTATAGCAAGCACATCTTGCCGAGCTGCATTTTTTCTTGCAATAGCAAGACGCGAGTTGCATGTATGTCATTGGGATAGAGGGATTCTTATCCAATTGGGGGTGATACATAGATAGTAGGGTGGGGTTCCAAGGCTGTCTTGACTTTCATGAGTTGCCTATACCGGCATGTGTCTATATACCAGTAAAGGTATGGAAACCTATGATGTTATGTCGACTTTGAGTGCATCATATATTTTGTTAACAAGGAATCATCCCCTTTGCTTTGCTGCACCGGCTAACATCCATGTTACCACGTCATTTCCTACAAAGCATCAACAGTATTACGTCTGTGTCCCTGCATATTACAATCAGACGATCAAACCCGCTTGCAACAGCATCCTTAGCAGGGAATATCATTCTAGTGTCAGCTTCTTCATGATCACCCGACAATTTATCAGCATGAAGCTATTTGACTTTGCATTTATAACGTCTACGAATGTTACCCCTGCTACAACAAGCAACCCATCTGGTAACAATGTGTCACTCAGATGATAGAAACTCGACAATGTATTTCTACTTTTCGTCGAGCACAAGGTATGGTTCTCTAACATGCGGTAGTGGGTCTTCTGGACCTGTGATTTTTTCCAGTGGCAGCTTTGATAGACATGCTCCCAAGGTATCAACTGTGACATCAATGCGTGTAGGTGTGCCTGTGAAATGGGAATATACCGAGTGAACAAAGTTTTGAGCATACTCTCCGAATGTCTGACATCCTTGAGGTCTGCCTCGAGCTTGAATAAAAGCATGACCATATACATGTACTATAACACATGTATATTTCTGATAGTCAGGTATCTGTTTTTGCGATTTCAAATCACTGGTCTATTGTTAGAATATCCAGAATTCGGGACTGAACTGTCTGGTTCATTACTCCATTTGATTTTGCCGATGCTAGTGGAGCTGAGGACAGCTCATGCTTCAGTACATCGTCATTCTGCATGGTTAGGCCTGAACTAGCTTCATTAAACATACATTGTAGGAGTACGCGGTCAGGTTTTATCTGTTTCGAAACCTGTTGCTTGTCTGATCTCGTGTCTTTATAAATACTTGCTTATGTATTTGACTTTGTTTTTTTGGTTGGAGCAAAACGTCGATGTTGCACTCTTTTAATCAATAATTTGTAAACTGCTTAACCAATGAACGGCTTCTGCAATCTCATCGCGTCCAACAAATCATTGCTAATGTCTTATGTTGCAGCATCCTTTAAATCTGTCTCCACACTTGTCGAAATGCAAAATACATCTAACAAACCGACCAATGCAGCAAGGGCTTAGAACTACCTTTGTTAAAAGATCTTGGTATACAGAAAGAGTTGGTTCCATTTGTACAACAATCAAACATGAGCTGGTTTCCCGTAGTGAAGTTAATATTTTTGTAAATTGACCCAGTGAGATCTCAACATACACAATCAACCCATTATATTATTTCGTGTTCTGTTAATTCGTATATGGTTTTCATATGGAAAGAAAAAAGGCTGCATGGACCACATCGAATGATATTCATGGAACATATGATACATTTACAAAATCCATTGTATATTTACTATTAGTTAACTTAAAATGTAGAAACAGTAAAGTCTTGAAAACATTGCGATTGCTATGTATGACAAGCCATGAGATAAGTTGTATTTAGTGCAATTATTGTGTTGAACTGGACGTGTTTGCCTGATAGTGGCTAAAACCTTACTACGTAATTCCTAAAAGCCAAGCAGCTTTGTTTAAACACACGAAAGTATTTGCATACCAAATAGCTTGTGTTTTGTGGCATTACACAAAAATATTGGAAGTGTCCACTGTCCAGTAGAGTGTGAATGAAGGAAACATATTGCTGATACATTAGACTAGGCTGCTATTTATTAGATATACATATACATATAGTTTTGAAGATTAAGCGTTAGAGCTAAAGAAAACTGATTGCAGTGACAGATGCTGCCGTTTTTGTTCAGATTAATGAATTTGTGAATATGACAATGAACATATATACACACACACATCATTAGCAATAATACAACATCAAACAACACATATAATATTTGCTATATACTAGGATCTACTACTTTACTATTCATAAACCATATATATATTTGCCAAAAATAAGTCAATACCCAATTAAACAAGTTTTTTAATAAATATACAATCACAAAATTAGTGATTTTTAACACTACCTTTGACTCCGAAAGTTTCACTAATGGTCATGTATGAGAAAATATAAGAAACGAATTTAATAATTAGTGCAGAAGGTAAAGGTCATCTTAAAGCAAATAACACATTAACATTTTGTCGGTGTTGGTGATTATTCAATAAATAAATTTTCAAATCGGCCTGAAGTTGACTGAATTAGCGTTCTAGTACATTATAACACTTATTTTGACACCAAATTGCACAACAGTTGATCATATATGTCAAATTTAAGAAATGAATTAGCTTTATCCCATATAAAATAGCGGCCATTTTGAAAACAAACACGTTTCTGTGTCAAACATTGGTCATTATGTATTAAATTAAGCTTCAAATCAATTTAAGGTCTTCGTGATTAGCTTCCTAATGCTTAAACACATATATTTCAACACTAAAAGTATCAAATTTGGTCATACATGTCAAATGTTAGAAGAGAAATGGTATATAAGAACCGAAAATGGCGGCCATTTTGAATTTTTACGGTGCAAAAGGGCTTTTTTTTTTAAAGAAGGGCCATACCAGTATATTATGTAAACCTAATTTGATGATTGTAACATCAAGTTTATGATTTTTTTCACTAATGTGCCCAGTTATTATAGCAGAAATGAACAGAAAACGCGATTTACTGGCTTATTTTAAGAGTTATCGCCCTTGTTTGTGACTAATAATTGCTTTTTCTGTCACGAAATAATATTTCTAGATTTTTCGACCAATTATACATTCAATAAATTTAAGATTTTTATGTTATCTATGAGTGATTGCAAATAACATAAAAATTAAATTATCATATCTCTAAAATCTGCACCCAATGACTTTTGACCTATTTCTGACCTGTAATACGCGCCTAAGAACTTTACACCCCCCTAGAAATGTTCGTATACATATGCTGAATACAAATCAAGTGGGTGTTGCCCGTCTACACGACATGCCATGAGACCAATTTTCCAGAGCCTTATTTTCGATCCGTAGGCAGACTATAACCTGCAATTTATTCCACAATGCTAACTTGTTTAGACACACTGTTGAAATCTGTCAAATATTGCCGGTTTCCAGCAGGAAGTACATGTGTTTATTTTCACTGGGCATGTGCAGAAATTGAAGTAAGGTCAAATTCAATTTTGTTTCGAATGAACAAAAGCATGTCCATTTGCTGGAATATAGCACATTTAAGGCCTTTCGCTACCGGAAGTCGGTCTTGCGGGCGAGCGGATATGCGTCTGGACGACACAGACTTTTTTCGTACGTGTTTATACTAGACAATTTATATAAAGGAAATGTTGATATACATTAGTATAATCCTTCATAGCGCAGTTAGTATAGTGGTTGACTATAGTGGTTGACTAGCAATCCAAAGGTCATAGGTTCGAGACCCATCCGATCCAAATATATTTTTTTAGTGTCCGATTTATTGACTTGTCAATCCATAACGCAGTAATCAAGAGACATGTTATGTTTAGTCTTCGTTGATTAGTACTAGTGATGTTTACGGTCCAAGTATATGTCCACTGACCTGTACGTTTTAGTTTAATGACTTACAAGTCAATTAAATCGGTATACATGTAAACGATTTGATCGAACTCTATAGCCACACCTTGAAGCTTATCAATACGCTAACCTTTTCAAGATCGATATTGCCCATTATAATTATGTTCAAACAATATAATAAACCTTGTATGCAAGTCCATGAATAAATAATAATGCATTTTAATGACGAAGTTTTAATTCTAAGGTAGGTAACTGTATCTAAACAACAAATATCCCACATTTTAATAAGAAAATATGTTATTACAACAAATCCTGACTGTAATATTTTCTAATTTTTTCAGACTGACTAGTTCATCAACCATGTATTTGAATAAAATGAAAACAAATATACATTGAATGAGTCAGTTTTTTGTAATTCAATTTTTTAGCATTTTGCAAAATTTAAATAGCTGATAACATCTTTCTGAACACCTTTATTCAAAATGTTTTTAGCTTTTCTTGTAATGAATGTTGTGGACTACTTATTGGGCGAGAATTATAGTCATTAGCTTTATTCATTTTTAAGAAAAATAAAATCATCAAAATTCTAGGTTTTTGTCAGAAAAAAGACCTTAAAGACAAACCACACGATAAATTTTGCCTATATTTACACACATTGTTTCTTAGGCTATTATCATTCTTCATGACAATTTTCATAACAATCGTATGGAAACTACGCGCATATGCGAAGTACCTTAAACCTTCAATTTGAGCTTCTGGTTTAAAAAAAAAAATGTAAGAGTCCAAAAACCTTAAATCAATGAATCTGATTGCGCCACTGCGCAAACGGGGCTAAGAGCTGTATACTGACCCCAAAGTTATCTCCAACTGCAGTTAGTAGTTAGGTCCGACACCGGATGGAATAAAGGGAGACAACCAGAAATACGTAGTTAATTGTAAACAGAATGAGTTTCTGCTCATTTCTGCGTGCTTCACAGTAAAATAGTAAAATCTTTCTGTAACTATCAGTATCGCTTAAACAACGCTGATTGATAGCATGAAAGTCAGGTGACAGTTTTAAAAAGGTAACTGTAAAACCGAAAACTCCTGTCATTTTATCTGAGGTATTTACCTGTCTTAAACATCTCAACCCTTTAAACCCTAGTCCCGCATTTAGGTGTCCTTTTCAAACAGTATACATGTGAAAAGTGCACTTGTCATATACAGACAGTGAATACCAAGATCAGAGGGCTCCTTTCGGAGCCCTCTGATCTGGGTATTCACTGTTTGTCATTGTTCAAAACATTGACAAAAACAACCCTTAAAAGTCAAAAATGGACTATACGTAAATGGAAACTGGGATTGTCCATTTGAAGTTTCAGGGAGGAAAGAGTTAATTCATACAACTTAGAGGCCGTGTTAGAGAGCGTTCATTTGTATTTGTGTGTATATACAGTAAATACAATAATACATGTACATTTTAACAAGGAGTTTCTTTACAAAAAATATTCGACGACATGCTAGGTTGAGCTAATAGTGTAGATTGGCGTAGAAAATTATTCAGGAAACATAATATATATGTAAATATAACTTAGGTTAGAAAGAAAAATACACATTCAAGTATAGATCTGCGAGAAAAAGCTTAGTTTTAATTAGAACTATTGTGCAAACAGTAAAACTAGCATCTGACATGAACTAAAAAAGGCAATAATTTAATATACAGTGCCCTCAAAAAGAGTTTGAACAAATTGTAAATTGCAATGAAGGAAAACACTGATAACTTTTAATGAAATCCATTCAGCTATAACATAGCATAATATCATTGACTGTAATATTGACAGTCAAACACATATACAGTTAAAAATAGGGTGTATCCACCATAATACGGACAGCAATGTTCCCATTGAGACATTTTGGAGCGTAAGTTTCAGACGGTTTGACTTGGGACCACAAGTTTCCTTTTGCAAAACAAAGCGTGACATCGGATTGACGCTTTCGATACCTGTCCCAATACTGTATGGTATTCCAAATAGGTAAAACATTCGGTTTAAAGTGACAACCCCAATAGGGTTAAATGCGGACAGATCGGTTTAACTCGGACATGGGTATTTTTTTAAACGGACATAGATAGTTTTAATACGGACATGTCTGGAAAATACGGACGTGTTTGTCTTTTTTAAATAGAAATCATTCAAATTTTATCTCAAGTTCAGAAATTGAACTTAAACAGAATGACAATCAATTAAATACTTTTTCACTTGAAAATTTCATCAAATCTGAGTCACCAAATACTTTAATATTCATTGAAATTCAATGTAAACATACTATCGTATTATTTTATTTGTTTTCTAACTTAATCTTCTTTGATGATTTTCTTTTTTGTAGCACTTGCTTCATCAGTTTTGTCTTTTCATCGCTTTTCAATCCTTTCTTTTCCCGGGTAGCTTTAATCCTTTGCTCTTTCGTGTCTATACAGGTCCTGCAGTAACTGTATAGCTACCCAGTCTCACTCTTCCTTCTTGCTGGCAATCTCTCGACCAAACATAATTGGTTTTTTTATTATTATTGTAGTTGACATATCTAAACCACATGTAAGGAAATATAGCCCTACGTATATATGTTTCAATAACTCCAGACTAGACAAACAATGCTATATATATGTTGTTACATGGTCAAAATGAGGAATATTTTTACAATGAAAGCATGTGAGGCTCAAAATCAGGGGCTTATTGCACTGCAGTACAGAGCTGTCGTCGAATAAATCTGAATTTGATCTACACTCAAAACTGTTTGCTAGATCTACTCGGACAATGCACCACTATTTCCAAGTACATTTACTGTATGTGTGTAGTATTGTAGACAGCAGATAACATGTACAGTGGAGAATCTGTTATTCTTTCCCGTTTAAACGCAAACGTACGCAAACGCAAAGCACTAAAACGTAGAAAAGAACAACTTTTGGACAATTCTGATAATTTTTGTTTATCTTGGTGGCAAATAGTTTGGAGCCTGATCAGACGCCGGGTTACCCGGCGTCTGATCTGGCTCCAAACTGTTTGCACTGCAAATAATAGTTTTAGCGTAAACGCGTTTATTGGGAAAGAATAACAGATTCTCCACTGTACCATCCAAAGCAGACGATAATTTGTGATGTAATAATATATATCTAGTTACCTTTATCCTATCATATGTGTCTCACAGATATTTCCAAATCTGGTTATTAACGGGAGTAAAATAGCAAATCGGACAGGCTAATATTTAAATACTTGCTCTCTCAACTATGTCTCCACTGTTTTTCAATTCAAATTATAATAGATTAAATGACTTTAACTTTCCCCCCTGTAACTTCAAATGGACAATTCCAGTTTCCAATTTAGCCTAGCACACCATATAGATCTAGTTAGGGTTTGTTTTTGCCCATATATTCTAATATGAGACAGTGGAGACCCTAGCCAGAGGACTCCTGTTAGTCCTTTTGGAGCCCTCTGATTTGAGTCTTCTCTGTTTGCATAGGACAAGTGTACTCCACAGATACACTATTTGCAGAGAACGCCTAAATGCCTGCCTATTGTTTATATAGAGAGTGTTATTTTCTTGTTAATTGTTTTTGATTGTTTATATTGATCGTGTTATTATTGTTAATTATATGATTTGTAAGAAATGCTTGTTTGAGGGCCTCACGGTAGATTAGTCTCCTGACTAAGTGAGTTACCCTCGTAAAATAAAGTCGTTCATTCATTCATTCATTCATTCAACAGCCTACGTATGAGGATTTAAAATGTAATGTAAAACAACATCTACAATCTACGTCTTTCCCGTTTAAACGCAAACGAAATGCAAAGCACTTAAAAACGTAGAAAAGTATACACGTTTGGACAATTCTGATAATTCATGTTTATCTTGATGGCAAATAGTTCGGAGCCTGATCAGACGCGGGGTTACCCGGCGTCTGATCTAGCTCCAAACTGTTTGCAATGGAACTTATAGTTTTAGTGTAAACGGGTTTATTGTGAAAGAATAACGTTTTTCCACTGTGCATGTCGTTGATAGGAGCAAATCTTTTGAAAACGTAGACTGGATGATACAGTGGAGAATCTGTTATTCTTTCCCGTTTAAACGCAAACGTACGCAAACGCAAAGCACTAAAACGTAGAAAAGTACAACTTTTGGACAATGCTGATAATTTATGTTTATCTTGGTGGCAAACAGTTTGGAGCCTGATCAGACGCCGGGTTACCCGGCGTCTGATCTGGCTTCAAACTGTTTGCACTGCAAATAATAGTTTTAGCGTAAACGCGTTTATTGGGAAAGAATAACGTTTTCTCCACTGTAATACACACATCAGTAAAAATTTAACTTGCTTGGGGTATAGGGTAATCCGTATAAAGATATTGTCAATTAGAGTGTGATGCCTTCATGAAAGTTGATTCATACATCGAAAACTATCAGGACTGTGAATTGAATTATTTCCCTTTACTTGGTTTGCGTTTAATTGGTGTAAATCCACTGGCACAGGTTTATTTGTATATATTTACATTCAGTCTGTAAAGTCTTAATGTAATCCTTTTAAAAATTTGCAGGTCATCCCTCGATGAACCTACACTTCGGAACTGGTTTTAGCCAGTTCGGATTTCCCCCGTGCTATTCGTGGACTTCTTCAAATAAACTTCATCGGGCACTTAACACTATGCTCCCATTGGTCGACGGTCATATGACACTAGCGGAGTGATACAGACCCACAGGTCGTTGCCATCGCGTTGCTATGTGTGTAAATGGTTTAAGAAAACAACCGCGACCTGTATTTTTAGAATGTGCTTTGGCAATAGATATTCAAGTTGCACTGTTATTAGTTTGCCTTGTAAAGTCTTTTCCATTTACAGAGAGAAAGTTTACCCTAAAAAATCCTGATTTTTTAATACAGTTAGAGTACATGTAGTTGGGACTACTTTCTCACCATATTTAGAAACTGGAATGGCTATTACATCGACATTACATCTATCAAACCTCTTTGACCGGTATATGATAAATTCTTATACAGAAAAACAAATCTGGCCAATAAACACATGAAATTGACAAGACAGAAAATATAAATATAAATATAAGGAATAAACAACATCTCTTTGCCGCTCATGACGGTATGACTACATTAGCTTCGGGGGGTAAATTTAACGAAAACGCCCATCGGGCGTTTACGCAATTTACCCCCTGCGAAGCTAATGTAGTCATACCGTCATGAACGTCAAAAATATGTTGTTTATTCCTATAATATGTGTGTGTGTGTGTGTGTGTGGGGCGGGGGTTAATTAAATGGTAACATAAATATTGTCCTGGTCATAAGCATTGTTTAAATGGTACCGATATAGTGGATGTTAGTCGTAGATCGTAGAGTGTGACGAGTATGGGGATATATCCGGTCGTACAGTGGAGAAAACCCGGCGTCGGATCAGGCTCCAAACTGTTTGCCACCAAAATAAGCAAGAATTATCAGAATTGTCCAAAAGTTGTTCTTTTCTACGTTTTAGTGCTTTGCGTTTGCGTACGTTTGCGTTTAAACGGGAAAGAATAACAGATCATCCACTGTTGTCGTAGATCGTAGAGTTTGACGAGTATGGGGATATATCCGGTCGTATGGGGTAAATAGATGACGATATCGATTTTTCTAAAGATAAACGCTCGCCTACTTCTTAAAAATTGCGAAACACCATTCCCTGATAGAAAAACTATGGTGAACTGGTACATTTCTGACACCAGTTAACCGCTTATCATGATAGATCCCTGTTAATATCTTACATAAATACTCAACTAGATAGTTTTCGCAAAAACTGTCGCTTTAATTTTCAGGTTATTATCTGTAAAGTTGAATGTAGAAGGTTTTCACGATAACCACATACATATATGAACACGAACTTTGTCATGGTATTGATTTAAACTGCCACCACTAAACGAATTTATCTAGTTACTGAACTGGACAATTAACTAGAAACATTTCGTGTTATAAGTTATCTAAATGTAGAAAATAGCTTTCGGATGACTTGGGTAGGGACAGAATATCATGTCATGCCACCATGCAGCAGTTCCATTTTGGTAGTATCGTATAAGATTTGTTTTGGGACCGAAACTATTTTCAGTTCAATGCTAATATACTAGTCTTAGATATATTTATACCCCCATCACTGGTGGTGGGGGCTATATAGGAAACGCCTTGTCCGCCCATCGGTCGGTCCATCGCTGATCAGTCCGTCGGTCAGTCACGTTTTTCCGGGACATTTGGCTTTTTCTTGAAAACTGTTTATGATGTTATCTTCAAACTTGGTATACATGATCAATGTTATTTTGGGACACTCATTAACAGGTTTCATAACTCTTGCACTAAATTTGACAGAATTATGCCCCTTTTTCAACTTGATTTTTTTTGTCTCTTAATTGAGCATTTGTTTCTTTGAACATGCCATTTTCTTGAAAACTATTCATGATATTGTCTTCAAACTTAGTACACATTATGAGTGTTGTATTGTGATACTTTTCATTAGGTAAGACAACTTTTGCACAAAATTTGACATAATTATGCCCCTTTATAACTTAAAATTTTGTTCATGCATTTATTATGTGGACATGTCATTTCCTTGAAAACTTTTTATGACATTGTCTTCAAACTTGGTACACATTATAAGTGTGATGTTTGCAGATTCTACTTGAAGTTACATAACTCTTGCCAACAAATGACAGAATTATGCCCCTTTTTAAGTTGAAATTTTGTTCTATTTTCTTGGAACATGCCATTTTCTTGAAAACTATTCATGATATTGTCTTCAAACGTGGTACACATTATTAGTGTTGTATTGTGATACTTTTCTTCAAGTGTGACAACTCTTGCATAAAATTTGACAGAATTATGCCCCTTTTCAACTTGAAATTTACTTCCTTAATATGCATGTATTATTCTTTCTACATGTCATTGTGCTGTTTGTGACAGGTCAGTTTTGAGTGGGGGTATCAATCACCTTTAGTGATAGCTCTAGTTAAGTATAGAAAGCAGACGGCAAAAGAAAGTACCAGAGCTGGGTCACATAAAAATGTTCGGGACCAGCAAACAGACTGCCTCTCTTGACTTTTCAAAGATTTATATCCAAGTAAACTAGTGAAAAGACAGAAAATAAGCCTGGATTATTAGCCAATGAGAACGCTGAAAGCAGGTGCGCTTAGACCTAATGTTGATTGAAACACCACGAATGACATGGCCAGTGTATCAAAAGCAGACGCAAACAGCTGTCGCCAAATTAGATTTATCAAATAGTAATGTATAATGCAAATTGCACTATCATATTGAAACATAGAACGATAGCGCATTTTGCATAATACATTTCAGTGCTCCCTCCCTACAACGGCCCTCTCAACTACGACTCCCTCTGTACAACGACACTTGCTGCTGTTCCCCAAACAAGACAATTATGTCTAACGCTTTTCATGGCTGCAATACCATCTGCTTAAATTTGTCGTCTGCTGTTTTTCTCAAAGTTACATAATGGACATTTTGACAGAAAAAAACTTAAATAACGAGTGACAAACAGCTTGAACTCAGATCAGACGCCGCGTGATCTGGATTCAAGCTGTTTGCAAATGTAAGCCAAATTCCCTCCCTACAACGACTCCCTCCGAACAACGCACATATTTTTTGTCTCCCATTAGCCTTCGTTGTAGAGAGGGAGCGCTTTTTATTTTACAAATGCCGTTTAGAAGCCCGAGTGCATGGAGAGAAGAACATACTATCGATACCTTTTTAAAAACGTTTTTATCCTTTACACTATACCTACGACTGTACACTTTTGATTTATTCCTCCGCAGAAGAAAATAATTCTACTTTATAGTCATGGATATACATATATAAAGTTATAAGCCATAAGCAATATTTCCTTTATCCTACAACATGGTGACGTAAAGCAGGTCGAAAGTAATTTAGCATTTTTGTTTTACATTAAACCTGTTGTAAAGCTGTTTTGAAAATGGTTTAGAAAATGGCTATGGATAACTTCGTTAAATGCATCGTCTTGGCAGATCTATTTGAATGTTTTGTTGTTTAATGATGGGAAGATATAATGCAGAGAAATCCTGCATTAATTCTCTAAATAAAGTTACAGTGGAGAAACTGTTATTCTTTCCCGTTTTAACGCAAACGTACGCAAACGCAAAGCACTAAAACGTAGAAAAGAACAACTTTTGGACAATTCTGATAATTCGTGTTTATCTTGGTGGCAAACAGTTTGGAGCCTGATCAGACGCCGGGTTACCCGGCGTCTGATCTGGCTCCTAACTGTTTGCACTGCAAATAATAGTTTTAGCGTAAACGCGTTTATTGGGAAATAATAACACATTCTCCACTGTAACTCTTTCCCTGCCAAGTTTTAACGTCTGCTTTAACCCACCTTCCGTCAAAATAGCGTCTGCATTGGTAATGGCGTCTGCAATAATTGAACTCCCTTTACGTCTGTATTACTCCACTGAAGAAAATACAAAATGTAGTCCCACTTTGTTGTAATAAATCTGCACCGTAAGAAATATACGCATGTACAGTACTCCCGTCACTATAACCACCCTCCGAACAACGATTCCCTACTTACAACAATGATTGCCGCTGTTTCAAAAACAAGAAAGCAATAATCCTAAATCTTAAACGTGTCGTCTGTTTTATTTTCTCAAAGTTACATATTCGAATTCTTGACAGAAAAAACAACAACTAAATTATGACGAGTGGCAAACAGCTTGAATCCAGATCAAACGCCGCGTTACGCGGCGTCTAATCTGAATTCAATCTGTTTGCAATGTCATTTAATCCTTGTCGTGCTCAACACTCTAAGGATAATGATGTTCCCTCTCTATTACAAATCCCTCCGAACAACACACCAACTCTTTCTCTTATTGGGCGTTGTTGTAGAGAGGGAGCACTGTAGAAGCAAACCGTTGATGAGGGTTAAAAAAACATGTGACCCGATCAATGCTCCTTCTTATGTGATAGAAAGTATAAATAACTAGTGAAGACCTTGGTGAAACACACAAAACATCATCTAATTAGGGTCTGCACTACTTGCCATTTTGAATGAATGATCTACTGTATAGAGACAAACTAATTGACTTAGCTAACATGTGTTTATCTATAAAGAAGTATTCCGGCAAGGACACATGGACAGTTATCCAAGCACAATTTGACTCAAAGGCCCAACGTGTTCGAACCAGTGTAGTGATATAGGTTTCTTTACTATATGCAAACGTTTATCAGTAAAATCTCACTTATTTTCTTTTAGATCCAGGAATTCTGAGTAACTGGATGAAGAGCAAGTTTGCTTGTAACCCTGTTAATAGAAAACGTAAGTATACGGTTATTCTTTCCCGTTTACCGGGTTACCCTGAGGCTAATCTGGTTCCAAATGGATTGCAAATGAAATGATATTTTAGCACAAACTCGTTTAGAGGAAAAACAAAACGTTTTCTTTATCAGACGTTTAGCTATATCTCAGTTTTTAAAACAGTTTGGGGCTGTGCTATGGACCACAACATGCCTTTGCTGACTGTCGCTTCAATGGGTGTGATTGCGCATCGTTAATTACATGGTGGGAAGTAAATCCTGATCAGTCTCAACAACAACAACAACAACAGTCCGTGTCAGTTCATACGTTGGGTTATTTAGTGTTTGATCAGTCTCCTAGTTATTTGCCACTGTATCTGCCACAAGTAGCCTCGATCAGTGTTATTTTATTATGTTTATGCCTCTAAAACTAGCTGTTTATGCACATACAGTAGAACTTCTCTATTACGACCACTAAAAAGAAGGCTAATTGTCCGTATAAAGGACAGGTGACAGCTTAAAATAATGTGAAAGTGAAACAGAAAGCTCCTGTAGGAGCTTTCTGTTTCACTTTCACATTGCTTTAAGCAGTCACCTGTCTTAAACGACTAATATTTGACACAACATAATGATCGTAATAGAGAGGTTCTACTGTATATACATACAGTGTTGTGCCTAGGTCCAAAATTTTGGGGGACACTGTGGCGCGCTGTCAAAATTTTTGGGGGACATTTGAAATTTTTGGGGGTCACACTAAAATAGCCTTTAAAAACATGATAGGCTTTCCTTTCAAACAGAATTAGTGTTTACGATATTGAACATGTAGATTTTCGGTAATCCGGTAAGGCTTTTACACGACGGGAAAACTGATGTTCGTCTATTTTTAAATAACTTGTAATGATTGTTTTGGTACATACAAAGTTGGATCAGCACGTTGTTTAGATGGGGGTTTCATTCATCAGGTGTCACGCTTCGCGTTTCGTCTGCTCTTTCCTCTCCAATCCGACGAGAAGTGAAGTCAAGTCATGCGTAATTTGACTGGTTATCGGGTTTTACCATAGCAATTTAACTGCATTGGCATATAAACCGCGCACAGTCTACCTTTTATTAATAAAGGATAGTAAATCGGCGGAAAGGATAGTTGTAATTGTAAGACTGGTTATCGGGTTTTACGTAGCCATTTAACTGCATTGGTATACACACACGCGCACAGTCTACCTTTATTAATGAAGGATAGTAAATCGGCGGATAGGATAGCAAATAGAGCAAAGGTACGGAAGACGAAAATTGCGCCCGTACGCCCGCGCCGTTACGAATTTTAAGGGTCCAAGTAAAAAATATTGCGGGAATCCCGCAATGCCGCGCTCTAGGTGCAACACTGTACATATATATAGACTGAAATGTGATTGTGTCAGCCCGTCCGTTTGTATGTTCGTGTCCAACATAGCTTGGAGAATATTTCCTATACCACACCATCTAGAGATAACATTACTGTTGCGTGAGTACATCTTGAGAATGCGCGTTTTCCTGTTACATTTTCATGGCACTGTTACCTCGATCCTAAGGCCTTGACATCAAGTACAAAAAATAAAAAAACTTGTCCAGAGGATATCTGCTATCAGCTAGGCCAAGGGCACCAAGGTTGTCATGTGAGTGAATCGTGGAAGTGCTGTTAGCTGTGACCTTGACCTTTGACCTCATCTATAGAAAAAATCTTATCGGGATATATTGTCTACGCCACATCAGCAAGATATGCCAACTTTGGACATTCATTTGCCCATGTACCGCGTTTATACTCACTAAAACCTTTACAAGTGTCAATTGAAAACACAGTGCTCCCTCCCTACAGCGGCCCTCCAAACAACGATTCACGCCTAACAACTATTGGCGCCCTTCCCCCAAACACTAGACATTTATGACTAACCTAGTTACGGCTGCAATGTCCTCTGCTGTTTATTTCAAAGTTACATTATGGTCATTTTGACGAAAAAAGAATTAATGATCAGTGACAATCAGCTTGAATCAGTATCAGACGCCGCGTCACGCGGCGTCTGATCTGGATCCAAGCTGTTTGCAATTGTAAGCGAATTTTCTTCCCGGTAAAGACTCCATGCGATCAACCCACACATTTTTTGTCTCCAATTAGGTGTCGTTTAAAAGAGGAAGCGCTGTTATTTTGAACCTGGTCATAAGTCGCATAACGCGCACTATGGCTAACGAACACCCTATACTTTTTCAATAACAGGAACTTGACAAAAAGCAAACGGCAGTTTTTGTAAAATTAGGCGTCTGATCACTATCCAAACAGTCTGCAATAACGAGTGCTCTTGGGTAAGACGGTAAACGGGTTTAGTCTTCAAGGCTAGTACAGTCCTCCCTCCCTACAACATCCCTCCAAACAACGATTCCCTCCATACTGTTTAAAAAAACAACACAATAATGTCAAAGACTTTCACTGCAGCAAAACGTCTGTTTGAAATTGTCGTCTGCTGTTTTTTCTCAAAGTTAAATATTAGTTGACAATAGTGGACAGAATTTACACAATGACGAGTGACAAACAACAGTGTCTGATCTGCATGGATTCAAGCTGTTTGCAAATGCATGCAAGCCAAGTATGTATTTCCCCTCCCTAAAGCACCCCCGAACAACATACACATTTTTGTCTTCCATTAGGTGATGTTGTAGAGATGGGACACTGTATAACACTATACTTAACCGTTTACATCACAAATTTTATTTTCAAACTCAAATACTATTACATCTTCTGCTTCAATTTTATTCCCTAAACTTTTAACACTTGTCCTGCTATTTTTTTATGTCGAAACTCCGCCCATTATCATCACCAATCATCTGAACTACAGCTCTCCCTCTCTACAACGACACCCAACGGGAGACAAAAAATTATGTGCGTTGTTCGGAGGGAGTCGTTATAGGGAGGGACATTTTTACAAAAAGCTTGAATCCAGATCAGACGCCGCATAAAGCGGCGTCTGATCTGGATTTAAGCTGTTTGTAAAAACTTCACTAAGTTTTTTCTCTGTTAAACTGCCCATTATGTAGCTTTGAGAAAAAGCAGAAGACAATTTAAAGCAGACGACATTGCAGTACTGTAGTAAATAGGGTTAGCCATAATGGTTTAGAGAACTGCTACAAGGGTCGTTGTAAAGGAGGGTCGTTGTTCAGAGGGCCGTTGTTGAGAGGGAACACTGTATTACATTGGATAAAAATAAGAAAAATAGTTCAGGTTCATGCAAATCCTTTAATACGAAAATAATGCATACCCTGATCAGACAAGTGATGTAGTGTGAAGGAGCTGTCCTGATCAGGGGTTACACTGTTTTCAAAACTTGTCAATATAGAATATAGCGTCTACGTTATTAGCAGGAGCAGGGACATTTGAAAACTATGAATATGACCTAAAAAGAGGTACCCGCGTGTAATCCATTGGTAAATTTGTTAAAAGCCTTTAGGCTTAGCATGCTAATTATCTTACCGTCATCTTCAAATTAGTCGTAGTCGTCTGTTTTATAACTCCAAATCAGTTTGTTTGTTTATATATACTAAAATGTATCAAATATTAGTCGTTTAAGACAGGCGATTGCTTAAAGCAATGTGAAAGTGAAACAGAAAGCTCCTACAGGAGCTTTCTGTTTCACTTTCACATTGCGTTAAGCTGTCACCTGTCTTTTATACAGACAATTGGCCTTCTTTTTAGTGGTCGTAATAGAGAGGTTCTACTGTATGTAAATTAATATAGTCTATGTCTATGTCTATGTGAATTAACAAAGTTTTTGGCGTCTAATCTGGATTCAAACTGTTTGCAAACGTTAGATGTCTCAGGCTGAACATACCAAGGGTGTACACGTAGGCCTACAGTGCAGTAGTGGAGACGTTATACTTTCCCATTAAATGTTTTAACGCTTAAACCCTTCGATTCGTTTCAAACAGCTTGGAGCCAGATCAGACACCGGGTGACCCGGCGTCTGACCAGGCTCCAAACTGATTGCCACTCATATTAATATGAATAGTAAGAGTTGTCTAAAAGCTGTAATTTGCGACATTTTATTGCAATGCGTTTGCGTTTAAGTAGGGAAAAACGTTTTCATCACTGTATGAAATCAACTTCCGTGGTATATTTTATCCATATCTGAATAGTTTAGGTTTAATGTAAATTTCGCTTGTGCCTTAGTCCATGACAATATCTAGAATATCACCGTGACGAGTATATACCTGCTAGATACAACTATCTGAGTGTGGAAACTCAGCCAATCAAAAGCAGCCAACCAGTATTGGGGACCAATAGGCACATATAATATATGTGCTTACTAAAAGCAATTTTGATTCATATGCTTCAATTCTACAACATTTATCTACATCCAGGGACCGACTGAGATTTCAGTAAGAAGGAAAAAAGGTAATTATTATTTATTATCATTTATTCCATCTATTTATAAAAAAAATATTAAGTTTTCGTGTTTATGTTGTGAACTTGTTCAAATATTGTACCTTCGATTAACCTACTTAACGAGAGAATGTGTACTCCTTTTAACTATTCATATACAATACAATACGTTATTCTTTCCCGATAAACTCGTTTATGCTAAAAAAAGTATTTCAAGTGCAAAAAGTCTGTAGCCAGATCAGACGCCGGGTTACCCGGCGTCTGATCAGGCGACAAACTGTTTTCCACTCAGATTGAAATAAATAGTCAGGACTCTCAACAAGTCGTATTTTTCTAAGTTTCATTGCAACAAAGTAGAGGTATTCCTTATGAAATTGAATATTTCTATCATATCAACAGCGTCTTTTGTCTTCTTAATTCTCATTTGTCGAGACTTGATAGAAGCACGAAAGTGTCTATTTCTATGCACTAGGATAGTGTCTTATTTAAAATGTGTCTTTATGAGATATAGGGCTATTTAAATCTCAGATTGTTAGGTTGTCTAGTGTTGGGGTTTTTTTTGTATTAAACTCGGATGTCTTATTTTAACTCATTCACAAGTTCTCTTTTAAAGGAAAATTCTAGTTTCAAATATAGTCTGATCCATTTCGGACTATATGTGGTTGTTTTATGCAACTCCTTGCAACTTAGCAAACAGTTCCAACGTTTATCCGCGGTCTCGTCCTGATCTGGGTCTTTACTATATACTGAGCGAAAAAAGTTTAGACAGCTGTTTAACATTAGATTTCCAATAGACAACATTCCCAATTTTCTGAAGGTCTGGAAAGCAATATCAAAGAGAAAATAAAGTGAGGTTCAGATTGGGAGATATCGTTTGCAATAATTTGTTTCAGAACTAGTATTGTAGTTTCAAAATGTACTCTTTTTTTCAATGCAAAGAGAGGACAGGTAACTTGAAAAATGGCATGTTCAACGAGCGATTGTACACATAGTTGTAAAGAATGATTCTTCGAAAGGCTGAATTTTTATTCCTGACTTCTTTTCCTACATAACTGCTAACTTTCATGAGGAAACCATTATTGAAATATCGTTAATGACTGGTAAAGCAGTTACAATACAAAAGGAGTTACCTCCCTATACAAAAATGTTTAAAGCACAGTCGATATCTCTCTCTCTCTGTTCTATAAAGTTCGGTTTCTTACAATGTATGTCATTATGCAATATGATTAATAAATTGTACCGCGTAGACGTGGTTTGCATCCTAAATGTATGACTAAACTTTTTTCTCTCGGTATATTTGCAAATGTGCACACTATACTGTACATTGCTTATAAAGGAAGAGCAACTACAGTCGCTAGGGTTTGAAGTGTGCTTAGCGCGGCTTATATTTGTAAACAGCTTTAATCCATATCATACGCCGCGTCACACGTCGTCTGATCTGGATTCAAAGCTCATATCAATATGTTCTCAAGTTTAAAAAGAATCAACAAAAATTTAACTTTTTTTGCAGATAATATATTTTAACCCATATGTGCCAATGATCCCATATATGGGACATAGGCAAACAGTGTAGACTCTGATCAGACGCCGCATCATGCGGCGTCTGATCAGAGTTTACACTGTTTGCTGATAGGAATTTCAATATAAAACCTGATGAATGACCAGGCATCCCTTTGATAAAAAATGGACTAATCCAATATAAAACATGGAAGAATCTACTTGGCGCAAATGGGTTAAAGCAGACGACACTCTAGGATGATAAGGGCCTAATTTGTTATTTAATGTGCTTTTTTCATCTTCAGAAAAATCATGGCTCAGAATAAAGCAGTAATCAAGAATGCCGACATGTCGGAGGAGATGCAACAAGACGCTGTAGACTGCGCCACAGCAGCCATGGAAAAGTACAACATTGAGAAAGACATTGCTGCTTACATCAAGAAAGAATTCGACAAAAAGTACAATCCAACCTGGCATTGTATTGTTGGCCGAAACTTTGGCAGCTACGTAACCCACGAGACCAAACACTTCATCTATTTCTACTTAGGCCAGGTCGCCATCCTTCTGTTCAAGTCTGGTTGAATTGTTTTGTTCGAAACTTCCAACTTCCATACCTTTCGACGTTCGATCAGGATCTAAATAATTTTCATCATGACCGTTTGCAGCAATCAAAGAACAGACAGGGTCAATTTCAGCCGCCAATTTTAAATTTTTAACAGTGAACAGTACGGGCAAATTTGTGGTATCAGTAGCAATCAGTCTGGGTCAACGAGAATCTCGCAATAGCTCGGCGTCTCACCAGGATCTAAACTGTTTTACAGTCTTGTAATTATCTCTGAAAGAAAATACAGTTACTTCGACCCTGAGCAGACGAAACAAATCTAGCAGATGACGACATTCTTAAGGCTATACGGTTATATGTGCAATACATTTATGGTTAACACATATATCTACAGTGGAGAATCTGTTATTCTTTCCCGTTTAAACGCAAACGTACGCAAACGCAAAGCACTAAAAGGTAGAAAAGAACAACATTTGAACATCTGATAATTCTTGTTTTTTCTTGGTGGCAAACAGTTTGGAGCCTGACGAGACGCCGGGTTACCCGGCGTCTGATCTGGCTCCAAACTGTTTGTACGGCAAATAATAGTTTTAGCGTAAACGCGTTTATTGGGAAAGAATAACAGATTGTCCACTGTACGATGTGTTAACCATAAATTTATGAAATGACATTGACATTTGCAAACAGTTTGGATCCTAATCAGACCCCGCGTAACACGACGTCTGATTACAATTCAAACTATTTGACACTTATATCAATGTCTTAAATAAATAAAAAATGCATAAAATTCCAAAACTGTTTGCAAATGTTAGTGTTTTTTGGCTTGGCGGTGAAGGGTTAAACTAATTATTGTTCAAATGCCATTGAACACATCCACAAACAGGCTTATTAACTCATTGAGCCCTAGTGACGCACGTATATGCGTCATTTACCAAATGTGTACATGTATGTGAAGAGTACACTTGTCCTGTGCAAACAGTGAAGTCCCTGATCAGAGGGCTCCTGCAGAAGCCCTCTGATCAGGGACTTCACTGTTTGGTATTTTTTATTTTATTACAAAAAACAACCCTAAATAGTTAGTCTAAAATGGACCAGCCTTTATTGCAATCTTGATTTATCCATTGGAAGTTTCAGGGTATAATGAGTTAAGAACCTATGTTACACAAATCATGAGTTAAAAAACAAGAAGTTTTTGCGGGGGAAGACGTTATGTTTTTGCAACTGAAGCAAAATGAGACCTAAACGGCATGTAATACTATGAAGTTGCTTACAGGTTATCAAATGTTTTGACAAATTATTTAAATCTGACGGGCTAACCGTTTAGAACCTGACCAGCCGTCGACTTAGTCGGTGTCTGATCTAGCGCCAATGTACAAATATGTATAGTCGAACTTCGATATCTCGAACTCGTTTAACTCGACTATCTGATAGTTCGACATAAGAACTGCATTATTTGATGCTTGGTTAAGTCGAACATACGCATATTTCAAATTAAAAATATGGCTTAGCTGCGTTTTAACTTTGAAATACGGGTATGTTAGATTTATCAGAGTCGAGATATCTAAGTTTGACTGTAATTACTTTCGGCCTATAATGGGTGGTTTCTGACCGTCACCACTAGTGCTAAGCTAATGCTTGGAAAGAGGTTAACCCATTACCCCATAGCCTGATTCTAGTATTGAGAATGTGTGACCACTTAAAGCAGGTTGAAAGTATAGCAGAATGTGCCATAAGGCACATTCTGCTTTACTTTCAGCCCGCTTTAAGCTACTATCTGCTAGAATATAGAAAGTATTTCTAATGACACAAGTTCATGACTGTATTAATTGAAACTATTTACTTAGCGCAGTAATAAATTAAAGGTGTAAAAAGGCGTATTTATGGGGTAATGGGTTAAACCTTATCACACACAACAGCAATATTGGACATACATTTTTCAGCACAAAAGTATTGGTTATGAAAGATTAACGTTTTCCCCCATTGCATTATATTGTATATATCTATTTATTAAAGTTTTAAAACATACATGGGTTGTTTATTCTTTCTTGGATGAGCCCGCATTGCATATCTTGCGGTGTGCTCTTATGTTTTTACTATGTCAAAGCACCGTGACATAACTTTAAATAGCCTGCAATAAAATGAAGAAAATGTATGTATGTATTTAAAATGTACATATTTGTTTAGAATCCGATTCAATCATGTTGGGTCCATATCAAACACCGAGATACATTTCCAATGGGCACCAGTAGCGTGTTCAATTACTACTGTTTGCTGATAAGGTTAACAGTTTGTGCCCCGTGTGCAGCGTGCAGAGTACAGTAGAGAAACGTGTTCTTTCCAAATAACCGCATTTACGGTTAAACTATTATTTTGATTGCAAACAATTTGGAGACAGATCAGACGCCACGTAACCCGGCGTCTGATCAGACTCCTAACTATTTGCCACTCAGATTAAAACTGGTAGTCTGAATTGTCAAAATGGTGTCATTTTCTATATTTCATTGCGATGCGTTTGCGTTTGAACGAAAGACTGACGTTTTCACCACTGTATTTCAGACCAGTAGCCAACTGCCAATCGAGGACATCGATTTCTTTTTTTTTCTGAACACGCTACAGGTCCTGAAGTAGGCATACGGTGGCCTACGGAGAACACACACTTTTAAACGAAATCGAAAGCATACAAAAAATCTAAATTTTGTTTTCACTCATTATGAAATAACTTTATTCAAGAATTTACTTTAAATTTATATTGGAGAAAAAAAACCTAGCAACTCTTGTTTAAATCAGATGGCGTCATGTTAGTTTCTTGTCACTGTTGGCAAACTAAATGTAACATCAATCTTGTCTTAAGGTTTAAGGAAGGTAACACCCCGCCCTCCTATTTTCTTTACGAGGATAAATATATTACAAGTATTAATAATACGTTCAGTATGTAAATGTGTATTTATGACTAAGATGTTGCTGTATACAAATACCAGCAGAAAAGTTGAACCTATTGTATAAATAAAATGTTTAATGGAAAAACCACTTATTTTTCGGAAAAATTAATTATTGAACCATGCAACAAAAATGTAGTCATTTACCGATGATGAACCAATCACCATTTTACATTACATTACCAATGTAATTTCTTTGGTTTTAACAAGTTTAGTGACCTTTACCTCAGTATTTTTAAAATTGTTGTAATAAAAATGATTCGTTTGAAAATGAACATATGTTTGCTGGATGTTTTATGCCCTCAGAATCTATAATTCGGAGGCACTTTAACCTTGTCTTTAACTTTTGCACTACTTGACGTATGCCTTTCATATATTTTTGCTTTGCTTGTGTTAATACATTTCTTACCATGCAAACAGTTTGCCCTTGTGACATTGACATTTGACCTACTTTAGTAAAACTGTTTAATTGCCTTTAGCATTTAAAGCAATATGCCAATCGCTTCCATACTTGATAAAAAATTATGTATCTTACTTTTGTTAAGACTTTCCAACCATATTGATATTTTTTACCATGTGACCTTGACCGTTTACCTACTTTTGCAAAATATGATATTTAAAAACTAATTAGGCTTCCATATTTAGTACGACTATGCGAGCATTATTCCATTTCTGACATTGATCATGCCCTTTTGACCTTCTTTTAAGAAAAAATTAAAATGCATTGAATTTCTTATTTCTCTATTTAATCCTGTCTTGTGACATATGTTTGGAATCGTCTTTTCAAGACGATTCCAAAAAGATGTCACTAGACAGGATTAGATGGAGAAATAAAAAAAAATATGAAAACTTTTATAATCTGACTTACGACAACATTTGTCGTACGAAGATTTATGAAACGGGCCCCTGGATCCAAACTGTTTGAAAAGATAATCACTGTGGCACATACAGTGGAGAATCTGTTATTCTTTGCCAATAAACGCGTTTACGCTAAAACGTTTATTTCCACTGCAAAAAGTTTGGAGCCAGATCAGACGCCGGGTAACCCGGCGTCTGATCAGGCTCCAAACTGTTTGCCACCAAGATAAACATGAATTGTGAGAAATATCTAAAAATTGACATTTTCTACGTTTTAGTGCTATGCGTTTGCGTGCGTTTGCGTTTAAACGGGAAAGAATAACAGATTATCCACTGTATCTGCTGCTAGCATTGTAAGCGTTAACCCTTTAAATGCATTTATGTAGCTTAGCCATGTTTTAACTTTAAAATACGGGTATGTTCAACTTAAGCGATATCTACTTATCGATATTCAATCGATGAAGTACTGATATGATCGATTTAAGCGAGTTCGAAGTAATCGAGTTTCGACTATGTTGGATGTGAAAGAATTAAAATATATATCTATATTTATAATTTAACAACATACGTAAATGAATTAGCTGCAAGATGTTAGGGTATGTATTTTCTAGTTGACTGTAGATGCTTTTAATAGCGTGCTGTGGCTACCCCATGTCCTCAAAAAGGTCTCTTCTTGTTTATCATTTACTCCATTTTTACGCCTCAAAATTATTACTCCATTGAAGAAAATAATTTCACTTTATACAGTCATGAATATTTACCGTAAAAAATATACTAGTATTTTATTCTCTTTCGGATAGTACAGCGTTCCCTCTCTTCAACGACACCCATTGGGAGACACAAATTGTGTGCGTTGTTCAGAGGGAGTCGTTGTAGAGAGGGAAAAGGCTTACATTAACAAACATTTTGAATCCTGATCAGACGCCGCGTAACGCGGCGTCTGATCTGGATTCAAAATGTTTGTCACTCGTCATTAAAGGTTTTTTGTCAAAATGTCAATTTTGTAATTTTAAGAAAAACAGCAGACGATAATTTCAAGCAGACGACATTGCAGCCGAGAAAAAGGTTGTACATTAATGGTTTGTTTGGGGAACAGTGCCAAGCGTCGTTGTAGAGAGGGAGTCGTTGTAGGGAGGGAGCGATGTAGTTTAAAGCAGGGTGAATTGAGCCGTGTCATGAGAAAACCTGCCTTATTGTCATTGCAAATAGTGTAGATCAAGGCAAGCCGTCGCTTCAATGTGTAGCGGCTTGTCTTGATCTGCACTGGTTGACATCCGCATACATCTAATTAACCTATTACCCCCATAGCCTGTTTCTAGTTTGGAAGATGCATGACTACTTAAAGCAGGTTAAGGCACACTTTGCTCTACTTTCAGCCTGCTTTAAGATAAACTCTGCTAGAATATAGAAAATGTTTCTTATATTACTTATCCATGACTGTATAAATTGGAACAATTTTCTTCAGTGGGTGAATAAATTAAAAGCGTAAAAATAGTATTCATGGGGTAATAGGTTAAAACTATAAGTAACTGCATTCGGCAGTGTAGACCAAACTCAGAAACAGAGCATAGGATGACAACGGTGCTTGATCTGTACTATGTTGCAATGCAATAAAGCTAGTTTTGTCATGATACGGCTCTGGAGCCCGTTTTACTAAACTACTTACGCAAAATGTTTGCGTTAGTCAAAATTTTAAATTTTAATTTATATTTTTTATTATCATTTGCTACAAACAGCAAATAGCCAGATCAGAGGACGCGCTTTTAGTGCGTCCTCTGATCTGGCTATTTGCTGTTTGCAAACGATTATGGTCGAAAATTAAGAGTAAAACGATTTTGACTTACGCAAAAATTTTGCGTAAGTAGTTTAGTAAAACGGGCCCCTGTTGTTTTTCAGCATGTACATTGTCTGGGGAGGAGGAAGTGGAGAAACGTAAGTATCTTAACACTTTATTCCATAGATACACATTTTTGTGTCACCTGCTGTAGGCAGAGGTGACACTAAGGGGTCACTTTTCTGGCGTCTGTCCGTCCGTACGTCTGTCTGTCCGTCACGCTTTTTGCGTCACGCTACAAAACTCCTGTTCTACTGAAGCTTTTAAGAGGAAACTACATTTATGGCTTGACAAGAGGTAGCGCATTCCACAAGGGTTATAACTCTTGCTACGATATTATAAAAGTTATTCCCCTTTTCAACATTTTCTTTTCATGCAAATTTCTTCTGTTATATTAACGCTTTTGAAATGAAATTTCTTTCTATGGAAGATATTAGTGAATGAAATTGTCTTGCACAAGGTTGATATCTGTTGCAGCAATACTGTGAGAGTTATTCCCCTTTTCCGGAGTTTCTATTTTCAGCATACAACTTCTGTTCCACTCATAAAATTTCGTTTACTTAAATAATTTGATGAGTGGAAGTGTCTTGCATCAAAACCATGAGAGTTATTCCCCCTTTTTTCACTTTCTTTTGCTGTAGATTATTTCTGCTATAACAAAGTTTGTCAATTTAACTTAAACTCTTGTTCGACTGGTGATTGGTGGCAGATGACATACGTGTTCCGAGGAACCTACCTATTTCTAAACATTTGATATGTTCCTCCACTGAACACCATAGTTTAATTTATTATGGCCCCCACACCACCGGTGGTGGTGATGGTGGGGGCTTTATAGGAATCACGTTGTCCGTGGGTCCGTTCGTCGCGTTTTCACGGGACATTTGCCTTTTTCTTGAAAAGTGTTTATAATACCATCTTCAAACTTGTTATACATTATCAATGTTATTTGGGAACAGTCTTTGGCAGGTGTCATAACTCTTGCACCAAATTTGTAAGACTATGCTCCTTTTTAACTTGATTTTTTTTGTCTCTTAATTGAGATTAAGTTTGACAACTCTTGCACAAAATTTGACAGAAGTATGCCCCTTTATAACCTGACATTTTGTTACTTAATATGAATTTATTCTTTGGACATGTCATTTCCTTGAAAACTATTTATGACATTGTCTTT
This sequence comes from Gari tellinella, assembly GCA_922989275.2. Taxonomy (NCBI): domain Eukaryota; kingdom Metazoa; phylum Mollusca; class Bivalvia; order Cardiida; family Psammobiidae; genus Gari; species Gari tellinella. The sequence goes on from OV277868.1 coordinate 18,327,353, forward strand.
AAACTTGGTACACGTTATAAGTGTGATATTTACAGACTTTACTTGAAGTAACATAACTCTTGCCAACAAATAACAGAATTATGCCCCTTATTAACTTGAAATTTTGTTCTATTTTCTTGGAACATGCCATTTTCTTGAAAACTATTCATGATATTGTCTTCATATAATATGCAATGTCAGAAATACTATCTATATCCTAGCAAATAGCACATGAAGTTTAAAGCTGGTTGAAAGTAAAGCAGAAAGTGCCTGCTTTAAGTGGCCACCTGTTTTCAAAACTAGAAATAAGTTATGGGATATTTGGTTTATTTTTCACTTCAAGGACTAAATGTTAGTCTCAAGGACTCATTGTTTTACAGAATGTGCATCCCGAGGACTCATTTATCTGATTTCTAGAATTATCACTGGGAAGATCTACTGGTTTTCAATCAATAACACATCTTCCCTTCCACCTGAAGTTCTCATATTTGCCCATTCCCCCATATATACGCATTATACGCCTTTAATTTATTACTGTATTGAAGAAAATAGGTCCACTATTATACAGTTATGAATATGTATTATAAGAAATATTTTCTATATTCAAGCAGATTATAGCTTAAAGCAGGCCGAAAGTAAAGCAGAATGCGCCTTAAGGCACATTCTGCTTTACTTTCAACCTGCTTTAAGTAGTCACCTATTTTCAAAACTAGAATCAGGCTATGGGGTAATGGGTTAAAACGTTGGTCATGATAAGTACATGACGCCTTTTCTTTTTAGGGCAATGGACTAAAGTTCAAGGTCATTTAGTTATGAAACAAGAAGGTGTTTCCACCAAATCGTTTCCGATCAATAATTTACGTTCTACTTCATTCTATAGTTTCATTTTTATACGCCCGTCTTCAGACGGGACGTATTATGTCGTGGCGCTGTCCGTCCGTCTGTCCGTCCGTCCGTCCGTCTGTCCGTCCGTTAACTTTTTCATGTCCGCTCTCTAACTCAAACAAATTTAGTCTAATCCTTTTGAAAATTGGTCAGAACGTGTATGACCATAATATCTCGGTCAAGTTCGATAACCAGCAAGATTGACCCAGACATTCAAGAGTTATGCCCCTTTTTGGTCAAAAACGGGCATATTAGTTTGTCCGCTCTCTAACTCAAACAAATGTTTTTTAATCCTTTTCAAACTTTGTCAGCATGTGTATGACCATAATATCTCGGTCAAGTTCGATAACCAGCAGGATTGCCCCAGACATTCAAGAGTTATGCCCCTTTTTTTGTAAAAAACGGGCATATTTTAGTTTGTCCGCTCTCTAACTCAAACAAATTTATTTTAATCCTTTTGAAACTTTGTCAGCATGTGTATGACCATAATATCTCGCTCAAGTTCGATAACCAGCAGGATTGCCCCAGACATTCAAGAATTATGCCCCTTTTTTCGTAAAAAACGGGCATATTTTAGTTTGTCCGCTCTATAACTCAAACACATTTATTTTAATCCTTTTGAAACTTGGTCAGCATGTGTATGACCATAATGTCTCTGTCAAGTTTGATAACAAGCAGGATTGCACCAGGCATTCAAGAGTTATGCCCCTTTTTTTTGTAAAAAACGGGCATATTTTAGTTTGTCCGCTCTCTAACTCAAACAAATTTATTTCAGGCCTTTTGAAACTTGGTCAGCATGTGTATGACCATAATGTCTCGGTTATGTTTCATAACCAGCAAGATTGCCACAGACAGTTAAGAGTTATGCCCCTTTTTTCATCTAAAACGGGCATTTTTTAGATTGTCTGCTCTCTAACTCAAACAAATTTATTACAATCCTTTTGAAACTTGGTCAGCATGTGTATTACCATAAGGTCTCGGTTATGTTCTATAACCAGCAGGATTGCCCCAGACATTCAAGAGTTATGCCCCTTATTTTGTCAAAAACGGGCATATTTTAGTTTGTCCGCTCTCTAACTCAAATAAATTTATTCCAATCCTTTTGAAACTTTGTCAGCATGTGTATGACCATAATGTCTCGGTCAAGCTCCATAACCAGCAAGATTGCCCCTGACATTCAAGAGTTATGCCCCTTTTATCGTCAAAAACGGGCATTTTTTGTTTGTAGCTCTCTTTCTCAAACAAATTTATTCCCATCCTTTTGAATCTTGGTCAGCATATGACCCCTAACTTTCAGGGTTCTTCCCCTTTTGTTTTTACCTTGATAGGGTTTTGGTATGACTACATTCTAAGATTGATTTGACGGGCGTATAATGTGCCCGGCTTGCGGTGCTCTTGTTGATACAGATGTTATCATGCAACGGTGCATAACCTTTTCCACATTTTTATCCCCTGCCGAAAGGCAGAGGGATACTGTTTTAGGTATGTCCGTTCGGCTGTCCGTGCGTGCGTGTGTGCGTGCGTGCGTGCGTTTTCCGTCCGCAACTGTATCTCCGAAACCTATGAACAGATTTGGATTAAACTTGGTATACTTATTTGTCATCATAGGAGCACCGTGGGAAATCAAATTTTTTTCAGAAAATTTTAGGAATTTATGAGTTATCTGCCCTTTTTGTTATAAAAATGCCGTCCGTCCGTGCATCCGTCACGTTTTCCGTCCGCAACTGTATCTCCGAAACCTATAAACAGATTTGGATTAAACTTGGTATACTTATTTGTCATCATAGGAGCACCGTGGGAAATCAAATTTTTTTCAGAAAATTATAGGAATTTATGAGTTATCTGCCCTTTTGGTGTTAAAAATGCCATATTTAACAGTTTTTACACTCTAGCAACTACAGTATTCAACATATTTTGTTTATACTTGCACACATTGTCTATAAGTACGTCAAGTTCTTGCAGGTGTGCAATTATTGTAAAAAAAAAAGGATACTTCTGACAAGAGTTATCTGCCCTTGATGTACTTAGAAATGCTAGAAAATGCTTTATTTTGGTATTGTTTACATACTAGAGCCTATAAATATGCATGGATTTTTTAAAAAACTTTCTTGAATTATGTATGGCTATTAGTTTTCAAATGAATTTGATTATTGTTGAAAACGGAGAAATTAGTCATGAGTTATCTGCCCTTGATAAGTAAAAAAAGCCATATTTAACTGTTTTTACTCTCTGGCAACTACAATTATGAATGGATTTAAATGATACTTGCACACGATGTCTATCAGTAAAAGTTCTTGAAGGTGTGCAATTATTGTCAAAAAAGGATACTTGTGGCAATAGTTATCTGCCCTTGATGTACTTTGAAATGATAGAAAATGCTTTATTTTAAAATTGTTTACATCCTAGTATCTATAAATATGCATGAATTTTGATAAAACAAATTCTTAAACTATGTATGGCTATTAGTTTTCAAATAATTGTTATCATTTTTGAAAACGGAGAAACTAGTCAACAGTTATCTGCCCTTGATGAGTCAAAAAAACCATATTTAACAGTTTTTACCATCTAGAAACTACAGTCTTTAATGGATTTTGATTTAACTTACACATGATGTATATAAATATAAGGGTAGCAATTATTGTCAAAATAGGGTACTTTGTGGCAAGAGTTATCTGCCCTTTATGTACTTAGTAATGCTCAACATGGCTTTATTGTTTACATGCTATTGTGTACAAATGTGAATGGATTTTGAAAAAAAAAAAAAATCATATATGGCTATTATTTATAGAATGAGTTCAATTATTATCGAAAATGTGCAAATTAGTCAAGAATACTCTGTCCTTGATGAGTTGAAAATGTGTTTACACTCTAGTAAATTCTACAGTTCTGATTTTTTTTTAATAATACTTGCACACAATTATAAGTTCTTGAAAGTGTTTAATTACTGTTGAATTTGAATCAAGAGTTACCTGCCCCTGTCATACTTAGATTTATAATGCTACAAACGGCTTTATTTTTTGTATTGTTTAGGCTTTAAAATGTACAAATTTGATTGGATTTTATAAAACTTTGTAAAAAGCTTTTGAATGTTGATCTTTAAAGACAGGTGATCACCATTTGCCCCTTCCTCCCACAATAAAGTTTGCCACTTTCTTCTGGACAATCGCTGCGGCAGGGGATATCAGCTCTAAGGTGCTTGTATAACACAGTGGCTCGTTTTATGAAACGTCGTACGACAAAACGGTCGTAAGTCATAACTTTAAAAATTCTCTATCTTATCCAGTCATGTGACATCTGTTTGGAATCGTCACAAGACAGGATAAGATGAAGACATAATTAATTATTTATACTTTAAGAATTTGACTTACGACCATTTTCTGCGTTCAACGTTTCATAAATCGGGCTGCAGATGTGCATGGCAGGTATCTGGGGCATCATATATTTCTTACAGACAAAGCCATCCCTCTAATTCTTTTTGTTACTGAGGTCAAAGACAAAGGTTTCACTCATGAAATATATTACCGGGTATATGCCTTTCCATAATGTACTGTCACACAAAATTTAGTATTCAGAAATATTCTCTGAACCATTTTTTCTATAATTGAGGTTAAAGGACGGGATCAAATAGCCTGAAAAAGGGTATACGTCACTCCGTGATCCAGAGCAAATGTCTGGACTACAGAACGTTCTTTTGGACGATATAGTTGTCTTTCCTTGTTCTACACATACCCACTGCACGGCCATGAAACCTATGACTTCACAAACTTTAAACAATTGTCGTCAGCTTTTATTTCTCCATTTATATTTTAGGTATTTTGATTTACGAGCTATTAAAATGAGTGTCGAACAGTCAGGATCCTTATCAGAAGCCGCATTAGGTCCGTTTTACGCAGCGTCTGATGAGGATCCAAACTGATTGCAAATAACTGTACGGAACATTTTCTTTCATTGTGATTGTTATGAACAAGATGTCAACATTGAAAAGCGGTAACTACCAAGTTTTTGCCAAGATATTGCAATGAAATTTCCCGATGTTTCATTGGAAATAGCAAACAGTGCAGACTCTAATTTTTCAGCGTCTCATCAGGGTCTTTACTGTTTGCTAATACCTTCTTTTGTGAAAGACAGATATTACGTACATGATACATAGGAGAAGATTTCATTTTTATACGCCCGTCTTCAGACGGGACGTATTATGTCGTGGCGCTGTCCGTCCGTCCGTCCGTCCGTCTGTCCGTCCGTTAACTTTTTCATGTCCGCTCTCTAATTCAAACAAATTTAGTCTAATCCTTTTGAAACTTGGTCAGAACGTGTATGACCATAATATCTCGGTCAAGTTCGATAACCAGCAAGATTGACCCAGACATTCAAGAGTTATGCCCCTTTTTTGTCAAAAACGGGCATATTAGTTTGTCCGCTCTCTAACTCAAAGAAATGTTTTTTAATCCTTTTCAAACTTTGTCAGCATGTGTATGACCATAATATCTCGGTCAAGTTCGATAACCAGCAGGATTACTCCAGACATTCAAGAGTTATGCCCCTTTTTTCGTAAAAAACGGGCATATTTTAGTTTGTCCGCTCTCTAACTCAAACAAATTTATTTTAATCCTTTTCAAACTTTGTCAGCATGTGTATGACCATAATATCTCGGTCAAGTTCGATAACCAGCAGGATTGCCCCAGACATTTAAGAGTTATGCCCCTTTTTTCGTAAAAAACGGGCATATTTTAGTTTGTCTGCTCTATAACTCAAACACATTTATTTTAATCCTTTTGAAACTTGGTCAGCATGTGTATGACCATAATGTCTCTGTCAAGTTTGATAACAAGCAGGATTGCACCAGGCATTCAAGAGTTATGCCCCTTTTTTCGTAAAAAACGGGCATATTTTAGTTTGTCCGCTCTCTAACTCAAACAAATTTATTTCAGGCCTTTTGAAACTTGGTCAGCATGTGTATGACCATAATGTCTCGGTTATGTTTCATAACCAGCAAGATTGCCACAAACAGTCAAGAGTTATGCCCCTTTTTTCATCTAAAACGGGCATTTTTTAGTTTGTCCGCTCTCTAACTCAAAGAAATTTATTCCAATCCTTTTGAAACTTGGTCAGCATGTGTATTACCATAATGTCTCTGTTATGTTCTATAACCAGCAGGATTGCCCCAGACATTCAAGAGTTATGCCCCTTATTTTGTCAAAAACGGGCATTTTTTAGTTTGTCCGCTCTCTAACTCAAATAAATTTATCCAATCCTTTTGAAACTTTGTCGGCATGTGTATGACCATAATGTCTCGGTCAAGCTCCATAACCAGCAAGATTGCCCCTGACATTCAAGAGTAATGCCCCTTTTATCGCAAAAAAACGGGCATTTTTTGTTTGTAGCTCTCGTTCTCAAACAAATTTATTCCCATCCTTTTGAAACTTGGTCAGCATATGACCCCTAACTTTCAGGGTAACCCGGTTCTTCCCCTTTTGTTTTTACCTTGATAGGGTTTTGGTATGACTACATTCTAAGATCAATTTTACGGGCGTATAATGTGCCCGGCTTGCGGTGCTCTTGTTTCCCAGTATACGCGTTAAAGCTCAAAGTAATAATTCAAAAGCAAACAGTTTTGTGTAGGATCAGACACGAGGTACAGTGGCGAAAACCCTCAAGATCTAGTATTGCAGGGCCTCTATATACAGAACTTAATATGGCTGAGCCGTTGCTCGAACAATTTGCTCATGCTTTTAAAGTTACTTTCATGCTTAGTGAGAACAATATGGGCATCAATGAATGGACTGGGGTAATGTCTTAAAGCAGAGTTGTATGTATAGTGGAAGAATGAGTTCTTTCCCTAGCATGTACATGTACTCACTGGAGTCACTGCTCTGCATTGAGAAGACGTTATTCTTTACCGTTTAATCGCGAACGAAACGCAAAAGCACGGCATTTAAGTGTCGAAATTAAAATTTTCCGACAATTTCGACAATTCTGGGTTGCAAACATTTCGGAGCCCGTTGAGAAGCCATGTTACAGTGGAGAATGTGTTATTCTTTCCCAATAAACGCGTTTTCGCTAAAACTATTATTCGCAGTGCAAACAGTTTGGAGCCAGATCAAACACCGGGTAACCCGGCGTCTGATCAGGCTCCAAACTGTTTGCCACCAAGATAAACATGAATTATCAGAATTGTCCAAAAGTTGTTCTTTTCTACGTTTTTGTGCTTTGCGTTTGCGTACGTTTGCGTTTAAACGGGAAAGAATAACAGATTCTCCACTGTACAAGTGCCCTCAAAACGACGGCTCCCTTCTACAACAAAGTTTGCCGTTGTTCCCCAAACAAGACAACTGTGCTCAATTATTTCACTGCTGCAAATGTCGTCTGTTAAAAGTTGTCGTCTGCTGTTTGTTCTCAAGGTGACGTATTGGACATTTTCAAAGAAGAAACAAAACTAAGAGTGACAAACAGTTTGAACCCAGAATAGAGGCCGCGTTACGCGGTTTCTGAACTGGGTTCAAACCAAACTGTTTGCACATGAATTCTAAGGTTAACAATGCTTCCCTAAAGCAACTCCCTCCAAACAACACACTAACTCTATGTCCCCCGCTTGACGTTGTTGTGATAAGGGAGTAGTGTATACCATATACTAATTATTATAATTATTATGTTTATTGGTACTTATTGTCTAGCCACCTTGTTTGGGAGTAAAAGAAAGGTCCGGATAAGCAAAACAACAATGTCGGAAGAGATGCAGAAGTACGCTATAGACTGCGCCAACCAAGCCATGAACCAGTATAAGATTAAAGGAGAAAATCAAATTGCTATCTACATCAAGTAATCATTTGACAAACAGTACAACCCGTCCTGGCAATGTATTGTTGGTAGAGATATTGGATTCTGCGTTGCCCATTGGCAGAACCATTATATCTACTTCCACCTGGACAATTTCGACATATGTGTGTTCAAAGCTCACTGAATCGTGGTTTTAATACTAGCCCTATGGTGGCCTTCAATGGAGAATGCGCTATTTACAATATTTTAAACAAAATCAAACGCATTCATACAGTGGTAAATACGCTATTCCTACCCACCTTACGCGTTTCTTAAGCGTTTCTTACGCGTTTATTATCCGTTCCGTTAATTCATTTTTGAGAAATAAAAGCTAGCAACTATTACTTCAAGCAAACGGCGTCATGTTAGTTTCTTGTCACTGTTGGCAAACCAAATGTAACATCAGTCTTGTCTTAAGGTTTAAGGAAGGTAATACACCGCCCCTACATTTTTCTTTAAAAGGATTAATATATTACAAGTATTAATAATAACTTCTGAATGTATATATGTATTTATGACTTAGACATTGTTGTATATGTTACAGGGATTAAAAGTAATCTGGGAATACGTGTAATCCCTGAACTTTTTAGGGATTACGCGTTATCACTGGGCATTTAAGGGAATTGATGAAATGTCCCCTTTTTTATCAAATTAATAGATGTGTACTATCATGGCATTTCTATTGGTTTAAAACACCATGCTTTCTTGAAATATCATGGTTTAATGAACATTCATACAAAGTTTCTCGCACAAGTGAATAAAAAAGGGAACAGTGTGCATTTAAGTCAAGACAATTAAAAACCAATATATCTGTCTTGTTAATAAGGTTAACAACATACATGTATTTTAGTGTGGTACTTGCCTTTGAACTTAATGAAATAAAACAGGTAAGTTTCACGACTTTAAGTGACTGTCATATGTTTATGAAAAATCAACGATAAGCTTCAAAATTACGCCTTTTCCCTGGGAGATTGAGGGTTTTCGTGAAATCCCTGCTTTTCAGGGATTTCACGTATTCCCTGATTACACTTAATCCCTGTACCATATACAAATATCACCAGACAAGTTAAACCTTTTTCACAATATATGGGAAAATCACTTATTTTTCGAAAAAACAAATTAGATCTATTGGACAATGCAACAAATCATCACCCGATGATGAACCAATCAGAAATCGTGTCTCATTTTACATTACATTATAGGCCGATTTTATTCAACTGGCAGGGCGGAGCTAACCTTTTGCAAATATAAACTAATTTACTTTTGATTTTAAAGACATCTCCTGACGACCTTTCGATCATAACGCCTTGTCAGACAATTTCCTTGCAAAAAGCATGGATCTTGTGGACATGTAGGTAGCAAAGAACTATTGGAGCTTCTCTTGTGAGACCCGACCTCTATATTTGATAGTTTGGTTAGAAATAACCATTGAAAATCACTAGAGCATGAGTATAATCTGGGCCTCACCAGGTAAACTGATATTGGTATAGCTTGTGATGCATGCTTTGGCAGTTGAATTCTCACACCACTTGTTGTTGTTCTGCTAAGGTTTAGCGTCCCTCGTGCGTCTAATAGCTGCCGCATTCCAACGTTCTAGGATCCCGCAGCTTGCGGCATTATCGTCCGGACGTCTCCTCAGCCGGCGGTTCCCGAAGTGGCTGTTTTCGACATCAGATGATGGATCTTCAAAGTTGAATTTGGTTGGTGGCTGGCATCCATCTGTAGAATTTCTAAGTTGTTGATGGATCAAGTGGCGAAGAGGAAAAAAGACAAAGTCGACTCCATGAGGTAGCTGTCTTCCAAAAACGGCGCTTCTTAGGGCCACACCCGCCGATGTTGGTCAGGGATCCAGCCATTGGCTAAGCCTGCCACGCTTAGCCATGGACTAGATCCCTGTGCCTCTCCAACGACGTGCACGTCTCGGCGGGTCGAGAGAGTTCTCACACCACTATCGAGACAATGGGGGTATCTATCAGTGGTCTGAGGAAAAGTCTAAGACATCTCCTGGCGACCTTTCGATCATAACGCCTTGCCAGACAATTTCCATGCAAAAATCATGAATCTTATGGATATGTCGCTAGCAAAGAACCGCTGCAGCTTCTCGTGTGAGACCCTACCTTTATATTTGATAGTTTGGTTAAAAATAACCATTGAAAATCACTAGAGCATGAGTATAATCTGGGCTTCATCAGGTAAACTGAGATTGATATATTGGCAGCTTGTGCTGCACATGGTTTGAAAGTTACATTGACACCTCAAACTCAATGGAGGGGTGGACTCTCTCAATGGACTTAGGAAAAGTCTTTAAGGTTGATAGGTATACTTCCGCATTATATATCATTATTGTCCGATACATTCAACTTGAAGAAACAAAATTTATGCGGGCACCAATATCCACGTGTAATTGGTATATATAGTAATCCTTCTCTACAACACCACCCAATGGAAGACAAAGAGTGCGTGTCTTGTTCGTAGGGAACTGTTAAAGGAAGAGAACTTAAGACTTGGTTAACATTTGCAATCAGCTTGAATCCAGATTAGACGCCGCGTAACGCGGCGTCTGGTCTGGATTCAAGCTGTTTGTCATTTTTCATTATCTTCCTTCTGTCAAAATTTCTATTAATACCATATGTTATGTTGAGAAAAAACTGGCAGACGACAACGGTAAATTCCGATAATAAAGAGCAAACTGCCGGTCCCAAAGTTGAAATGCAAAGGTCCGTATCGAAACTCTACCCTAACAGGTCATTGAGGTCAATAAAATCGATCAATACCAATGTAATTTCTCTCTACATAAATCTCTGGTTTTAACAAGTTCAGTGACTTTTACTTCAGTACTTGTTAAATTTTTGTCCTGAAAATGTTTCGTTTGAAAATGAACAGTTATATTGAAAGAACAAGGTATCTGTTTCCTTAATGCACACGCGATTGCTTACATTCAGTTTAATAGTACTAATTCAGTTTAATGATGTTCACATCACCATCCTTTTCTCTATTGATATTAGTGTTGCTCATATTGAAGAAATAAAGCACTCTTAAATACTTATTGTTGTTGCTTTAAAAGAAAATCCTGTTAGCCTTTACCCCTGTACTCCATCGCCTATTTTAGTTTTGAAGATAAATGACCCATTAAAGCAGACTGAAAGTAAAGATAATTTGAACTTTGTGATATTGTCTCTTCAAACCTATTCAAAATGCTATTGTTATATCTCTTTCCTTGAAAGTTGAAACAGGTTTGTAACTTTAAAACAAAATTTGCATAAAATGATTTGTCTAGAATCAAAATTACATAAAAATAGGAGAATTATCTCCCTTTTCTAGGTAAATTACCCAAATAAAACTAACATGTTGGGTATTTTACCAACGTATGAATCGATGTGAGGTATTTACACCTAATTTAGGTAAATATTTCATATTTGAAAGTTTAATTGAGTACATATTGTCATTTTGACATGTTTGGTATATTTAACTGGCGACCATCGAGGAAAATGGCCGCCATAGCCACACATGGAATTTTTCAGGATGGCACTATAGCTAAAATTGTTTTGAATTATGTATTCTATACATATTCAACAAGTGTTGTTTTGGCTATGCTGGACATCTTTAGAAATATAACACCTTCTAACCCAGAATTTGGTGTAATTTGTCGCGTTTTTTGTAAGAAAAGCAACATAAAAAGACCCCTGTATAAAGTTAAAAAGCACAGTTGGTCCAAAAATAACGAGATCTGATTTGCAAAGCATATTTCTATCTGAAACAAGAAATTACATGCAGAAATCCCACCGATTTAGACCCTGAAGTCTTTTTAGAGCCACCCAGTATTACAATTGTGGCGGCCATTTTTAAAATGTCTACCAGGGAGGTCGGAGGTCAAATCGAGCTTGGCACTATAGCTATTTTTAGCTCACCTGGCACAAAGTGCCAAGTTGAGCTATGTTGATCGTCCTGTGTCCGTCGTCGTCCGTTCGTCCGTCGTCTGTCGTCAACAATTTCTTTAAACGACATCTCCTCCTAAACTATTGGATGGATTTTAACAAAACTTAGCAGGATTGATCCTTATATAGACCTCTTTGAAAGTTGTTCAAATATACCCGATCCGTTGCATATCTAGGTCACAGGAGCTAAAAATAGATCGTTTCAATAAAAACTTAAACAATCTTCTTCTCTGAAACCACAGTACCCTGAGCTCAGATAGATTGCACATAGCATCATCTACAGGTCATCTATCAACTTTGTTCAAATTATGTCCTTGTGGTAAAAAATGGCCCCGCCGCGAGGGTCACACATTTACATAGAGTGATATAGTGAAATCCTCAAACCTCTTCTTCTCTGAAATTAATATAGCTAGAGCTTTGATATTTGGCATAGTTTAACTTCTAGAGTTACTTTACCAATAGTGTTCAAATGGTTCCGGTCCGTTGCATATCTAGGTCACAAGAGCTAAAAATATATTTTTTCAATAAAAACTTAAAAAATCTTCTCCTCTGAAACCACAGTACCCTGAGCTTAGGTATTTTGCACACAGCATCAACTTCAGGTCCTCTATCAAGATTAGTCAAGTTATATCCATGGGGTAAAAAATGACCCCGCCCCGGAGTCACAAATTTACATAGAGTTATATATTGAAATATTCAAACCTCTTCTTCTCTGAAACTAATATGGTTAGAGCTTTAATATTTGGCATAGTGTAACTTCTAGAGGTACTTTACCAATATTGCTCAAATGGTTCCGGTCCGTTGCATATCTAGGTCACGGGAGCTAAAAATAGATATTTTTTTCACTAAAAACCTTAAAAAATCTTCTTCTTTGAAACCACAGTACCATGAGCTTAGATATTTTGCACAAAGCATCATCTTCAGTTCCTCTATCAAGATTAGTCAAATCATGTCCCTGGGGTCACACATTTACAAAGAGTTATATAGTGAAATCTTAAACCTCTTCTTCTCTGAGACTAATATAGCTAGAGCTTTGGTATTTGGCATGGTGTAACTTCTGGAGGTATACTTTACCAATATTGTTCAAATGGTTCCGGTCCGTTGTATATCTAGGTCACAGGAGCTAAAAATATATTTTTTCAATAAAAACGTAAAAAAGCTCCTCCTGAAACTACAGTACCCTAAGGTTAGCTATTTTGCACTCAGCATCATCCAATCAGCAATCGGCACAATCATATTGTCATATTTTCTCAGCTTTCCAAGATATAATACATTCACATCAACAGTCCCAGGCGAGCGATTTATCGCCGTATACGGCTCTTGTTCTTTCTTATGCCATGATATGCATGTGTGCCAAGTTTCACGCTTTTATCACAAAGTGTACGATTTTGCCACTTTTTGGCATAAGGCCGCCGAGCTAGGGGTCAAATAGCTTGAAAAGGGTATACGTCACTATATGGTCCAAAGCAAATATGTCTGGACTACATATCGTTCTATTGAACGTTAACGTTTTACCAATGACGTCACACATTTCAAACAATTGTCGACTTTCATTTCTCCAATTATATTTAAGGTATCTTGACTTACGAGCTATGAGTGTCAAACAGTCAGGATCCCGATCAGACGCGACAATGACTTTAAGTCTGAAAATTACGCGACGTCTGATGAGGATCCAAACTGATTGCAAATAACTGTGCGGAACCTTTTTTAGCTTACCTGGCACGTAAAAGGTGAGCTATTTTGATCGTCCTCTGTCCGTCGTCGTTCGTTCGTCCGTCCGTGCGTCGTTCGTCGTCAACAATTTCTTTAAACTATATCTCCACCGCAACTACTGGATAGACTTTTACCAAACTTGGCCTGAATGATCCTCATAAATAACAAGAAAATTGTCAGCAATATTTCCAAATACATCTACTTTGCAAATCAAATAAGGAATCAGATAGATCTATAGTAAAAATCAAAAAGGTTAACTAAAAATAAACACATACGCAAACAAACATTTAAAGTCACTGAGCGAACAGAAATATTAAATAAATAAACAGATAAATATTAGAAAACCATTAAATGAATAGAATTTAATAAATAAATAAAAAGGGTGAAACGGGAGAAGACGAAAGTCATATAAAAATATGAATAAATAGAATTAAACAAAATAAAACACCTGTATCCTAAATGTACATATCTGCAAAATTTAAATTTGAATTCCAAATTTAATCTCAAATTTCAAATATCAAATTTCAAATCTCAAATTTGAAAATTGAAAATTTCCATTTTCAAATCTCAAATTTCAAACTTGAAAATTCTTATTTCTTATTCAAAACTCAATTTCTAGATAGAGCTCTTCTAGGAAAATCATATTAAATATTTAAATATTTAACTTTCTACATTAGTACTGAAAAGAGATATATATCTAGCACTTGCTTTTGTCTATTTACATGTTCATATACCACTGTTGTGTTATCATACCATGCTTGCTACAAGCATACGATGTATGTTTAATGCAATAAAGAAGAATTGAATTGAATATGGTCGTCTTTCAAAGTTGTTCAAACATTTCCGGTCCGTTGCATATCTAGGTCACAGGAGCTAAAAATGGATTTTTTCAATGAAAAAATCTTAAAAAATCTTCTTGTCTGAAACCACAGTACCCTGAGCTTAGATATTTGGCACAAAGCATTGTCTTCAGGTCCTCTATCAAGATTGTTCAAATTATGTCCCCTGGCTAAAAAAATGACCCTTCCCCGGGGGTCGTTATTTTACATAGAGTTATATAGTGAAATCTTCAAACATCTTTTTCTCTAAAACTAATATGGCCAGAGCTTTGATATTTGACATGATGACTCTTCTAGAATCCCTTAACTAATATTGTAAATATGGTTTCTGTCAGTTGCATATCTAGGTCACATGAGCTAAACATAGATTTTTTCAATGAAATCTTAAAAAATATTCTTGTCTGAAACCACAGTACCTTGAGCTTAGATATTTGGCATAAAACATCATCTTCAGGTCCTCTATCAGTTTGAACCCAGAATAGCGGCCGCGTTACGCGGTTTCTGAACTGGGTTCAAACCAAACTGTTTGCACATGAATTCTAAGGTTAACAATGTTCCTTCCCTACAACAACTCCCTCCGAACAACACACTAACTCTATGTCCCCCGCTTGGCGTTGTTGTGATAAGGGAGTAGTGTATACATGTATACTAATTATCATATTTATTGGTACAGTGGAGAATCTGTTATTCTTTCCCAATAAACGCGTTTACGCTAAAACTATTATTTGCAGTGCAAACAGTTTGGAGCCAGATCAGACGCCGGGTAACCCGGCGTCTGATCAGGCTCCAAACGGTTTGCCACCAAGATAAACATGAATTATCAGAATTGTCCAAAAGTTGTTCTTTTCTACGTTTTAGTGCTTTGCGTTTGCGTACGTTTGCGTTTAAACGGGAAAGAATAACAGATTCTCCTCTGTACTTATTGTCTAGCCACCTTGTTTTGGAGTGAAAGAAAGGGCAAGATAACCAGAACAACAATGTCGGAAGAGATGCAGAAGTACGCTATATACTGTGCCAACCAAGCCATGAACCAGTACAAGATTGATCGAGAAATTGCTACCTACATCAAGAGATCATTTGACAAACAATACAGCCCAACCTGGCATTGTGTTGTCGGCAGAGATTATGGATGCTACGTTACCCATTGGAGGAAACATTATATCTACTTCCACCTGGACAAGTTCGACATATGTGTGTTCAAATCTCACTGAATCGTGGTTTTAATACTAGACCTGTGGAGGCTTTCAATAGAGAATGCGCTATTTACAATATTTCAAACAGAATCAAACACATACGTACAGTGGTAAATACGCTATTCCTTCACACCTTACGCGTTTATTATCCGTTCCGTTAATTCATTTTTGAGAAATAAAAGCTAGCAACTATTACTTCAAGCAAACGGCGTCATGTTAGTTTCTTGTCACTGTTGGCAAACCAAATGTAACATCAGTCTTGTCTTAAGGTTTAAGGAAGGTAATACACCGCCCCTACATTTTTCTTTAAAATGATTAATATATTACAAGTATTAATAATAACTTCAGAATGTATATATGTATTTATGACTTAGACATTGTTGTATATGTTACAGGGATTAAAAGTAATCTGGGAATACGTGTAATACCTGAACTTTTTAGGGATTACGCGTTATCACTGGGCATTTAAGGGAATTGATGAAATGTCCCCTTTTTTATCAAATTAATAGATTTGTACTATCATGGCATTTCTATTGGTTTAAAACACCATGCTTTCTTGAAATATCATGGTTTAATGAACATTCATACATAAAAAAGGGAACAGTGTGCATTTAAGTCAAGACAATTAAGAACCAAGATATTTGTCTTGTTAATAAGGTTAACAACATATTTTAGTGTGGTACTTGCCTTTGAACTTAATGCAATAAAACAGGTAAGTTTCACGACTTTAAGTAACTGTCATATGTTTATGAAAAATCAACGATAAGCTTCAAAATTACGCCTTTTCCCTGGGAGATTGAGGGTTTTCGTGAAATCCCTGCTTTTCAGGGATTTCACGTATTCCCTGATTACACTTAATCCCTGTACCATATACAAATATCACCAGACAAGTTAAACCTTTTTCACAATATATGGGAAAATCACTTATTTTTCGAAAAAACAAATTAGATCTATTGGACAATGCAACAAATCATCACCCGATGATGAACCAATCAGAAATCGTGTCTCATTTTACATTACATTATAGGCCGATTTTATTCAACTGGCAGGGCGGAGCTAACCTTTTGCAAATATAAACTAATTTACTTTTGATTTTAAAGACATCTCCTGACGACCGTTCGATCATAACGCCTTGTCAGACAATTTCCTTGCAAAAAGCATGGATCTTGTGGACATGTAGGTAGCAAAGAACTATTGGAGCTTCTCTTGTGAGACCCGACCTCTATATTTGATAGTTTGGTTAGAAATAACCATTGAAAATCACTAGAGCATGAGTATAATCTGGGCCTCACCAGGTAAACTGATATTGGTATAGCTTGTGATGCATGCTTTGGCAGTTGAATTCTCACACCACTATCGAGACAATGGGGGTATCTATCAGTGGTCTGAGGAAAAGTCTAAGACATCTCCTGGCGACCTTTCGATCATAACGCCTTGCCAGACAATGTCCATGCAAAAATCATGAATCTTATGGATATGTCGCTAGCAAAGAACCGCTGCAGCTTCTCGTGTGAGACCCTACCTTTATATTTGATAGTTTGGTTAAAAATAACCATTGAAAATCACTAGAGCATGAGCATAATCTGGGCTTCACCAGGTAAACTGAGATTGATATACAAGCTGCCGAGCTTGTGCTGCACATGCTTTGAAAGTTACATTGACACCTCAAGCTCAATGGAGGGGGTGGGCTCTCTCAATGGACTTAGGAAAAGTCTTTAAGGTTGATAGGTATACTTCCGCATTATATCATTATTGTCCGATACATTCAATTTGAAGAAACAAAATTTATGCGGGCACCAATATCCACGTGTAATTGGTATATATAGTAATCCTTCTCTACAACAACACCCAATGGAAGACAAAGAGTGCGTGTCTTGTTCGTAGGGAACTGTTAAAGGAAGAGAACTTAAGACTTGGTTAACATTTGCAATCAGCTTGAATCCAGATTAGACGCCGCGTAACGCGGCGTCTGGTCTGGATTCAAGCTGTTTGTCATTTTTCATTATCTTCCTTCTGTCAAAATTTCTATTAATACCATATGTTATGTTGAGAAAAAACCGGCAGACGACAACGGTAAATTCCGATAATAAAAGAGCAAACTGCCGGTCCCAAAGTTGAAATGCAAAGGTCCGTATCGAAACTCTACCCTAACAGGTCATTGAGGTCAATAAAATCGATCAATACCAATGTAATTTCTCTCTACATAAATCTCTGGTTTTAACAAGTTCAGTGACTTTTACTTCAGTACTTGTTAAATTTTTGTCCTGAAAATGTTTCGTTTGAAAATGAACAGTTATATTGAAAGAACAAGGTATCTGTTTCCTTAATGCACACGCGATTGCTTACATTCAGTTTAATGATACTAATTCAGTTTAATGATGTTCACATCACCATCATTTTCTCTATTGTTATTAGTGTTGCTCATATTGAAGAAATAAAGCACTCTTAAATACTTATTGTTGTTGATTTAAAAGAAAATCCTGTTAGCCTTTACCCCTGTACTCCATCGCCTATTTTAGTTTTGAAGATAAATGACCTATTAAAGAAGACTGAAAGTAAAGATAATTTGTGACATTGTCTCTTCAAACCTATTCAAAATGCTATTGTTATATCTCTTTCCTTGAAAGTTGAAACAGGTTTGTAACTTTAAAACAAAATTTGCATAAAATGATTTGTCTAGAATCAAAATTACATCAAAATAGGAGAATTATCTCCCTTTTCTAGGTAAATTACCCAAATAAAACTAACATGTTGGGTATTTTACCAACGTATGAATCGATGTGAGGTATTTACACCTAATTTAGGTAAATATTTCATATTTGAAAGTTTAATTGAGTACATATTGTCATTTTGACATGTTTGGTATATTTAACTGGCGACCATCGAGGAAAATGGCCGCAATAGCCACACATGGAATTTTTCAGGATGGCACTATAGCTAAAATTGTTTTGAATTATGTATTCTATACATATACAACAAGTGTTGTTTCCGCTATGCTGGACATCTTTAGAAATATAACACCTTCTAACCCAGAATTTGGTGTAATTTGTCGCGTTTTTTGTAAGAAAAACAAAATAAAAAGACCCCTGTATAAAGTTAAAAAGCACAGTTGGTCCAAAAATAACGAGATCTGATTTGCACAGCATATTTCTATCTAAAACAAGAAATTACATGCAGAAATCCCACCGATTTAGACCCTGAAGTCTTTTTAGAGCCACCCAGTATTACAATTGTGGCGGCCATTTTTAAAATGTCTACCAGGGAGGTCGGAGGTCAAATCGAGCTTGGCACTATACCTATTTTTAGCTCACCTGGCACAAAGTGCCAAGTTGAGCTATGTTGATCGTCCTGTGTCCGTCGTCGTCCGTCGTCAACAATTTCTTTAAACGACATCTCCTCCTAAACTATTGGATGGATTTTAACAAAACTTAGCAGGATTGATCTTTATATAGACCTCTTTGAAAGTTGTTCAAATATACCCGATCCGTTGCATATCTAGGTCACAGGAGCTAAAAATAGATCGTTTCAATAAAAATTTAAACAATCTTCTTCTCTGAAACCACAGTACCCTGAGCTTAGATAGATTGCACATAGCATCATCTACAGGTCATCTATCAACTTTGTTCAAATTATGTCCTTGTGGTAAAAAATGGCCCCGCCGCGAGGGTCACTCATTTACATAGAGTAATATAGTGAAATCCTCAAACCTCTTCTTCTCTGAAATTAATATAGCTAGAGCTTTGATATTTGGCATTGTTTAACTTCTAGAGTTACTTTACCAATATTGTTCAAATGGTTCCGGTCCGTTGCATATCTAGGTCACAAGAGCTAAAAATATATTTTTTCAATAAAAACTTGAAAAATCTTCTCCTCTGAAACCACAGTACCCTGAGCTTAGGTATTTTGCACACAGCATCAACTTCGGTCCTCTATCAAGATTAGTCAAGTTATGTCCATGGGGTCAAAAATGACCCCGCCCCGGAGTCACAAATTTACATAGAGTTATATATTGAAATATTCAAACCTCTTCTTCTCTGAAACCAATATGGTTAGAGCTTTAATATTTGGCATAGTGTAACTTCTAGAGGTACTTTACCAATATTGCTCAAATGGTTCCGGTCCGTTGCATATCTAGGTCACGGGAGCTACAAATAGATATTTTTTTCAATAAAAACTTAAAAAATCTTCTTTGAAACCACAGTACCATGAGCTTAGATATTTTGCACAAAGCATCATCTTCAGTTCCTCTATCAAGATTAGTCAAATCATGTCCCTGGGGTCACAAATTTACAAAGAGTTATATAGTGAAATCTTAAACCTCTTCTTCTCTGAGACTAATATAGCTAGAGCTTTGGTATTTGGCATGGTGTAACTTCTGGAGGTTTACTTTACCAATATTGTTTAAATGGTTCCGGTCCGTTGTATATCTAGGTCACAGGAGCTAAAATATATTTTTTTAATAAAAACGTAAAAAAGCTCCTCCTGAAACTACAGTACCCTAAGATTAGCTATTTTGCACTCAGCATCATCCAATCGGCACAATCATATTGTCATATTTTCTCAGCTTTCCAAGATATAATACATTCACATCAACAGTCCCAGGTGAGCGATTTATCGCCGTATACGGCTCTTGTTCTTTCTTATGAACAATCATTTCGGTGCGGTCAAATAATGTATTTTCGTTTTTTACTCGCTGCAATGGTGGTGGAGAGGGGGGCTTGCACGACGCATGCATTCGGATCGTGAGGGGAGCGACTGTATATATTATTTCGACATGAATGATGCATGTGAATGAATATATAGGTGGAAGTATAATTGTGTGCATTTGTCTCTTCATGGGAGTCAAATGCAGGCAACTATACTTCACCTCATAATGACTTCATATGTTGCTCTTAATTCTTGTTTGTTTTTGTCTGTCTGTCTGTCTGTTTGTTTGTTGTTGTTGTTGATTTTCTTTTGTCGTCCATGTTTTGTCCGTTTATAGGTATATACACGTTTGCACTGTTTGTATTCTGTACATGTAGATCTATGCTCTCCTTATCTGGAGGAAATAAAGATTATTATTATTATTATTATTACTACCGACTGCTAACACTACTTTCCCCTAAAACTACCAGTACGTTCTCTACTTACCCCTAATACTACCTACTAACACCACTATACCTACTCCTAATACTACCTACTCTTAACACTACCATTACCTTCCCCCGACACTACTCCACCTTACCTTTACCACCACCTACTCCTGACACTACTCTACCTACCCCTAATACTACCACTACCTACTCCTGACACTACCACTACCTACTCCTAACAATACCACTACCTACTCCTGACACTACCTACTCCTGAATCTACTCTACCTACCCCTACCACTACCTACTCCTAACACTAACTACCCCTAACACTACCAACTTCTGACACTACTCTACCTACCCCTACCTACTCCTGACACTATTCTACCTACCTCTAATACTACCACTACCTACTCCTAACACTACCACTACCTCCTCCTAACACTACTCTACCTACCCCCAATACTACCGCTACATAACTCCTGACACTACTCTACCTACCCCTACCACTACCTACCCCTAACACTAACTACCCCTACCACTACCTACTCCTAACACTAACTACCCCTAACACTACCGCTACCTACCCCTACCCCTACCACTACCTACTCCTAACATTACTCTACCTACCCCTGCCACTACCTACTCCTGACACTACCACTACCTACTCCTAACACTACTCTACCTACCCTTACCACTTCCTACTCCTGACACTACTATACCTACCCTTACCACTACCTACTCCTGACACTACTCTACCTACCCTTACCACTACCTACTTCTAACACTACTCTACCTACCCCTACCACTTCCTACTCCTGACACTACTCTACCTACCCTTACCACTACCTACTCCTGACACTACTCTACCTACCCTTACCACTACCTACTCCTAACATTACTCTACCTACCCCTACCACTACCTACTCCTGACACTACTCTACCTACCCTTACCACTACCTACTCCTGACACTACTCTACCTACCCCTACCACTACCTACTCCTGACACTACCACTACCTACTCCTAACACTACTCTTCCTAGCCCTACCACTACCTACTCCTGACACAACTCTACCTACCCTTACCACTACATACTCCTGACACTACTCTACCTACCCTTACCACTACCGACTCCTAACACTACTCTACCTACCCCTACCACTTCCTACTCCTGACACTACCACTACCTACTCCTAACACTACTCTACCTACCCCTACCACTTCCTACTCCTGACACTACTCTACCTACCCTTACCACTACCTACTCCTGACACTACTCTACATACCCTTACCACTACCTACTCCTGACACTACTCTACCTAGCCCTACCACTACCTACTCCTGACACAACTCTACCTACCCCTAATACTACCACTACCTACTCCAAACACTACCATTACATATTCCAAACACTACCACTACCTACTCCTAACACTACTCTGTCTACCCCTTATCTTAGCACTCTACTATATATGTACTTTATCTACTTCAAACACTAAAGCTAGATAACTTCTACTACAACACCTACTACTACTACTACTATTACCCCTGTGGGACAGGAGAAGTGCACGGACAAGGCAAAAAGACACCAATGTAAACAAATACAAAGGTGTCGTTGACTCCCGAATGGTTGTCAGTTTAAAGAAGGCATTGTGCCATATAGTGAATTTGACCTTAAATATATCACGGGGATTATATACAAACACAGTTTTACGTTGGACAAGTCTCTGCAGAGTGAGTGAAAAAGTTATGAGACAAAAATGGCCTTCAAACTCATTTTGGTTCATTCAAGCGGACGATTGCTTTCATGTGTGTCCTTTAAAAATAACAATCCTATTTAAATATTTATTCGTTTTTATTCTCATTTTATTCTTATTTTCTTTAACGAAGTTAATATTAATAAAATTCTAAATTTGCTTTCCCAAATGTATGCAATCCAAACTGATTTGCATATGAGCAAGGTGTTATACCCCCGGGCAGCCAAAAACAGTTAAGACTGCCAAAGAGTTGTCTTTCGTGTGTCTATTGTTGTGGCTGTTTAATCACTTCACTGCCTTACTCCGAATACGATAGATCTAGTTATTTGCATACAGTGTGGTTCCTGATCAGACGCCGCGTAACTCTGTATTTGATCAGGGTCCAAACTATTTGCAACTAAGATTAAAATATAGCGTAAGAAAAAACAAAAACGTATTCCTGCATTTTGTTGCATTTCGTTTGCGTTCTGCGCTCATCTCAATAATTCAGGCCCAACTACCTAAAACAAAAACTACATTTGAAAAATGAAACCAGACTTCGCGTATCGCTGCTTCTAATAATGGTCTACTGTTTGTCAATGTCCTGCTATGTTTAAAATGTACTAAATGCATTTGCAAGACCCAGTGGTCTACCCAGAATTCCAAGAAGATTGGTTCATGTTTTGGTATAGTGGAGAATCTGTTATTCTTTCCCAATAAACGCGTTTACGCTAAAACTATTAGTAGGCCGTGAGCCAGGCACATGAAATTTGAGGTACGGGTACCATTCGGGTGAATAAGGTTCACTATGATTTTCAGGAAGCCCAAACCCTCTGCTTTTAGGAAATGTATAATAGCAGTAAATTCATGGCAGCTTTGTTGGCTTTTGAGGCATTTTTGTTACCCCACCCACCGAGTTAACGTTGTAAAATGATCATTGTTGTCACAATCGTACTTTTTGTACTGCATGCATTTTTATTGGTGCCTAATATCAAAACGGGTATTGAAACATGCCATTAAAATTTATTGACATTATTAAAGGTTTTAACTTGGTAAACCCCCAATTTCCATCACTTTTTTTGACGAAAAAATCACCTTTTTATGCCTTTAGACAAATGCCTTTTGATAAGGATGGCATATAGTGATCCTACTGGCGGTGCGTACGAGTTAAACATATTTTACCGATTCTTGTAGCAATAACACCGTGTAATAAAATGCTTTGGTACTTAAACAGTTGTTGTTTAGGGTAATTCCCAATCCAACCATATCATCCAACCTCGGTTTGACATTGACCTTGACCGACTTTTGTCTACGAATATGTTGTTTATTGGTTTACTAGAGTTTACTGTTTTGTCTAGCATCAATACCGCATATAAGAATGAGTTGATACTTGCTGCTTTTGATCATTGCCAATTCACCCATATCACCTTACCTCAGTTTTGACCTTGACCTTCACCGAATTTGGAACTAAAATATGTTATAAGGGCTGTTTTATTGGTTAACTAGATTTTACCGCATCGTCTAGCATTATTACCGCTTAGTAGAATGCTATGAAACATTCACAGTTATGGCTTAGAATCACTCTCAGTTCACCCATATCACCCAACTTCCATTTTGACCTTGACCGTGACTGAATTCGGACTTAGAATATCTTAATAAGGGATGTTTATTGGTTAACTAGATTTTACCGTTTCATCTAGCATTAACAACTTTTATTAGAATGCTTTGAGACTTGCACAATTGTTACATTCGATAATTCCCAATCAACGAGTATCAACAAAACTTAATTTGGCATTGACCTTGACCTTATTGTGGACTAAGAATATGTTTTATGTGCTATGTCAAGGTTAAATAGAGTTCATCTATTCGTCTAGCACCGCTTACTCAAATTCTTGGATACATAATTATACAGTTGTCGCCTTGTACCATTCATAATCTATCCATATCACCCAAGCTTGTGTTTACCTTGATAATACCACAGAGATCATTGTCAATGAGGACACACAAACTCGTATTGGGACCATACACTTCCGCTTGAACACTTGTGCCACCAAGCGTTACTATATAACAGTGCATCTATCAGCCAATTTAGAGACATTCTTGAAGATACGAAACACGAGAACTCTCACACACAGCTGAAAAGGTCACAAATGCAGAAATACGAGGAAAAAGTTACTAAAGTAACATATCTAATAAGAGGCTGGTTCAACCCATTTGAAATAAATCAAGATCTGATTAGCATATCCACCGTTAATGCAGTACCTTGAGACATCGCAAAATACCTTCTGAGTGCGCATGCGATTGGTCAATGATGAGATTGGCCAATGCTCGTATGCACAATTTAAAGGAGATCAACCATGATGGAATAAAGAGCAACAAAAGTTAGACCTCAAGCAGCATGAAAGTGAAATCCAGTGGAAGACTGGCAGTTCTTATAGCTGATAATGCTTTTGTTCGGTCGCATCATAGTTATGGCACACACACGCAATCTCCAGATAAATTTCATTATTTTACTTATTGTTCTTTGGCAATAGTCTTTCTCAAAATCAAATGGTTTGCTAAGAAATCCAACAATGCTGCATTAGCATTGAGCTAACAGAAAACGCTTGGCTTAGCTGAAGGTGTCCCGAAAAAGTCTGTCTCTGTGATTGACGGAATGAACCTCGTATAGAGAGTCAAAAGATACCAATGCATTTTTGTGGCTGCGCAAGCACTATTCTATCGATGGTACTCGAGGCGGCAGTGACAGTGATAGAATAGATGTATACAGGGGAGACGCTTCTGTAGCAATAAGGTCAATAATAATATTCTTATAGCATTCCTGGTGCATCAATGGATGAAAACGGAGCAGAGTCAAAGGTTACAGAGGATTTGATTTGATTATTTTTTTTAAGTCGCTTTCAACAGTTTTTCAGTCATATCGCGACGTCCAGCTAATTATAGGTGGAGGAGGACCCCCAGAAGTCCTTTATGCACTGTTTCAGGCACAAATCGACAACTGGGTAGAACCATCGACCTTCCGTAAGCCAACTGGAAGGCTTCCCAACATGAGAAATCCGAACGACCCTACTGGGATTCGAACTCACAGCGGTGAGGAGCTTAGTGATGTAAGTCACAGTGACTATACCACTAGGCCACGGAGGTCCCTAGGTTACAGAGGAAAATATCGCACCTTACGTTGAAATCAAATGCTTCAAAATAAAATACAATGGATGCGAGGAGGTACATGGGTCTTTGAAGCAGCCAAGAAGAAGCAAATGAACGTATTTAAGAAATGCTGGACAAAGACATGCACAAGTTATATATGATATCCTGAAAATTGAGGACGCGATTGACACTGATGTTTACAAGTCACTGAATTGAATGTATGTTTTAACATATTGTGACACGGTCAGCGCATTTGCTGGTAAGAATAAAACACGCGCACTGAAATTGATGAATGGTAATGCTGAAGCTCAATAATGTTCCCAGACTTTGAATAGGAAAGGGGTACCCCTCCTGCTTTGATATACAGACTTGAGATATAAACGTCAGCTCTATGCCCTGTAAGCGTCATCAGCAAAAGTGAATGATCAGCGGTACGGCTTATTATGTACCACATAGGGTAAGATAGAGCGCCACCAGCTACACCTCATGCCTGGATGGATGGATTAATTTATTTTGGTTTACGGCACTGCGCCACAAAATGGGTGATAAAGCGCCAGTGAATGATGGGGGAAATGATGAGACGCGATGATGGCGATGACTTCGCGCAGATGATTTTGACTAATTTCGTCCTTTGCAAAACAGCAAATAAGATCAAAACCAACGACCTGTCTTCCTTAATTTTAGTTCTTAGAAGAGGGGGTAATTTCGTTCTAACAAAGAGAAACAATTCCGTATGACAATTAACCCACAGAAATACAACAAGATAGGAATATCTGGACTCTTTAGTTAAGCACACTTTAAGAGCTAACCTCAAGGCTGCTATTTGGAGTCGATGGTATTCCAAGTCCTGTAGGAAGAGGATGGAAAGTTGTGAAAGAGGTTGATCAGCTATTAGACGACTTGCTGGATAGAAAATAGATCCGACGTAGATGCTTGACCTACTAGCGGGGAGCTTTGCTAGTAAATGTACTTTGCCTAAATGTGTATGCATTTCTTATGGTTTGAATAGTACGAACATGTGCAAACTCCCTAACTGTGATAATCAGGCAACTAGTACAGAATCAGATGATGAAGAACATCCACTGAAAGAGGCTGAAAACATTGAGAGTGAAGGAAATGTGAGAATTGGTATTCTTACATAAGAATTACAACCTACACTTCAGTGGTTGTAATGCATTGATTATTCGTCAATGCCGACTAGATGTTTAGACATTTTCATAACACTGTTGTCAATGGTTTGTAAGTTAACGCCAATAGATTGCATTTAAACTTAAATCCTTTGACCCGAAATATTTGTTTTTCATCTGTTATGTGCTAGCAGGTGTATTTGAAAATTGCAAAGTCAAGGATTTGTACAATATTAGCCTTAGCATAAGAAGAGAGTAACAATGTCTTAGAACATTACTGCTTTAAGAGAACCCCGGAGGCACCCTTACCAGTACTGTTTATTCTGATTTTTTTTCAAGGTCCAAATTAGGTCAAGTCCAAGGCCAAACCGAGCTTTGGTGATATTCCTGGATTTCGAAAGGTTCAATGTATTCAGTATGCAATGATCAAATCATTCCAGAAAGAAGTAATAACTCTGCAGAAACGGTAAAATCTATTTTACCAAGAAATAGCTAAACAATAGCTGGGAATGGTTCAAGGCAACAACTGTAGAAGTGTAAAATCATTCTAGTGAGCTGTTTTCATGCTAGATAAAATGTTAAGATATGGTTGACTTCGTACGAACGAACAAGGCGATTACTTTAATTATGCCACCTGCATCAATAGATTCCAGGAGCCAAAACAGGGATTTTTCGTTATGAAAAGGATGACGTAATTTATTGTTTTCGCTTAAGTAAATTACTTAAACAATTCCAATAATGCCTAATGGCATGTTACAATACTTTTTTAATGTGATGCTTCAAAAAAGCGTATGCATGACCAAATGTATGATTGTGATAATGATGGTCCTTTTACAATGTTAAACTTGGTGGGTGGGGTAACAAAAATGCCTTTTTTGCTAGAGTAAATTACTTCAACAAGTCCAATGATGTCTAATTGCATGTTACAATACATTTTTATAATGATACTTCAATAAAAATGCATGCGCTACCAAGAGTATGATTGTGATAATGATGATCCTTTCACAATATTAAACTTGTTGGGTGGGGTAACAAATATGCCTTTTTTGCTAGAGTAAATTACTTCAACAATTTCAATAATGTCTAATGACATGTTTCAAAACATTTTCAATATGATACTTCAATAAATTTGCATGCATTACCAAAAGTATGATTGTTATAATGATGGTCCTTTTACAATGGTAAACTTGGTGGGTGGGGTAACAAATATGTCTTTTTTGCCAAAGTAAATTACTTTAACAATTCCAATAATGTCAAGTGGCATTTTACAATACATTTTCAATATGATAATTCAATAAAAATTCATACATTACCAAAAGTATGATTTTGATAATGATGGTCCTTTTGCAATGTTAAACTTGGTGGGTGGGGTAACAAAAATGCCTAAAACGTCAACAAAGCTGCCATGATTTTACTGCTATCATACATTTCTTAACTAGTCACACATTGATCTTTCCGAAAATCATAGTGAACCTTATTCACCCGATTGGTACCAACCAACCCCTCCGGCTCACGGCCTATAGTTGCAGTGCAAACAGTTTTGAGCCAGATCAGACGCCGGGTAACCCGGCGTCTGATCAGGCTCCAAACTGTTTGCTACATGTACTAAGATAAACAAGAATTATCAGAATTGTCCAAAAGTTGTTCTTTTCTACGTTTTAGTGCGTTTGCGTTTGCGTACGTTTGCGTTTAAATGGGACAGAATAACAGATTCTCCACTGTAACTAATATGATCCACAAGGTACATGTAACTTATAACCCGCAAAGGTACTTAGTGTTGAAAGAGTTAACCCCTTTACTGCCTTACCCCGAGTACGATGGTTATTTGCAAACAGTTTGAATCCTGATCAGACGCGGCGTCTGATCAGGATCCAAACTGTTTGACACTCATTTCAATATTTCTTAAATCAAAATACCTAAAAATTAAATTTCAGAAATAAAAGCAGACGAAAATTGTTTAAAATTGATGACGTCACGGCAGTGAAGGGGTTAAATGGGTTTATGGTGCCGATGGTTACATTTTAACAGAACACGGGCTTGTTGGCCAACTAGGTATTACGATGAAATGTTACTCTACGACAACCTAAAGGAATTTAGAAACGCAACTCGAACTTTGGATAAATATATTGCATTTTTTTATATAGTTTGGTTATAAAAGTTATATATCATTTTCAACGTGTATCAACATGTTGCATCCTAAGAAATTTTGCATACTTAAAAAGTGTGATGGAGAGATAACGTTGAGCAAGTCGCGTCAGTGTAAAGTCCCAACGATATGGCCAATATCTGTTATGACCCTCATGTGCCGCAATGGCCTATGCAGAGAGTAGATGAGTCCTTTAATTTGACAATTTGTGATGTTTTCCCACCCCTCTTACAATGCACGTCTCAATTCGCAATACGTCGTCGGTGTTGGATGATGTCTCATAACACGTCTAAGACGTTCCATAGATGTTCAAGGGGCAAAAACTCGGGGCTGTATTTGTCCATAAACAACACTCCCCTCCAACGATGCATGGACAACGATCCTAGACGATGTACCTACAGCCACATCATATGACGTTGACGTCGAGGCGTTTTTAACGGCAATCCTACGTATGGTTTTCTTGCTCTGATTCCGGCGTTCCGGAGCCTGTTTGACAAAATTCGTACGCGTGGTCTGGTGTTATTAGGACCTCTAAAATTTCTAGCGTTATCTTCGGGTGTCTGGAACCTGTGACGTAAGTGTGTCAGCCTTATAAAACGTCATCACGACGTGACGTTACTCGGGGTAGGCCAGGTCGAAGACGGTCGTTCGTTGTACCAATGGTACGCAGACGATCACACAGCCTAGAAATAGTGCTTTCTTGCACAATCAGATGATTTACAACGTTACTTCGAGAACTTCCGTTCATCAGCACTCGAACGGCTGCTAAAACGTTGATCATTGCGTAAGCGCGGCATTACCATCTTTGACCAGATTAGATTTTTTTCTTTTAAAATTTACTAACTTGGTCTTACTGATGATTTTTGTAATGCAACCGAACAGGTTTACTCTATACAATTACCTGTAGTCACGTGACCTTTAGTTTACGCTAAGCCCGTGCTACTCGTGTATCAGTAGGCGTTCGATAACGTTTTTCCATCACTTGGTAAGTGTGTCTCGTTGCAGGCACGGAAAAGTCGTGCAAAATATTGAGAACATATTTGTACATGAATATCTTACGTTTAAAAAAGTTGCGTTTCTAATTTCGTTTAGTATGTATGGGTATTATAACAGATTTGTATAGCTACGAAGGCAACTTTGTTGTCGTAGACAAACATTTCTCACTGTATACACTGACTCATATGTTATAATACCTGTATAGGTTGTCGTAGAGTAACATTTTCATCGTAACACATTGGGCGTGTTCACCTGAAACTCGCGAGTCCAGTAGAGTTCATCAAATGACGTAAAATGGCGCTAAATTCTGAATGCGCACGCATTTTTCAGCAGAACGACAAACCCTTCAGACGAGTAAGTAATGGGTCAAATGACGGCCTAAAGCAAAATGGGAACCACGCAAACCCGGACCAAAACTGGCAATTTTATGATTAATATGTAATAAGGCACAGCCTACAACTGAGCGAAGCTGTCGAAAGCAATTAAAGAATTGAGCATTTTAACAAATTACCCCATTACCCCATAGCCTGATTCTAGTTTTCTAAACAGGTGACAACTTATTTAAAGCAAGTTTAAAGTAAAGCAGAATGCGCCGTAAGGCGCATTCTGCTTTACTTGCAATCTGCTTTAAATTAGTATCTGCTAGGATTGACTTTGACTTGATCCTGAGTTTATTTTTCAACTGCTGCGGGTGTCCCAGGGGTAGGCAGCAGGTGGCTAGAGTGTCTAACACCCAGTCTCCGGGCTTCTCTGTTCTGTGGATCTATGCCTGCAGGGTATAGAAAATAATTCTTATGGTACAGATTTTGGACTGTATCAAATGGAACTATTTTCTTCAGTGGATGAATAAATTAATGCATATTTATTGGGTATATAAACCAAATGATATGATGCATTTTCATGATTTAATAACAAATGGCATTATGCATAGCAATAGATCAAATGAATACCAGCTATTTTATATGAAGCATTTAAAAAAACCAAAAAAACTGCTATGATGTAATTTGTTTTTATGCCCCCCACAGCTTGCCTTTGGGAGCATATAGTAATCGCACTCAGTGCGCGTGTGTGTGTGTGTGTGATGTGTGTACAAAAGCTTGTCCAGAGCATATATCTCCTTACCAATTAAGGATTTCCAAATTTGGTGTGTGAGTACATCTTGGGATGGCGGAGTGTCGCGTACCACTTTCAGGTCACTGTGACCTTGACCTTTGATCTCGATTAAAAATATGATCTCCTATACCATACCAGCTAGGGATTCCAAATTTGGACAGTGTGTAAGTACATCTTGGGATGGTGAAGTGTCGTGTACCACTTTCAGGTCACTGTGACCTTGACCTGGATTTAACAAAAAGTTTGTCCTGAGCATATCTCCTATACTTTACCAGCTAGGGATTCCAAATTTGGTGTGTGAGTACATCTTGGGATGGTGGAGTGTCGTGTTCCACTTTCAGGTCAATGTGACCTTGACCTTCGACCTCGATTTAACAAAAAGCTTGTCTGGAGCATATTGCCTGTTCCTTACCAGCCATGCGCGCAAGTGCACAATGTGCCACAAAAGTAGCTATTGAAAAGCGATTTTATTTATTGTTTGACTGCATTAAGGTGTTAATTGATGTTTGACATGTTGTTGTGACAGTTAATCAGTTTTGATCCTTATGAGACTCGTAATGCAGTTTCTGAATGGGATCCAAACTTTTTTTCTGACGTGAAAACACAAAATAAATTTTGAGCAATAGAAGCAGTCAATTCTTGCAGATGACATCTTTGTAGATCAGGAGGTGAACTTAACTTATAGATAGATCTGTCTCCGACCTGTATCCAAAATGGTATTGTATACACGTTTGATGTGATTTGCTGTCGTGTTTTAGTCTTGATGACTTATTTTGTTAAATTAGTTTATTACAACTTATACAATTTCTGAATAGTATTGCATTGCTGTTATATAAAACAATTAACGTATACGGCATTGTTTTGGTTTGTTTTCTATTCTGCATTTTCACGTGTCACCAATATGTTTCAATATTACTCAGAGACAGTGTAGTTAATATAAGTCATTGTATAACTTAAGTAACACAAATAACACATGTAACGATTGAAAAGTGATATACTGTAACCAAGCATAATCATTTTTTTCTGCTTAGACACTAAAAATAAGTTGGCCGATTTGATCCGGTCCGATTAGGTTTTGGGCCGTTTTGACTCGGGGTCCTGACTCCATGCAATTTGGTGTTTGGCCGATTTGACCCGTTACCGTCGAAAACAGTGTTAAAAGCATATGTGTAAAATTAACACATGCAGCTAAACATAGAAACTTTTACCAGGTAAGAAACAGCATATAGAAATAAAAAGAAAGTCGAATGTGTGTGGCATTGATACTTCCCTAATCTGTGGAAATGACGTCATCAATCACAACTATTTTTGGACTGATAAACCACGGACTTAGTCCGTGGATAAACAAACGGGACGTTTTGACAGTGTTGCTAATTTCAGTAGGATGGTTTTAACGAGCGAAGTTTAATTTAAATTTGATGTGTGATTCTCGCAATAAATTATGTTCATTTGGAGATAAACGGAAACAGTAGCTAGACCACTTGTGCACTTAAAAATCTCAAATAGATTCAGTGGTCAGTCAGAATGTTCGCACGTGTTAGACAATAACATCCGGGTCAACCTTATGGGTCACCGGAAGCAAAAATTTTAACGAAACTTTATTTGTTCAACATGTTCATAAATAAAACGCGAGCAGGGCCGACCAGTTTGTGAAAAATAGCTGAGAGGTCGCAAGTGATAGACAATAACTTCCGGGTCAACGTATGGGTAACCGGAAGCAAAAATTTTAACGAAACTTTATTTGTTCAACATGTTCGTAAATAAAACGCGAGCAGGGTCGACCAGTCTGTGAAAAATAATGTAGCAAGTAGATCCGGCGGAAGTACAAAAAACCTACGAAGAAAAATCTATTCAATGTACATACAGGTCTATAAAGGTCTATACAGGTCTAAAAATGTGAATTTTAACTTGAAATTTATTGCATACGTAGCTGTAGTAGCTTCGCTACGCTCAGTATAATGTCGAACAATGAAACCCTAGGCTAACTCTTTGTTACCTTATAGCACGGTTACAGGACTGTTCATTAAAACACTCTTATACATGCGTACATTATACGGTATTACTATTGGGATTTTGTGTTAACATTTTGGGACGCCATTTTGAAACTCGACTAACCCTGCGCAGCGACTGGGTTAGCCTAGAGTTCGGTTCAGAGGTCATATGACGTCATTCGAGTACGAACACGGTCTGTTCACCTGTAACCCGGGGAACTCGGGTCGACTCGAGGATCTCAGGTGAACACGCTCCTAGTTGGCCCCCCGTGCCCTTGGAAATGTAAAATTGGGCGTCGGTTAAATTCAAATTAGCTTCAGTGAAAATATTTAAGTTTTATCTCTTTTCCCACCGTATTACCGTCTGCTTTAAAATTGACGTGTGCAGACACGTCCCTAACGTCTGTTAACAATTTGGATCCCAAAAATGTGAATGCCCTGAGGATATCCAAACGTTCTCAGTAAAAGACATATATTTTAAACCGGCGATAGCAGTGGATAAAATATTTTATTTCAGATGCAAGAGTTTTTGAGAAAAACCATCAACAATGATTTTGATCGGGAGCGTGTTCGTTGTACACACAACTGGAACGTGGTTAGTTGTAATAAAAAACAAAATCTTATTTGTTTAATAGCTAAACGGATTATTTTTTAAATACAGTTGACGATTATACCCAGACTACTCGACGGACATATTTGGTGTCGATAAGAGCTGAATTTGTTGCCTATTCAGAACAATTTATGGTTAATGAGCATCATTTTCTTCAGAAATCCCTGTAACGGTAGAAATTTTTTCAAGTAAACGTCAACCTCAAGCATTTATCCTATAAATAAGTTTAACATATGCTTGCATCAGTGTGTGAGACACTCGGTAAGAGTAATCTTGGTCTACATGTCAAGCAATATCCAAGGACAAACATCATATTTGTATACTCACATGTGTCGATTTGCCAACTGACGCCATTTTTTAACGGAAGCCGATACGTTAGATTAACGGGAACTGAGGCGTTAAGCGGGAGCCCGTTCGTTTTGCGATACCAGTGTGATTTACCTCTTGTGACAAGACCCTACTGGGGGTATGAATCACCATTTGTGATAGGTCTAGTTTTGATCTGAGATATTTATTACAATTATTTTGATCTGAGTGGTAAACAGTTTGAAGTCTGATCAGACTCCGGGTTACCCGGCGTCTGATCTAGATCCAAAGTGTTTGCAATGGAAATAAACGTTTTAGATTAAACGCGTTTATTGTGAAAGAATAACACATTCTACACTGTAAGTATTTAACTGTCTTTACATCTAGAAATATGCTACGGGTTACATGTAAAGCAGAGCAGTGGTGTAATGGCGGACAGATCACGTGATATTCATAATGGCAGTCGACTTATTTCCGTTTCCGGAATCGTGTTTATTGCGACGATGATATTAGTAATTTCTTCTGACCTGTCAGAGTTATTTTTAGATTGGAACATTCTAAAAATTTTAAAGGGATGATCACCGTACTCGTTGATTTAACTACAGTCAGCCAGGGATACGGACAGCTGTATTTATTGTGTGTAATGTACAGTAGAGAAGACATTATAATTTCCCAAATAAACGCAAACACAATGAACTAAACTGTTAAAAATTAATTTATCTTTTTAATCTGGGTTGCAAACAGGTTGGAGCCTGATCAGACGCCGGGTTACCCGGCGTCTGATCTGGCTCCAACCTGTTTGCAAAGGACATATACATGTACTAGTTTTAAGCATAAACACGTTTATCGAGAATGAATAACATATCAGTAAAATCAGCGCAGCTGTCTCGTGCTGCACGAGGGTCATGCTTATCTCAAGTTGGAAAGTGTACGACTATATAGATCCGATGTTACCCTGTTATCTATTTACCATTATGAACTATTCTGTTCTAAAAATAACTCCGACAGGTCAGAAAAATCGGACAATAGCGTTAAGCAAACGGGCCATTCGGTGTGAAAAAAATAAAGCCAGAAAAATGGCTTTAACTCGTTCACTTCCAAAGGTGTCGAACGGCGACTTTGCAAACAGTTTGGATTCTGATCAGACACCGAGTAATTCGGCTTCAGTGCTTGATCCAAACTACAGTAAAAGCTCTCTATTCGGACCACAAACTTGTATAAATTATTAGATGTTTACTAAAGCTGACTCCTTGAGGGGCTTTATGTTTTACTGTCATTTTCCTTTTAGCTGTTACCTGTCTTTTATACAATCAATTAGCCTTATTTAACTAGTCGCAATATATAGGTTTTACTGTAATCGTCACTCATATCTAACGCATCGAACAAAATATTGCATCTAAAAGAAGCCTAATTCTAACACATCAAAGCAGACGGCAATTTCGATTTAGGCTATACCCCTGTCAATGAATAGGTCGCACGCTTGTAAATGTTTTTGATACGATCATACAGTGGAGAAAACGGCATTCTTTTCCATTTAGACGCAAACGCAGTGCATTCAAACGTAGAAAAGGATTTTTTTTTCGACAATCCTGATTATTCATACTTCTCCGAGTGACAAACAAGTTGGAGCCTGATCAGAAACCGGGTAACCCGGCGTCTGATCTGGCTCCAAACTATTTGCAATGGAAATAAACGTTTTATTGCAAACGCGTTGATTCGGAAAAAAATCTATCTTCTCCACTGTAAGACATGAAAAGATACTATTGTACGAGTTTTCTGACCTGTCAGAGTTATTTTTAGAACAGAATAGTTCATAATGGTAAATAGATAACAGGGAAACATCGGATCTATATAGTCGTACACTTTCCAACTTGAGATAACATGATCCTCGTGCAGCATGAGACCCTTGCGCTAACTTTACTGATATTTTATTCTTTCCCAACAAACGCATTTATATACTAAAACTATTATTTCCACTGCAAACAGGTTGGAGCCAGATCAGACACCGGGTTACCCGGCGTCTGATCAGGCTCCAACAGTTTAGTGCATTGCGTTTGCGTTTAAACGGTAAAGAATAATGTATCCTCTACTGTACATAACACATAAAAATTACAGCTATCCGTATCTCTAACTGGATGTAGAGAGAACTAATCCCTTTGAAAGCAATCTAAAAATAACTCAGACAGGTCAGAAGAAACCACTAATATCCTTAAACCCTTCACTGGTATTACGTCATCTGTGTTTAACAATTGTCGTCTGCTTGAAGATTTTCGGTTAATTGTTTGAATCCTTAAACCTTTTCACTCTCAATGACGCTTAAAACGCGTTTGCAAACAGTTTGGATCCGGATCAGACGCGCGTAACGCGGCGTCTGATCGGGATACAAACTGTTTGACACTCGTTTGAAATTTCTTCAGTCATACTGCCTTATTTTTTAACTTTGAAATGACATTGCAGACAACAAATATGAAGCACACATCAATGAAACGAGGAAGGTGTAAAATTGGACTTGAAAGTATTTAATAAACTCAAATAACCATTGCACACGGAGTAAGGCAGTGAAAGGGGTTAAGCTCGGAGAGCCTATATCGAATCCTTAAGAAAAATAGTGGTGCGAGTCTAGCTCCCCCTACAAACAAATCCTGTTATACGGGGTCTAACGGAGCTTCAGTGGTGGATACGTCACTATCAGATAAACCGTGTAGTAGCAGCACTTAGTTAAACTCAGGATCCTGAGTCTGTACCTGTGGTGATTTAAACACCGTATTTACTCCCTTGTAATAAACATCCACCTAGTAGTCATAGCAGACGATGCATTATAAGACATGCACATTACAAAATTCTTTAGGGTCTTTAAGCGCTGCAGGTTTCTGCTTAATGCATGGCAATTGTAATGCAGAAACTCCATAATTAGCTTTCTGCATTACTTTATTCTACATTAAACTGAGAGTCCGAGCCTGCAGTACTACAGTACTTTGATTTGTTTCTCTTATCAAGTAAGAGTGGTGACTTGACTTACCTTTGTTAACAGATTGGATCTTGATAAGACACAAAGTTACTCGGCGTCTGATAAAGATTCAAAGTGTTTGTCGCTTGACCAATAGATCTACATCCTTTAAAAAGAAGTATACATTTCTATACACGCTGAATTGTTAGCCGGTGACATGTTTTCAACTTTCAAAAAGGCATATTTCACCTGTGATGTCGGCCATAGCTTTAATGAAACTCGGCTTGAGATGAGATACGTGATAGAAAAGACTAATCTGGTGAATATATACAGCTAATCATCATACAAGATGTAGAGTAAATCAGATCAGGTCGTTTTCCTCTGTACGTTCACTACATGTAAATAAATATTAGTCTCCCCCTTTTCACAGAAGAGGAACTCGAAACGAGACGACGTCGACGCTCCGTCGATTTAGGTAACGACAGGGCTACCATAAGTTGACATGAAAAATCCTAAGATTTCCAAATTTACGAACCGTACCTTTACCCCATCGCCTGTGTCTAGTTGTTTTGAAACGTGGCTGCTTAAATAAGGCTGGAAATAAAGCAGAATGCGCCTTAAGGCGCATTCTGCTTTACTTTCAGCCTGCTTTAAGCTTTCATGTACTAGAAACAAGAAATATCTTTAAAAAAGATATTCAGCGGAATGGGTGGTGGAATTCATGCTGTTGATGGGTGTGCAAAATTGTATGAAATTGCTAGGTCTTCAAAGAATTGTAATATCTTGGATTGAATTGCAAAAAATACACATTCAAGGATATAGCATAACTCTGACTAAAAAACTATAAATGTACTTACATAAAATTATCTAATGAGATTTGTATCCTGTAGTATGTTCACAGTGTTTCGTCCTAAACAAAACTGATTTGCAGGATCGTCTCGTTTCTGAAACAGTCAACATTATGGCGTTACACAAGGAAACCCGTCGTGTACGGCGTACGTAACATACACAGCATTCACCGGTTGTCTACTAGATGCTCATTTTCTCGTTATTGGTTAAAGCCAATACCAGGTAATTCACTGATTTATGAGTAAGTTGCATGTATGAACTAACTTAAACATTTTTCTAATTTCCAAAGGAACTTTGCTGAGTTATTGTAGCAAAGACGCGTTAAACAGACATTTCTGAGGTAAACGGTGACTTTAACAGGTCATTCTTTATTAGGCATAACTCCAAATCCAATTAAACTTGTCATTTGTATCATATATTTATTCTAAAACAATATTGCAAGCATGTCACCAAGTTCAATTGAACAAAATATCTTTCAGACAGATCTGAGCTACAGCAATTGCAAAAATGAAAGTGCAATTACCGCGTGTGCTTACAAAATCATCAATGTTAATCGTTGTGCATGTATGACCGACCGTCGTCCCGTTTCCAGTTATTGTGTGACAGAATTCCTCCCCTGTGATATAAAACATAGGAAATAAAGGATGCGTACAGTTTAAAAAGCTTCATTTAAACATGTCTGATCAAAAGGCAGTTTTCAAGAATGCCGACATGTCGGAGGATATGCAGCAGGACGCTGTAGACTGTGCAAGGCAAGCTCTGGAAAAGTTGAGAAAGAACATTGAGAAAGACATAGCTGCCTTTACCAAGAAAGAATTTGACAAAAAGTACAACACAACCTGGCATTGTATCGTTGGCCGAAACGTTGGCAGCTATGTAACCCATGAGACCAAACACTTCGTCTATTTCTAAATAAACCAGCTCGCCATCCTGTGTGAAACAACATAAATTTCCGGTTTACAGGGGTTTCCAGTTTAGAGGGATTTTAACACATTACCCCATAGCTTGTTTCTAGTATGGAATATAGCCGACCACTTAAAGCAGGCGCATTCTGCTATACATTGAACCTGCTTTAAGCTATAATCTGCTAGTATATAACAAAATTATTTCTGATGATACATATTCATGAATGTATAAAGTGGACGGAATAAATAAAAAAGGGACCAACGTTTTTGTCCGGTTTAGAGAAATTCTGGTATTTAGAGGTTCCGGTTTGGAGGGGTACAACTGTAGTACTTATTAGATACAGTGGAGAAAACGTTATTCTTTCCCAATAAACGCGTTTACGCTAAAACTATTATTTCAATTACAAACAGTTTGGAGCCAGATCAGACGCCGGGTAACCCGGCGTCTGATCTGGCTCCAAACTGTTTGCCACCAATATAAAAATGAATTATGAGAATTGTCCAAAAGTTGTACTTTTCTACGTTTTAGTGTTTTGCGTTTGCGTTTCGTTTGCGTTTAAACGGGAAAGAATAACAGATTCTCCACTGTACATGTAAGTAAGTTTATTGATTGGACGCTACAGACGTGCTGTATCTTTACTTTTATATTTTTTAAGGTAAATTGTCTTTTTTTATTCCCGTACAGGAAAGGTTGTACTATTCTACTGCACCCAACTGGTCCAAAACTACCACTCAAGTAAAAAATATTCATTGCACTGAAAGCAACAAGAAACTACACAGTTGTTTCATTTAAGAAATAATCTATGTTCTACCGTTGTGAAACGGTATTTTACAACGGTTGGGAGTTGCGGTGCGCAAGAATTGACCACGAAGGCCGAATAACTTTTTCCGCGGCATTACAAGAATCTAACACCCAACAGCAAATTTACATTTACCGATCCACAATCTGGCATAGAACAAACATTACATGAAACAAGACAGAAGAATGGGAAAAATACAGTAACATGACTGGTTAAAAGTATATGATCTTTACGGGCTATATGAATAACGTAAGAAAATTTAAAAAACATAACGTATGAATGCACGAGGTCACGTCATGGCATTATAACCGCGGGAGAAGCAGGGTAGGTAAGAGCGTTGTGAAACGTCTCAGGTATACCACGATGAGCTTGTTCTATTTTTATAGTGACCAAAACGCGTGTCATGTTAGAATCTATTTCTACCAATACTTTCAAAAGAGATCTTTTGATACCAAATTAGTTGTGAGGCATTGGCCTCTCTTTTACAAACATTACTCGTTTATTGAACATCACAAAATTATCGATTGTCATGTGTTATTTTGCTTGATGAAAATATTCGTTCGCATTTTCTCTGCCAATTTTAATGTGCTTGGATGAAAATTGCATATGCCGAGTATATGTATACTCGCGTAAACAATTTTGATCCAAACCCATTAAAATTGATAGAGAAAATCTAAAAATGTAGAATTTCATCAATAAGAACACAACATGAAAACTGGTGACTTTGTGATTTTCAATAACATGTGAATGAGTGTCAAAACTTTTGATCCTGATCAGACGCTACGTGACGCGGCGTCTGATCCGGATCATAAACTCTTTGCTAGTGTACATGTACTAGTTACAGTGGCGAAAACGTTATTCTTTCCCAATAAACGCATGTACACTAAAACTATTATTTCTATTGCAAACATTTTGGAGCCAGATCAGACGCCGGGTTTAACCCGGCGTCTGATCAAGCTCCAAACTGTTTGCCACTCAGACTAAAACATAATAATAAGTAATGTCAAAAAATGGTAATTTCCTACAATTTAGCGAGGTGCCTTTGCGTTTCGTTTCCGTTTAAACGGGAAAGAATAACGTTTTCTCCACTGTATCTAGTACACTCGGAGTAAGGTAGTGAAGACATTAATAGTGTGTATTTTATGTTTACTCTTATTTAGTGGCAGTAGTGACTTGACTTACATTTGAAAACAGTTTGGATCTTGATTAGACACAACGTTGATCGGTATCTGATAACGATACAAAATGTTTGTCGCTTAGGCCATAATTCTACAACCTTTAAAAGGAAGTACATATGTTTAGATTGTCTCAACACGCTGAAATGTAAGCAGGTGACATGCGTTAAACTTTCAAAAGAGTATAATTCACCTGGGCTTTCGCCCATAACATACTTTAATGCACAGTAGAACCTCTCTATAACGCCAACTAAAAGAAGGCTTATTTTCTGTAAAAAAGACAAGTGACAGCTTAAATCAATGTGGAAGTGAAACAGAAAGCTACTGTACATGTAGGAGCTTTCTGTTTCATTTTCACATTTATTTAAGCAGTCACCTGTCTTAAACGACTATTGTCACAATTTATTGGTCGAAATAGAGAGGTTCTTCTGTGCATGTAAACGTTGCAGTACGTGATAGAAACAACTATTTGGATGAATAAATACAGCTAATCATCAGCTGATTGAGAACCACTCAGATCACACAATCAGATTGGGTGTCTCTCCTCTAGTTTTTCACTACATACATGTATAATAAAAAATATCCCCATTCTACCTACATCTAGGATAATAGGAAGTTTGGTTGACATTAGTAAAGGTATTTCGAAATATATTGCTATCAACTTTGTTTCAAATTGCTGATGAGTTTCCTGAACGCACTCAAACCTAACTTCGAGTATACTCGTCATTAACAAAAAGTTTATCCGTTGAGTGCACATTTTTCCTATGCCAACAGTGTAGACCACAGATCAGGTGACTCCTAAAGGAGCTCTCTGATTTGGGATCTACACTGTTTGTCATTTTCCATTAGATTGTAAAAAACAACCCCATATAGACAAAAAGGACTATACTTAACTGTGATCTGGAATTTTCCATTCAAACTTCAAAGTTTCAGAGACGTACCGCGGGCTAGCTATTGTCGGACATATCTTAACCCTTTCCCCCATAGAAGCGTCTTTTAGCGAATTTGATTTATTCCTCCGCTGAAGCAAATAGTTCCAATTTAATCAGTCATGAATATATATTATAGGGAAAATTTTTCTATATTCTAGCACATGATAGCTTAAAGCAGGCTGAAAGTAAAGCAGAATGCGCCTCAAGGCGCATTCTGCTATACTTTCAACCTGCTTTAAGTAGTCACCTATCTTCAATACTATAAATAGGCTATCAGGTAAAGGGTTAAAAGGTAACTTTGATGTACTGCGAAGGCGCAGTTTCCCCCAAAAAACGCATAGTTACGTTAAATATACGAGATTATGACTTCTGCAAACAGTTTGGGCATTTCAGCGTCTGATCAGGCTTCAAACTGTTTGCTACTAAGATTGAAATACATATATAATCAAGAACCGTTGTCCGCTACATCTTATATAGAAATATGGAGCTGTTAGACTTCTCAATGACGCCAGAAAGCGCGTTTGCAAACTGTTTGACACTCGTATCGATCTGTTTCAAGTCATACTACTTTGAATCTTACTTTAAAACGATATTGCAAACAACAAAGTTGAAGCAGACGACAATGAAACGGTAAAAATTTCAATAAAGATTTGGCAGTGAAAAGGTTAAAGCGATTTTGATGGTGAATATTTTTTGCTTGAATTTACTTTTAACTTAACATGCGGCGATGTCGTTATTTTTTCCACGAAACGGAACGCAAACGTAATGTACAAAAATATAGAAACATGTTTAAGATATTTATGATGATTTTCAATCTGAATTTCAAACAGTTTGGAGGCTGGAGAAAAATTCCCCTTTCTCCACCATAGGTAGAACATGTAATTTATTGAATTTTGATCCATATTGTATCTAGTATCAAAACTATCGATCATCTTTTCCTATTGATATTAACATTAAAAAATAATTCAAATTCAGACAAAAACTGCAGGATCCTACTTAGACGCCGTATAACTTGGCCTCTTGTCAGGATCTAGAATGTTTACAAACAACTATTCTTGCATAAAAAGCCGTTCCCAGGGGGTGCATTAACGAGTACTTTAACGTGTATTAACAAGGCGATTCACGTGCACACGCGCCGTTAATGACCGCTATAGTTATGATTGTTCCGGGGCCCAGTATAAACAATAACAATGACGGTTTGAACAGCGTTCTGGCCAAACTTCAGCCTACACTGTCAGTGCAAAGATGCTGGTGAATGCATTGTAATTGAAAATACAAAATAATTACCGTGCGCCAAATACACATAACGGTCATTAAGGCGAAATGCGAAAGGTTATTACTGTAATAACCCTAAGTATTTGGACAGACAATAGCTAGCAAATGGTGTAGACTCCTGAGGGAGCATTCTGGTCGGGATCTAAACAGTTTTCCATTCAATTTTCACCTTTTGAACTCATTACTATGTGATAAAATGATGATACATAGCATTACGCCTAGCCATAGATGTCCGATTAGTTTCTAAATCTATTTCAAGAAATAGACAGTGACGAAGACATTTTTCCCCGTTTAAACGCAAGCAAAACGCAAACACAATGTCTTTACAGGAAGAAAATGACATTTACATTTTGGCAATTACGTCCAATCATTTTTATCTGAGTGAAAAATAGTTTGGAGCCTGATCAGACGCTTAGTTATCCGGCGTCTGATCTGTTTCCAAACTGTTTACAATGGAAAACTATAGTCAAGTATAGTTTTAGCATTAACGAATTTATTGGGGAAAAATAACGTCTTCTCCATAGTATACAGTACAACCAAACTTGTACAACTAAATAATTCTGTTGACAGGTGACATTATTAGGTACAGTGGAGAAAACGTTATTCTTTCCCAATAAACGCGTTTACGCTAAAACTATTATTTCCTTTGCAAACAGTTTGGAGCCATATCAGACGCCGGTTAAGCCGGCGTCTAATCAGGCTCCAAACTGTTTTCCACTCTGAAAAAAAATAAAAGGTCAGTCTGGTCAGAATTGTCAAAACGTTGTCCTTTTCTACATTTTAGTGTTTTGCGTTTGCGTAAAGGGGAAAGAATAACGTTTTATCCACTGTAGGATGGATACAAAGCAGAACACAGCATATAGGTAAACACACTAGGCAAAGTAAGT
Organism: Gari tellinella; assembly: GCA_922989275.2. NCBI lineage: Eukaryota > Metazoa > Mollusca > Bivalvia > Cardiida > Psammobiidae > Gari > Gari tellinella. The sequence continues at coordinate 18,370,729 of OV277868.1, forward strand.
TTTGATTTATTATTAAAACTTGCAGTTAACTCATTAATAAAAGCGATAACAAACAACTTAAATCCCATTTTTCGTATACGAGTTATGTATACATTGTACCGTAATTGTGCACATACATGTACATATTTTTAAAATGCCGAACTTTCGACGGCAGCGACTTGCTATCATAGATTACATGAAATTGACACAACATTATGACAACCTTTGTGTCACAGTTTGCGGCCGTAAACCCAAATCAATCAAATTTGAAATTGACAAAATCAGCCATCTGACACTCCAATTGGTCTACGACCAGATAGTTCATTTCAGTAAAATGTCCATGACAGCGACTATTTGCATACGTTGTCCACAGTTAGGCGAAACCTCTCATTCAATAACCACTGAAACTTTAAATGTACATTTAAAATCAAAATAAAATTTAGTCCATCTTGTTTAATTGCGTTCTGTTTAAAGTATACATGTACACCGATGCATTGAATATTATTCTTCGTGTTGCGACCTTGATCAGAGGGCTCCTTTAGGGGATGTTCTGTTCAAAGTTTACACTGAGGCAGAAGACAAGTGCATTCTTTGTAAGTACACTGTTTGTAGTGAAACATAATACTTGCAAGATATACAGTTGATGTGCAATTAGAATAAAGGAAGATGTGATATGGAAGAAAATGACTGATATTAATAACAAAAATGGAAATGGATCTCCAATATATCGACAAAAGTTCTTGTTATGATTTATATCTATGCAAATATTGTGCTTATTGAAATATATTTTATTTGAAATGCTGGTTTTATACACATATTTCAAGTTCTTATAAAATTACATAGCTCAAGATAATAAATGAACTTGGTAAGATATGTTCTAAGAAGTTTGGGTAGCCAAAGTATTGCATTTAGAAAATAATTATTTTTTAGAAATGAAAAAAATAGACATTTAGAATATTTGAAAATGAGATAAAATCATGCCTTTTACCTGTAGCTCTGTAGTAATTTGATCTTTCAGACTATGTTTGTTTAACCCTTTACCCCTTATCCAGGTTTTTTATTACAGCATGTTGAAAGTAAAGTAGAAAGTACATAATGGTATATTCTGCTTTACATTCAAAATGCTTTAGGCTCCTTATAGTGCATACATTCGTGATTCCATAGTGTGGAACTATTTTGCTCAGAGGAGAAATAAATTAGAGGGGTAAAACTGCATATTGATTGAGTGATAGTTTAAGGTGCAATCAAATTATGTAAATGTAATAGATGTATTGGGTTAGCTGTTCCTCATTAAACTAAGACTTTTCCTGTTATTTTCAGACCAGCTGGGTGATGACTTTGTGTAAACATACATTTTGTAAATTCATCATGAATTAAACTTTGTTTTGTTAAATCTGGTTCATTCTAGTTATTGTCACTGTTCTCTGTTCAGTAAGCACCAAACACATTCTGTTCACAGTCAATGAGAAAGGATGACTCCAGGGTTAATATTGCAGACTTCTCAAGATTAAGACCAACATCCAAGGCTGATGGCCAGTGACATCTGGTGATAGAATCTGAAACAACAAACATGTATGAAAATAAATAATAACAGTCCTCTTAAACATATAGACAGCTTTATCATCTTATTTAGAATTATTTTTGATTCTTTAATGAATGCATTGATTGAATGAGACAATTCAAATTCAAATCTTTATTTAAAACCTACAAGTAAATCTAACAGACACACACATACTATAACGTCAATTTTGATAAAATAGCATGTCAACCCAAATTTCGTTCCAGCTATTTCAGTAACTGACTCTTAGTACGCTCCTAATATTTAAATGGCTTACAAAATTATCAAAACATATTTTCAAAAGTATTCTAAATTCCTATACAACTGTAGTATAAAAATGGTTACCAAGCACAATAACAGTTAGACGTATAGAAAGTTAAAAGGTTATAAAGCTTTTAAGTTGAGTCTTATATGGTTTTTAGACATTGATTAGTCAAATTTGAGTTTTTGCTCATCAAAAACTCAAATCTGACCAATCAAACGCTTTAGGAAGATTTCAGACTCAACTCAAAATCTTTATAACCTTGGAGCCAGGGTCTCTGACGTAACATTCTAGCACTCTAACGACTGAGCTGTTGGGACTTGTTGAGTTTCTACTAAGATAACAGTGGAAAAAACGTTATTCTCTTAAACTATTGTTTCCATTGCAAACAGCTTGGAGCCAGATCAGACGTTGGTTTGGAGCCAAATCAGACGCCGAGTAACCCGGTGTCTGATCAGGCTCCAAACTGTTTGCTACTCAGATTAAAATAAACAGTCAGAAGTATAAAAAAGATGTCATTGTCTCCATTTTAGTGCACTGCGTTTGCATTTCTTTGCGTTTAAAAACGGGAAAGAATAACGTTTTCTCCTCTGTACCTGTGTTCGACAGGTACAGCCCCAATGGTGCATCTAAAAAGTGCCCCTTCTCATAATCATCAGAATTGATGGCGTAGAGGTAATAAATAGAAATAGATATAGACTACACTCGATCCCGCTAGACTACATTATGGAGCTATAATAACTGCAATCGACTGCTGGTGTTTTAATAGGAATCCATTCATGTGTCTGATATTTATTAACAAATATAGCATTATAAATAAAGTCCTACCCTAGATATGCTAAATTGTAAATCGGTGTACCTGTATTCCCATAGAGTTGGCCAAGAGAAAACCTCTGACGTTCTGTGTTGCGTCGAACCTAACCGGTCTGTATGCTACGTCTCACGTTGTACCAAACCAACTCATTCAACGTTATTCCAACATCCAACTATACAATTTCTCCTCTTGTCCAGACATATTGTAACATTTTAAGTCCTTGAATTAACAGACGAAGAACAACATGGTGTCTGTTGAATGCCAAGCGTAAATTACACATGCGAAACGAGTCGCTTTTAAAAATGGCCGACATTGATAAATCCGGTGCATATGGCCCTGTATCTAGGCGGCGGATATATAAAACACATGAACATTTTGTAAACAAACTTGACCTCTCTAGGTGCGCTTGTATTAGAGAACAGAGTTAGGTGAAATCCAAAAAGAAGGGGAAATAGACATATTGTTATGCAAGAATAGTGTCAATACACCTGTTTTTCGTGCATTAACATCTGCAGAAGCCCTTGTGCTGTCTTGGAGCCCTCGGCTAAAGCATCGGGCTTCAAATACAGCCCGCGGGCTTCTTCAGATGTTAATGCACGAAAAAAGGTGTATTAACCCTATATTGTCCTCGATGTAAGGCAGTGAGATGATTAATATAAAGTCAATTGTAAATGCAGCGATTGAATCTTTTTCGTTTCAATCGTTTTAACATACATGTATTTTAATATTACGCGATTATCTCAGTTTCTTCTGAATCAAATTGAAGAGAGAGAAAACTATGGAATTCCATATACGACAGCCAACTTCTTACTGTCAACTGCCAACTGTCTACTCTTTACTGCTCACTGCCAAACGCTTACTGCCAACTACTTATTGCCAAACGCTTACTACCAACTGCTCACCGCCAAATGCTTAAACTGTATGCATACTTGATGACGGGTATAACCGAAGCCCCGAACCAGGAACCGTGGCCCCTATGAACTGTTACTGCAATAAGCTTGTCGTTTCCTAGGTTATTTATTTCTTCTATTTTCCAATTGATATACAGATCTATGCACTCGTAGTTCGAAATGGGGTGCCTAAAAACATTCAGGAACGTCATTGTTCCGTCATTACTATCCAAACGTTTGACAACAAATGCATGTGATATTTCGTTTTCCTCGCTATGGAGTTACATGTACAACAGCCAAATGCTTACTATCTACTATTTACTGCTTACTGCCAACTGCTTACTGTACGTTTCATACCTGTACGATACTCCATGTTTTACTTCCAATACGGCAGCTATTTGGTCCAATGTGAAGTTCTGTTGCCGCAGCAGGCAGTATTTTACCAGAGGATCCTCCATTTATAATCCCTATATATGAATTTTGAATAATTGACAGGAAGCAGTTGGCAGTAAGCAGTTAGAAGTTGGCTGTCGTATATGGAATTCCATAGAAAACGGTTAACTGTCTATGCGTGCGTGTATCCTTGTACAGTAAACCCTCTAAACCGGAACCTCTTACAGTGGAGAATGTGTTATTCTTTCCCAATAAACGCGTTTACGCTAAAACTATTATTTGCAGTGCAAACAGTTTGGAGCCAGATCAGACGCCGGGTAACCCGGCGTCTGATCAGGCTCCAAACTGTTTGCCACCAAGATCAACATGAATTATCAGAATTGTCAAAAAGTTGTACTTTTCTACGTTTTTGTGTTTTGCGTTTGCGTACGTTTGCGTTTAAACGGGAAAGAATAACAGATTCTCCACTGTAGTACCGTAATTATCTCTAAACCCGACAAAAACGCTGCTCCAGTTTCAAACCTTTCTTTATTTTCACCCATTACACCATAAATATGCCTTTTTACACATTTGATTTATTTCTTCACTGAAGAAAATACATTCATGAATATGTATAATCCGAAATAAGTTTTATATTCTAGCAGATGAAATCTTAAAGCAGGTTGAAGTTAATCAGAAAGTGCCTTAAGGCACATTCTGCTTTACTTTCAACCTACTTTAAGTGATTAGCTATCTTCCATACTAAAAACAAACTATGTGTTCACACACCCTAAACTCTTCTTAACCGGAAACCCCTTTAAACCGGTAACTTATGTCTGAATTAGAGGGTTTTTACTGTACGACTGTGATCACGTGATAACACGGAACACAAACCAAATGGTTTACTCATCGACCCATGGAATCTAGCGAGGCGTACAGGCATGTTTTAAGTCTACCTCTAAACAGTTCTCTTGCCTTATGTTCACATAGTAGAGCTTGACAAAAGGATTTCTTCATGAGCACTCTGATCAGGGTCTACAGTGTGTTAAATTTGTAATATAGTCGTAAAATAAACCAACTGGTATTGTCCATTTGAATTGTTGGGTAAGTGGTGAACGCCCATTTACTGGAAACATCTCACAAACTCTTTCAAAACACCAAATAATGGGGGCATACAGTTTGAGAAGCTCATTTGCTTTTATGATTGTTTCAGAAAAGATAAACCAACATGTCTGAACAAAAAGCAGTTATCAAGAATGCCGACATGTCGGAGGATATGCAGCAAGATGCTGTAGACTGCGCCAGAGATGCCTTGAAAAAGTACAACATTGAGAAAGATATTGCTGCCTTTGTCAAGAAAGATTTCGACAAAAAGTACAACCCAACCTGGCATTGTATTGTTGGCCGAAACTTTGGCAGCTACGTAACCCATGAGACCAAACACTTCATCTACTTCTACTTGGGCCAGGTCGCCATCCTTCTCTTCAAGTCCGGATAAACGACATTGTTTGGATTACATACGAATAACACGTGAATTTTAACCACTAAACCTTATTGAGGTTATCCCCCTCTGCACTGGTACAGTAGTGAAGACACTTTCATTTTCCGATAAACGCGTTTATGCTAAAATATGATGCTAATTGCCAACTGTTTGGAACCAGGTTGTCCCGGAGACAACTACAAATTGTTCGTTTTTCAGATCAAAATTAATCACTAAGATTTTCCAAAGTTGCGCATAGAACCTCTCTATTACGACCACTAAGGAGCTTTCTGTTTCACTTTCACATTGCTTAAAGCTGTCACCTGTCCTTTATACGGACACATAGCATTCTATTTAGTGGTCGTAATAGAGGGGTTATATGTATTTTTTACATGTTTTCGCAATGCGTTAAGTTTCATTTTAAAAATGTGAAAGAAAACCGTTTTATCCGCTGTAGCCACACATTGCAGGAACCCTGGTACATTGTAAGACGCTTAGAGGCTCGGAAGAGTCTGATTAAAATCCTTCTTAAGTGTTTAACTTGTATCAATATTTCTTCTGTCGACTTCCTGAATATGTATACTAAGTTAACCTATTAATAAATACGAAAGGCTCAAGCAGGAAACGAAACTCAAACACTACACCCACCTCTCAAGCAGAACACACACACAGTCATACCATAACAAACACACACACACGCGCACTCCCATTCCTTCATCTACACACTAAATAGAAAACAACACGCAAGACAAACATAAAGCAAAGTGAATATAGGAGCCCGCCTTGGTACGGTCAGCAGCAATCAATATCAATATTAAACCCCTATAGTGATATATACTCGTATATGTCGTTTAAAAACAGTGATTTAAGGAAGAGTACACTGTTCCTTTTCAACCGGTGAAGACCCTGGTCAGGTGGCGCATGTTGAAATATTCTGCATCAATATGGTCTACACTATTTGTCATTTTGCAATATATTGCAAAGGATGTCCATTATAAGTCAAATATGGCCTAGACTCGACGGGTGGCTGCAGTGCTGCCATAAGTTGACATAAAAAATCCTAAGATTCCCAAATTTGCATTTTTCAAGTGAAATTTTACGAACCGCACCTTTACCCCATCTAGTCTACTTTTGTTGACACGTAGCTGCTTAAAATAGGCTGGAAGTAAAGCAGAATGCGCCTTAAGGAGCATTCTGCTTTACTTCCAGCCTACTTTAAGCTATCATGTACAAGAAAAAAATTCAAAGATTTCGGAAATATCCGGAGAAATGGCAGCCCTGTGGCTGGATTGTTCATTTGGAACTTCATCGGGTAAATGGACAAACTCAGGTGACAGTTGTTAATCAGACGTTGCACAGCAAGTGAATTATTAATTTATACACTACATAATTACTATTTGTCCATTACATGTACCATATTATTTTTTTTCAATATTCCAGATAGGGAATTTAATTAATATTAATATATAAACTGTGACGTGTGTTTTGACGTGATTTTCTTTGAAAAAGGCCCTTAGAGGTCGAACTATTAGAAGAGAGCAGTATATATATTAACATTACCATATAGTTGTGATATATGGTTTTGATTAAGATTATACAACTCTAAATCTAAACTACTGATGAAAGTGCAGTATTTTATTTCCAGACATTCAAATTGATGTGATTTATATTCATGAAATGTAAAGTGAATAAAAACGTTATTATTTGCCGTTTGAACAGTAAACGAAATGCATTAGAAAATAAAAACGTTTGGGGGGTTTAGTCTAAAAGTTATTTTTTATTGTTAGGGTGAAACTTTTTGGACCCTGAGCAGACACCGAGCATCTTATCTGACTCCAGATACAGCGCACTCTCTCTACAACGACACCCGATGGGAGACCAAATATATTATGTGTTGTTCGGAGGGAGTCGATGTAGGGAGAGAATTTAGCTTACATTTGCAAACAGCTTGGATCCAGATCAGACGCCGCGTAACGCGGCGTCTGATCTGGATTCAAGCTGTTTGTCACTCGTCATTCAGTTTTTCTTCTGTCAAAATGTCAAAAATATAACTTTGAGAAAAGCAGCAGACGACAATTTTAAGCAGACGGTATTGCAGCAGTGAAAAGTTGGACATAAATGGCTCGTTTCGGGACCAGTGGCAAAGGTCGTTGTAAGAAGGGAGTCGTTGTTTGGAGCGCCGTTGAAGAGAGGGAACTCTGTAGTTGTCAATCAAATAGTTACTGGAATGAAAACCATGAGGTGGTAAATAATAATAAATGATGCTTATCTGTATAAAATCATTGTGTATAGACATTTGTAATTGTTGAATATTTGTAAACATATCATGCTTATCAAACAGTGTATTTATAAAATGTCATAGATGTGTTATTGCTTTGATTTATTTTTTATTTGCAAGTTAAATGATGTGTTTCTATTACTCCTGTACAAAACTGGTTGTGCTTTTATACTGCATCCTCTTGTTCCAAATCTACCATTTGAGTTAAAATTTAATTTAGCCAAGTCTTTATTAATTTGTTCTTATTGGCTTCTCTTACTTCCTAGATCCATTGTTATATAACGTTTGAGTTGAGTCTGAAGTCGTTCTCAATTATTTGATTGGTCAGATTTGAGCCTAGGCTCAAATCTGACCAATCAAATACTTAAGAACAGACTTAGCCTCAACTCAAACGCAATATAACCCTGGAGACAGGTGTTCAAGTTACCACTCACTTATTGTATTTGTAATCAATATGTACAGTGGAGAATCTGTTATTCTTTCCCGTTTAAACGCAAACGTACGCAAACGCAAAACACTAAAACGTAGAAAAGTACAACTTTTGGAAAATTCTGATAATTCTTGTTTATCTTGGTGGCAAACAGTTTGGAGCCTGATCAGACGCCGGGTGACCCGGCGTCTGATCTGGCTTCAAACTGTTTGCACTGCAAATAATAGTTTTAGCGTAAACGCGTTTATTGGGAAAGAATAACACATTATCCACTGTAATAATATATATACTGTCGAAAGTAGATAACTTGACCTCTCTTTGGTTTGAGTTATACGTTTTTCAAATTTAAAATATAGTTTGGCACCGTTATAAGTTTAAAACATGGGTATATTCCACTTATTCGAGATTCAGATATCAAAAAGCAACTTATAGAAAAAAGTATATTCGACTTAAGCAATTCGAAGTATTGAGCTTCAACTGTAACACATAGAGCCATCACATGCGTACTTTGTAGGCCAATACCCAAAAGAAATGATCGAATCTAATGTCGCTTTTATTACTCAAATTTAGATTTTATATATTTTCTTTAAAGAAAATCTTAATGAATGTCTAACACGTTTGGGTCCTGATCAGACGAAGCGTGACGCGGCGTCTTGTCAAATCACAACTGTTTGCAAGTAACCACAGCACTCGGAGTAAGACAGTAAAGAGGTTAATACTTTAGATATAAAACCCTAGCGACTAACACAGGGCCCCGGCACGATTGCTTTTTGTGTGAAAAAATCGTCTCTATATATACCTTCTGACGATTTTTTTCTCTCAAAAAGCAATCGGGTCGGGGCCCTGTGGCGACGAATATACTCGACATTTACAGACAGTTTACCTGTTGGGATTATACTTGTCCCATGCAAACAGTGTATATCCTTATCAGAGGGTTCCTTAAGGAGCCCTCTGATCAGGGTCTACACTATTTGTCAGTTTAGAACATATCGTTAAAATCAACCCTAAATGCCAAAATGGAATAGACTTAGTTGGACACTGGAATTGTCCACTTACAGTTCCAGGGGTGAGTAAGATAACCCTTTACCCAATTGAAGCGCCTTTTAGCGTATCCACTTTATTCCTCCGCTAAAGAAAATAGTTCCAATTGATACAGTTATGAATATGTATCATATGAATAATATCTTTATTCTAGAAGATGGTAGTTTAAAGCAGGCTGGAAGTAAAGCAGAATGCGCCTTAAGGCGCATTCTGCTTTACTTTCAACCTGCTTTAAATAATCGCATATTTTCAAAACTAGACACAGCCTAATGGGTAAAGGGTTAAAACGTGTGAATTATCATGTGACAGTGGTGGCTTGGTCTACATTTGCAAACAGTTTGGATCATAATCAGATACCGAGTTATTCTTCGCCTGATCAAGATGCAAATTATTTGTCGCTTGGGCCATAGTTCTACAACCTTAACAAGGAATATAGTTTTGAGACTTTCTGCAGACACGCAAAGTTGTAAGCAGATGACATGTTCAGCTTCAAAAGATACATGTAATGCTTCACCTGCGCTTTCGCCCATAACATTAGTGTACATTATATATATGTAGAATTAAATGACACCCAGAGTGAGATGTATGTGATAGAAACAACTATTTGGGTGAATGAATACAGCCAATAAACATATGATGGAGAGCCAATCATATCACACATTTAGATCGGGTCTCTCTCCCTATTATTTTCTAAATGTGTAAAAAATATCCCCATTCTACCTACATCTAGGATAATTGGAAGTTTGGTTGACATTAAAAAAAGGTATTTCGAAATTTATTGCTTTCAACTTTGTTTCAAATTACTTACGTGTTTTCTTAACCATTCAAACCTAAAGACGGGTATACCCGTCATTTACAAACAGTGTACCCGTGGAGTGCACATTTGTCATGTGCAAACAGTGTAGACCCAGGTCAGAAGACTTCTTAAGGAACCCGTTGATCTGGGTCTGCACTGTTTGTCATGTTGACATAAGATTGTAAAAACAACATTGTTTAATCAAAAATGGGCTAGACTTAATTGGCAACATGAATTGCCAATTCAAAGCTTCAGAGGTGAATGAATTGCTAAACGTACAGCTGGCTAGATATTGTCGAACATATCCGACTTTCGATCTTAAAAGGTAATTTGATGTACTGTGGAGACGAGGTGTTCAAGGCTGCCATAAGTTGATCATAAACAATGCTAAAAATTCTAAATGTTAATTATAAAGGCTTGAATTTATGGATCGTACCTAACCCCATACACTTGCCGTGGTCTGTATGTATTTTTTTTTACACATAATTACTTAAAACAGGTTGAAAGTAAAGCAGAATGCGCTTTTAGGCGCATCCTGCTTTACTTTCAGCCTGTTTCAAGCTTCCATCTGTTAGAATAAAAATCAGAAGATTTCGGAAAAATCCGGAGAAATTGCAGCCCTGTATAAATAATCATCATCCCATGTGATATTAGTATAAAAATAACTTCAAATGATCACTCAATAAATGCTAAGACTGCATGATCCTAATCAGACGACGTTAAACACGGCGTCTTAACACGATACAGAATGTTTGCAAATAAGTTTTGTATCCGATGTAAGACAGTAAAGAGGCTAATTTAAAGTCAAAGGTAAATGCACAAATTGAATCTTTGTCGTTTAAGCACCATTTCGAATTGTTTAAATTTATTTTTTAGGTCAAGGGGAGGCAATCTATGCAAATATTTGCATGAATTGTGCCCCTTTGACCAATACTTTATGATAGTGTTAATATTTGAAATATATATATATATTTATAATAGTGCTTGAATCGTGATAACTGATTGACGATTTGGGGTTAGACACATTTTAACTGTAAGTGGTTATTATATAGCATGTGTAGATAGCCCTGATTGTAATTGGATTGACATTTGTTACTCTCTATGCAGCCAATTTTTCATTTTTTTAGAAAAACTAATTCCGGTATCTATAATTTTAATGTGCGATTTCGGTAAATTAATGCTTCATCAATATTTGTGAAAACTATTGTCAAAACCTGAATGTAAGAACTGCAGGAGAAAAAAACTTAAAAAATAACTATTTGATACGTTCTCTTTATTGACAGATAATGTGTTGTTTTAATGTTTTTAGTGCTACATGTACTTACTCCTATTTTTTTTCCTTTTTTGAGAAACAATATGTACATGTATAACCAAACAATTTAGGTAAATAACAAAGCTAAAAAGGGTTATTCTGAGATTTGTTTATCCAGAGCACGTAATTCCCAAAACAAGCTATTAAGAAAAGATCAGTTCGGGACCGCCTATTTTTATTTTATATTCTGAATAACAGGGTATATACTAGCAACATGCAAAAAAAAAATCTGGATGTTTTGAAAATTCGAAAAAACTGCAGCGATGGTCTTTTGAACGTTTTAACATATTTTCATATAACGTGATAAAATCAGTTTTTTTCTGAATCAAACTGTAGAGAGTGAAAACTGTCTAACTGTGTATCGTTGCGTGTCTCCCTGTCAAATACATCGTACTACTTGGAACACGTGATAACACGGAACACTAACCGAATGGTTTACTCATCGACCAATTAAACTAAAGTGAGGTGTATAGGCTTGCCCCAAGTTAACATTGAAGAGCTAGACCAGATGGTTCCATCATGAGCACTCTGATCAGGATCTACAGTGTTTTAAAGTTTGAAATATATCGTAAAATAAACCAACTGACAACAACGTAAAAATATGGTAAATGGTGAACACCATGGTAAATATTATATTTACTGGAAACATCTCACAAACCCAATAAACACCGAATAAAGGGGGCCTACAGTTTGAGAAACTCATTTGCATTTATGATTGTTTCAGAATATAAAAATCAACATGTCTGAAAAAGCGGTTATCAAGAATGCCGACATGTCGGAGGATATGCAGCAAGATGCTGTGGACTGTGCCAAACAATCATTAGAGAAGTACAACATTGAGAAAGACATTGCTGCCTTTATCAAGAAAGAATTCGACAAAAAGTACAACCCGACCTGGCATTGTATTGTTGGCCGAAACTTTGGCAGCTACGTAACCCATGAGACCAAACACTTCATCTACTTCTACTTGGGCCAGGTCGCAATCCTTCTCTTCAAGTCCGGATAAATGTAATTGTTTGCAAGACATACGAATAACAAACGAAATTCGACGGAATTTAACCACTTACAGTGATGGAGAGTTCATGCTTCCGCAATAAGCGCTTTTAACGTTACAACTATTATTTTCATTGTAAACAGTTTGGAGCCAGATCATTCAGCGTCTGATCAGACTCAAAAACCTGTTTGCTCTTCATATTAAAAATGAATAGTCAGACTTGTACCGAAGTTAACATTTATTAAAATTTAATGAATTGCTTAAAAAAATGCGTTTGGTTTGCGTTTAACCCATTTGTGCCCACGATCCCATATATGGGAGATAGGCAAACAGTGTAGACTCTGATCAGACGCCGCATCTTGCTGATAGGAGTTTTTCTCTTTTTTATCTGACTAACTATTTCTTCAACCGCGCTGTTGAATAGAATGGAAAACATATACATTCAGCTAGTTAATTTATTTTTTTTAACAGTAGCATTTTGCAAAATTTAGATAGTTTATAACATCTTTATTAACACTCTTATTCAAAATGTTTTTTATTTAGTGGACAACTACTTTTGTAGTTTTGAATTTATTGAAATTGATTTTCTCGTCAAAATTCCTGGTTTTCGTTTTAAACAGAGATCTTAAAAGACAACCCAAACATAAATGTTTGAAGGAGTAGAAATCTCACGATTCATTTCGCGCCGAAAGAGTTTATGATTATTATTATTGCAAATGTGAAACTATTTGAATCCTGGCTCCGAGGTTATAAAGCTTTTGACTTGAGTCAAACTCGTTCCCAAGCATTTGATTGGTCAGATTTGAGTCTAGGCTCAAATCTGACCAATCAAATGATTGGGAACACACGCAGACTCAACTAAAACGCTTTATAACCTCGGAGCCAGATATCAGACACCGAGTTTCATCTAAAGTGGTAAAGAACAACGTTTGATGCTCAACTGCTTGACTATTGTATATAGTTTTGAAATTGTGAATATTTGTGTACATACATGGTTCATTATACTAAGTTAGGTTAGTTATTAAATGTTACAGATGAGCTGTTTCTTTGCTTTATTATTGTGTTCGCAAGGTAAATGGCTAGTTTCTATTTTTCCCGTGCAAAACTGGCTGTACCCTTTTACTGCTCCCGATAGGTCCAAAATTACAACTCGAATTAAACCATAACCAAGCAAAGTATTTATCTAGCTTCTCTTACTCCCCTTCGTGACCCAACAGTATTCCACTGTATACCATGAAATCAAATTATGTTTAACACACTTAACCCTAGCGACGAATATACTCGTCGTTAAAAACAAGTGTACCTGTGAGGAGCACACTTGTCCTGTGCAAACAGTGAAGATCCTGATCAGAGGGCTCTTTAGGAGCCCTCTAATAAGGATATGCCCTGCTCGTGAGTTTACAAAATATTTGTTAAAATCATCCCAAAATAGTAAAAATTAGACTAAACAGGAATGGAAATTGGAATTGTCCATTAAAAGTTTAAGGGGAATGAGTAAATCCTTCCATCACCACTGGCGACCACACTCGACTCTGGCACTTCCATCAATACTTCTTCGTCAACATTTTACAAAATTTGACAGACTATAATTTGTCACCAAAAGTGTTTAATCAAACGATCCAATGTTGTGGTGAAATGGTTAAACAAGCACTGTAGCAACATGATTTGTAACAATATATAATTTGTAAAAATATTTCAAATCATGTCAATTTTTCACAAATCATGTTTTCACAGTCGACATGATTTGTAAACAACATGATTTGATTTTTTACAAAACATGTCGAATACCGGTATCTGTGAATTCAATCATGTTTTTTTTTACAAATCATGTCGACTGTGAAAACATGATTTGTAAAAATTGACATGATTTGAATTGTTCTTTTACAAATTCATGTCGAATACCGGTATCTGTGAATTAAAATCATGTTTTTTTTACAAATCATGTCGACTGTGAAAACATGATTTGTAAAAATTGACATGATTTGAATTTTTCTTTTACAAATTAGATATTTTTACGAATCATGTTGCTACAAAGTATGTTCATCGCTCACTTCCATCAACGGTCCTGCGCATTGCGATTCCCTCCTTACAACAAAGGCTGCAACTGTTACCCAAACAAGACAGTTATGCTTATTGTTTCTTCCATATAAACTATTCCTTCGAACAACTCACAAAATCTGTGTCTCCCTATTGTTATACAGTGGAGAGGACCATATTGTTTGTCGTTAAACGCAAACGAAAAAGCAAACACAGTGCTATAAATGGTTGAAAAAGGACACGTTTTTACAGGGCTGACTATTCTTGATATTCTGAGTGGCAAACAGTTTGGAGCCTGATCAGACGCCGAGTTTTAGCATGAGTCAGCCTCTACGAATTCTAGGTAATTAAATAAATACTGGTCTGAATTAGAAAACGGTGTATATCTAGATCAGAAGGCTCCTATAGGAGCCCTTTGATCTTGGTCTACACTGTTTTCAAATGTATTGAGTATATTCTAAACAGGTCATTGGTGTTGAAAACGTTGAGTTAACGTAAATAAAATTTAACAAAGTTGAATGTTTTTGAGTCGCACCGAGACGGTCCCAAGTGTCCGGAGAATAGGTGAATATTTGAAGGACACCGAGTAAGTGGAACTGTCCGGAGATTAGTGTAGACTCTGGAGTAATGTGCACCAAGTGATCAACCAACTAGAAAGTGCGTGGGGTTGTATCACGTGACCACGCTTGCTCTACCGCTCCGCTCAACAGAATTTGACTGTAAACAAAGAACTTTATCGAGAAAGTTATTTGCAATGATTGTCAAGTTGATTGATGTTGTGGTTCATCAAACATCCGTTATTTAAGCAGATAAGTAATCGAGTTTGTGTATTGTTGTATACCCTATATTACCTATACTGTCCTTCCCGGAGAGAAAATTTGATTCATTTGCAAAGCTCAGACAAAGACAAAGGCTTGCCAGAATGGCTACTCAGGTCGCTGTATGGGGTCACGGTTTTGTAAGGCGTCTTCATGATTTAATCGAGCGCGGTAATTATGAGAGCAATTTGGGACTGAAGACAAATTATTTTGATGTGCAACTCAGAGGAGTTTGTGGGCTTGTCATGAATAACAGACAACTGCTGCATTCGCAGGACAATTTTCTCACTGGGAAAGGAATAGTTTTACTTGATATTGGATCGAATGATCTTTGTGACCGTTGCATGTCGCCCGAAAAATTAGCAATGAAGCTTGTCAGTTATGCTGCCTTCTTAATAGTAGGTTTAAATGTTGACTAATTGGTCATCTTGCAAATATTGCGTAGAGCGGTAGATCGATCCCTTCATAGGGTACAATGACAGGGTGGTAGCAACAAAATTGGCTTTAGAAGCGTATGTGAATGCCTCTGATTTGGCTATATATTTTTGGAAACATCGTGGAATGTGGAATGGTACAGTTGACATTTTTTGCGATGATGGGGCGAACTTGTCAGAAACGGCGGGATACAGTTCCATAAATATATTCGCAGTTTGAGAGATTGCATAATCAGAGTCTCCAGTTGGAAGTAGATCTAAATTGGTTTGATGTTTTTTCTTCAAAATGCCATTCTTGTTGCTACCATGTCATTTTTGACGTAGTGTATTTTAATATAGACTGAAATCGGAAGATTTGTTTATAGGGTTTTCACTAGCGGAGTACATAATTTGAGGTGTACAATAATCGAAGTCAAAGGGACGTAACCTCGTCCGAACCAAAATGTCAATCAATTTGGATTGTTTCCCTTGTCATAGCCCCGCTAGATATGTCGGGCTCCTCGGTAAAAGCTCCTTGGTATACCAGGTTATCGGGATATATTATTCACGAATCTGTAGGTATTGCATAAGCAAGTCGGTATACTTGTTTATATGAGAGTTACTATTACATGGTTTTTTGTTTTAGGTTGAGATTGTTAGAACAAGTCGGTATACTTGTTAGGATGAGAGTGTTAAAACAAGTCGGTATACTTGTCAATAACAAACTTAAGAAGGGTATGGAATGCATATCCCTGAATTCTTGTGGCAAATGGTGTAACTCGGTATAGTTACAGATGTTACTTGCCATGTGGATCTTGGTATAGATCGAAAGGCAAATATTGAATTACTTATTAGGATGAGATTGTTAGAACAAGTCGGTATACTTGTTAATAACAAACTTAAGAAGGGTATGGAATGCATATACCTGAATTCTGGTGGCAATGGTGTAACTCGGTATAGTTACAGATGTTACTGTGCCATGTGGATCTTGTTATAGATCGAAAGGCAAATTTTAAAATGTGTATTTCGGTACAGATACAAAAGCGTATGCAAGAGTGCCTTGCATGCAAATGCAAATGCAAAAAATGCAAATGCAAATGAAAAAAAAAGAAAAAAAAAAAAGAAGAAGATCTATCGCATAGGTTGTCAGTTTGATTTGTTTGTTTGATTTTCTTTTTTAGTCACACCATGGCCAGTGCTGCAAATCGCAGAAGGCAAGCCCAGGAAGAGGCCATGGTAGCAACAAAAGTACAGGCTGTGCTTGCAGCGCTGGAGCAGCGGGGGACATTCGGCCACAAGCGGAGAGTGAGACGGCGAGGATAAACTTCCGTCTCACGAAACCACCCTTCGGCTCTCCAAAACAAAAATATTACTAGCAAAAAGATACAATCCGAAATCCAACAGAAACGCATTTTAGGTCCAATTGATGAATGCCCAAAAAATCTTATTTGCTCTCCTATAGCACTTATCCCAAAAGCGGATAGTAACAAAGTTTGACTAATTCACGATTTATCTTACCCGAAAAACAAATCTGTCAATGATGCCATTGATAGGAATTTTACTGTGGTACAGTATGATTCCATTGACCCTATAGTCACAAAGATAAAATAGTGTGGAAGGCACGACCTAATGGCAAAAACAGACATTGAAAATGCTTTCAGACTAGTGCCGATACACAAGCAGGATCAGTTTCTGTTGGGTTTCTCATGGTCTTTTGAAGACAAAAGACATTTTCGTTGATGCGGGTTTGGCGATGGGTTTAAACGCCTCTTGCCAGATATTCATTAGATTCAACAATGCGTTGCAATGGATAATGGAAACAAAATCCAATGCTGTTATGAGCCATAAATAGATGACTTTTTCTTGGTGGGGCCTGAAAATTCGTCATTATGTCAAGACAGTTTAGCAAAGTTCTTAGAGTTATGCAGCCACATAAATATCCCCCTTAAGGCTGAGAAAACAGTTACGCCCACGACGTGCATTAAAATATATGGCATCGAAGTCAATTCTGACGAAATGATAATAAAATTGCCCTTCGATAAAATTGAAAAGATTCAAACAAAACTGACACACATCGAAAATCGGCGTAAAATAACTCTGAGAGAACTTCAGTCGCTGATTGGTTTGCTTAATTTTGCATGTGGTTGTGTTGTTCCAGGACGTGCTTTCCTCAGGCGGTTGTATGATCTTACGCGAGGTTTGACTAATCAAAACCATTTTGTTAGACTGAACCAAGAGGCCCGTGCAGATATTAAGATGTGGGGTACCTTTATTCAGTCTTTCAATGGCAGATGTATGTTTCTAAGTGACAATTGGGTTGATTCTGACTCTCTGCATCTATACACAGACGCGGCAACCACAGTTGGTTGGGCGGCAGTGTTTGGTTCGGAATGGGCTGCACAAAAATGGCACAATACTTTCAAAACATTTCACATAAATTTTTTAGAACTAATCCCAGTGGTAGTTGCAGTAGAAATTTGGTGTGCAAAAATGGCTAATGACAAACATTGTCTTTCATTCGGACAATGAAGCTACAGTTTATGCGATAAATAAATTGTCATCCAAAGATCCTATTATAATGCGATGGTTCCGCAGACTAGTGCTCCTCTCCATGAAGCATAATATTTTATCCAGAGCAAAGCATGTCCCGGGCAATCTCAATTCCGTTGCTGATAATTTGTCTCGTTTTAATTTTCAGCAAGCTTTTGCCGAAACTCCAAACCTGAAGAAAAGTCCGGAAAAAGTCCCCGCTTATCTTTGGGACAATTGAAGGAGCAAGTCCAAACAATTTTGGCAAACGCGATTAGTGACAGAACAAAGAAAGTTTACTTGCACTATTGGCAAAGATTTGTAACGTATTGTACAGAGCATGGATTGGATGCAAGCCTGCCTGTGTCAGTTTCACACTTATTAACGTTTCTTGCTCATTTATTCTTCAGTGGATATAAGATAATTACTATCGCGTCATACTCTTCGGCAATAGCATACATAAACAAAATGGCTGGTTTTTCAAACTTCAGTAGCTCATTCTTGCTAAAGCAATTTTTTAAAGGGGCAAATAATTTGGCACAGGACAGAAAGGGTCCGGATACTAGGCTGCCTATTACTGACCATTTGCTCGAGAAAATTGTGTCAGCTGTGCCTAGAGTGGGACTCTGTAAGTATGACAGCTTTTATTTGCCTCAATGTGCCTACTAGCTTTTCATGGCTTCCTCCGAATAGGGGAAATTTGTGTCAATGATAACAAAGCTAGCGGATGGGTAATGCAGACTGAGGATATCTCATTAATTCATGAGGACAGAGAACCACTTGGGGTACAGTTGACTCTGAAAAAATTCAAACACAGTTGTCAGGCAGTCACCCTGTTCCTACCTAAAAGTGTGAGGTCATCTGTTTTGTGCCCCTTGATATTACCAAATTGTATTTATCGGTAACGAAACACCAGGCATGGCCTTTTTTCAGCATCAAAATGGTGCAAATGTCACAAGTTCTTTAATGACACTTTGAAAGCAGTCGTTAGTTTGTTAATTGGGACTAATTCCAGCCCTGTACAAATCTCACAGTGTTAGGATAGGGGCAGCCACTCATTGTGTTATGAAAGGTTTCAGTGAGGCAGCAATTAGAAGAATGGGCCGCTGGAAGTCGAATGCTTTGCAAAGTTACATCAGTATTCCTAACCTTACATTATAATACATGTATTTACATATTGGTCGCCCTTTTGGTATCTCATAAGCATACAGAGTCCAGCATAAGGCTGCCCTGTTTGCTGGGGTAAACTACTTACGCTTCCAATTTCAGCATGGGTTCAGCATAAGACTGCCCTACCCGGATTTCTGGGGTGAAAATTGGCAAAACATCAGGTTCACAGAGTACAGCATAAGACTGCTCTGATGTAAATAATTATTGCAAGCATGTAATTACAAGTTGATTTATTTTGTTTATAATCTGTTCTAGGAAATTTCTAGATCACTAGACCTTTATATGTTAGGTAAACGACTGGCGGCAAGTGTAGCTTAAGACTTTTTGGGTATTGATTATTACATGTATTATGAGAATATATTTCCTAGTAAATTTCCAGTTCTCATATTGCTAAGTAGTAAGTAAAAAGCATTCTTATAACATCCTTAGATGAGATTAAAGCCTAAATTTAAGCTTCGGGTTTTGAATACAAGATAGCTTTTATGAGCATTGAACATTGATTGTGTTCAATAACAACAAAGCAAACATTGAAACATTGGTATTGAGGCTGCTGACAGCGTTGATCTAACCGATAAGGGGAAGTCGACTTAGTATATATACTATTTTTGGTTGATTGTTGGATGTTAGATTTGTTTCATTTGTTTTTTAAGAATATACTCCCTTTCTGGTCTCAGGGGTGGGGTCAACCAGCACGGTCAAAGGATCTGTTGACCTTGCTGGTTGGTGTGGCGGTTTAGATCCCCACCTATGTGTATGTTTAGTAACCATATGTAGTAAACTCTAGTCATTTCACTTGGATATGTGAAAATATAGCCGTCATTTAAATAAATGACATTTCCGCTAAGAAGTAGTTTGTTTATTGTTTCATCCATACACATATAGAAACCTGTAACCAGAAAAGGACATTACTGATTAATGTTATGGTGGTTGTCGCAGAGGACGATTCAAATAAAATTTAACAAAGTTGAATGTTTTTGAGTCGCACCGAGACGGTCCCAAGTGTCCGGAGAATAGGTGAATATTTGAAGGACACCGAGTAAGTGGAACTGTCCGGAGATTAGTGTAGACTCTGGAGTAATGTGCACCAAGTGATCAACCAACTAGAAAGTGCGTGGGGTTGTATCACGTGACCACGCTTGCTCTACCGCTCCGCTCAACAGAATTAGACTGTAAACAAAGAACTTTATCGAGAAAGTTATTTGCAATGATTGTCAAGTTCCTCCTCTGCCCCAGCCACCACCCTTTAATTGTAATCATGTAGATAGGTGTTCCATTTGTAACATACATGACGATTATGTGAAACTATTTTGTTTTTGACGAGAACTTTGTTCTCAGACCAGATCGATCCAGTTATAGATCTTGTCAGTGCTAAAGCCCCTTTTTTCAACAAAGCATCGCTTTAATTGCTTGAATCAAGGGACCATTTATTATTACATTGTTATTACATTTCATTATGTGTTCTTTGACTATCAATTAAATGTGATACTTGTCATGTACTTTTACCTTGTTTTGTTAGGCGTGGCGGTTTAGATCCCCACCTATGTGTATGTTTAGTAACCATATGTAGTAAACTCTAGTCATTTCACTTGGATATGTGAAAATATAGCCGTCATTTAAATAAATGACATTTCCGCTAAGAAGTAGTTTGTTTATTGTTTCATCCATACACATATAGAAACCTGTAACCAGAAAAGGACATTACTGATTAATGTTATGGTGGTTGTCGCAGAGGACGATTCAAATACACACTATCAAGTCAGTCTGCCATCTTCTGATTTCACATTGTATTCGAAACAATTTCGAACTTACGGATCTCCAGTGACAGGGTATACTACATGTATCAAAATTGCGAGTACATCTTTGAATAGAAGAATGTGACACAACAAATTTAAGGTCAATGTGAACTTGACCCTGACATTTAACCTCAAACATATGAAAAACCTTTTTGAAGCATACATGAGCGAGAGATACTAATTTTAATGGGTTTATATGCTTTTATATCACACATTTAAATTAATTGGTATTTTGACTTGAGCAATATTGAAATGAGTGTCAAACAGTTTTGTTTGCAAATGTATAACTATTATACTCTGTGTAATGCAGAAAAGGGTCAATACTTTAACCCCTTCCCCATAGAAGCGCCTTTTAGCGCATTAAGTTAATTCCTCCGATGAAGAAAATAGTTCCAATTAATGAAGCCATGAATATGTATCATCATATATAGATATTCTAGCAGATGGAAGCCAAAGCAGGCTGAAAGTAAAGCAGAATGCGTCTTAAGGCAAATTCTGCTTTCCTTTCAACCTGCTATAAGTAGTCATCTTCAAAACTAGAAAAAAGCTGTAGGGTAAAGTGTTAATAACTATAACCTGATTTGGATACTACAGCGCTCCGTATCTACAACGACACTCAATATGGATACAAACATTGTGTACGTTGTTCGAAGAGAGTCGTTATAGGGAGGGATATTGACTTAACTTTGCAAACAGCTTGAATCCAGATCAGAATCTGGATTCAAGCTGTAGATCTCTATCACTTGTCATTAAGCTTTCTTTTATCAAAAAAATGATTATGTTACTTTTAAGTAAAACAGCAGACGACAATTTTAAGCAGACGTTACTGCAGCAGTGAAATAGTTAGAAATAATTTGTCTTGTTTGGGAACCAGCGACACTAGTCGTTGAAAGGAGGGAATCGTTGTTGGGAGAGCCGCTGAAGAGGGGGAACGCTTTACTTATTCCCTCCTATAACGACTCCTTCCGAACAACGCACACAATTTGTGTCTCCCTTTGGGTGTCGTTGTAGATAGGGAGCCCTGTACTTATTTGTTTTAAGACATTGTGCAATGGAGAAGAGGGTATGTCCGTTCCTGCGAAACCAAACGCAAACGTAATACAATAAGTGCGAACGTAATAACTTTTGAAATGTTAACCACATGCATTAGTTTTCAATATGAGTAGCAAACATTTTGGAGTACATTGTATGAGCATACGCCAGCTAATTTGGTGTCTGATCTGGCTTCACATTACTTGTAATAAGCATATTAGTTTAACAAGATACAAGATATTTAAAGTCGGATACAATATAACAGTAAACATCAGTAGTATAGCTGTAACAGCTTTTTCCGACAAACACACGTATATTATAAAGACGAGTGAAACGACTGTAAAAAAAGGCCGTAAAAGAAAGGAAATTGTTTACATATAAGATGAATGCAAGCTAGGCAAATAAACAATCTACGTTGTTTTGTTTTGTTCTCTAGAATGAGTAGCTTTGATTAATTAAACTCTGCTCTGTTTCCTCAGTATATTTACAAATCTAACATTGGGTAGTTCGAGAGAAAAAACAAGCACAAACAACAAACAGAAGTTATATACATCACTGAAGCATGAACGCAGTTTATTGGAAAAGAAAAGGGTAGTATCCAATGGATAGTGTGTCGTTTTCCAATAGTAAATGATGTGAATATCTTATCAGTGATGTCATCCGTGACAAAAATAAAACCCTATAAAATCAATATGTAACACCCCAACCAAAGTGAATGCTGTTGTTGTTTTTTGTTGTTGCAACCATTTTCTTGGGTCCGTTTCTTACAACTTTGTACGACAAAATAATGTTGTCGTAAGTCAGATTATAAAAGTCTCGACTATTATTTATTTCTCCATCCAATCCTGTCTTGTGACATCTCTTTGGAATCGTCTTGAAAAGACGATT
The DNA here is from genome assembly GCA_922989275.2 of Gari tellinella. Classification (NCBI taxonomy): domain Eukaryota; kingdom Metazoa; phylum Mollusca; class Bivalvia; order Cardiida; family Psammobiidae; genus Gari; species Gari tellinella. The sequence continues at coordinate 18,393,615 of OV277868.1, forward strand.
CCAAAGTGATGTCACAAGATTGGATTAGATGGAGAAATGAGAAATAAATTAATAAAGTTTTGACTCACGACCGTTTTTGTCGTATCAAGTTTTATGAAACGGGCCCCTGGATTTAACATTCTAAGTACTGTTGCAAACAGTATAGGGCCAGGTGAGACGTCTCTTCTAAATTCAAACTTTTTGAAACTCAAATACTCTTCTGTCGTTTAATTTGAGTTTAAAAACAAAAAATAAAAGAATATGATTAATTGCCAAGAATCGTAACAATAGATTTATTTTTCAGACTGAAACCACTCCAGTGTGTTAAAGGTTGATTATGAGCTAGAAAAAACTATGAGAGTAAAGGAATACAACCAATCAGAGAGCTGTTGTCTTGACAATTGTACTTGTAACAAGCCTGCTTAAATGGCTTTCGCACGACATGATACCTGCGTCAACTCGTCTTTCTTTATGCATAAAGGTATCCAGGAGTATCTGTGGTATTAAAGACAAAAGGTAAATTTGTTTTCTCGGTTAAGTAACGATTACATTTTAATTCAGTATTTCTACATGAACCATGTTCACATATTTGTTTTTGTTGTTTTTAAAAGGCGGATCGATATTCCAAGAAACTTTGTGTCGTCATGCAGCATGTCCGGATATGGATAATAGTCCTTTGGTACGTTTATCAGGACGCTGTACAGTGGAGAAAACGTTATTCTTTCCCAATAAACGCGTTTACGCTTAAACTATTATTTTCACTGCAAACAGTTTGGAGCCAGATCAGACGCCGGGTAACCCGGCGTCTAATCAGGCTCCAAACTGTTTGCCACCAAGATAAACATGAAATATCAGAATTGTCCAAAAGTTGTTCTTTTCTACGTTTTAGCGCTTTGCGTTTGCGTACGTTTGCGTTTAAACGGGAAAGAATAACAGATTCTCCACTGTAGTTATATTCAGCACGAGGTATTTAGCCCGAGTGCCAAATTATCTTTAGGAGTACCAATGACCACTTATTACACGATATTGCCGTGTCGTGACTTGTTTATTGTACAGCGCGCCCTCTCTACAACGACATCCAATGGGAGACGACAATTATGTGCGTTGTTCGGAGGGAGTCGTTATAGGGAGGGAAATTGGCGTACATTTGCAAACAGCTTGAATCCAGATCAGACGCCGCGTCACGCGGCGTCTGATCTTGATTCAAGTTGTTTGTCACTCCTCGTTAAGTTTTTTCCGTCAAAATGTCCATTATGTAAAACAGCAGACCATAACTTTAAGCAGACGACATTGCAACAGTAAGAGCATTAGACATAAATGTTCTATTTAGGGAACTGCGGCAAGTGTCGTTGTAAGGAGGGAGTCGTTGTTGGGAGGGCCGTTGAAGAGAGGGAACACTGTATATGTTGCAGAAATAGAGACATAGGAAGTAAAAGACACTAGATCAAGATCTACATGAAATCTATCGAATCTGGTTTTCGGCAGTAGAAATCTTTATCCTGTAAATAGTTTGTAAAGTCTTAGTTCAAAACGTAGACCTCAACAAAATAACGAATAAAAGGCTTCCTCGCAATTCTTACTTTTTCTAGTCATCTTTTTTAAAACGTTTATGTTTGTTGACAGTATTTAGCTTTTAAATCGAACAAACGGTTTTCCTGTGTATTGCGTACCACGTAACATTTTCAGCGACCATCTTTATATGTTTCAAATTTTGGTGTCGTCAATGTTAATTGAGTACAAACACACGTGCATAGGTTCGGTTTCTAGGGATACCGTATCTACCGTGCTAATAAGCGGTTATTAGGATCCCTCCAGTTATTGGCACTCTGCGAGTGGGTTACTGACATTTTCCTTATCACATTATGTTCGTTTATATGTGTAAACTTGGAGAAATAATATTTTCCTTTTGTAGGAAAATCTTCCGCGGTAGGACGATTCCTTTCCCAAAATGGACATCTTCATTTTGAGGTCGAGTGTATCAACACTTTTAACATTGTATATAATCATAAAATCAGGAGATTACACTATAAACAAACAAAACAAAACATCTCCCCTTGGAATGAACATCTTCCCTTTGCGTATGAAAAACAGCGATATTAAGGGTATTGGAATTACATCCATTCCGATATACTAGTGTTACTTTTAACATCTGATTTTATTATTTTAATATCGTGAATTCATATAATACAGCAAATATTAACATAATTACATTCAACATAATGATTTTATTTTTTGTTCATATATGTACACATGGATAATTTTCTTTTTTGAAAATCTTCCTTCGGCGGAAAGGAGCGTTCCTTTCGCTGTTTAGCTTTACCCGATATTTGGTTACTATTTATAGCAACGTACATGTATACGTATACCTACTGCCACGGAGACGCAGCACGCTTGTCACTCAAATGTTTAGCACACCCTCTACACGGCTGCCATAAGTTGACATATTCCAAAATTAGTATTTTTCAAGTGCGATTTTACGAATCGTGCCTTTACCCCATCGCCTGTGTCTAGTTGTGTTGACTTGTTGCTGCTTAAAGCAGGCTGGCAGTAAAGCAGAATGCGCATTCAGGCGCATTCTGCTTTACTTTCAACCTACTTTAAACTACCATGTACTAGGAAAAAAATCCGAAGATTTAGGAAAAATCCGGAGAAATGGCAGCCCTGCCTCTATCGAACGTCGTACAAGTCAGATAACGTTTGGTTTTTACATTTGTATTACATTTGACCTTCATGCAGCTGCCATCTGTATTAAAATCAATAATTGATCTTATGTTGAGTGTCGTCTAAGTGATGCTTTCCTGTATAAAGTAATTACTTGAATGAAATCAATTAAAGAGATGAGACACCTTATTAATTTTGCATGACGGGCAGTGTTAAAAGAGTTTTCCATGTTTCATTGAATGGCTTTAAATACTGCTTTGTTCCTTGTACTACAGACAGTCCGGGGTTTACTTTTGCTTTTACTATAACATTTCATTTACTGAAATTTGCAGGTCTTTGGTGTGATGGTTACGAATTCTGTTTAACCTATTAGCCATAAATACGCCTTTTTACCTATAATTAATTCATCAACTACAGCAAAAACCGGTATTTCCATTTTATACAGTCATAAATATGCTCTATAAGGGTAGATTAAAAATGGCTAAACGTCAAGCAATGGCAAGACTCAGAAGGCTTATTCCACGAAGTTTTACCAAACGATTAATTATGAAGCAAATACGTTAGCCATCGCCCTAAAGTTGATACTTGCCAAAGATAAGGAAACAAGAATGTTGTATTCTTTGATTATCACATTATAACACGCTATAGCGTGCTTAAGATTGTTCTGTCCGTTGGAAAACGATACCAACAAGAGAAAATCAACAAGAGGAAACACTAAAGACAAAGTTCTATGCTCAGATTTTTCCCAAACCAAACTTTTGCCTCAATATAGAGTCTTTGGTTGAAAATAGATAACGTTTGACGCTAAATGTATATATCATTTTTGCTTACCTCGACACTTACACACTTTCGCTATACGCGCTAGTCATATTGCAACACAGCGGAGTTCGGTGCAAGCGCCTGCGCTTTGCTATACTACATGTATCATTGATTTTAATGTGGCCACTTGATAGAAGATGGAAAAATATAAAAAACTACTCCCACATGAGATTGCATATATCTTGTTTCTTTGCTCTTTAAATCGTTCTAACAGATAATAAATCTGATATCGTGTTAGGTTTGTGCCGTTTCGTGTTGGCAATGCGATGTACTCGCTTTTACAGACGGACGCAGTGTATATTGTGTACTTTCGGTTAAAATATTTACTTGTTTACCATGAAACTCCTATGTTTACCAAAGAAACCGTTTTTGTAAAGCAAGGCCATTACATAAACTTTAAAGGAAAGTTGTCTGTTACTTTGTAAAAACTCGAATTCATTAGTACCAAACGATGTAAATACTCTATTATTCATGTCTATATGAAAGGAGAGTAATGTGGTCCAATTTGAGACAGATTTGTAGCAGTTGTCTTTCGTGTCTTGCAAATATGGCCGATTGGAATATAACAATTGAATGTGTTAGTGAACGATGTCATTCAAACACATCCTGTTCTTTTGTCGGTAGTAGGTCGATTTACAGTCAAATCCCAAATTGTAAAATAGCCTACTGATATTGATAACGGCATATGAACGGCAGCGAAAAACACCAAATTTGATGTCAAGACCCGACTTACTTGGTGGAGCTTTAACCCATTGTCGCCCAGTGGATTCTTCCATGATTGATATTGGATTAGTCCATTTTTCAGCTAGCCGGACTGTGTCCAAGAGCTAATGTTGTCACCCAGTCGTTGATGTCGGATTTCCCGTTCCCGTTTCCATGTCCATTCTCGTTCCCGTTCGCGTGATCGTTCGCGTTAGCAGTTATAGGAAAATGCTTATAATTTCTATGTCCCTTGAGGTATGACTGTTATATTTGGCATGTGTATGAATATGGACAAAACCTTGCCATGCACATAAACAGTTTGACCCCTGTGACCTTGACCTTGAATTTAGAGCCCGCATTAGGTTTCGAAATATGCGTTTAGGTTTTGAAAAATGCCTATAACTCCTTTGTTCATTGAGGCATTATTTTAATATTTAGCATGCATTAAAGGAATAAACAACATCTTTTTGCCGTTCATGACGGTATGAACACACTAGCTTCGCAGGGGGTAAATTTAGTAAATGCCCGAAGGGCGTTTACGATAAACTTACCCTGCGAAGCTAATGTGTTCATACCGAGTGAAAGGCAAAAAGATGTTTATTCCTTATATTTATGATCTTATGTTCTGTCTTGTCCATTTAATGTGTATTTTGACCAGATTTGTTTATATGTATATGAATATATCATATTCCGGCCAAATAGGTTTGATAGATGAAATCCTGGATGTAACAGCCATTCGATCTCTATAATATACGGTGTGAAAATTAGTCCAAAATACATGTTTCGGAGTTGATTACAAATTCAAGTAAATTACCCAGTAAACTGTCGCTGTGTGCTTTACGAACAATTATAAGACATTAAAAGCAAACAATGCAACTAAATATCTATCATTAAAACATTTGAAGAAAAAAAATAGGTCGCGCATTTTTATTTCAGACTAATTACACGCCATAGCAACCATTAGCTTGTCGCTAGGTCGGTATCTCTCCGGCGGAGACTCCGCCCTCTTTCTAACTGGCTGGAACCAGTTTCGATTTGTAGGTTCATTGAGGGATGGCCTGCAAATCTTTAATACGATTACATAAAGGCTTTGCAGGGTGAATGTAAATATATGTATATGGACAATACCTGTTCATGCATACAAAACGTTTCAGCCTAGTTACATTGACCTTAAACTTAGGGCCCGTGTTCAGGTTTTGAAATTTACGTTTTGGTTTCAAAAAATGCCTATAACCCTTATGTACATTGAGATATTACTTTCATATCTGGTATTTATGTGTATATTGACAAAACCTTACCATGCACACAAATATATTTACCCCAGTAACCTTAACCTTGAAGTAAGGGCCCTTGTTAAGATTTCAAAATCTGCGTTAAAGTTTCTCAAAATGCCTTTAACTTCTATGTCCTTTGAGGTATTGCTTTCACATTTGGTATGTGTGTATATATGGACAAGACCTTTCCATACACACACGACTTTTACCCCTGTGAACTTGACCTTGAACTTAAGACCCACGTTTAGGTTTCGAAAACTTCTTATAATTCATATGTCCCTTGCGGTATTACTTTCATATTTGGTTTGCATATGTAGATGGACAAGACCTTCGCAAGCACACAAAAAAATTGACCTCTGTTATCTAGACCACCGAGTCTGCTTTTAAGTTTCTAAATGTGAGCGTTGTTGTCTCTCTGACAACTCTCGTTCCATCAAAGGGGTGCCTGGTCAAACTTTTCATTTTCATTTTGTTTTCTATTGAAATTCCTATCAGCAAACAGTGTAGACTTTGATCAGACGCCGCATAATGCGGCGTCTGATCAGAGTCTACACTGTTTGCCAATGTCCTATATATGGGATCGTGGGCACAAATGGGGTAAGCCATTATTTTAGAGGCTTAAGGCGCATTCTGCTTTACTTTCAACCTGCTTTAAGTGATCAGCTTTCTTCCATACTAGAAACAAGCTAGGGGGTCACTGGTTTAAAACCACTCTGAACTGGAACCCCCTCTAAACCGAACATTTATGCTCTCCCCACACCTGTCCGGTTTAGAGGGGTTTCAGTATAATGAAATATTTCAGCAAGCACATTGGAAGAGTTCATTGCAATACTTAGACGTAGGAAAGTTAGGCAACAAAATTTAAAATCAAAACGCGTTGTTTTTTGTTGTTGTTGTTGTTGTTTTTTTGTTCTTTGTTGTTGTTTTTTTTAATAAAAATGCGTTGTTTATTTGTTTATCTGCAGGCAGGATGGCTGATAGAAAGGCTGTTATCAAGAATGCCGACATGGCAGAAGAAATGCAACAGGACGCTGTAGACTGTTGCACACACGCCTTGGAAAAGTACAACATTGAGAAAGATATTGCTGCTTACATCAAGAAAGAATTCGACAAAAAGTACAACCCAACCTGGCATTGTATTGTTGGCCGAAACTTTGGCAGCTACGTAACCCATGAGACGAAACACTTCATCTACTTCTACTCTGGACAGGTTGCCGTGCTCTTGTTCAAGTCTGGCTAATACATCTAGTCCGGGAACTTTCAACTGACAATTCAAATTCAGTGTTTAGTCAATGTCTGACTACAGTAAAACCCCTCTATTACGACCACTAAATTATGTTAATTATTAGGGTGTTAACTATTGGTGACCGCTTAAAGCAAGGTGACAGTGAAACAGAAAGCACCTTTAGGAGCTTTCTGTTTCACTGTCATCTTGCTTTAAGCTGTCACCTCTCTATTATGCAATCAATAAGCATTCGTTTTAGTGGTCGTAATAGCGAGGTTTTACTTATTTAGGGTTCAAATTTACAATATTGTCCAAAATGGCAAACTGGAGCCCTCTGTTTGCATAAGACACTTGTACTTTTCACATAAACATTGTTTTCACGGGTATACTCGTCACTAGTGTTGAATGTGCTGACCAATTTAAGCTGCTGAAACAATGACTTTACACGCATGATAATTTCATACTTGTATAAAATTGTGATCAAAGTATAATGGAAATATGTCCTCTCGCCTAGTACATGTAGATGCCTGCTATTTGCAGGCGGAGTAAAATCAGGAATCTCCCAGGGATATTTCTCTTTTACTTTAAATCTGCTTTACCCTTTACCCCATAACCTGTTTCTATTTTTCAAGACAAGTGATCACCTAAAGCAAGTTGAAAATAAAGCAGATTTCGTCTTAAGGCGCAAACTGCTTTACTTTCAGTCTGCTCTAAGCTTCCATCAGCTAGGATACAAAAATAGTTCTTATGGTTCATGTTTATGACTATAAATTTGAACTATTTACTTCAGTGGAGAAATAAACCAAAAACGTTAAAAAGCGTTACAAATGGGGCAAGGGTTCAACCTATTTTGTTTTTTTATGTTGCAATGAACTTTATCGATGTAATTGCTAGAAGGTTTAGTTATAAAGTTATAAGGTTGGCTAAAGACACTGCTGCGTTTTGCATCTACATGTTCCAATTCATTACGAACAATTGAGGCCCTTTAGTGTCGCCATATATCGCCAAAGTATTCACATGTATGCAAATAGACAATATGGCAAATGGTGTAGCATTTCTTTTAAAAAATCCGTTTACTACAGGGCTGCCATAAGTTGACATGAAAAATCCTAAGATTTCCAAATGTGCATTTTTAAGTGCGATTATACGAATCGTATCTTTACCCCTTCGCCTGTTTCTAGTTTTGTTGACATGTGGCTGCTTAAAACAGGCTGGAAGTAGGCGCAGCGCATTCTGCTTTACTTTCAGCCTGCTTTAAGCTAAAATGTACTAGAAAAAAATCCGAAGATTTAGGAAAAATCCGGAGAAATGGCAGCCCTGTTACTACGGTGGACAAGACGTTATTCTTTCCCAATTAATTTATCGCAATTATTCCAACACTTTTTTACCCAGTGCAAACAGTTTGGAGCCAGATCAGACGCCGGGTCATCCGGCGTCTGATCAGGCTCAAAACAGTTTGCCACTCAGATTGAAATAGAATTGCAGACAAGTTGAAAGTTTCTACATTTGATTAAAATGCGATTTCGTTTCGTTTACGTGTAAATTGGAAAGAATTACGCTTTCTACACTGTACCAATTCATTACAAATGATATTACAAACAATGTAGACCCTGAAGTGTTGCCACGTCTCGCCAAAATATTCATTGTTTGCATATAGACAATATGGAAAATGATGTAGCATTTCTTTTAAAAAACCTGTTTACTACTGTGGACAAGACGGATTTTCCCCCAATTAATTTAACGCGTTATTTCAACACTTACCCAGTGCAAACAGTTTGGAACCAGATCAGACACCGGGTAACCCGGAGTCTGATCAGGCTCCGATCTGTTGGCCATTCAGATTAAAAAAAAATATCAGAATTGTCAGCAAGTTTTTCATTTTTGAAGTTAATACATTTTTTAATATTTTAACATCTAATCACAGTGGAGAATCTGTTATTTTTTCCCGTTTAAACGCAAACGTACGCAAACGCATAGCACTAAAACGTAGAAAATGTCAATTTTCAGATATTTCTCACAATTCATGTTTATCTTGGTGGCAAACAGTTTGGAGCCTGATCAGACGCCCGGTTACCCGGCGTCTGATCTGGCTCCAAACTGTCTGCAGTGGAAATAAACGTTTTAGCGTAAACGCGTTTATTGGGAAAGAATAACACATTCTCTACTGTACAATGCAATTATATTTCGTTAGCGTTTAAACGGGAAGGAATAACATATTCTCCATTGTAAAATGTACAATAGAAAATCTTTAAACGTGGTTTAACCCTTTCACTGCAATTATGACGTCATATCCCGTCTAACACTTTCATGTTCATTATAACGTCTGTTCGCAAACATGTCGCCTGCTTTACCCAGTGCAAACAGTTTGGAGCCTTCGGCCTTTGTGGACAATTCCTGCGCATCACAACTCCCAACCGTTGTAAAATACCGTTTCACAACGGTAGAACATAGATTATTTCTTAATTCAATGGGATTCGAATATCTGATCTTATAGTTCACAGTCCTAAACGTTTACCACCCACTAGACCATCACGATACAGGCCATTTGACTTGCTTTTTTAAAGTAATATGACTTTTATCGTAATCAAGTGATATTATTTCGCACACTGTACAGAAGCTTCAACGCGTAGTTTGCACGGTAGAAAACTTAACAAAATGAGATTTAGTACACAGTTTTGGTGAAAATAAAGAAGAACGTAAAGTTAAACTAGGTTTTGTTTCAAAGACTTAACTCACTTTTCTATTAGACTCGGTCTTCAATTCATTTATGCCTCGTTATTTATTTCCATTCCAAGTGTGCATTTCTTTGTGTTGTTAGGTATGATATCTGGGGCCCGTTTCATAAAACTTCTTACGGCAAATGTTGTCGTAAGTCAGATTATAAAACTCTCAATTTTTATTCATTTCTCCAATTAATCCTGTCTTGTGATATCTTTTTGGAATCGTCTTGAAAAGACGATTCCAAAAAGATGTCACAAGACAGGATTAGATAGAGAAATCACAAATTAAATGTATTTTAAAGTTTTGACTTACGACAAGATTTGTCGTAAGAAGTTTTATGAAACGGGCCCCTGATGTATATATTTCTTTCGGCTAGAAGCGGTTAAATCAATAACTGCCAGAATTTCAATCCTTAACCCTTTCATCGCCTAAGTTGCATACAGTCGATTTTGGAAACAGTTTGAATCAAGATCAGACGCCGCGTAACGCGGCGTCTGTTCAGGATCCAAACTGTTTGACATGTGTACCGATATTTCCAATATTTTACAACCTAAACCGAACTTTGAAACGATTTTGCAGACCTCACTATTGCAGCATACGACAAAATAGCGGTGAAGGAATAAACAAAATCATGATTAACTTTGCCGCCGAAAGGGTTAATAGTTATGATTGTAATGGTCATTCTGCAGAGGACGAATTATCAGTCTTAAAGACAGATAACAGCTTAGTGTACGGCAACAGTACGACAGACTGCTCCCATAAGAACGTCCTGCATTGCGGAATATTACGACTGAATTACAGTGGAGAAGACGTAATTTCTTCCCGTTTAAACGGAAACGGAAACGTCAACGCATTGCAATAAAATAGAGAAAATCACGTTTCTGTAATTCAGAGTTAGATGTAAAGACCATCGCGACAGTTTGTTTGAATTTTCAAAACATTCAATTTGTTTGGTATACGACGTACCCCTAATTATTCGGAGACATGTGCTTGTGATCATAAAATCTCAGTTAAACCCTCTAGCTTCGTAATTTACCTAACATGTTGGGTTATTCATATGTTTTCTTAAAATATGAAAAATAGGAGCAAGAAGCAAGAAAAACATAGAAACAAAATATTATTCCTCAATAAATGGAACACATCAAATAGTTATTTTTCAAAGTTTTTTCCCCTACAGTTCTTACATTCAGATTTTTAAAAATATTTTTCACAAATATCGATGAAGCATTCATTTCCTGAAATCACCGATTAAAATTACAGGTACCCGAACTATATTTTTCTGTAAAATTACAAATATCTGCATAAAAAGTATCACATGTAATCCAATTACATACATGTATAGGGATATCTACAAATATATGATAACCACTTTTAAATGCTAGAATGTGTCCAAATTCGTACTGTTCAATCGTCAACAATATACATGTATCACTTGTCAAGCATTATTAGTATGTATAGACTAGACCGAATTTGGGAAAATGTGCTCCTAAAAAGTTGTGAAGGCAAATTGGGGTAATGCATGGCATCCTAGTGTTTTAACCTAATTCAAGGGTGCTAAATCCAAATATAGTGGATGCCAAGCTGGATTCTGACTTTTAAGGGGCCAAAAAGGGGAAACAAAATGGCCGCCATAAATTGCTTCTTTTCCATCCAAGCTGAGTTTGTATTAGTTTAGGAAGGTACATTGCATGTAGCTAAAATAGTTGTCAAGTTATATTACCTAATAGAAGGGTGCTGAATCCAACATAAGTTGACATCAAGCTAGATTTTGACTTTTAAGGGGTCAAAAAGGGGAAACAAAATGGCCGCCATAATATTTTTTTCAACCTAGATGAGTTTGTATATGTTTAGGAAGGTACATTGCAAGTAGCTTAAAAAATGGTTTGGTAACTTAATTGAAGGGTGCTGAATCCAATACAAGTGGATACCAAGCTGGATTTTGCACTTTTAGGGGCCAAAAAGGGGAAACAAAATGGCTGCCATAAAAGAATTCCAACCAAGCTAAGTTTCTATTAGTTTAGGTAAAGGTACATTACATACATGTAGCTTACAAGATGGCTAGTTTTATATCCTAATTGAAGAGTGCTAATCCGAATAAAGAAGATACAAAACTGGATTTTGACTTTTAAGGGTTCAAAAGGGGGAACAAAATGGCCGCCATAAACAAAAAAATTCCCGCCAAATATTAGCTAGTTCCTTTTGAAATCAACACAAGATGTGTTAGAACTGAAAGTAGCCAAACAACAAATCATAGGGAACTTGAACATGACATTTGTAGTATTATACTGAATAGATTTTATCACAATGGCAGCCGTTTTAAAAATCAAATAGGCCGTATATTCGGTTCACTTGCAAAAAAAAGAACAATTTTCCTTTGATATGTTGAGTGATAGTAGGGTGGCATAGTTTAGATTTGAAATGAAAGCGATCCTTCCCCTTGTTTTCAATTTCCCATACTTTGTAGCAGTCAGCAACAATTTGAAGAAAAAACAATCCCAATATGACTGCCACAATGGCAACATAGAGGTATGCATTCTTTCAAAAGGTCCTATAACCATGCATACACATATGGAACTAGATTTATTAATGAGTATATGCAGCTCTAGTCTGTTATTAAGATTACAGGTCTAGATCTACCCATTACTTCTGAATCAAGAGAATATGTTTTCTGCCCAGGCATACAGCTTACTTAAATTACATCTGTATCAAATGGTTCACTTGTTTTACAATAGGGCCCTGCTACTATCGTGTATTATCTTTATTCCCTAGTGACTCGTATCCTGAATCCATTGCTTGGATATTAAATGTATAAACTGATATATTTATATAAAACATGTATGTTTGCAATTCATTAGAGGCAATGTGCGTGTATACAAAAAGGACCTTTTATGACTGATGTAGATAATAAATACGAAAGACTCAAGCAGGAAACGCAACACAAACATTACAACCACCTCTTTGAATTTATTTATAACTTGAATTAGCTCTACAGAAGGAATGGTTTGGTGGTATGCAGGATGATGCAACCTCAAGAGTTGAAGCTAAAGACATGGCATTTCACTTGAAGTGACGCTTCCTAGAATTGGAGGGTTGAAGACATACATGATATTTTGAAGGTATTTTGGCTGGCAAATGTCAGATTGCGATGTCGTTATGATATGTACAATTCTTAGCCAATTTACTTGGGCCAAATGTAGTTGACCAAATCATGTCAGGAAAGAAATATGGTAGAGCTGTTTGCATGCATAAGCTGACATTACAAGCTCTGAGACAAGTGCTACTCCCACTACTTCTTGAACATGGTCCATCCCTGAAGGCTAGTATGCAAGAAGAAACCAATGATTTCGAGGGTGTTCTTGGTGTCTTGGCATCTGGAAAATTTCATGGGGAAATTGACTCGTTTCTTCGGATGATTTGCACCGACAACCTGCTGGACATCCTTCTGCTCCATACTAGTTGAGACAGATTAGCCCAAAGTGACAGCATTTAATTGGGAGCAGCACCTTGATGCGTTCAGGATGATGATATCGTTCTTTTGCCACTACGATCATAACATTTATGCGAGTAGGGGTTCTGAGATATGTCAGAGATGACCATACTGCCAGACTAAGCTGAGGTCGAGTTCAAAGCAGGCAACTTAAATGTTGTTAAGGATTCAACCCAACCATTTGATCAAGTGGGTCTAGATCACAGCCAAGAATGGTTAATGCCACTGGTAAGACGTGGTGACATCTTAGTCATCAAAAAGACAACGTCTGCATTTAGTCAATTGGCATTGTCTTACAACCTAAGAAGTCAGTTAAGTACGATAGACTCGCAGTATCTTCAAGTGAGAAACAAAATGACATGTACAAACACAATGAATCATGTACAGGGAGATATAAACAAAGTGATACAGATGAGGCCAAAATTGCCAATGCACTTCGGAGTGGAACCATATTTGTTAAACCAACAACTGCACAAGATATGCCATTGCAAAAATAGTCAACAAAGATCTAGCAACTACAGACATACAGGATTCATTACTTAGTGCTAGACAACTAGGACAAGAAACTCTCAACAAGTTTGTAAAATCACGTCTGATTGTCGATGAAGTAGGGCAAACAGCACTAGCAAAAAATCCCTTAAGCTTTGCTTCTCTTTATTCTGTACCAAAGATGTCCAACTTCAAATCAGCACTGAAGGTTATCAAAGTGGATAGAAAGATCATACAAAGGCTCATAACAGCAAACAAAGTACATCACCCTGTAAACCTGAAGCAGATTCTTCAGCATTAATTAATGCCCGGGCCTGTGTCGCTGGCATTTATAGTGATGACTGCATGCAATCTGCTAGCAAATCACTCCTATCTGATATCCTGACCAATGATCTGGTAATTGCATCTAGCGTGACCCTATATGGAACAATAGCATAGCCATAGATGGACAGGCCTTGGTAATGGCTATTGGGAAACCACATGCCATCACATTCCCTGATTATGCAGATGCATTTGTGAACGATGTGATGACCATGGATGCAAACAACGAGCAGAATTATGTAGTTTTTGACCATTACTAACAACATTCCATAAAATCTGGAACAAGACAAAAGCTTGCAAAAGTATCACACCAAAAAATGAGTAATGACAGACACGTCGATTCCGTTACCCAGTAACTAGGATTGCTCATTGTCAGAGAGCAAACATGACTTGTCCGAATTTCTTACCAATCATATAATTCAGAATGTGCTGACCAATAAGACCATCGTAGTTGCTGGTGGTCTCAACAAGCTCATATCTGTTATATCATCAAATCCTGACCTGGAGACATTTCCACTACAACCCAACAATGAGGAGGCTGACACACGTCTGAGCATTGATTGTGAGTCCATTGTACATGTAGTTGCTTCTCGGGATACAGATGTATTGGTACCCTTTGACACATGAAATGTACCACACTTTGGATGAAGAGTGGCACCTCCAAATTAAACCAAATGTGTTTCACTTCATGACATCAAACAAAGTTTTATCAAGTTATTAACTTTCTGTTGGCCTTTCATGTTATTCCTGGTTGTGACACTGTTTCATCGACCCACATCAAGAAGACGGCATGGAAAGTATGCCAAGAACAGGTGCAGTTGCTACATGGCCTCTAGTCAAAGGAGAACTTATACAGGCTACTGTATCAGCTGCTGAAGCATTCATACGCTGATTGTATGGAGTCATTATGGACGTCGATTAAGTAGTTCAGTAAATGTGTAGCCCAGGAGCCATTGTCATCCATCAGTGATGTCAGCAGGTTCTACATCAAAAGCTTAAACTACCAGACAATGGTGTGGATTATACTCAAACACTACCATCAGTTACTGACTTTGGTTGGATGGTTGCTGGTGATAATTTGCAGCCAGTTCTGATGATGCTGCCAGCGATTCTGAATTATTGCCTAGAGATCATAAGCTGTTAATGTGCCAAGGGGTACGCTAGTCTACGCTGAGGTGCACAGACTCTTGCAAATTTATTGACACTATATCATAATGTGTGTCTAATATATTGACTACAATCCACACAATTAATGTGAGACTGGTCACGCATAATTTTAAATCATTGATAGTAATGTTTGAACTTTTTTGCTAAAACAAGGCAAAGCGTTGTCCATTTTGAGTTTAAAATAGCTGCCATCTTTTTCAGCTACATGCACCTTAAATGTTTCCTCCTTAATTAATTCAAAACTACATACTCAGCCGGGATTCACTATTTGAAACGATGTTGTATAATGATAAAAAAAAACATCTGGCGGCCATTTTGTTGTCCAGTTTTGACCATTTTAAAGTCAAAATCCAGCTTGGTATCCCAATTTTTGGACCAGCACTCTTCAATTAGGTTAAAACACTAGCCATCTTTTAAAACAACCTGTGAATTATCTTCCTAAACTAATTTAAATAAAAGTATACATTTACTCAGCTTGGATGCACTATTTGATAAAATGTTGTATGTGAGAAAAAACAGTGGCCATTTTGTTTTCAATTCCTGGCCCATAAAAATTAAAAATCCAGCTTGGTATCCACTTGTGTTGGATTCAGCACTCTTCAATTAGGTTATAAAACTTGCCATCTTTTTAAGCTACATGCAATGCAACTTCCTAACTCAGCTTGGTTGGAAAAGAACATACAAGGGTGACCATTTTGTTTCCCCTTTGTGGCCACTTAAAAGTCAAATTCCAGTTAAGTAGCTACTCTTTTAAGTTTAGCACTCTTCAATTAGGTTATAAAACATGCCATCTGTGTGGCTACATGCAATGTACCTTCCTTAACTAATACAAACTCAGATTGGATGAAACAATATATTTATGGCGACCATTTTGTTTCCCCTTGTTGGCCCCTTTAAAGTCAAAATCCAGCTTGGTATCAACTTGTCTTGGATTCAGCACCCTTCAATTAGGTTTTAAAACTAGCCATCTTTCTTTTTAAGCTACATGCAATGAACCTTCTTAAATGAAACAATATATTTATGGCGACCATTTTGTTTCCCCTTGTTGGCCCCTTTAAAGTCAAAATCCAGCTTGGTATCAACTTGTCTTGGATTCAGCACCCTTCAATTAGGTTTTAAAACTAGCCATCTTTCTTTTTAAGCTACATGCAATGAACCTTCTTAAACTAATAAAACCTCAGCTTGGATGGGAAAAATATTATAGCGGCCATTTTGTTTCCCCTTTTTGGGCCCTTAAAAGTCAATATCCAGCTTGGTATCCACCTGTGTTGGATTCAGCACCCTTCCATTAGGTAATGCAACTTGCCATCTTTTTTAGCTGCATGCGATGTACCTTCCTAAACTAATACAAACTCAATTAGGATGGAAAAGAAACAATTTTTGGCGGCCATTTTGTTTCCCCTTTTTGGCCCCTTAAAAGTCAGAATCCAGCTTGGCATCCACTATATTTGGATTCAGTACCCTTGAATTAGGTTAAAACACTAGGATGCCAAGCATTACCCCAATTTGCCTTCACCTTTTAGATTTTTTGAAAATCGGTCTAGTCTAGTATCACTAATCGTGGTCACTAAATTCTGGTACATGTATGACCGCACAATTTAGCTAATTGAGGTAGAAAAAATACAAATTTTAATTTTAAACTATACAATAGAGAATTGGTCAAAGGGAGACAACTTATCAAATAGTTTGCATGGGTTGCCTCCCCTTGACAGTACAAATTTAAACTTGCGCGATAGTCCTTCAGGCAATATAACTGACGTCATTTCGAAACAAATGGAAAAACATTTTGATCCTCCGTCTGATCAGTGTAAAAAATGTTTACAAATGCGCTTGATGACTTCATTGAGAGTGTAACGGTTAACTACCCCACACTGAGAACAGTGGTTATTTGCAAACAGTTTATACAGTGGGGAATCTGTTATTCTGTCCCGCTTAAACGCAAACGTACGCAAACGCAAAACACTAAAACGTAGAAAAGAACAACTTTTGGACAATTCTGATATTTCATGTTTATCTTGATGGCAAACAGTTTGGAGCCTGATCAGACGCCGGGTTACCCGGCGTCTGATCTGGCTCCAAACTGCTTGAACTGCAAATAATAGTTTTAGCGTAAACGCGTTTATTGGGAAAGAATAACACATTCTCCACTGTATCACGATCTGAACCCGTTTACAATAATTTCAATACTTCTTACGTCAAATTACCAAAATGCGCTTGTGGAGGTTTGTATACATATAAACATTAATATTATGATCAATTTTAAAAGTTTTAAACGTACGTTGTGTGTGAAATTAAAAAGTTTTGAAATTGATCATAATGAACAATACCACACAGTTTAAGTTCCACAATAATAAATTGATACCTTGAAATCCCTCCAAACCGGACATGTATTAGAGGGTTTTCCCGTTTAGAGGGGTTTTAACCAATTGCCAAATAGCTTGTTTCTAGTATGGAAGATAGCTGACCACTTAAAGCAGGTTGAACGTAAAGCAGAATGCGCCTTAAGCTATCATCTGCTAGAATGTATAAACTATTTACTTCAGTGTAGTAATAAACCAACGACGTAAAAATGCGTATTTATGGTGTAATGGGAAAAATAAAGAAGGGTTTGAACGAGACCAAAGTTTTTGTCCGATTTAGTGAGAATTCCGGTATTTAGAGATTCCGGTTTGGAGGGGTTCCACTGTATACTTCATAAGGCACAGCCTTCATAAAATGTTCAATACATGACCTCGCTTTGGAGATTTTAATGTTTTATTTTGCATTCGTAAATAGCTATTTACAGTAAATATTGTATTAAATATAACTGGAGTAAATGTACAAGAGTTGTTTGCAAAAAAATTGGAGTTACCAAACCCTGATCAGACTCCGCGTAACGCGTAAACAAGTTGACACAACATTTCAATATTTCTATATTAGTCAAAATACCGAAACTTTAAATTTGAGAAGTATAAGCAGACGACAATTGTTTAAAAAATTGATGACATCATTGCAGTGAAGACCAGTTCTAGCAGGTGACTGCTTAACGCTGGGTAAAAGTAATGAACTGCATAAGCAACATTTTTTCGCATGCGTTTACCCATTTGTGCCCACGATTATTATTATTATACCAGATTTATATAGCGCTCTTTTCACACAGGGGTAGTGCGTTCAAAAGCGATCCCATACATGGGACAAAGGCAAACAGTGTAGACTCTGACCAGAGTCCACACTGTTTGATGATAGGATTTTCAATATAAAACAAAATGAAATGAAATTTCGACTAGGCATCCTTTTGATAAAAATTGGACTAATCCAATATATAAAACATGGAAGAATCCACTGGGCACAAATTGGTTAAACAGCCACGTGTATTTAGGAAAGTCGATGGGCTATCGCTTGAGTGGTTTGCTTTATACAAGATTGTTTGTACAATTTGTGTATTGACTTTTATTATATGCGTCAAAGGTCGGGTTTCTACTTCAATAAATTACTTGAACACTTTAGGCGCTACTGGCAAAATCGTGATTATCTTTGAGAACTGTTTGGATACTGATGAGACGCCGAAAATACGGCGTCTTGTCAGGATTCAATCTGTGTGTAAATTTGACCTCAGTTTGAAAATAAATTTTGGAATATTCTATTTTTATAACAGTAGCAGACGACAATTTACTGCAGGCGACAATATTACTTAGCATTCAAAAGTTAACCAAATCACTTACCCAAGTACCATAGTTATTTGCAAACAGTTTGGATTCTTATCAGACGCCGCGTGACGCAGCTTCTGTTAAAGACTCAAACTGTTTGACATTCATTTCAATATTGCCTAAAAGTCAAAAACCTTAAAATTTGAATTTGAAAAATAAAAGCAGGCGACAATTGTTAAAATTGATGACGTCATGGCAGTGAATGGGTTAAATGATTTAGTGTCTATTTGCTCACTTGTCATTATTTATCGCCTGTTTAACCATTCGCCTAATTGAAAAAAAGTTTGCATACAGATTTTTTGTCTTTCTTATATACATTTTACATTCTGTCCAACGTGAACAAGAAATGGGACTTAAATTATTAAAACATAATTCCTTTATACTTTATACATATATTACGTAACTATACACCGTGTTTATAATTCCGTGCATACACGTCGTAAAAAATCAGTTGCTCTGTATCTAACGAAGGGAATGTCAAGGGTATGGATTGCGGGTATATACCGTTTATGACTTTTGTGTAATCACAGACTATACCCCTAGTTCTTTCTTGCATAGCTTAACCTATTAACCCTTTATCCCATAGCCTGTTTTTGGTTTGAAAAAAATTGACCCCTTAAAGCAGGTTAAGGCGCATTCTGCTTTACTTTCAGCCTGCTTTAAGCTATCATCTCTCAGGATATTGAAACAATTTCTGTTGGAACATGTTTATAACTGTATAAATTGGAATTATTTTCTTTCGTGGGGGAATAAATCAAATGCGCTAAAAGGCGCTTCTATGAGGGAAAGGGTTAACCCCTTCACTGCATTACCCCCAGTACAATGGTTATTTGCAAACAGTTTGGATCCTGATCAGACGACGAGTAACACGGCGTCTGATCAGGCTCCAAACTGTTTGCCACCAAGATAAACAAGAATTATCAGAATTGTCCAAAAGTTGTTCTTTTCTACGTTTTAGTGCTTTGCGTTTGCGTACGTTTGCGTTTAAACGGGAAAGAATAACAGATTCTCCACTGTAATCAGAAATAAACTAGACTTCATGGGAAAATAGAATTGGTCATTTGAGATTTCAAGGATCACTGAATTAACGCACTTCAAATGGACAATTCCGTTTTTTTATAATGCTTAGTCCATTTCAACTATTTGATGTGGGTTTTGTTTACAATTCATTGCAAAATGACAAACAGTGAAGTAGCAGTCCCGTATCAGATGGCTCATTTAGGATCCCTCTAATCTGGCTCTATATTGTTTGCATAGTACAAGTGTACTTTTCTCGGGTAAACCACTTGTTAAATGGCATGTACATGTACGATCTGTACTGTATGTTTAAGCATAATGTTCATGAAATGAAGAGTTACTTAATTATGCATTAATTACAGATTTTCACGTCGATTCAAAATACGTTTGCTGTTAGAAATAACTAAAAGTAAATGTTAGCCGACCAATCGAAATCGATATTGTCAGCCAACTAAACTTTGTATATTTACGCCGTTGCTAGCCCATTATGGACATACACAATGTACATATGCATGAACAAAAACAGGGACAGTATAATATAATCTATATAGAAGATCTATCCCTGACAGAGTCAACGACTTTTTCGTCTTGACGACAAGTATTTTTTGTAAGCTAGCCACACATTTACAGGTAAGAACATTTTATATTTGATATGGACTTTAAGTTCTTTACTTTATTATTTTGGTTTCATATTTATTCAAAGAAATAAACAAAATTACCGTGATGTGATCAGATGACGTCTGCTTCATTTTCTTTAAAGTAAAAAGTAACTGTTCAGTTGTGCTACAGTGGAGAATCTGTTATTCTTTCCCGTTTAAACGCAAACGTACGCAAAACACTAAAACGTAGAAAAGTACAACTTTATGACAATTCTGATAATTCATCTTTATCTTGGTGGCAAACAGTTTGGAGCCTGATCAGACGCCGGGTTACCCGGCGTCTGATCTGGCTCCAAACTGTTTGCAGTGAAAATAATAGTTTTAGCGTAAACGCGTTTATTGGGAAATAATAACGTTTTCTCCACTGTAATCACCTATAAAATGACTCGTCAATATACTTTTTAGACATGTAAACGCTGAAAGAAACATTAAAAGTAATCAGAAGAACGCTCTTGCGGCAGTTTATTTCTTCTTCTTTTTTTACCTTAATTATGCGTTCAGCTGTTGGTTTCCTATCTATCTGTCTGTTAATACAGCAGCACACTCATACAAGTCCTATCGCGACTCTTCGCTGCTATGATATGACATCTGCTTTAACCCTTTCACTTCAAAATCGTTTGTGAGATTTTTACCGCTTCACCGTTTCATTTCCATCTGCTTCAATTTTGATGTCTGCAATGTCGTTTAAAAACTTATAAAATAAGACGTACTGACTTAATAAATTTAAAAATAAGTGTCAAACAGTTTTTATTCTGATCAGACGCCGTGTAACGCGGCGTCTGATCAGAATCCAAACTGTTTGGAAATGCGCTTTTAAGCGTCATTGAGAGTGAAAGGGTTAAACAGTTGTCGTCTGCTTTTAATTTCCAAAGTTAAAATTTAGGTTATTTGATTCAAGTGATATCGTACTAAGGTTTAAACACTTTGGATTCTGATAAGCGACCGCGCAACTACAGTGGAGAATCTGTTATTCTTTCCCCAAAACGCGTTTACACTGAAACTATTATTTGCAGTGCAAACAGTAACCCGGCGTCTGATCAGGATCCAAACTGTTTGCCACCAAAATAAACATGAATTATCAGAATTGTCCAAAAGTTGTACTTTTCTACGTTTTAGTGTTTTGCGTTTGCGTACGTTTGCGTTTCAACGGGAAAGAATAACAGATTCTCCACTGTAGGCATCTGATCAGAATCTGAATAATGACCACCACGGAAATAAGGAAATTAATTTCCATTTTTGCGTTATCATTGGTGTCTAGTGCGCATTACATCTTTCCTTTAATTATGTTTTGCCATGTAATGTACACTTTTTACCGAAATAAATATATAAGCATATTTATGATCTAAACTGTTTGCGATTATCCACTGGGAGTATGGCATTGAAGGGATTAAACTGAACACATGTCTCCTTTTGGGTGGACGTAATGGCGTGTTTTACTGTATGTTTTCAGTATTTGTTTCCTTGTTACAGTGGAGAATCTGTTATTCTTTCCCGTTTAAACGCAAACGTACGCAAACGCAAAGCGCTAAAACGTAGAAAAGAACAACTGTTGGACAATTCTGATAATTCTTGTTTATCTTGGTGGCAAACAGTTTGGAGCCTGATCAGACGCCGGGTTACCCGGCGTCTGATCAGGCTCCAAACTGTTTGCACTGCAAATAATAGTTTTAGCGTAAACGCGTTTATTGGGAAAGAATAACGTTTTCTCCACTGTACCGTGTGTACTCACTCGGTCACTGCCTTACAATGAACCCAGAGTGAAATGATTATTTGCCAACAGTTTGGTTCCTTACCAGACGCTTGACACTCATTTAAATTTTTCTTTAAGTCAAATTACCTAAACATGAAAAACAGACGACAATTGTTTCAAGCTAATGACGTCATTACAGTGAAGAGTTTAAACGTATACTCTAAAGAAACGTTTACTCGACGACGTAATCTTTCGCCACCAAAAATTAACAGTCTTTTAGTTTAAACCATTTCACAAGCAATATATTGTCTGCTACAATTTGTTGTCTGCACTTGTATGCAAAATTCAAAATATTTAAGTTCTGACTGAATAAATGTTTATATGAGAGGATCCTGGTCAGACAATGTTTTACACGGCGATTTATAGCCTAACTGTAGTGAAAAGGTTAAATAGTTTCCTCAACAAAAATGCATATTATGTATTAGTACAGTGGATAATCTGTTACTCTTTCCCGTTTAAACGCAAACGAACGCAAACGCACGCAAACGCACGCAAACGCAAAGCACTAAAACGTAGAAAAGAACAACTTTTAGACAATTCTGATAATTCTTGTTTATCTTGGTGGCAAACAGTTTGGAGCCCGATCAGACGCCGGGTTACCCGGCGTCTGATCTGGCTCCAAACTGTTTGCACTGCAAATAATAGTTTTAGCGTAAACGCGTTTATTGGGAAAGAATAACAGATTCTCCACTGTACGCATTTTTCGTTTCATTGATAAATGCTTGTAGACACCTTTACACATTAATGGGATATTGTATCTCTTAACCCTTTCATGATCAAGCTATTCGAGAGATTTTACCCCTTCACCGCTTAATTTCGTCTGCTTTATTATTGCTGTCTTCAAGACACGTTTCTAAGTTAGAACTAAGCTTGTATGACTTAATAAATATCGATACGAGTGTCAAACAGTTTGGTTCCTGATCAGACGCCGCGTTACGCGGCGTCTGTTCAGGATCCAAACTCTCTACAAACGCGCTTTGAAGCGTAAATGAGGGTTAAATGGTTGAAACTGAAATCGTAAAGTAGTTTGGTAAAGGTTAACTGAAAGTAAAGTAAAGTAAACAAACAAAAAGCTTATAGAGTCTGAAAAACACGGAGAACAGGGAGTCACTCATCTGATAGGTGAATAAAGCCTTTTGCGAGATTTTGATAATAGAAATTTATGTACGAAATATAGTAGAGAAGGCGCTATTCTGTACCAATAAACGAGTTTACGCTTAAACGTCTATTTTATTGCAAACAGTCTGGGTTCATTTCAGACGCCAGGTAACCTAGCGTCTAATCAGAGTCCTATCTGTTTGCCATTCAGATTTACTAATACAGTCAGAATAAGAGAAAAGTTGTCCTTTTTACATTTTATTGCGGTGTGTGAGTTTTGTTAGCGTTTTAAAAACGGAATAGAACAACGTCTTCTCCACTGTGAACTAAACTAAACAGGCGCCATATTGTGATATACATTTCTATATTTTCAGCCATTATGACGGAGAGAAAGGCCGTTATCAAGAATGCCGACATGGCGGAAGACATGCAACAGGACGCTGTAGACTGCGCCACACAAGCCTTGGAAAAGTACAACATTGAGAAAGATATTGCTGCTTTCATCAAGAAAGAATTCGACAAAAAGTACAACCCAACCTGGCATTGTATTGTTGGCCGAAACTTTGGAAGCTACGTAACCCATGAGACCAAACACTTCATTTACTTTTACTTGGGCCAGGTCGCCATCCTCCTGTTCAAGTCTGGTTGAGCTCTGTGCTCTATGACTCCTTCCAGGTTCATGCACTTCCAAAGACGCACTACCGTCCTAGTTGCCATACTTTATTGACAGCATATATCGAGAGCTTGGTGCAAAACTATTGTAACTGCACCAAGCCCTCGAACTAGTATTAATTAACCAATCCATTGCCGAGGCTGACTACACTAGCATTTTCAAACAATTTAAATCCAGATCAGACATCACATAACGCGGCGTCTGTTCAGGATCCAACTTGTGTAACAATTCTGTCGATGTTTATTAAGTTAAAGGGAGCATAAAGTTTTAAATTTTATAATAAAATATTGTTATGGCAGTGACTGTGTTGAACGAGTTATTACGTCATAATGATATCATATCCGTCCAGCACGTTAACTGCCATAATAATTAGCGTCTGCTTGCAGCAATATTGTCAGAAATATCGCTTCTAATTGTCAGAATCTGCGGCATTTTGACTTAAACACGTCTGATTTGGATCTAAACTGTTTGCAAATTATTGTGTTGTCGAGCTTGATACGGACGATATTACGCCCACATTGTACAGAAGAGACACGTGGAGAACTGTAGTTCAACAATATCACCTGCATTACTTCTACCCTGCATAAAGCAGTATTTCACAAACTCTCAGGACATACCAAAGACTCTCGTCTAATTGTATTATATTAAGTATTTCTTAGCTTGATTCTAAGTGCAATTCATCGTCACATTATTGTTGTACTGCGATTATCAAACGTAAATGTGACAATTTTACACGAAAAGTCTGTATTTTATTATTGTTGAATATCAAATTTATAGATAGTGTCTGTCCTAACGGGCTATAAAGCTCTATGGGTTTATTTTAATATTACTTTAAACTTGATTAAGTAAATACTTCTCTTTTGTTGTATTTTCCCCCTATTACCTTTCACTGCCATTATGACGTCATAACCGGTCGAACACGCTCACTGCAATAACATCACATGCTAGCAAATATATAACAGTCGAACTCCGATATCTCGAACTCGCTTAACTCAAAGTATCCGGTAGTTCGACACCAGGGCTGTCATAAGTTGACATGAAAAATCCTAAGATTTAAAAAATTTGCATTTTTCAAGTGTGATTTTACGAATCGTTCCTTTACCACATAGCCTTTTTCTAGTTTTGTTGACATGTGACGTATTAAAGCATGCAGAAAGTAAAGTAGAATGCGCCTTAAGGCGCATTATGCTATACTTTCAGCCTTCTTTAAGCTACCGTGTACCAGAAAAAAAAATCCTAACTTTTAGGAAAAATCCGGAGATGTGGCAGCCCTGCTACACATGAACTGCATTATTTCATCCTCAGTTTAGTCTAACATACTCATATATCAAAGCTAAAACGTGGCTAAGCCACGTTTTAATACTAAAATACGGATATGTTTGATTTAACTGAGTTCGAGATATCTAAGTTCGACTGTATCTACTTTCATTCATTTCGGTTTAGTCTTTTAATGTAGTGAAATGTTTGACTTAAAAGCTTTTACTTGAGTGTCAAAAAAATTAGATCCGAATCAGACGGCGCGAAGCGCAATTCGTTGTCGTATCAATGTTGTGCCATATTAAGTTATATGGCGATAATTATGCGTAATGTGACACATTTGTTGTTTGTTGTTTTATATGAACATGTAGATCAAAATTTAAAATGCAAGCCATAGATCTTCTTCCCTTTTGTTGAAAATGTTCCAACCATTTTCGGCGCTATATGACCTTTTATGTGTCGCGGTGCCGTAAAACCCAACTCAATCAAATCCAACCATTGACCCTTTCATTGCCATAATGACGCCCCTTCTAACACATTCCCTGCCATAATACAATCTGCTCATAAAATTATCTACTTTTTTGCGAATATGTTCATTTAGCAGGGAATTATACTTCATTATGCTATATAAGTTCTTATATCACTGCTAGAAAGGTATATTTACCCAGACAGTTTCGTGAACTGGTCTGTTCACTTGATCAGTGGCGACTAAACTGTAGTCGATGGGTGTTACTTCCTTCGTTACTACCGGAAGTGGCAGTAAATAAAGAGTTGTAAACCTTACTAAGTCGGAACGCCCCCTGGCCCCGGTTCATCATGCTTGGGTTATCTCTGATTTGGATAGCCTCCCTTAAATTACCTTATCTGTTATTTTATAATAACCCTTTGCTTACTGCCACTTCCGGTAGCAGCAAAGGGAAATAATACCCCATCGACAACAGTTCAGTCACCACTGATCAAGTGACCAGACCAGTTCACGAAAGTGTCGTTGTAAATATATCTTATCTAGCAGCGATATAAGAACTTGCATAATGACATACGTACTTTTATTTTAAATGTTTAATGTGGTTAGACTTAAAATCGTCAATCATTTTGGATCCGTGTATACCTATTAAGAGTAAATTAGAATCCCTGGTAGTAGTTACAGGACTATTTCGGTCGCAAACAGCTTAAAGCAGGGTTGGCATAAACCCGGGTTTTATCTTATTGCCCATCCATCTGGGTTTTATTGGGTCTAAAAGGGTGGGATTGGGGGGGGGGGGGGGTTATCGGGTTTTATGATTTGATTTAGTTGACTATAACAGTAATTAGTCAAAACCTACCTAACCTACCTACAATCCAATTGCTAGACATCAACACTGAACAGCATGTACATGAAAATTAATAATAAGCCAAGTTGTGTCAACTAAACACGAAACTGACAATTGTAGGCTTTTCCTTTTTTTGAGGTTGTAATCTCAGGTGGAGAGAGGACTCCATATCCCAAGTAAAATCAAGGCACCATTGTGGTAGAGCATTGACACATTAAGCATCTCTTTGAGGCAGTAATTGCAAAGCAATTATCTTTGGCTACTGCAATTTTATTTCATTTAGAAAATTGAAATGAAGGCAAGTCTTTAACTGTAATCCTAACTACTCATAACCGCTCTAAATATCTCTGTAAGAATATAGTTTATATATGTTTAAGTGCCTAAGTTCATACTTGTATATTTTATATAAAAACTTATCAGCATGTAATATGTGTCTGCTCAGCCTTGGATACAGAATTGATTCAAATATGGCTTGATTGAATCTTTAATACTCACTAGTCACTATTAGGAAGAAAAGTGAGTGTTCATACGACCCATATTTAATAAAACCTATTTATTGCCCAACCAGGTAAACCGGGAGTTTATGGGATGGGTTCTTACTGGTCGGGTAATATCGCGCTAACACTGGCTTTAAGATATTACCTGAGATACAGTGGAGAATCTGTTATTCTTTCCCGTTAAACGCAAACATACGCAAACGCAAAACACTAAAACGTAGAAAAGAACAACTTTTGGACAATTCTGATAATTCTTGTTTATCTTGGTGGCAAACAGTTTGGAGCCTGATCAGACGCCGGGTTACCCGGCGTCTGATCTGGCTCCAAACTGTTTGCAATTGAAATAATAGATTTAGCGTAAACGGGTTTATTGGGACAGAATAATGTGTTCTCCACTGTAGTTTCGTTAATTACACCTAGTCAGACAAAACCCATGCACATTTTTCACATATAGGTCGTTTGCGGTTTAAAAAAACACGATAAATCGGAGATAACTTTAAAATTAGTGGACGTATTTAAATGAAATTTTGCATACACTTATGATATATCTATACCAACTCTGACAAGAAAACTCAGAATTTTTTATAGACTGACTAAAATCTTTTCTTCTTTGTTTTATATAAATTTTATGTCGCAGAAAATGGCCATTTATGTGGGTTGTTATTGGCTATTACCTTGATCACGTTTGTTTACATGGGAGAACTTCACTAGGTAAAATCTCGTGATTGTTGTTTCTGTCTGAAAGGTGAATCCCGTGCTGATATTGGATTTTGTAGTTGGTCAAAATTACATTTTACTCTGCTTAATTCATGAACACTTCGTCAGGAAATAAAAAGAAGTGCATTGCTTTTTCAAACTGAAGCTCTATCATTCCTACATTATATGTATCAGTGTTCGAGTTGTATTGTGTTACGTTTACGTTACGTGTCGTTTCATTTAAACGACCAAATAACGTTTTTCAAAATGTTCTGGAAACATTCTTTTGAAAACGTGACAATTGTATAGGTCGTTTGCAGTTCAAAAAAACACGATCATTTTCAAATATCTCCAAAACAAGAAAACGGAGACAAATGGAATTTTGCATAGATTTATGATATACTTATACCAACTCTGACAAAAAAGAAATATTTTTTTCTCTTCGTAATAAAAAAGTTTTATTCATAACTTCTATATAAAGTTTACACTTCTAAGGGACAGTTTTCCGAAGGGTGATTTCAAGTTATTCAACAGCCTATCTTTCACGACCCGGCAACGCCTCACCGTTAAGCCATCGCATACCATAGCATTTTACAACTAACCGAACGAGGCCCTGACTGGGGTACGTTAAACGTATTAACCGACCATATTGTCATTTGCACGCATGTTAGATCCTAATCGGACACCGGAGCCATTTCGTATCTGAATAGTATCCGAACCATGTGCCACTCATACGAAAGCGAAAGTTTCATCAACAAAACGCAAAATAACTAAATGCGATAAATAGCAGAAGAGACATGTTCATACCAGACGATCTACACCAACTTACCATTATCAAATTTTCAACAGAATGTTTCCAGATCAGTTCGAAAACCTTTATTATTTTATTAAGGAAACGTAATGTAAACGTAAGGGCAATACAACTCGAACATTAATACATATTAAGCTCCAGATAAGGGGAGTATTTCCAAAACTAAATTTCTGAAATAAGACCTATGGTGCGACTTCTCATTAGAACGTCTTTCTTCGAGTAGTCACACCATAGGATTTGGTGCTGAACTGGGTGAGAAAATGTTGGACTTGTTCAAGTTTCTCTCTCTTATCTGGAGCTCTGTAATTATGTAGAACTATTAGAGCTTCGGTTTGAAAAGTAATTGCAATTCTCTTTATTCCTGGTGAAGAGTTCGTGGATTTAGGCATAGTAAAAATGTAATGGATTATGGGGCCTCACAATTAATTTTGTACAACTAAACAACCAATATCAGCACGGGATTCACCTTTCAGACAGAAGCAACTTGCACGGGATTTTACCTGGGGATATTCTCCAATATAAACAAACATGATCAAGGTAATAGCCAATAACACCCCACGTAATTGACCATTTTCAGCGACACAAAATTTATATAAAACAAAGAAGAAAAGTTTTTAGTTAGACTTTCAAAAATTCTGAATTTCCTTGTCAGAGTTGGTATAGACACACCATAAGTGTATGCAAAATTCAATTTAAATACGTCCATTAGTTTTTAAATTATCTTAGATTTATCGTGTTTTTTTTTAACTGCAAACGACCTATAAGTTGGTGTAGACAACATTCCGCGTATATCGTCTGGAATGAACACGTCTTCTGATATTTATTACATTTAGATGTTTTTGCTTTTAGTTTGATAAAACGTCTGTATGAGTGGCAAACAGTTTTGATCCCAACTAGATCCCGATTGGCTCCGACTTCCGATCAGGATCGAACATGTTTGCAAATATGACAGTATGGTCATTTAATACTTTTAACGTACCCCAGTCAGGGCCTCGTTCGGTTAGTTGTAAACTGCTATGGTATGCGACAGCTTAACGGTGAGGCGTAACCGAGTCGTGCAAAATAGGCTGTTGAATAATTTGAAATCACCCTTCGGAAAACTGTCCTTTAGAAGTGTAAACTCTACATAGAAGTTATGAATAAAACTTTTTTATTACAGAGTGAACAAAAATGTTCTTTTTTGTCAGAGTTGGAATAGACTGGCTTGGGGTTTGCGGTATAATTCAAGGACAGCTTCTTATCTTGATGTTTTATAAAGTAAGGGTGTAATTTCAGCCATGGAACATGTAGGTCCCGCGGGTGTGGGGTGGAGAGGGTAGATGACTGCTACCCTAGGGCTGTGTTCATTCTGTATATGTTATGGGTCTAATTTTTAGTTCTGGGGTTGTACTGTTGACCAATGCCTGTCTGGTGGATCTTTGATGGTAGGGATACAACTCTGATCTCTTTTGAAACCAGCTGTCGTGGTCTGTGGTACAATTCGTGGACAGCTTTCACCATTTTTAATAATGTTATTGATCTTCTATAGAGTTTTTAGTTATGGTCGCATGCTATTATTCCTAGTTATGTTACATTAGATGGCCTGCATTGGGCGCTCTGCTATTATTTCTATTGGTCGGCAATCTTTAGCCGGTTGGTTCATTGCTGATTGATGGGGGTAGTGTGATTGCCGTTTTGGGGGCTGTCTTTTGTATGTTTATTCTTATTTATTTTAGATCTAATTATAGTTATTTGTGTTTTGTCGATGGCCTGCATTGGGCGCTCTACCATTATTTATATCAGTCGGCAATACTTAGCCGGTCGGTTCATTGCTGATTGATGGGGGTAATGTGATCGCCGTTTTGGGGGACTGTCTTTTATATGTTTATTCATGTTTTATTTCAGATCTAATTGTAGTTATTTTGTCTTTTCACGATTTATAGGTACATAAGTGTTATTTCATGTAAAGCGCTTTTGAACGCACAATCCCTGTGTGAAAAGAGCGCTATATAAATCTGGTATAATAAATAAATAAATATATCATAAATCTATGCAAACTTCCATTTGTCTGCGTTGTCTTGTTCTAAAAATATTTGAAAAGAATCGTGTTTTTTTGAACTGCAAACGACCTATACCTAGGATATTGTCTATGGAAAGTATCATTGAAACGTCACGTGTGAGGTCCTCCCCTTATATTTGATAGTTTGGTTTGAAAACCCCATTGCGTATTTTATGTCCGGGTCTCTCTAAACAGAATGAGGTAGCTTTTTCATATGCCTAATACTTTTACAGAAAAGTTGACGCCTATTGAGAACAAGTTTTAGAGAGAGAAACATTCAAGGAAACTAGGGTAATGTATCTCAACAAAATAATTATGAAGATACTAAGTGCCCGTTGAGCAAATCATATAATCGACGAATCCTAAGCTAGTGTCCGGGCCAGATATTCAATCACGGACACTATCTACAATTTATATGATGTAATAACAAATTATTTGTCAAGTAGAAATTGGAGATTCTGCGTATTCCTCCTTGATATAGCTGTGATCATCAACAACTATGGAAGAGCTAAGTGCGAAATGGCATTAACCACTACAGTAAACTACGTTCAGTGTTAAAATCAATAGATAACCAGTTGAAATCCTTTGGTAAGTTAAGGGACAGTTTGACCGACTTTTTTTAAAATGAATTTGGGACGAAATAAGGCTGCGTGAGCTCATCTATATTCTTCATATTGTTCATAAATGACGTATAGGCTTTCTTTAAATCACAATGTAATAATGGTATATTTGTGAGCCAATAAATTGAGGATCTCCATGCATTCATGTTCACCGACGACGTATGGACGGTTGCAGAAACAGTCGTACAATCACAACCGGAAATTGATGCAATATATCCATTTTGTAATGATACAGGGATGACATTAAACTTAGATAAATCAAATGTCATCGTCTTAAGAAATGGTGTCTACTTAAGAAATTATGAACGATGGTATTACCACGTTAAGCAAATATAGGTAGTGTCATTTTATAAGGAGCCTTTTTCACACAGCAGTCTGCGTCACGTGACCATTTTACGTGTTGCGGTGCCGTAAAACCCAACTCAATCAATCACACAGCAATTAAGTTGCACAAAAACAAAACAGGCGCTATCATTACATGCTCAAAAATCAGAAAATGCTATGTTACGCTGCAAAACAAAGTTTGGTAATTTTTCGCAACAATGTCTTTCAAACTCTCCGACGCAATGGTGCAACCGATTCTTTTATCATCAGCAATATGAGGATTTTCATTTATTAGTGAAATTGCAAAGGGGCATAGCCATTTCTGAAAACAGTTGGCATGCCTAAATCAAACTGTTTCAATTTTTTCCGCATTAAGTCGGTATAAACATATATCATTATCATATACATAAGGAAATAGGGTCGGGTCGCAAGTTCTTACAACGTTAGATTCGACCACCCTCGCATCAAGTGAAAGAGGGAGACATCCATAGTAGTTCTGGTGGCGATCCTGTAGTTAAGCATTATTTCGGTTATCTAAAACAGTTTCATATTGAATTGAAGCGGCTAAATGCATTAATTACTTATTGTGTGTACATGTATGCGTATATAGATTTTTATTGACTAAACCCAAATACTAGTTTAGATCCAAGATACAACAAGAGCCGTACCTAAATCGCTCACCTGGAACCATTGATATACATGTAAAATATCTTGGAAAGATTAGAAATTATGACAATATGATCGTGCCAATTGCTTAGTAGCCGTTGCTGTGTATCAAATGTCTAAGCTCAGGGTGCATGGCAATATATTTTTAGTTTTCATTGAAAGAAATCTATGTTTAGCTCCCGTGACCTAAATATGCAACGGACCAAATCGCTTGAGCAATATTGCTAAAGTACCTCTAGAGATTTCCCCAAGTATGAAAGCTATTGGCATATTAGTTTCCGAGGAGAAGATGTTTGACGTTTCACTATATAAATTTGTAAACTAGAGTCAAGGGACATACTGTGAACAGTTTTGACGGAGGTCTGTCGATGATGCTTTGTGCCAAATATCTAAGCTCTGGGTACGATAGTTTCAGACAAGAAGATGCTTGAAGTTTTAATTGAAACGATCTAGTTTAGCTCTTGTGACCTCTAAATGCAACGAACTGGAACCATTTAACAATATTGGTACAGCTACAGTGGAGAAAACGTTATTCTTTCCCAATAAACGCGTTTACGCTAAAACTATTATTTTCACTGCAAACAGTTTGGAGCCAGATCAGACCCCGGGTAACCCGGCGTCTGATCAAGCTCCAAACTGTTTGCAACCAAGATAAAGATGAATTATCAGAATTGTCAAAAAGTTGTACTTTTCTACGTTTTAGTGTTTTGTGTTTGCGTACGTTTGCGTTTAAACGGGAAAGAATAACATATTCTCCACTGTACCCTAGAAGTGTCACCATGCCTAATATCAACAATCTGGCCGTATAAGTTTAAGATAAGAAGATATTTGAAGAGTTTACTATATAACTCTTTGTAAATTTGTGACTCCCCGGGGTAGGGTCATTTTTTTACCCCCGAGACATAATTTGAACATTCTTGATAGAGGACCTGTATATGATGTTTTGTGCCAAATGTCTAGCTCAGGGTACTGTAGTTTCAGACAATAGTATTTTTAAGTCTTTATTAAAAATATCTATTTTAAGCTCCTGTGACCTAGACATGCGAAGGATCGGAACTATTCGAACAACTTTGAAAGCGGATTATATAATGATCATTGCTGTCAAGTTTGGTACATGTCCATCCAGTCGTGTAGGAGAACATGTCGTTTAAAGAAATTGTTGACCGACGAACGACGACGGACGACTGGCAATGGACTGGCAATGGACGATCAAAATAGCTCACCATGGTTCAGCTTAACATGTCCATGTAACGATAATGGCGCTTTACTTTGTGTGACAGGATGATGGTTAGCCATGGTACATATATTTATTTCCCGCACAATAAATAGGTGCATGCATAACGATTTTAGTTTTTGAAAAACACCCCATATCTGGAGCTCTGAATAACGGTTGTCGAGAAGTTAACCGGCCCCATGTTCTACAGTGT
The DNA here is from genome assembly GCA_922989275.2 of Gari tellinella. NCBI lineage: Eukaryota > Metazoa > Mollusca > Bivalvia > Cardiida > Psammobiidae > Gari > Gari tellinella. Next base: position 18,426,989 of record OV277868.1, read on the forward strand.
TATAATTTTAAAGTTAATCAGATACACTTTATACCTGTCTTTTCATACTAAAAGGCATAGGGTTTCACTCCGATTCAATACACTGGCACTGTTAGAAATAACTAAACAATAATGCTAGCCGACCAATTGAAATCAACACTATCAGCCAATCGTTTATTTACGCCGTTGCTAGCCCATTATGGAAATACACAAAGCGCATATTTATGGACAAAAAACACAGGTACACACAAACAACGACTATTTCGTCTTGACAAGAAGTACTCTTTTTAAGCTAGCCACCTATTTACAGGTAAGGAAACTTTATATTTGAGAAAGACTTTAAGTTCTCTATTTTTGTTTTTAACTTCACATTCAAAGGCCCGAAACAATTTTATCTTGTTTTAATCAAATGTCGTCTGCTTCATTTATCTTAAGTAAATGGCAGAAGACGTGTTACGCGGCATCTAATCTGGATTCAAACTGTTTGCAAATACAGTGTTTCCCCTCTACAACGACACCCACTGGGAGGCAGAAACTGTGTGCGTTGTTCGGGGGAGTCGTTATAGTGAAGGAAATTTGCTTACATTTGCAAACCGCTTGATCCAGACCAGACGCCGCGTAACGCGGCGTCTGATCTTGATTCGAGCTGTTTGTCACTCCTCATTAAAACAAACTGTCAAAATGTTCATTATGTTACTTTGAGGAAAACAGCAGATGACAATTTTAAGCACTTTAAACGTTAGACATAATTGTTCTGTTTTTTTAACTGCGACAAGAGTCGTTGTAAGGAGGGAGTCATTGTAAGGAGGGAGTCGTTGTAGAGAGGGAACACTGTAATTGCTATGTCGCGCTCAGGGTTTATGAGGGTTAACCTGTTCAGTGCCAAAGTTTACCGTATTTTAACCGTTTTGCAGAAAAAAACATCGTCTGCTAATTTTGTCGTTTGCAATTATACTGCCAAATTCAAAGGCTGAAGAAAAATGGATACTAGACCTCGGTTTGACAACACTTTTGTTCCTGATTAGACACTGCGTTACGCAGCGTCTGATCTGTATCCAACCAGTTAGCAAAATCGAATACAAATGAATGGATTCTAGTTGCCAATGGCGATGAAAGTGTCAAATCTGTACCTCCACAGAAACGTATTCTTACTCATATTTCGTTTTATTATAGTAATGCTTAGGGATGGGTATTGCCAGAAATTTTGTAATGCAATATATTGCGGTATTCCATCACTGTATTGCAATATATATCGCAATATATATACACATTACCAGTTGACAGCGCGATACAGAGTGATGTATTTAGCTCGAGACGTTTTTGGCGGAAATAGCCGATCTGACGAGCGCCTTGGCCTGAGTCCAATCGGTTGTTTCCGCCAAAAACGTCGAAAGCTAAATGCGCACTGCCAACTGGTAATGTGTTTATTATATGCCTTGAATACAAACCAGAAACAACTAAATAGTTGTTTAAATCATTTTATATCCAAAATTTATTAGTTATTTGAAGCAGAACAAGATTATTTGATACACATTTGTTGGAAACTACATTACTTTCAGATATTCAAATTTTTGTTTATATCTTATAAAGACATTAATGTATGTTATGAAATCGACTTATATACCATGTTTGTGCTAAAACCAACAAGGGAAAAATCGCTTTCTCTGTTAGTTGCTCATTTAGTTTAAACAAAACAAAAATATGAATATGGGTGGGAGGGTATGCTTTTTTTTAGCCTCAGAATTGTATTGTATTGTTTTCAGAACTTACTGCAATATATTGGAAAACTGGTTTTATTGCGCATCCCTAGCTACAATGGAGAATCTGTTATTCTTTCCCAATAAACGCGTTTACGCTAAAACTATTATTTGCAGTGCAAACAGTTTGGAGCCAGATCAGACGCCGGGTAACCCGGCGTCTGATCAGGCTCCAAACTGTTTGCCACCAAGATAAACATACATTATCAGAATTGTCCAAAAGTTGTACTTTTCTACGTTTTAGTGTTTTGCGTTTGCGTTTAAACGGGAAAGAATAACGTTTTCTCCACTGTACCATGTTTGTGCTAAAACCAACAAGGGAAAATCGCTTTCTCTGTTAGTTGCTCATTTAGTTTAAACAAACATTATCAGAAATGTCCAAAAATTGTTCTTTTCTACGTTTTAGTGCTTTGCGTTTGCGTACGTTTGCGTTTAAACGGGAAAGAATAACATAGTCTCCACTGTATGCTTAAAGGCGCGTTTATACGCTGATGAAGTTGTTTAACTTTGGAAACCGAAAGCGTAGAGGTAACGTGAAAGTAAAGCAGAAAAACTCTTAGTCTGAAAAAGCACGGGAAATAGGCAGTCAAATATAATCAAACCAACATTTCGATCGCGGATAAACGAACTTTGTGTTTCTCATTTGAAGCAATTTTGTACTTTGCCTGTTTGTGTGTGGGTGTAGAGGGAGTGAACTATAGTGAAAAATATGTTATTATTTACACTTACTATGCTTTTTAATTAGTGTCCCCTCTCCCTCCTTTGCTGAATGCGCTTCCAGTGCCAACAACTAATCCAACTATTTATTTTGAATTCTATGCGATTTTAGAGCACCGTAAAATGTATTTGATAGTTTTTTCATAGACACAAAGAATAACATCATCACTGTACACATATTGTGATGTATATTTTCTCTATTTTCAGCCATTATGACTGACAGAAAGGCAGTTATCAAGAATGCCGACATGTCGGAAGACATGCAGCAAGACGCTGTAGACTGTTCCACACAAGCCTTGGAAAAATTTAACATTGAGAAAGACATTGCTGCTTACATCAAGAAAGAATTTGACAAAAAGTATAACCCAACCTGGCATTGTATTGTTGGCCGAAACTTCGGAAGCTACGTAACCCACGAGACCAAACATTTCATCTACTTCTACTTGGGCCAGGTCGCCATCCTTCTGTTCAAGTCTGGTTGAGCCTAATCTCTATACGTCTCCATTGAAGCACTTACCTCCAAGTTGCCATACTATATTTACAGTATATTTGTTATATACCAATCGATTATTTATAGAGATTTCTCAGTTAGATAGATTTCATATGCGTCACAGTTGATATCATCACTTGTGATGATATCACTTTTGCAGTGACGATATCATTTTTGTGACGTCACGTTTACGATATGATATCTTGGTGACGTCGCGCGTAAATTATTAAGTTATGTGTGTTTAAGTTTTCTCTGTAATGTCGTCATTAAAATGTATATACTAAATAGAATAATCAATTCCTTTGGATGGATATGAAAAATATATCACTCGAATGGGTTGTAATCTGGTTAAAAAATCAATTCTCGTGATATATATTTCATATCAACCCAAAGGAATTGATTATCCTCTATATCACACTAGTAATGATAACCAATTTCACTACAAAGAGTGACTAGATCAACACTAGCATTTAAAAACAGTTTGGATTCAGATCTGACGCCGCCTCAAGCGGCGTCTGATCAGATTTCAAAACTGTTTGACACACATAGCAATGTTTCTTCAGTTTCTAGAAGCATGAAATTCCAAATTTTATAAATAAAAGCAGACGAAAGATGAAAGCAGACGATATTCTTGTAGTGAATGTGTTTGACGGGTTATTACGCCATTCTATAGCAGAAAATGTGTCGGTATAGTGCAGTACAGCAGAAATGGAAATGATTCTAAAGTTTGCTTTCTGCATTACTTCTGCCCATGCACAAAGCAGGCTTTACCGAATCTTAACCCTTTCATTGAAAATGTTTTGTGAGAGTTTTACCCCTTGACCGTTTTATTGTCGTCTGCTTCAATTTGGTTGTCTGCAATGTCGTTTCAAAGTTAAGAAATAAGGCAGTATGACTGAAGAAATTTCAAAACGAGTGTCAACAGTTTGGGTCCTGATCAGACGCCGCGTTAAGCGGTGTCTGATCAGGATCCAGACTGTTTGCTAACGCGATTTGATGCGTCATTGAGAGCGAAAGGGTTAAGGACATTCAGGGTTGAAAGTGTTTTAACTTGAATCCAAGTGCAATTCAGCGTCGTATTATTGTTGTGCCGTATCAAGTAGTACGGCGATAATCAACATGTAACATTTGTGACAATCTACACAAAAATTCTATATTTTGATACTGTTTTATACATGTAAATTATGTTTATTATGTTTATATATATGTTCTGTCCTAATGGGCTTTAATTCCATTGAGTTATTTGAAGAAAAGAAAACTTTAAACCTTATTAAATTTACAATTCAATATTAACACTTCTCTTTAGTTGTATTTTTCCCCAAGTCTTATTCGGATCAAAATGTTTACAAAATACGCTTTATGACGTCATTGAGAGTAATACCTTTAACCCTAGAGCTTTGATATTTGGCATGGTGTCACTTCTAGATGTACTTTACCAATATTGTCCATATGGTTCCGGTCCGTTGCATATCTAGGTCACAGGAGCTAAAAATAGATTTTTTAAATAAGAACTTAAAAAATCTTCTTGTCTGAAACCACAGTACCCTCAGCTTAGATAGTTTGCCCTCAGCTCATCCAATCAGCAATTGGCACAATCGTATTGTCATAATTTCTCCGCTTTTCAAGATATGTTACATTTACATCAACGGTTCCAGGTGAGCGATTTAGGGCCGTATACGGCTCTTTTATGATTTATGGGCGTCTCAAAATCGGTTGAACTGCAAGGGATAAGTCTTCGTGAAGTAGACGGGCTTCGCTAATAGCTCCGCCTCGTCTATTTGCACGAAGACTTGCCTTAATGAAGTCTAACAACAGGTACTTGACACATTGAAAAAGATAAAAAAAAAAAGGATAATTGTTTTAATCTACCCTAGATATAGATAAAAAGTATACTATTGGAATCGAACAGGTAGTCAAAACTGTCAACTAAAAATGCTGCCAAATCGACCAGATCACCAACATTCTCTCACAATAAGTTAATTTATAACGAAAATGTGAATAAAAGTTGGCCATGTCGTTTAAGACGTCCATACGAACGTGCGTAAATAGAGGGGATCTAGTCGGTTCTCACAGTAAACGATCTTTACGACTTGAACTTTCACCACCAATGTATAATCATTAGAGGCAATACTTTTCCCTCAAAATATGATCTTTTTCGCACTCAGCTATCCAAAATACGCATGGAATCCTCCAAAAATTGAAAGGTGGACGCTGTTTTGGCACAAAAAGGACATTTTTGATACCTTTTTTAAAAAAATTAAACATGTAACGTTTCTATTAAATTCGCATTGATAATTATGTAACTTATATAAAACTGAATGTATTTCATTTAAAATAATTTAAGCAATTAGGTGAAAGTTCCAGTCGTTCCTTCAATGCTTTATTGTCATCTGCTGCAGTATGATTGTCTTCAAGACACGTTTCAAAGTTAGAATTAAGGTTGTATGACTTAATAGATATCGATCTAGTTTCAAACAGTGTGGGTCCTGATCAGGACCCACACTATTTGCAAACGTGCTTCATGGCGTCATTGAAAGTGAAAGGGTTACATGCTTTCAATTTACAGAAATACATACATATTTGCAATTAATTCAATGTTAACCTCTTCACTGGATTAATCAATGTACGAAACAGACAATCAAATTCCGGATGATGTAGATAGTGGGGAAGAATATCAAAATTCAAACTGTTTACAAATTGCCATTGTAAGACAGTGAAGGAAAATGTTGTGTTTTAGATAAAAACGTTTCCCCTTAGAATTGTGTGTGTTTTAGTAAACGGACTAGAGATTCTATCAATAAAACATTCAATGGCTTCTCTGAAAATATTGAATTAAGTAATGAATGAATTACTGAAATCAACCAATTTAATCGATTTGTGTCCTGGACTTGCAAGGTTTTTTGATGCTATAATCTACGCCATATACAATGGGGCGACGTTATTCTTTTAAGTTTAAAACGCAAACAAAACGCAAAAGCATTGCAGGCAACGTGATTACATTTTCTCACGATTTATTTAAAATCAGAGACCGCTTTGCATGGCGTCTGAACTGGCTTCAACTGTTAACAATAGAACTAATAGTTTGAGCGTAAACGCGTTTATTGGGGAATAAAAACATCTTCTCCACTGTAAATAACATTTTCAATGCAATTATAACGTCAATACTTTTCTTACAAGTCATTGCCATAAAATCGCCTGCTCTTATTTCTAAAGTTAAGGAAGTTTGGGTGGGTTGACTTAACGTTAGAGCCATCTGATCAGGGTCTACACTATTTGCATAGGAAATTGTACATTTCGCAGTGTATGACGAGTGTATTCCTCGCTAGGGTTGAATATGTTAGTTTTGTTACGTACGAATTAAATAAAGTTTAAGTGGGTGAACCTGCCTGAATTTTTACACACGGTAATACTGGCTACTGGTAGATTCAATGAAAGATTATGTTAATTTCGCCTGTGATATCTTTGTGGTAAATGTGTTAATCCAGAATGTAAGGATTAGTATACTTGTTAGAATAAACTAAACTCTTTTAAAAAAAATAACCAATCAGAAAATGATGCTCAACCAATAGACGCACAAGTTACAATTTGATTATATAATTTAGTTACATGACTACTGAGATAACATCACTTTCAAGTCTCTCCGTCCAGGGTATATGTGATATCGGGTTACAGTTCAGTAACAAGGTAGATACTATTAATTTTTACATAAGCCCATTCAGTTTCATGACGTCATTTTGCTTTAAACAATTGCCATCTGTTTTAATTTCTATAATTTAAATTCTAGATAGTTATTAGTTTGACTTAAGAAATATCGTTATGGGTGCCAAAGGGTTTTGATCCTGGTATATCGATTGACATTGTTTGCAAATAACCGTTGTACTCGCGGCAAGGCAGTAAAAGGGTTAGCTGACATTTTTTTGTAGCTCATGTGAAGTTGTCGTGTAAGTTTTATTTAAACAGTAGCGAAGACGTCATTCTTTCTCTTTTATAAAAACGAGACGCAATCGCAGAGAAATATATCGAAACAAAGGACAGTTTCTCAAAAAGAATATTAGCTTTGGATGTATACGAATTTCAAACAAAGGGGCTCTGATCAGACGCAGAATAATTCGGCGTCTGATAAAGCTCTAAAATATTTTGTAAATTAAGATTGTCCGTGGCTTTTTCTCATGACACCTCAGCTAGAGATGTCACGTTTGAGTACAGAATTCTCTCCCGAGAACGACCTTCTGAACAATGATTCCCTCCTTACAACAACGTTTGTCGCTGTTCCCCAAACAAGACAATTATGTCCAATCTATTCACGACTGCAATGCCGTCTGCTTAAAATTGACGTCTGCTGTTTTTCCCATCAAAACTAACTGTTAGACATTTAGACAGAAGAAATATAATGACGTATGAAAATTAGTTTGAACCCAGATCAGACACCTGGTAACACGGCGTCTGATCTAAATTCAAACCGTCTGCAAATGTACGCAAGGGGTATTATATTCCCTGCCTATAACAACTCCTTCCGAATAACGAATAAGATCAATGTCTCCAAATGGATGTCGCTATAGACAGGGAAAACTGTACATGTTTGAACAGTGGAATATGGCGTACAATTTTGAGGCGAATGTGAGCCTGACATTAAACCTAAAAAATAAAGAGAAAAATCTAAACGTTTAAATACTGTACATAACCGTGACACAAGTTCAAGTAACATTGCTTGTATCAGTGTGGATTAACTGGATTTGTCTATTTTTACTTTGTGTTATGCTGAGCGGTTCTTAAAGCCCAATGTACGAGAGTTTGGTGAAAATGCATTAATAATAGTCTTCCACAGTCTTTAAGAGACAACTCGGACCACCTGAAGTTTGAACGGACCAGTTAGAATCATCTTGTTACTATGCTTTAATGTTTTGAGGTGCACCATTCTATATTCTAAGTATCAGTCTTCTTGATGGTTGTGTGTCACTGCTTTCATTGAAACAAAACCATTGAGAGGATTGGATTTATAGTAGCTCTTCATAAAATATTTATACTTTAACATAAATGAATATGTGTATGTTTCCCATTATCTCTTATACCGTTTAATATTTTTATGAAAATTTTTATCTACTTTTATTCAAATATTATATCGTATATCTGACAGAGCAAGTGTTTTCCCGTCTTTCTGAATACTGGGTTATGGTCTGTTTCTTGTAGCAGCTCAATGTGCAATAGTTTCCATTAATGGAATTTTAATTTATTGAGTTTAATGCATGTTTCCTTATTCCAGTACATGTAGCATTACAACTAGTATGTGAACATAAGTCTACATAATTATGTCATTCAAGTACAGTGTATTAAATCGATTATTCATAATTTAACCTATACCGTACGTGACACATTTACCTTTAGAAACACTGTGATATTGAATACCTTATCCTTTTCATATCATCATGATTTTATTTTCTAAATAAGTATATGTTATCAATACAAGACTATGTATTTTATGGATCTGTCACTAGTACCGTGGACCACAATAGAAATAAGGCAAAGCATCTTCTCCCATTTTGTGTATTCTTTGTATTGTTATTGGTGTGCATACCATGTGGAGTTTCATGTGTATGCATTATGTGTTATAGATTACATTTACATATCAATTAATGCATTTGTACAGTCATGTTATGCCGCTGTTATGCCAAAATAAAATCAAACAAAGTCAAATACCTTTCATATAATATGTGTACATGTTCATATAGCTACAGTGGAGAATCTGTTATTCTTTCCCGTTTAAACGCAAACGTACGCAAACGCAAAGCACTAAAACGTAGAAAAGAACAACTTTTGGACAATTCTGATAATTTTTGTTTATCTTGGTTGCAAACAGTTAGGAGCCTGATCAGACGCCGAAGCGCGTTAGTAAACAATCTTGATCCAGATCAGACGACGCGTAACGCGGCGTCTGATTAGGATAAAAATTGTGTGCCACTTGTTTTGGAATCACAACAATTATACTGACTTAAATCTAACTTTGAAACGATATTGCAGACAACAATATTGAAGCAGACGACAATATGGCGGTGAAGGGGTAAACACCTCATGAAATGTTTGATCATGAGAGGGTAAATACTTCTACAGTGGAGAATCTGTTATTCTTTCCCGTTTAAACGCAAACGTACGCAAACGCAAAGCGCTAAAAACGTAAAAAAGAACAACTTTTGGCCAATTTTGATAATTCATGTTTATCTTGGTGGCAAACAGTTTGGAGCCTGATTAGACGCCGGGTTACCCGGCGTCTGATCTGGCTCCAAACTGTTTGCACTGCAAATAATAGTTTTAGCGTAAACGCGTTTATTGGGAAAGAATAACACATTCTCCACTGTATGCACTCTGCTGTAACCCTTTCACTCTCAATGACGTCACGAAGCGCGTAAGTAAACAATTTTGATCCAGAGCAGACGACGCGTAACGCGGCGTCTGATTAGGATAAAAATTGTGTGCCACTTGTTTTGGAATCACATCAATAATACTGACTTAAATCTAACTTTGAAACGATATTGCAGACAACAATATTGAAGCAGACGACAATATGGCGGTGAAGGGGTAAACACCTCATGAAATGTTTGATCATGAGAGGGTTAATACTTCTACGGTGGAGAATCTGTTATTCTTTCCCGTTTAAACGCAAACGTACGCAAACGCAAAGCGCTAAAACGTAAAAAAGAACAACTTTTGGCCAATTTTGATAATTTATGTTTATCTTGGTGGCAAACAGTTTGGAGCCTGATTAGACGCCGGGTTACCCGGCGTCTGATCTGGCTCCAAACTGTTTGCACTGCAAATAATAGTTTTAGCGTAAACGCGTTTATTGGGAAAGAATAACACATTCTCCACTGTATGCACTCTACTGTAACCCTTTCACTCTCAATGACGTCACGAAGCGCGTTAGTAAACAATTTTGATCCAGATCAGACGACGCGTAACGCGGCGTCTGATTAGGATAAAAATTGTGTGCCACTTGTTTTGGAATCACATCAATTTTACTGACTAAAATCTAACTTTGAAACGATATTGCACACAACAATATTGAAGCAGACGACAATATGGCGGTGAAGGGATACACACCTCATGAAATGTTTAATCATGAGAGGGTTAGTACTTCTACTTGTGGTCTGCATTTGTTATAGAATTTAGTGATGATACACTATGGTGACATTGAACTGTGCTGAGTATAAACGTCTACAAGATCGAATTCTATTGGTATTTTCTCAGAGAATAAGACTGAATTCTATTGGTTTTTCTCAGAGAATAAGACTGAATTCTATTGGTTGTTTCTTAAAGAAGAAGACTGAATTCTATAGGTTTTTTGTTATAGAACAAGACTGAATTCCATCGGTTGTTTCTCAGAGAACAAGACTGAATGTTATTGAACGAGTACATGTAGCATTCGACTCGTCTAAATAAGGATGTTAACGGCCTGTGTACGAGTTCAAATTTAGTATTGTAAGAAACACTGTAAAATGACCTCTTTATTAGTACTACCTATGTAGGTAGCTGTCACACTTTATGGTTGAAACGACAAATAAACAACAATTAACATGACATAAATTAAAAAATAATTGCAAAACAAAATCAAATGATTTTAACCCATTACTCCAAAGATACGCACAATGCCGCATTAACTCTATTCATCCACAGAAGAAAAGAGTTTCAATTTGTTTTATTTTCAACCTACTTCAACCCTTCCGGTACCGTAGTTGCAAAACAGTCGACTTTGCAAACAGTTTGGATCCAGAGCAGATGCCGCGTAACGCGGTGCCTGATCAGGATCACAACTGTTTGACACTCTTATCGATAGTCCTTAAAATTATAAATCCCTTAATTTAAATTTGAAACGATACTGTAGACAACAATTATTTTCAACAGACTGTTAAGTTTCTGTAGAGCTGTCTCGTCAAATACGATGCAACAACATCAAATGGGAGACCAATTTAATGTTATATGTGTTGTTGGTAGAGAGTTGTTAAAGGGAGGGAAAATTAATACTCTACGAGGGCTTAATAGGACTAAGCTAACTCAAATCATACGACACCGCGTTGCGCGGCGTCTGATATGAATTCAAGCTGTTTGTCACCTGGCGTCTGATCTGGGGTCAAGTTGTGTGCCACTCGGCGTCTGATTCGGATTCAAGCTGTTTGCGACTCGTCATGTTTTCTGACGACACTTTTAGGCATGATATTGCAGAAGTGAAAGGGTTGAATATAATTGCCTTGTTTGCGGAACAGCGGTAGGCGTTGTTGTTAGGAAGGAATTGTAGTTCGGATGACCATTATAGGGAGGGATAGCTACGAGACAAATTATTAAGTACACCATTTTGTCCATGTACAGTACTGAACCTTATTAAATTAAATTGATAATCGCAAGCGAATTGCCATCGAATTGCCATCGAATCGCGCGCTTCAAAAAACAAATCATACGTTTGACTATTTTTGCGCGAATTTTCCGAAGCGGTTGTGACAAAAATGGAATCGAAAAAAATAACGAAGGCACATTTACGAACATTTGTGAGATACATTATTCAAGAAAACTTCCCCGAGGGTAAAGTTAGTACTTTGAATCGCAAGCCATTTGCCATCGAATTGCAAGCGAATTGCCATCGAATCGCAAAAATTGTTTATTTAATAAGATTCAGTACTGTACATATACATGTACAGTGGAGAAGGACGCTGCCCAGGATACTCCGGAAAGAGCTTAAACGGAAAATGAAAATGTCTTATCCACTGTTCGTGGACTTGTACAGTGGAGAATGTGTTATTCTTTCCCAATTAACGCGTTTACGATAAAACTATTATTTGCAGTGCAAACAGTTTGGAGCCAGATCAGACGCCGGGTAACCCGGCGTCTGATCAGGCTCCAAACTGTTTGCCACCAAGATAAACAAGAATTTATTTTCAGAATTGTCCAAAAGTTGTTCTTTTCTATATTTTAGTGTTTTGCGTTTGCGTACGTTTGCGTTTAAACGGGAAAGAATAACAGATTCTCCACTGTATATACTAATCTCTCTGTTTCAGACACCATGACTGATAGAAAGGCCGTTATCAAGAGTGCCGACATGTCTGAAGACATACAGCAAGACGCTGTAGACTGCGCCACAGAAGCCTTGGAAAAGTACAACATTGAGAATGATATTGCTGACTTTATCAAGAAAGAATTCGACAAAAAATACAACCCAACCTGGCATTGTATCGTTGGCCGAAACTTTGGAAGCAAAGTTACCCATGAGACCAAACATTACATCTACTTCTTGCTTGGCCAGGTCGACATCCTTCTGTTCAAGTCTGGTTGAGCTCTGTTCTCTTAATGACTCTTTCAAGCTCCATGTAGTTCCAATGGCGCATTTTTATCGTAGTCGCCATCTAGATTTACTATTTTGACAGCATATATACTGAAGGACTTTAGGAACGCATCACTTATATTTTCAAATATTTTCTTTTAAATGGTAAGCAGTAAGAAAATCACTCTGTTAGGTTATATTATAACTCACAAATCGTCATTTCTAGCGGAATTTCGTTCAATTGGTCCACGTGGTATCCCGCACGGAGGGCACGTGCAACAAATGGAAAACATGCTTATAATAATTATAATAATAACCCCAACCAAGGTCACTTTGCTCGTTTAAATGTTCACTTTAGATAGTCATACACACTTACTTTTGCCATTGGAATTTTGACTTTCTATTGATTATTAAAACAATGCCAAGACTAAGACAAGATTTATGTTATCTAATTGTTGGCTTGTTGCAAGCAGGCACCATTCAAAGGGAATGTATATGGCGTTTTGGTGTACAACAATCGATCATTTTTCGCCTTCATCAGTGTTTCTGGCTACAAGTAGTGTTGCTGGCCGACCTAGACCGGGTGATCTCCGTGTTACTACCCGACGTCAAGACAATTTCATACGTCAACGTCATCCCCGAGATCGCTTCACAATAGCAACGGAAAATTTGGTACGGCCGTATGACTATACACGCAAGGACAGTGATAAGACGGTAGAGATATTTTGGAATTTGCTGTGCACAGAAGACCGCATACAGGATCTTAACGTTACGTCACTGATATCCAAAGATATTCAAGAATACCTCAAAATTTAGACAATATAAGTCTTTAATATCCTAATGGAATGGGAAAACTTGCAAATGCTCAGCGTGATACCTAGCAAACAGGCCCAACAGGGCATGTGCAGCAACAATAATTACTTTTTACCCTGCTTCAGTTTAATTGTGTTGTCTTTTTGTTTGTCTTTTGCTATTTTGTTCGAGTATTCTTAATTATATTTTTGCATGTTATACTAGCAACATTTTTACTGTAAGGAAGCTGCTCACCAGTTCACTTCGAATCTGATTGGAGTTGATATTCTCTTTTAAATTTTCTCTTATCGGTCGCACTTTTGTGTCTAATTTTCATGATCAATTTTTCAGAACCCGTTTTCAGGCAATTTTAGACCAACACTTAGGTTCGGATCATCAGCTTCCTGCGCAACATTTTAATATCATAAACTTAATTTACTTATCAATTACGTTTTTATGCATCCAAATATTTCTATAATATAATGTTCATCACTGTCCTTGAATTACATGTGGGCATAGCGCCTGGCTTGTGTATTACAGCGTTCCCTCTCTACAACGACCCTCCTTATAACGACTCCCTCCTTACAACGACCCTCACCGCTGTTCTCCAACCAATACAAGTACGCCTTACTCTTTCACTGCTGCAATCAAGTTTACTTAACCCTTTACCCCATAGAAGCGACTTTTAGCGTATTTAATTTATTCCTCCGCTGAAGAAAATAGTTCCAATTTAATCAGTCATGATTATATAGTATAGGGAAAATTTTCAATATTCTAACACATGGAAGCTTAAAGCAGGCTGAAAGTAAAGCAGAATGCGCCTTAGGGCGCATTCTGCTTTACGTTCAACCTGCTTTAAGTAGTCACCTATTTTCAATACTAGAAATAGGCTATCAGGTAAAGGGTTAAAGCGACTCGCAACCAGATGGTGCATTTGCAAAAATAAAAGAAAATACTCAAATATAACCAAAAGGGTGGCATTATCGTGCATCTGGCATTGGAAACATATGACCAGTCTAAAAACACCCTCTATAAAAGTCTTAAAATCTTAGTTTTTTAGATATTTTCCATCGTTTTATCTATAGCGTCGAAATACGCTATATAAATTGATCACGGGCTCATACATAAAACCGAGCCGAATTATGTAGTTATGTACTCTCGATCGCTACATACTGAAATACGTTAATTCGATCCCAAATATTTGAATAGTTCCGTAGCCCAGTGGGTCAAGTGGTTTCCTTATTTTGCCTTATTTCCACCCATGCCGGTCCAGTGAGCAAACAAATTAAAACATTAAAATGCACTTGAAATTCGACGCAGCGTGCAAAATCAAATTTTACGTGGCGATAAGTAATGGAATAGCTCACGCTTGTATGAAAAACAGAAAAAAATCAAGTATTCTATCCCGCAAGGAGACGTAGCCATGGGTTGAATTAAAGCCGATGTCTGTCAATGCGAAGTTTGCATCTTAGTTTTTGATTTACAAATCAATCTGTGGTACGAAAATGATAAAATCACCAGTGAATAATAAAAAGTATTTGCTCTACAGATTGACATACTTTCATTTGCAAAATTATTTCTCCAATTTAATAAAAAATGAGTTTTACGATACATAGCCCATGTAGGCAATTGATTTTTGAACACAATATTTTTGAAACATTTTCTTATCAAGTCCAAAAATTTTTATGCTACATCGCGCTTAGGAGAAAATCAACAGGGTTCTGAAATTGTTAAAAAATGTTGATTCTATACCGATTTATACTATTGACCTAAGCATACGCCAGCAGCGGAAAAATCGATAATCAATAATGTCTACAGGTAAAGGGCGCAAACACTGTGTTAGATGAAATTTAACGCTGACTTAAAAATCGACACGATGTAAGATTTTGATATTAAGAATCAACCCAGGGTCAGTTTTCTATGTTAAAAATCGACCCAGGTTATTTAACCTTAATTTTCGATCCCGTTGGGCTCATTTTTAACTTTAAGAATCGACCCATTGTGTAAAGCAGCTTTTTCTATCGGTTATTAGTTTTTTTGGAATTTCGTGTGATTCATCAGTCCTTTTTTAACCTCTGTCATTACTTGGCTATTCATTGATATCAAATACAATATAAATCAGTGTGAGACATGGTCTCTCAAGCACACATTCTGAAAATTTGACCTAATTCGGTTGATGCGTTAAAAAGATATTTAAAAAAAAATACTTGCACACTTATAAGTGTCGTTTAGCGTACATGTTTGCATACGAATGTTTACCTAATACACGCATGTATGCTTATTATCATGCCAATCCTAATTATAAGCCATTTATATTCTGGGCCGGAGGTCTTATATTACAATCAATGTATGGTATGTTATGTTATGTAGACTGGCGCCAAACCCTGTACTATATAAATGCTACTTTACGTTTATTTACAAAGGCTTTAATATAATTGTTTCCCAGCCAGGATGATTCAATTTGATAAATCAGTGCTCGACTCTTTTGTAAAAAATATAAAGGCATATGGTAATGACAAACTTTTGAAAAACAGCATGTAGAAATGATATTTTCTTTCAGACTTATAACTAGTACATGTATTCACGCTTACGTAAAAACTCGCTTGTATTAATGTATACATATGTTCTGTCGTGATGGACTTTAAGCTCCATTGAATTATTTGAATTAAACTTCATACCATATTAAATCTAAAAATCAAAGTAGGTATTTCTCTTGTTTGCATCTCTTTCCCCCCCCCCCCCCCCCCCCCACACACACACTTTTCGGACATGCATTAACCCTGGTCACATTTATCGTGAAGTTTTTACTCCCTTTGCCGCCATATTTTCGTCTGCTTCAATATTTTATTGTATGCAATATCTTTTCAAAGTTAGATCTAAGGCAGTATAACTGGTTTAATTTTAAAACAAGTCGCTTTCAGTTTTGATCCTGATTAGACGCCGCGTTACGCGGCGTCTGATCAGGAGCAAAATTGTTTGGCAATGCGATTTATGACATCACAGAGAGTGAAAAAATTAACTCTTTCATTGCCACTTTGGCGTCATAACTTTTGCAGTAATTAACTGTGCTCGCAAAGTAGTATCTTCTTTTATTTATTTACGTTTTACAGTTTTACTTAAAACGTTTATTTGAGTGTCAACCAGTTTGTATCATGGTCGGACGCCATGTAACGCAGCGTCGAATTACGATCCAAACTGTTTGACACTCATATTGACGTTTTAAGTAAAACTACCAAATAGTCTACACTTTAGAAGCGATATTTGAGACGAAACTGTTTCGTTTCAATCAGAATCAGATATGGTAGTGCATCCAAACAGCTTACATAAGTATATGTGTGTTGCTGAGATTGTCACTAAACGGGTGAAAAGCGAATAGAACTTTAACAAATAACCCATTTGTTTTTAGCATTTCGTTAACATGACATAGGCGAACAGTATATACACCAATCACACGTCGCATTGAGGAATGTCTATCAAAAAATAAAACTGAAAATGAACAATCACAACAGGTACCCCTAAAAGCAATATGAACTCATGCAATAGTATTACAAACATGGAAGAGCACACTTGGCTTAAGCAGACTTAACTGCAATGATAACGTCATAACCCACCAGTTCTTATGTCTGAATATTCAATACGCGACGTCTGATCAGGATCAAAATTGTTTGATAATGCGCTTTATGACGTCATTGAGAGTGAAAGGGTGAAATCATTCTCCCCTGAAATTTCAAATTGGTAATTCGAGTTAACCTATTTGGAAACTAGGAAAGTCCAGTTTTAATATTTTTGTTAATTTTGTACAATATATTGCAAAAATGACAAACAGTTCAGAACCTGGTCAGATTGCTCATTTTAGACACTTGATCTGATTTTACACTGTTTGCATGGGACCGGTATTCTGTTCTGTTTGTAAATGACGCATCACCGTGCATTAATGCACGACAATGGTAAAGCAGAAAGGTCCTACGGAAGCTCTGTGGGTTTTATTGCAACGTGCATGAAGCTGCCACTTATATAATCCCTTTCGGTGCCAGATTAATCGCGAGTGATTTACCTCTTCGCCGCTTTAGTATCGTCTGCTTCAATACTGTTGTGTGCAATATCATTTAAAAGTTAGATTTAAGGAAGTATGACTTAAGAAATATTGATATAAGTGTCAAACAGTTTGGATCCTGATCAGAGGCCGGAATACGTGGCGTCTGATCTGGATTAAAGTTGTTTGCAAATATTAGCCAAGTCGCGCGTAGCACGATAAGGGTTAAGTATACCGAAAAGTTTAATAAAGCGTTATCTATATTAACTAATAAAAAGAATTGTTATCAATCAATTAGATTATTTTGTGATCCGTACCTGCAGATATTTACAGTATTTACGTTTATTTCCACTGCAAACAGTTTGGAGCAAGATCAGACGCCGGGTAACCCGGCGTCTGATCAGGCTCCAAACTGTTTGCCACCAAGATAAACATGAATTGTGAGAAATATCTAAAAATTGACATTTGTATGCGTTTGCGTACGTTTGCGTTTAAACGGGAAAGAATAACAGATTCTCCACTGTAACCCTTTCACTGACCTTATTACGTCAATACCCGTCTTACATGTACACATTCACTGTCATTACATCAACTGCTCGCAAACTTATCGTCGGTTCTATTTATAAAGTTTACAATTTTAGGCAGTTTGAATTAAAAATAATTTTAAAAAACGTGAAACATTTTTAATCCTGACCATCAGACGGCGCATTACGCATTAAACTGTTTGCATATTTTAGTATTATAACCCTCAGAACAGTGTCTACAGGTACACTGTCTTTTAATGAAGACCCTAATCAGGGGACTCATGCAGGAGTGTACTCGCCGCTTGGGCTGAATATGTACATCTTAATTAAATGAAGTTTAAGTGGGCGAACTTGCTTTAATGTTTACACACTGTTATGGATACTGGTAGACTC
The DNA here is from genome assembly GCA_922989275.2 of Gari tellinella. NCBI lineage: Eukaryota > Metazoa > Mollusca > Bivalvia > Cardiida > Psammobiidae > Gari > Gari tellinella. The sequence goes on from OV277868.1 coordinate 18,444,975, forward strand.
AATGAAAAGATATGTTAATTTCGCCTGTGATATCCTTGTGGTAAATGTGTTAATCCAGAATGTAAGGAATATTATACTTGTTAGAATAAACTAAACTTTCGAATAAAATAACCAATCAGAAAATGATGCTCAACCAATAGACGCACACGTTACAATATGAATATATAAGTCAGATATATGACAACTGAGTTAACATCACTTTTAAGTATCTCCGTCTAGGTTATATGTGAGATCGGGCTACAGTACAGCAAAAAGGTATATACAGTGGAGAAAACGTTATTCTTTCCCGTTTAAACGCAAACGTACGCAAACGCAAAACACTAAAACGTAGAAAATGACAACTTTTTGACAATTCTGATAATTCAAGTTTATCTTGGTGGCAAACAGTTTGGAGCCTGATTAGACGCCGGGTTACCCGGCGTCTGATCTGGCTCCAAACTGTTTGCACTGGAAATAATAGTTTTAGCGTAAACGCGTTTATTTGGAAAGAATAACGTTTTCTCCACTGTACTTTTTATTTTTACATTAACTCATTCAGTGCCATGACGTCATCTCACTGAAATTGTTTACCACTTGTTTTGAAATTACTTCAGTTATACTGTCTTAAATCTTATTTTCAAACGATATTACAGACAACAATATTGAAGCAGACGATAATATGGTGGTAAAGGGGTGAAAACCTCACGATAAATTTGATCATGAAAAGCGTTAATTTGTTGAGGTGCAGTATTTCATCATTCTAAGTATGACTCATTGGAACAAGACAATTGAAAAGACTTATAGTAATTCTACATGAATGTTATATAATTAAACATACGTGTACAATTTGTGTAAGTTTCTTAATATCTTCTATACCGTTGAATATATTTTTAAAAACGTTTCTACTTTTATCCCAATATTATATCGTGCGTCTGACAGATTAGTTGATTTTTTCCAGTATTTTGGAATATTGAGTGATGATCTGCTTTTTGTAGCAGCTTAATGTGCACTAGCTTCCATTTATGGAAATTTAATTTATTGAATTTAATTCATATATCCGTATGTCAGTAGCATTACAACAAGCATGTTATACAGTGGAGAAAACGTTATTCTTTCCCGTTTAAACGCAAACGTACGCAAACTAAAACACTAAAACGTCGAAAATGACAATTTTTTGACAATTCTGATAATTCACGTTTATCTTGGTGGCAAACAGTTTGGAGCCTGATCAGACGCCGGGTTACCCGGCGTCTGATCTGGCTCCAAACTGTTTGCACTGGAAATAATAGTTTTAGCGTAAACGCGTTTATTGGGAAAGAATAACGTTTTCTCCACTGTACTTTTTATTTTTACATTAACTCATTCAGTGCCATGACGTCATCTCACTGAAATTGTTTACCACTTGTTTTGAAATTACTTCAGTTATACTGTCTTAAATCTTATTTTCAAACGATATTACAGACAACAATATTGAAGCAGACGATAATATGGTGGTAAAGGGGTGAAAACCTCACGATAAATTTGATCATGAAAAGAGTTAATTTGTTGAGGTGCAGTATTTCATCATTCTAAGTATGACTCATTGGAACAAGACAATTGAAAAGACTTATAGTAATTCTACATAAATGTTATATACTTAAACATACGTGTACAATGTACATAAATTTGTGTATGTTTCTTAATATCTTCTATTCCGTTGAATATATTTATAAAAACGTATCTACTTTTATCCAAATATTACATCGTGCGTCTGACAGATTAGTTGATTTTTTCCAGTATTTTTTAATATTGAGTGATCTGTTTCTTTTAGCAGCTTAATGTGCAATAGCTTCCATTTATGGAAATTTAATTTATTGAGTTTAATGCATATATCCGTATGGTAGTAACATTACAACAAGCATGTTATAAGAAGTCTATATATGTATTTCAAGTACTATGTATTTAATCCATTATTTATACCTAAACTAACACGGTATGTGATACACGTACTTTCAGAAACACTGTGATATCTATTACCTGCTAAGTATTTTCATATCATCTTGGTCATTGTTTCTAATTGTGTACATGCAATCAATACATCGGGAAGCACAATGAAAATAAGGGAAAATGCAGGGCTGCCATTTCTCCGGATGTTTCCTAAATCTTCGGATTTTTTTCTAGAACATGGTAGCTTAAAGCAGGCTGAAAGTAAAGCAGAATGCGTCATAAGGCGCATTCTGCTTTACTTCCAGTCTGCTTTAAGTAGTTACGTGTCAACTAAACTAGAAACAGGCTATTGGGTAAAGGTACGATTCGTAAATTCGCACTTGAAAAATTCATATTTGGAAATCTTAGGATTTTTCATGCCAACTTAAGGCAGCCCTGAAAATGTATCTTCTCTCATTTTGTGTAATCCTTGTTGGTGAGCATATCATGTGGAGTTTCATGTGTATGCATTCTTTAATTTATTTTGTTATAGGTTACATTATAAAGGGTCTCCCATATATGTATGCCTTTGTACCGTCATGTTATGCTATTGTTGCCAAACTAAAATCAATCAAAATCAAATGTCTTTTATATTTCATATTTAGAACGTCCTAACTATGAAGTACGTTACTTAGTGTATTTGTGGTTAGAGGTGCTAAATGCGTATAAATGGTGGCATAGGTTAAATTCATAAATGTACAACCTTTATTCTACTTCAATACCCTTTAATTCTAATTGTGGTCTGCATTTTTTAAATAATTTAGTTGTGATATACTCTGATGATATTGAACTGTGATGAGTAAACTATCACAAGACTGAAATCCATTGGTTGTTTCTCAGGGAACAAGACTGAACTATATTGGTTGTTTCTCAGAGAACAAGACTGAAATATATTGGTTGTTTCTCAGAGAACAAGACTGAAATATATTGGTCGTTTCTCAGAGAAGAAGACTGAAATCCATTGGTTGTTTCTCAGAGAACAAGACTGAAATATATTGGTCGTTTCTCAGAGAAGAAGACTTACTTATATTGGTTGTTTCTAAGAGAACAAGGCTGAATTCTATTAGCTGTTTTTAAGGACCAAAACTGAATTGTATTGAACGAGAACACGTAGCATTCTGGTCTAAATATTGGAGTACAAAGGAATTCATTTTTATATGAAACACTGTTAACTAACCTCTTCATTAGCAGAACCCATGCAGTTCTCACCCGTAATGGTTGAAACGACAAATAAGCAACACTTTACATAACAACATATTCAACTCAAAATTTGCAAAACGTAGTCAAATGAGTAACTCGTTACTCTATAGGTACGAATTATTACTATCTATTCTGTTCATCAACAGAAGAAAAGAGTTTCAATTTGCTTTACTTTCAACCTGTTTGAATTCTTTCATACGGCAATTGTATTCAATACTGGAAACTGGCTATTTCGGGTAAGGTTAAAACATTTTTGCTAGGAAAATTTAAAATTACAGACGATAGTCTGATTTCATAACAGCATTACATGCAGAAGTCTCAAACATTGTAAAGTGTATGTAGAGATGTCTCGTCAAATACGACAAAACATTTTGTACACCACTTTGCACATGTACATGAAGAATGTAGTAGGGCGCTGCCCAGTACGACATAGAAAGTGTCATTTTCTACATTTTAGGGCACTGCACTTGCATTCAGTTTAGTTTAAATGGAAAAGGATAGTGTCTTCTCCACTGTAAACACGTACATGTCAATACTAATCTCTTTTTTTCAGACACCATGTCTGAGACAAAAGCCGTTATAAAAAATGCCGACATGTCGGAAGACGTGCAGCAGGACGCTGTAGACTGCGCCACACAAGCATTGGAAAAGTACAACATTGAAAAAGACATTGCTGCCTTTATCAAGAAAGAATTCGACAAAAAGTACAATCCAACCTGGCATTGTATTGTTGGCCGAAACTTTGGCAGCTATGTAACCCATGAGAGTAAACACTTCGTCTATTTCTACCTGAGTCAGTTCGCCATCCTTCTCTTCAAGTCTGGTTGAGCTCTTTTCTGTATGACTTTTTCCAGATCCAGGTACTACCAGTGACACATTTTACTCCTAGCGGTCGTTGTATTTTGACTGCATATGTATCAAACTAGTAATTATTACACCTTTCACTGCCGAAACGTGCTAGATCAACACTAATATTCGCAAACAGTTTTTTTCCAGATCAAACGTCCATTTTTTGCGGCGTCTTATCAGGATAGATACTGTTTGTCTAAGGAAGCATAGAATTCATTTATGTTTTTAAATAAAATAAAATCCGACGAAATATTTAGGTAGACGATATTTCGGTAGCAAATGTGTAAGACGTTTCATAAAACTTCGTACGACAAAAACGGTCGTAAGTCAAAACTTTAAAATGCTTTTAATTTCTGATTTCTCTATCTAATTCTGTCCTGTGACATCTCTTTGGAATCGTCTTTTCAAGACGATTCCAAAAAGATGTCACAAGACAGGATTAGATGGAGAAATAAATAATTATTGAGACTTTTATAATCTGACTTACGATCGTTTTTGTCGTACGAAGTTTTATGCAACGGGCCCCAGGTTATTACGTCATAATGTCATTATTTAAAGATTGTGACATCATAATCCGTCCAATACACTCACTGCCATATAAGTTTCTGCTTGAAATAATATTATCTGCAATATCGCTACGTCTGATTTGGATCCAAACTGTATGCAAAGTATTGTGCTGTCGAGCTTGGTATTAAAGGGGTTACGACGATGTTGTGTAGAGGATACACGTAACGACATATGTCAAATCAAAACAATACAACAGTAATGAAAATGTTCCTGCGAGTGCTTTTGCATTACTTGGTAACAACTTAATTACTATGAGGAAAAAACAATTCTTCAAGAAATATTTACAATGACCCTGCCTTGGAGAATTGAAGAGTCTATAATAAGTTCGACTCTGTGTGCCAATGCCAGAGAACCCAAAATATTATACAACTGTCTCATGTATTTACTTATATGTAAACTAAGATTTGAAATAAAGCAATTTGAATATGAATTTGACAAGAAAGATTGTAAAAATTTTTAGAATCGTTTTTCGCGCATGAAACACTTCGTTTTTAGAGAGAAACAGTTAAGGCTGTTTCCCCCTGGATTAGCAAGTGACAAAATAACACAACACAACGGTCAAAAGCAATAACAATTTGTATAAAGCATTATGTGATAATATAGGGCGTGTTCGATTATCAGTCCGGAATTGACGGGATTGACGGAATCGAAATCGAAAGGTCCGGAATTCAATTCCAGAACTGTTCTATCAATTCTGCCCGAGGAGGTGGTGTGAGCAGAATTGTGACGTATCATCATGGTTCCCGGCACACTTTACGAACGCTTCGACAGCAAAGTTGTAATAAGTAGGGAACAAGACTACCATATTTGCAAGGGTTCAATTCCCGTTTTTATTTGATTTACTAATTCCGTGGAATCGTTCCAAACAGTTCTGGATCTGATAATCGAACACGCCCATAGTCTTACATATTATGTTAGCTTGAATTCTAGTGTATTTCGTGGTCGTATTATTGATGTATCGTATAAAGTTGTGTGGCGATTATTAATCGTTGAGGTGACAACTTTACACAAACTACCTATATTTTGTTATTGTTTTATATTGAAATAAAAGTTCATATCACTCTTATTTGTTTAAAGTTTTTTCCCAATCCTTTGAGCATTTAATATCCATTTTAACCCTTTCGCTCTCAATGACACTTAAACGCGCGTTTGCAAACAGTTTGGATCCTGATCAAATGCCGCGTAACGCGGCGTCTGATCAGGATCCAAACTGTTTGACACTCGTTTTGAAATTTCTTTATGCATAATGCCTAAAATATATATTTCAACTTGGAAACGATATTGTAGACAACAAAATTGAAGCAGACGACAATGAAACGATGAAGGTTAAACATCTCACGAAATATTTGGGAGTGAAAAGGTTGATTCCATGATGATGTTGAATGCTAACCCTTCTAATTCAATCAATGCCATTCTACCGTCTGCTCGAAAACATAGTACATGTACATGTATTTGACTTCCAATAAGCCAAAGGTTGGCAGAAACGGACGTAAATCAAAACAAAAGTATTATCTACTTTTATTCCTAAAGTTTAGAAAGTTAATGGATTTAAAGGCTTTTATATGAGTATAAAGCAGTTTGGATCCTTATCAGACGCCACGTTATGCTGTGTATGATTTTGATCTTAACCCTTAGCCTGCCACTCACGACTATAGCTCCATATGCAAACAGCTCGGATCCGGATGAGACGCCGAGTAACTCGGCGTCTCATCCGGATCCAAGCTGTTTGACACTCGGACAACATTTTCAGCAATTTTGAGCAACTTTGAAGCACTTTGAAACTTGAAGCAGACGAGAAATATAGCAGATGACAATTTATTTGGCGGGCTAAGGGTTAACATTTTGCATATGATTGCCTTGCTGAGTATTGCATTAAAAGCGCTATAAACGAGTAGATAGATCACATTTAACCCCCGGGACCCGTTTCTTAAAACTTCGTACGACAAATGTTGTCGTAAGTCAAAACTTTAAAATACATTTATTTTCAGCTTTCTCTATCTAATCCTGTTTTGTGATATCTCTTTTGAATAGCCTTTTCAAGACGGTTCCACAGAGATATCACACGTTAGGATTAGATGGAGAAATACATACTAATTGAGACTTTTATAATCTGACTTACGACAACATTTGTCTTACGAACTTTTATGAAACGGGGTCCCGGTGCCAAGCGTCTCATAAACATATATTGGAAAACAGTGCAGATAAAATAAAATGAAAATGAACAATTAGACCAGGTACCCATCAATGAAAAATGAACTCATGGAATAATATTACAGTATAAGCACGGACGATTCCACTTAGCTTGAGCAGATTTAACTGTCATGATAATGACATAACCTATCAGTTTTTAGGTCTAAATATTGACTTACGAGACATTGATATGAGTGCAAAAATGATCGGATAATAGTGCGTCTTGTCTTGTTCCGAATTGTTGGAACATTTTTTGTAATCTGGTTTGGCAGTGAAGAGATTATAAACAAATCTGAGCTGGTTTTGGCACATGTTCTAACAATATCTGTGTTGGAAAAGATATATCTTAATTTAAAACAGTCTGACATATTACAGAAACTTTAATTAAACTATTTTGCCTTCAACCCTTTCAGCGCCGTAGTCGCATAAAGTCGACTTTGCAAACAATTTGAATCCAGATCAGACCCCGCGTAATATATTATTCCTCTTCTCAATTAGAGACAGCAAAACCGTAGCCCTGTCTGGATAATGAGTTGGTAAAAGACATGAACATAAACCAAGTCTTCTGACTAGGCTGAGTTATTCCCTTGCATCATTATATTATATTTATGCATGTTTTACAATGCAATTTTTATTCCTAAATATTTACACCATTAAACACAGACAGACTCTGTCACTCCCACATGACATTCTTGCTTTGAATGCATGATTGTATAAAACCTTATTTTAAAACAAAACCTCTTAATATGTAAATATATTAAAGTAAACGAGAAGGGGGTAAGAACTGTGAGACAAGGTAAGAAGGTTTAAAGTAAATAATCGCTTTAGTTTCGTTGTCTATGGTGAAATGTACTCATTGCTGGAGATAGTAGCATTCAACTGATCTATGTGTAGTAGAGAGACAATCGTCGTGGGTTCAAGGAATATATCAGGCTGGTTACACTACAGTTTGGGCCGTAATCATATTTAACCCATTAACCCATAAATATTTCAATTTATTCATCCACTTAAGAAAATATTTCCAATTTATACAGTAATTAATATGTATCCTAAGAAATAGTTTCTATATTCTGACAGATGGTAGATTAAAGAAGGCTGAAAGTAAAGCAGAATGCGCCTTAATGTGCATTCTGCTTTACTTTCTACCTGCTTTAAGTGGTCACATGTATTCAAAACTAGAAAGCAGCTATGGAGTAATAGGTTAATCCAAAGTGCCGATCTTCGTTGTACTGTCTCTATTTGGTCAATTTTGGACTGTGTATGAGGCGAACATACTTCAGAAACGTATTCAAATCGGGGTCTTACTAGTGTTTTGTAAGCGTTTGCCATCAGGGGTTCTGGGCGTATTTTTATTTTTCTACCAAGAAATCCTAGGCTTTGATTCGCTTATTGTGTGACTCTTTTTATTTCTAGTCGAGATTTAAAGTAAAATACATGTTAACAATGTACAGGGTCTCCAAACATTTCGGGGACCTAAAGTAGTAAGTCATTATTCAACAGGATTTAGAAATAAATTAAGCACCATTAGCAGAACAGATACACAAGTAAACAAATAGTATCTCCCCTTTAATAAACTGTTAAGTTTAGCCTTATTTAACTACATTTGGAACTTTTTATCAATTATCCAAGTGGATTTGTTCAAGTTAAATAGGTCAAACAGTGACATACGGTTCAATCAATTAATATAAATTGTTCTTCAGAGGTTTTCAAGTTAAGAAATAACATTAATTTGTATGTGTGTTCTAAAAATCACTTTTTCTGGAGCTGCTCGAAAACCATATATGATAAAGTAATAGCTTTGTTACCATTTGTCCCTTAAAATGACCCTCATAGAACATTATTTTTTCAATGACTTTAGATATAAGCTGAATGGATGTATCATATTTGACACGAAGTTAATGCATGACAATAACTTTCTTTCCATCTATTTGGTTTTGACCATTTACCTTTAACTTTGACCCTTGACCTTATGAGATTACCCATGATTCATTTTGGCCTGTGTGCTAAAATAGGTCATTTTGAGATGATATTTCACCCTGTTTATACTTTTTTCCTTAAAATATGTCTTTTAAACTATACGATAAACCAGGGGTTACTATTAGAACTGATATTTTCAATAGAACTTAAAATTATGAGTCTTAAACTGTTTATTTATTTTTAAGTTAAGCCGTCTAGAAATTCTTGAATTGACAAAATCTGATGTTCAACTTTCTAAATTTCTCTAAAGAAAATATATATCTGCTTAAATTGTGTTTCTCCATTAAAGGTTATTAGCACTCTATACCATGATGTAATATGAGCAAAAACTATCCATGGGTAAAAAAGTTAAGGGTCTTTACTTTAGGTCCCCGAACTTTTTGGACACCCTGTACATGTACATTATACTACAAATCCTGTATATATTTTCCTTAATTCTAGCGGGTAGATGAAAACAAATAGGTATAAATGAACTAGACTTTACGAGTAAATGGAACTGGCCATTTCCAGGGGTGAATGTGCTAATACTCTTTATATAACTGCCAACTAAAATTCTTTTGAAAGTTCATCAATTTGAAAAGTTTTTCAAATGCACTTCGCTTCTACTGTAAATTGCTGTTAAATTACAAAGCGACAGCGTTAGTCTTTTCCGTTTAAAACAGAGAAAATAAAATTGAATACAAATAGACAATGACGAGTGATGTGGAAATGTTGCCGACATTTCTAATTTGAGTTTTAAAAAAAATGAATTCTGGTCAGTCACCTGGTAATTGTATACAAGTGACACTCATACTTCGGAAACAACCCTTGTTTTTAACATACATGTACAGTGAAGAAGGTGTTATTCTTTCCGGTTTTAACGCATTTACGAAACGAAAACGCATGTAATAAAATGTAGAAAATGAAGACTTCTTGGCGCGTAACCATTTATTTCAACATGAGTGGCACACAGTTTGGAGCCTGATCAGACGCCGAATTACCCGGCATCTGATATTGCTCCAATAGACTGTTTGCAATGGAACAAGTAGTTTTAGCGTAAACGCGTTTATTGGGGAAATAATAACGTCTTCTCCACTATACATGTATTTCCTCAGTCAATGTCTTCTATTAACCCTTTTCCCCATAGAAGCGACTTTTAGCGTATTTAATTTATTCCTCCGCTGAAGAAAATAGTTCCAATTTAATCAGTCATGATTATATAGTATAGGGAAAATTTTCAATATTCTAGCACATGGAAGCTTAAAGCAGGCTGAAAGTAAAGCAGAATGCGCCTTATGGCGCATTCTGCTTTACTTTCAACCTGCTTTAAGTAGTCACCTTTTTTCAATACTAGAAATAGGCTATCAGGTAAAGGGTTAAGGATTCATGTACATAAAAAGTATATGTATTTATCAATAACAAATTCATTGACTACCGTAGAATACATTTAATTAAGTAATGAATGAATAAATACATTGGATCTATCGATTTGTGACATGTACTTGCAGGATTTTCGATTCTATATGAACTACATTACAGGTATATATGTAAAGAATACACTATCACTTCAGTTGAATGACGAGAACGATCGACTGAGTGGAGAGTACCAATATACATATGAATATTAATACCACACCGATAGTTATGGTACTTAACCCTTTCATGATCAAATTATTCGGGAGATTTTTACCCCAACACCGCTTTAGTGTCGTCTGCTTCAGTATTGTTGTCTGCAAAACACGTTTCAAAGTTAGATATAAGGTTGTATGATTTAATAAATATCGATAAGAGTGTAAAACAGTTTGGGTGGTATCTGATCAGGGTCCAAACTGTTTGTAAACGCTATTTCAAGCGTCATTGAGAGTGAAAAGGTTACACCACTGCAAAACTTTATCGTCTGCTTTTTCCTTTTCAATTCTGTAAAATTCGGTTGCTATATATTGCTATAACGTTCATAAATATTAACTCTTTAGCTGCCATTGGCGCCAAAATGCGACTTTGCTAACAGTGGCGTCTTATCAGGACCTAAATTGTTTGACACTCATATCGGAATTTCGGCAGTCATGTTGCCTTAAATCTAATTTTGAAACGCTATTACAGATAACAATATTGAAGCAGACGACACTATGGCGGTGAAGGGGTATAAAACTTCTCAACAAATTTGATCTTGAACTGGTTAATATTGTGACGTATATCTCTAATGAAGTTTCAGTGGTCGCACTTGGCTTAGAACATTCAACCCTAGCGACAAGTATACTCGTCATTTACAAACTGTGTACCTGTAAATATTACACTTGTCCCATGCAAACAGTTTAGACCCTGGTCAGAGGGCTCCTTGAGGAACCCCCTGATTAGGGTCTACACTGTTTGTCATTGTGAAATATATCGTTAAAATCAACCCTCAATAGCGAAAAATGGACTAGATTGTTTTTGAAAATTGAAATTTCCATTAACAGTTTCAGGGTTGAATGAAATAATGTTTACACACTGCTATGGACACGGGTAGCTTCCATTAAGATATATGTTAATTATACCTGTGATGTGGTCCATGACCAAAGCCTATAAAATTTACCCCATCACTGCCTTACATTCACTACACTGGCACTTACCAAACACGTTGATCCTGATCAGGTCCCGATTTACTTAAAGTCTGTTCTGGATCAAAACTATTTGACACTCATATTGGTGTCCCTTCAGTCAAAGGTGTTACAATATCAATTTAAAAATAAAAGCTGTAGCCAAAATTGAATGAGGCGATAACATTGCGGTAGGCTATATGGGTTGTCGGCGTTTTCATATTTGTTAGAATAAACTAAAATATTGAATAATATAACCAATCAGAAAATGATGCTCAGCCAATAGAAGCAAATGTAACAAATCCAATACATAATTTAGATACATGACAACTGAGTTGTCCTCACTTTCAAGTATCTCCGTCCAGGGTATAGGTGATATATCGGGTTACAGTACAGTAAAAAGGTAGCTTTGATTTTATCTTTATGTTAGTCCTTTCAGTGCCATGACGTCATCTGCATTAACTTTTAACGCTTTCAATTTATTCATCCACTTAAGAAAATAGTTATAACTTAAAATCATGAACATGTATCATAAGAAGTATATTCTATATTCTAGCAGACTGTAGATTAAAGCAGGTTGAAAGTAAAGCAAAATGCGCCTTAAGGCGCATTCTGCTTTACTTTCAACCTGCTTTAAGTGGTCAATTGTATTCAAAACTAAAAAGCGACTATGGGTTAAACAGTTGTCGTCTGTTATAATTTCTCAAATTTATATTTTAGATACAGTTTGGATCCTGATATGGACCCAAAAGTGTTTGCAAATAACCACTTTACTTGCAATAATGCAGTGAACGTATTAGATAACTATTTTTGCAGCTCATGTGAACTTTGCGTGTAAGTTTATTTTAATATTTACGAATACGCCTTCTTTCTCACTTTAGAGAAACGAAACTCAAGGCAGAGCAATAAATCTTAATCAATTACAGTATCTTTAAAACTGTTTCTGCTTTAGTTGAATATCAGTTTCAAACAGTGAGGAACCTGTTCAAACGATAAATTACTCGGCGTCTGATCAAGCTCCAAACAGTTTGCAATAAACATTAATTAGTTTCTTTACCCTTTCACCCCCATTGGCGCCCAAAGGCACGTTTGCAAACAGTTTGGATCCTGATCAGACGCCGCGTAACGCGGCGTCTGATCAGGATCCAAACTATTTGACATTCTTTTTTTAATTTCTTTAGTCATACTGTCTTAAATCTAACTTTGAAACGATACTGGAGAAAACAATATTTAAACAGACGACAATATGGCGATGAAGGGGTAAAATATCACGATAAATTTGATCATGAAAGGGTTAAGAAAGATTTACGTCTCTTCATTTTTATGCCTTGGGAAATCGAGATTTTGGAGCAAATAGTGACTGAAATTGGCGAGTGTTCGTCCGTCCATCATATTCCTTATACCACATCAGCTAGGGATACCAAAGTCGTTGTGTGAGTACATGTACATCTTGGGAATGCGCGTTGTCATGTAATATTTTCACATTACTGTAACCTTGACCTGAACATTTGACCTCAATTATAGAAATATAGAAAACGCTTGTCCAAAGGATATTTCCTATACAACATCAGCTAGGGTTCCAACTTTGTCGTGCTATTTCACTGCGAACACCAACATTTAAGTTGATTGCGATCTTGACCTTGACTTGTGACCTCATTAATAACAAACAAGCTTGTCGGGGGCAGTAGGGTGAAAAGGTCACAACTTGGGAGTGTGGCATAACATTTTGAGACCAATTTATCTCCTCTATATATTTCCTCTACCACGTCAGTAAGAGACCCCATATTTAGTGTATCAGTACACATTGGGATGCCCTTGTAATGCATACTACGTGTATGTCAATATGTCCTTAACCTTTACCTTTGACCTCAATCATAGAAAAGCTTTTCCCGGTCATATTTACTGTAACACATCAGCTAGGATTATCAAAGTTTGTGTTTTTATACATCTTCAGATGGTGGAGTGTCGAAAACAATTTTAAGTTCGCTGTTATCTTGACTTTTAATCCTCCATCCTTGAATGAACTTGTCTGAGGCATTTTTCTTAAACGATATCGGTTAGGGATATCATAATTTGTATAGTATATGGGTAAATGTTATGATTTTATTGTGTCGCGTGCCGTTTTCAGTTCACCGTGACCTTGACCTAAACTATAGAACAGAATTGTGCGGCGAATATTTCCTATATCACATCAGCTAGGGTTACCAAATTGGACGTGAGAGTAAATCTCAGGATGGCAGTCTGCCTCTTTAAATTTTAAGATACACTGTAACTTTGACCATGACCTATAGAAATCTCTTGTCCTAAGTAAATTGCATACACCGCATCACCCAGGGAAGCCAATATAATTACTGGTATGTGTGAATACAATTGGATTGGCGCAGTGTCGTGTTCCATTGTAATGTCAATGTTGCCTTGACCTTGAGCTTTGAATTAAATTATAGCAATTTATTGTCTGTATCATAAAATGTCATTTTTCAAATCAGCTAAAGATGCAGAATTTAGCTTGTGTACAAGTGGGAAACTCTAAAATCAAACCATCAGTATGTGGGAAGAATCTTGGTGCTAGATTAGATTCCCAAATGGATATGACACAGCACATTAACGCTGTGTGCAGGTCTGGCTACTCACAGCTGCGGCAGATAGGTCATATTAGACAGTACCTTTCTCCAGAAGCTACAAAGACCTTGATCAATTCTCTGGTTACTTCAAAAATTGACTACTGCAACTCACTGCTGTATGGGATTCCCCAAAACTCATTATGCAAACTACAGCGTGTGCAAAATACAGCAGCCCGCATCATTACCAGGACCCCTCGGTACAATCACATCACTCCAGTCTTGAAGGATCTTCACTGGCTTCCAGTTCAACACAGAATTGAATTCAAAATTCTGACACTCACATACAAAGCCATGTGCAATGATTCTCCAAGGTACATTGTCAATATGCTTGACGTGTATAAACCTCGAAGAGAGCTGCGGTCTGCAACTAAATCAGTATCGCTGGTGGTACCGAGGAGTCGTTTGGTGAGGTTTGGAGATAGAAGTTTCATGCATGCAGCCCCAAAGCTCTGGAACAGTCTACCATCAGACATTAGAGATGCAAGCTCAGTTGCAGTTTTCAAAAAGCATCTGAAAACACATTACTTTAATATGTGTTATTAGAACACTGCTACCTATGCGATATGTTCTTGCTGTAGATGTTGTGGGTCCAAATGGGAGTTTCTGGAGTATTATCGGGTTTTCGGTCTCTTATAGAAATTTTAGTTATTGTCGCATGCTATTTTTCCTAGTTATGTTACATTGGGCGGCCTGCATTGGGCGTTCTGCTATTATTTCTATCAGTCGGCATAAAGAAGCCATTTGCTTCGTTGCTCTCGATTGTTGAGGTAGTGCAATCGCCTCTTTGGGGGCTGTCTTCTGTATGTTTAGTGGCCTTCATTGGGCGCTCTACTGTTATTTCTATCAGTCCGCATAAAGAAGCCATTTGCTTCGTTGCTCTTGATTGATGGAGTAACGTGATCGCCATTTTGGGGGCTGTCTTTTGTACGTTTATTATGTTTATTTTATATCTAATTGTAGTTATTTGTCTTTTCCAGGCGGCCTGCATTTGGGCGCTCTACTATTGTTTCTATCGGTCGACAATCAGAAGCCGGTTGCTTCATTGCTGATTGATGGGAGTAATGTGAACGCCTTTTTGGGGGCTGTCTTTTATATGTTTATTCATGTTTATTTTAGATCATATTGTAGTTATTTTGTCTTTTCTTGTTTGTAGGTACATTTGTGTAACTTCATGTGAAGCGCTTTTGAACGCACAACCCCTGTGTGAAAAGAGCGCTATATAAATCTGGTATAATAATAATAATAATAATATAATGTTTTGGGATGGTGTAGTGTCTCGTACCATTTTAAGGTCATTGTAACCTTGATCTTGAATTTGACCTGAATTATGGAAGAATCTTTCCGAAACGCCCTCCCCTTTCTACTTTACTTAGGGTATGAACTATTAGAAGCACACAGTGTGCATTCATGGACCAATGGGTTACTGCTTTGATATCTACTTTAATACCTTCCACTTCAAATTTTGGTCTGCATTTGTTATAAATTTAGCTTAAATATATTATGATGTTATTTAACATTGTTGCGTATAAAGTACACAATTCTCAAAGACGTATACATAATATATGTTTTATACAGTGGATAATCTGTTATTCTTTCCCGTTTAAACGCAAACGTACGCAAACGCAAAGCACTAAAACGTAGAAAATAACAACTTTTGGACAATTCTGATATTTTTTGTTTATCTTGGTGGCAAACAGCTTGGAGCCTGATCAGACGCCGGGTTACCCGGCGTTTGATCTGGCTCCAAACTGTTTGCACTGCAAATAATAGTTTTAGCGTAAACGCGTTTATTGGGAAAGAATAACAGATTCTCCACTGTACATGTATGCCTATCACATGAGAAGAGTTAACATGTGCTTTCAAAGTCATGTCAATATTCATGGCATCATTGAATAACCCATAGGAAAAAGTCATGTCAATATTCATGGCATCATTGAATAACCCATAGGAAAAAGTCATGTCAATATTCATGGCATCATTGAATAACCCATAGGAAAAAGTCATGTCAATATTCATGGCATCATTGAATAACCCATAGGAAAAAGTCATGTCAATATTCATGGCATCATTGAATAACCCATAGGAAAAAGTCATGTCAATATTCATGGCATCATTGAATAACCCATAGGAAAAAGTCATGTCAATATTCATGGCATCATTGAATAACCCATAGGAAAAAGTCATGTCAATATTCATGGCATCATTGAATAACCCATAGGAAAAAGTCATGTCAATATTCATGGCATCATTGAATAACCCATAGGAAAAAGTCATGTCAATATTCATGGCATCATTGAATAACCCATAGGAAAAAGTCATGTCAATATTCATGGCATCATTGAATAACCCATAGGAAAAAGGAAGGCAGTTAACGTGCAGTGTTGTAGCAGTTTTTATCAGAACCAGTAAAAGGCAGTGTTTTAGCAGTTTTATAACCAGTATTTAGCATTGAAAGTGAAGTGAAATCAGCCGAAATATGTAAATGAGCTACTCCTAGCAGTTTTAAGAAGTTGTAATAAAAATTACAAAATAACTATGGCGCACAGCTTAGCATTTTTTAACAAGTTATATGACCTCATGAAACTGGAAGAAAAACTGTCCATAATTTGTTCAGCTGTTAACCCATTACCCCATAAATACAGTGGAGAATCTGTTATTCTTTCCCAATAAACGCGTTTACGCTAAAACTATTATTTGCTGTGCAAACAGTTTGGAGCCAGATCAGACGCCGGGTAACCCGGCGTCTGATCAGGCTCCAAACTGTTTGCCATCAAGATAAACATGAAATATCATAATTGTCCAAAAGTTGTACTTTTCTACGTTTTAGTGCTTTGCGTTTGCGTACGTTTGCGTTTAAACGGGAAAGAATAACAGATTCTCCACTGTATGCCCTTTCACACATTTAAATCATTCTTACAGTGAAGAAAACAGTTCCACATTATACAATCATGAATAATCACCATACGAAACACTTTCTATATCAAAGCAGATGGTAGCTTAAAGCAGGCTGAAATGAAAGTAGAATGCGCCTTATGGCACATTTAGCTTTATTTTCAACATGCTTTAAGTGGTCATCTGTTTTCAAAACTAGAAACAGGTAACTTGCACATTTTGAAATGAATCAAGATAGATATATCTGCATAAAATCAGGAGCTATATAATCTCCCTGGTTAAATCTAGTAAAATTCAACTGTGTGACAAAAAACATAACTCAAATGGTCAGTGATCACAGCATATTCAAGAAATTAATATAAAGTTTACCTTAAAAATTCCATCACAACATACAGATGAAAACCAAATTATCCACTTAAGTTGTATGAATCATACAACCATAAACACTAGGTACACTTTCTTGATCAAACATGTGTTGCTCTAGACTGTCTCAATGACAAAAACCTTTTGAATTTAAAATTTGAATCTGATTTCTCCAAAGATGCAATAGAGAAAGTGGGGAAAACTGTTTTGCGCCACATAATACTGAAAGAAAACGGCTAAAAGCTGCCTAAGGTTTAAAAGCTCTATTTATACTAAAATTAAAACTGCTATAAACTGTTTCTTCTGTCCAAATTAAAGCAACCAGAAACTGCTCCAAGAAAAAGACTGCTATTTACTGCACATTAAGCCTCTTTTCATGTAGCAGTTATGTTTTACTGTTAAAAACTGTCGTCATAAATGAGTTGAGCTCTACATCCAGTTTTAGTAGTCATTGTAAAACTACAGTTGACTGCTCACCAACAACTTTTTTTTTTATAAAAAAAACCCTGCCGCTTCATTACTTAAAAACTGCCTTCTTTAGCAGTTGTGTTTCCTAATAGGGGAATTCATGCAATTTTAGAATTAAATGGTTAGCAGTAAGCCCCATCAATACTCCTCTTTATGCCCTTTTCAATCCTTCACTGTCAAATTAACCTGAAATTGGTATGCGACATTTCGCAATTCCACCAAATATACGGTATATCCACACACTAGGTTTGGTAATCCTAGATGGCATAGTATAGAAGTTATGCTCCGGACAATTTTAGGACTGACCGATCGACCGACGGATGGATGGATGGGTTTTGTTATACGGTAATGAGACATTGAATAGGGCATGCACCGTTGATGAATGACAGGATGATTATAATGGATGATTTCAGGGCAATGATTTCGGCTAATCTCATTCTCTGCAACGCATCGCATAGGATTAAAACCACCAACCCACATTCTTTTTAATATTTATGCAAAGGGAATAATGCCAGTCAAAAAAACAAAAACATCACCTATGACAAGCCGTAGGACCACTGCAAGGTAGGGAGGTCTCTTGGCGGACGGATCGACGGACCAAGCGATTCCTATATAGCGCTCACTACCTAGTTGGGTTATAATAATATATCGTTTTTACAGAGAAATGCTACTTACATCGACAGAAAAAATGGTGGTATTGAAATAGCGGTATTGAAATCGTGCGATTATGACTCAAAAGTCATAAGTGAAAAGTTATAAGTAATAAGTCAAAAGTCAAAAGTGATAAGTCATAAGTCAAAAGGGCCCTCCAGCGCTTCCACACATAAGTGTATTGTAAACCCTTTTCTATTACGACCATTAAAAAGAATGCTAATTTAGTGTGTGTGAAAGACAGGTGTCAGCTTAAAGAAAACTGAAAGTACCACAGAAAATTTGTTGAGGAGCTTTCTGTTTTACTTTCACCTTAATTTAAACAGCCTTATACGTCTTTTATTAATGCAGTTTAGTTGTCGTAACGGAAAGATATAACTGTGCATTTTACAATTGAGCATGCCATGTCTCGCTCAAGCCCTCCACACTTACACATACACACACTAATATTACAAGTATTCAACTCCGACCGAAATCGGAAGGTGCGTTCGCACTTTTGTCTTTTTGGTAGACGGTCTGTATTAGGCTATAAACTTCCTAAAATATTTAGTACGGTAAGATACTACCGACACCATTCCATAGATTCACACAGCAAAATTCTTTTTATCACATTAGATCTCTAACTGTCTGACATCCACCAATTAAGTTCACTTTGAAAAGGAACTTACCATTGGTGCCACATGTCAGCTTCCTCCCGGTATCACGTAAATATTTTATAGCTTGCAGCGTCGGTACGAAACTTCGGCTGGTGGCCATTTTGTTCAAAGTAACACAGTGTGATCTCTACATTCACCCAACACATACCAAAACTTACCAAAACAAAAACAACGAGTTATATCTGCTACCTGTATGCATTAGTATTGGTTTTATAGTATTGTGATTAATGTTTATACCCATAATAATGTATATTTTATCATCTATTGAAACAAACTCGACGAAATAGACATTAATACAAGTAGTAACCCATACCTTAGGTATGTTTTGGACTGTCCTAGGTGAATAGACGGCCGCAACATGCTGTCAGTAGTATCTTACCGTATTAAATCTTTTATGGGGGATTTGTGGTCCAATACATATTGTATGTATACCAGAAAAGTTTGGAAAATTAGCTGACCGGTCATCATGATTGATTTTTCTTTGACAGATGGAATCAAGTTTATGGAAAGTGATGGTCAAACAAACTTGGGGTTGACTACAGCGCTGGTTCCTAAGTATTATAAACAAAATGACATTATAGATGTAATGTTGCGTTATCAACAGTGTCAAAAAATTTGCATAACAACCTGTCAAATAACAGTTTTTTACCTCATGTTAATAGTGATATGTCCTTGTAATGATATGATATGTCCATATAGTATATGTATGCTTTAGGGATGTGCGATAAACCGGGTTTCCAATATATTGCAACTTGTTTTAAAAACAATACAATACAAAATGGTGGCTAGAAAAAGAGTTTCTTTCTCTACAATATTCACAAGTATGCTTCGTTCGAACGAAATAAGCCACTTGCAAAGAATGGGGCCCCTCCTTGTTGTTTTTAGCACAGGACATGGTATAAGTCCCTGCTTAATCAGTATACATGCCGGATTTTATTATTTAAGGACAATCGCGCCAGTTTCAGTTTTTACGGTCAAAGAGAGGCAACTCATGCAAAATATTTGATGAGTTCTCTCCTTTTGACCAATTCTCTATTATTTAGTGTTTTTTTTTTAAATTTGTATTTTTTGTACCTCAATAAGCTAAATTGTACGGTCATAACAGCATTTGGCGACCACGATTAGTGATATATACTAATAACGCTTGAATAGTGATATATTGTTGACGATTGAACAGAAGTGATTTGGACTCATTCTAGCATTTAAAAGTGGTTATCATATATCATTTGTAGATAGTCATATATGTAATTGGATTGACATGCGTCACTCTTTATGCAGACTTTTGTATTTTTCAGAAAAAATAGTTCTGGTACATATAATTTTTATTAGTGATTTCAGTAAAATAGTGCTTCATCAATATTTGTGAGAACTGTTGGAGAAAAAACTTTGAAAATAACTATTTGATGCGGTCCCTTTATTGACAAATAATATGTTGTTTCCATGTTTTTGTTACTACTTTCTCCTATTTTTTTTCTATTTTATGAAAACATATGAAAAACTCAACATTTTAGGTAAATTACAAAGCTGAAGAGGGTTTTTCTGAGTTTTATAATCAAAAGAACGTGTCTCCGGATAATTAGGGGAATACCCAAAAACCAAGATATTCAGAAAAGATCCAGTTCGGGGACCCCCTATTTTTATTTCATTTTTCTGCAAAACAGAGTATATACTAGCAACATGCAAAATTTAAAACAAAAGTCTGAATGTTTTGAAAATTCGAACAAACTGCCGCGATGTTCTTTAATATCCTTATCAAAAATCAGAAAAGTAATTTCAAAACAAGTGGCAAAACAAGTGGCAAACAGTTTTGATCCTGATCAGACGCCGCGTTACGCGGCCTCTGATCAGGATCAAAATTGTTTGCAAATGCGCTTTATGGCGTCATTGAGAGTGAAAGGGTTAACCGGAAAATGATATTTTCTTACCCACTATAAACATGTACATGTGTATACTAATCTCTCTGTTTCAGACACCATGACTGACAGAAAAGCCGTTATCAAGAATGCCGACATGTCGGAGGACATGCAGCAGGACGCTTCTGACTGTGCCAGTCAAGCCATGGAAAAATTTAACATTGAGAAAGACATTGCCGCTTTCATCAAGAAAGAATTCGACAAAAAGTACAACCCCACCTGGCATTGTATTGTTGGCCGAAACTTTGGCAGCTACGTAACCCACGAGACCAAACATTTCATCTACTTCTACATGGGCCAGGTCGCCATCCTTCTCTTCAAGTCGGGTTAAAGACTATAATTTACTTAATAACTAGACACATTAACCGATAAAGGAAATGTCTTTAAACATGTTTTATATTTTACAAGAAGTTGGCGGTGTTTATATTTTAAAAGAATTTAATGTGTTTGTCTCTTATAAAGAAGTTAAAGATGTCTTATTTTTTATAATCTTTGAAATTAACCATTTCGATACCATTATGATGTTAATATCCGTATAATAAAGTAACTGCGATATTATTGTGCTTTTTCGTCCACTGTTTGGTATAAAACTTGGCATCTTATGCATGTTTTGACCTAAGAAACATTTATATGAGTATCAACCAGTGTGGCAAGTGATCAAACGCCGCGTCATGCGACGTCTGATCAGGATCCAAACTGTTCACAGCATTTAATGTCAGTTATGTCGGCCTTGACAATGAAAGTATTCAAGATGTTTTATAAGAAGTAAAAGGTGTTTATATTTTAGTCTACAAGAATTGAAACTGTCTATATCGTATCAGAATTAACCCACTTGTGCCCACGATCCCATGGCATATATGGGACATAGGCAAACCGTGTAGACTCTGATCAGACGCCGCAATATGCGGCGTCTGATCAGAGTCTACTCTGTTTTCTGGTAGGTCCGCCCGCCTACGGCTTTCAGTGGAGGAATCAAAATAAAAAAGTAACATCAAATGGTAGGAATTTCAATATAAAACAAACTGAATATGGATATTATGACCAGGCATCCGTTTGATAAAAAATGGACTAATCCAATATATAAACATGGAAGAATCCACTGGGTGTAAATGGGTTAATGTCAGTGTTGTCGGCATTGACAGTGAAATAGTAAAATATGTTTTATAAGAACTAAAAGTTGTTGAATTAGATCTACAAAAATTGAAAATGTTTATATCGTATCAGAATTAAAAGTGTTTTTATAAGAACTAAAATGGGGTTATAGTTCACAAAAATTGACGGTAATAACATGCTTAATCCCTTCAACCCTAAATATCCCTTGTGGGTATTTATTATCCCTTGTGGGTATTTATTATCCTTTTGGACTCCTCCAGTGCAAGCGTTTTGTCCAAGTCTACTGTTGCGTGTTTGATATGACAACATAAACCAATGAAAATATCAAACAGTGCATACCCTGATCAGAGTGCTCTTATAGGAGCCCACTTGATCAGGGTCTACACTGTTTGTATATGTAATCACTAATATCTATACAGAGGACTGTATGCTTGAAAGGGTTACGGTGTGTTTACATTCTGTGAGAAGCGAAGAATGTTGATAGTTTACAGTTATTTTCATTTAGTTTGGTTTTAATTTCGTTTAACCCCTTAACTACGTTACTCGACTTGAGTTATTGCAAGCAGTTTGTTTCATTTCCAGACGCCGCATAAGGTAAAGGCCCGGTGTAATTTGGCCCTAAATAATCTATAAAAGTAAAAAAGTTAAGTACATGTATCAATTTAAAGTCTACTTTCAGTCCGAATGACCGCTCAGCCGACTGTACATTTACTCCCCTGATTATTTTATCTATAGTAAAATGCCTACCTTTCAGAAAAGAATTCAGGGTATAAAAGACATAACTTTCAATTCAATTCAATAATACCCATATAGAGTGAGGCCAGTAACCCCATAACATCACCAATTACAGTTTGTGCTATCAATGATTTCCTAAGGTCACTGTCAAAATAAAGGTAAACAACTTTCAATTTCATCCCATTCACTGTGTTTTCATATGCATCCGCCAGGGGAAAAAGTCCTGAAATGAGATCCTTAAAACAATGTCAAGGAAATGACCACAAATAACATTTTTTCCTCAAATATACCATTCAAACTCACTCAGAGGCAACACCAAACATTGCAAACCTTTGAAATTGTATTTTTCAAAGGACTATTTCTGTAACCGTACCCGGACACAGACAGTCATTTCAATATTTCTGAAGTCAAAATACCTTACACTTACATTTGAGAAATACAAGCAGGCAACAATTGATGACGTCATGGCAGTGAGGTGGTTGAACGGGAAGGATAATCGTATTCTCCTCTACAAGTGTGGCCTGTTAAATTCACAATTGGTTCACAACTTCCCTAGTAATAAAGCCCATTATCATTTCATATAGATTTACATTCGCCCAATTCAATTCCACACAAAAAAGACGTTTAATTCGTATAGATGCAACTGCTCGATGAGAGGGACTTATGGATATCTGTTGCAGAGGAGGTGGTGTTTATGGGGCTTTTCTCCGCGAATTAATCTTTCGAATTCGAATAGAAGACATTTGGCGGATTTTTCAAATATGTTTCCTAACCGATACATGTTTTCCTATTAGTGAAAACCATGATAATCGACTAAAATTGAAATACCTTATATAAACAGCATCTGTCTGCAAAGCTGTCAAATTTATGAAGTAAGAATGCTTACATGGGGACTTAATGTGTTGCGTTCGAATGTACACAGCTTCAACAATACAGTTATGGCTGTTCCTTTTAGTGATTATTCGTGTTAACAACCTCTAATGTGGATTAAACATACATGCATACTAATAAAATGTTCATTTAATATTAGAAATTGCAACAAATGTAATGTAAATATAAGAAATGAACTGCTTTGTTTCGGCGTTTTCAAAGCGAAATTAACGACAGAAAATGATCGGCAAATTTACCATGAGTTACTGGCACGATTCATGGTATTTGCCGATCATTTTCTGTCGTTTATTTCGCTAAAAATGCAGAAATTTCAGATCATTTTCTTCCACCACACGTCATCAGTTAGTTATTTTATAAGTTATTCTCTCTCGTTGATCTCTGTAACTTCAAAAGAACACTTCCAGTTCCAATAAAGCAGGGCTGCCATAAGTTGACATGAAAAATCCTAAGATTTCTAAATTTGCATTTTTCAAGTGCGATTTTACAAATCGTACCTTGACCTCATAGCCGTTTTCTTGGTTTGTTGACATGCTTTACTTAATGCATGCTGTAAGTAAAGCAGAATGCGCCTTTGGGCGCATTCTGCTTTACTTTCAGCCTGCTTTAAGCTACAATGTGCTGGAGGAATAAATCCGAAGATTAAGGAAAAATCCGTAGAAATGGCAGCCCTGATAAAGTCTAGTCTATTTTAATTTAACAGTGGTGGTTTCTGCAGTGTAATATTATAGCAAAATGACAAACTGTGCAGCCTTGATCATACGGCTCATAAACAAGGAGCTCTCTGATACAGTGGGGAATGTGTTATTCTTTCCCAATAAACGCGTTAACGCTAAAACGTTTTTTCCACTGCAAACAGTTTTGAGCCTGATCAGCCGCCGGGTAACCCGGCGTCTGATCAGGCTCCAAACTTTTTGACACTCAGACAAAAATGAACTGTAAGAAATATCTAAAAATGATATTTTCTACGTTTTAGTGTTTTGCGTTTGCGTTTCGTTTGCGTTTAACAGGAAAGAATAACGTTTTCTCTACTGCATGCGACACGTACACGCTTCACATAAGTCTCTTTTGACACTGCCAACGGCGCCAGAAGACGACTTTGCAAACAGTTTAGATCCTGGTCAGATGCCGCCCAACGCGGTGTCTAATCAGGATCAAAACTGTTTGATTTTGACACTCGTTGGGACATTTCTTCAGTCAAACAGTCCTAAATCTGACTTGAAAAATATTGCAGACGACACAACAAGTGCAGATGCCGTTTAGCGGTGAGAGCAGACGGTAAAACTTGGCAGCGAAAAAGTTAATATACAATTTGAAAATGTTGCGTGTTCAATAAGAACTGTTTGGTGTTTAGGTTAGCAGTTTGTGCCCCGTGTGCAGCGTGCAGAGTACAGGAAAGAAAACAATTTCATTCCAAATAACCCCGGACGCTCAAACCATTATTTCCACTGCAAACAGTTTGGAGCCAGATCAGACGCCGGGTACCCGGCGTCTGATCTGGCTCAAAACTGTTTGCCACTCAGGTTAGAATGAATAGTTAGAATTGTCAAAATGTTGTTTTTACTCGATTTTGTGCAATGCGTAACATGCGTTTCGTATGCGTTTAAACGGGAAAGAATAATGTTTTCTCCGCTACAATGTACGCCTCACTAGGGGCTATTAAAAATAACTATAATGAGTAATTTAAATTCATTCACCACTGGAACTTGACCCATTTATGCTTGGATATTGCAAAGAGCTCTCCCTATGTGCTTGTTCGAACATTTCATTTTAGATACTGTAAAACATGTTGTTTTTTTTTCGTCATTTATTTTTCGCGTAATACGATTTTGTATTTATTCACGACAGCATGCAATATTTCTAGCAGGTGGTAGCTTAAAGCAGGCTGAATGTAAAGCAGAATGTGCCTTAAGGCACATTTCTGCTTTACTTCCAACCGGCTTTAAGAAGTCACCTACTTTCAAAACAAGAGACATTCGCGAATTAACGCGTAATTATATTCTCGCGGAATAAAACCGGTTTTACATTATACAAGAGTGATCTAATGACACTGCAATGTTTTTTTTCCGTACAACAGAACATTTCGTTTACAATAGCAAACAGTGTAGACACTGATGAGATGCCGCGTAACACGCTATCTCATCAGGGTCTACACTGTTTGCCAAATAGACAATATTAGGCTTAAATGGGTAAAAAAAATGAACAATTCCACTTTCCGATGAAGTGTAGTCTATTTCTAGGTATTAATCATTGGACCTTTTGAAGATTTGCTAACAAATGTCAATCAATGTAAAATGAGATGGTACGGACATGTGACGAGGTCACCAGGGGCATGTCCTACGAACAGTCGTAAGACAAATATTATATATCTCAATCTAATCCTGTCTCGTGACATCTCTTTGGAATCGTCTTTTCAAGACGATTCCAAAAAGATGTCACAACACAGTATTAGATGGAGTCATCAGCAATTGTATTTATTTTTATTTAAGAGTTTTGACTTACGACCGTTTAAGTCGTACGACGTTTCGTAAGACAGGCCCCATGTCTTCCAAAGACACCATTGCAAGGCACAGTGCAGGGAGGGAGGGGGCGAGGCAGACAGAGAAAGCGGTGAGAAGATAATACAGTGTTCGCTCTCTTCAACGAGTCCCTCCTTACAACGACGCTTTCGCTCTTTCCCCAGACAAGACCATTACATGTACAGTGGTAAATACGCTATTCCTACCCATTTAAGCGTTAATCTATGCGTAAGAAACGCATAGTGAACGGTTATGCTAGGTTCACACCAACGGCGCTTTGATGGCGCTTTAAAGCGGCGTGCAAAGCGGCACCAAAGCGTAACAAAGCTTGATTAAAGCGTCAGGGTTGTAATAGATCGTGGGAAAGCTTTGAGTAAAGCGGGACATTCGGCAAGAGCGCCCAATTTTTTTAAACTGTTTAAAAATTTTGGGCGCTCTGTTACGAATTGATTAAAGCGCCTAGAGCGTATCAAAGCTTATCAAAGCTTAACAAAGCTCAGCAAAGCTTGACTCAAAGCGTAGGAAAGCTTAACAGAGCTTGGTTCAAAGCGGGGACTCCATTCTTCACGGTCTGTCACCACTTGACACGCTTCGTTAAGATATCTCAAGATTTGTTACGATCTGGCATGAAGATCTGACACGAGGTCAGACGCTTTCATCAAGATCTGACACGCTTTGTTGCGATTTGTTACGTTTTCATGAAGGACTCTCATGATTTCCCACGAATTGAGACGCTTCGATCAAGGCTTGACACGTTTTGTTAGGCTTTGTTACGCTTGGCAAGCTTCCTCACGCTCTCTCACGCTCTTTCACGCTTTCAAGGGCTAGGATGTAGTTATACAATTTGGAAACAAACATCATGTCTTCTTTAGATAGATAATGCTTTGGTACATCTGGAACTTCTGGATCTTGTTGTTTTGCCATCGTATACTGGAGTCAAAGGTGCAAAGATTTTGTGGTTCTACTGCATCGTTATATGGGCTCTGGATAAAAAGCGGCATTAAATCGGCGATCTTGACATTTTCCATTGCGTAACAGAGCTGAACAGAGCGTACCAATACACAACAAAGCGCGATAACCGTATCAGAGCCTTATTTAAAGCGCCACAATCGCATCAAAGCGTGATAAAGCGTAATAAAGCTTATAAAAGCGTGATTTCAAGCGCAACAAAGCCTGGTCAAAGCGGGATCAAAGCGTGAGGAACCGTAACAAGTCGGGAAATAATTCGCCCCAAAGCGGCAACCAATTCGTATCAGAGCGTATCAGAGCTTATCAGACCGTAAGAGATCGTGATGATTTTGGAAAAGTTAACGAAAATGACGACGCTTTGCTCGCCGATTTAAAGCGCGGCATTCGCCGTTGGTGTGAACCTAGCATTAACGAACGCTTAACGAACGCTTAACGCCTAACGATTTTAACGCGTAAATAAACGATAATACCAGAGATGTTGCGATTGGTGCGTTTCACGCGGAGATTTCGGATCTTATCGATGAAAACCCCACTAATCCGATTAGTGACACCCATAAATCAATAAACCACCCGTCGCGACAGACTTGCATTGGACTCGCCGCTACGATAACGACTGCAATCTTTACTTACCGCATGAAATGTCGGAATATTTGATGTTTTGCTCACTTTGTGAATGACCCAAGTCAATATTTCAGGAGTATTCTTTAGAAAATTAAGACCGACATCCGGGCTCTTTTAAACGCGTAAAGAAACGCGTAAAGAAACGGCTAGGAAACCCGTTTAACGAAACGGATAATAAACGCGTAAGAAACGCGGAAAGTGGGTAGGAATAGCGTATTTACCACTGTATGTCCAACCTATTCATGGCTGCAATATCATCTGCTTAAAATTATCGTCTGCTGTTTTTCTCAAAATTACAAAATGGACATTTTGACAGAAAAACCGTAATGACGAGTGACAAACAGCTTGAATCCAGATCAGACGCCGCGTTACGCGGCGTCTGATCTTGATTCAAACTGTTTGCAAATGTATGCTAATTTCCCTCCCTATAAAGACTCCCTCCGAACAACGAACACAATGTTTGTCTCTCATTGAGTGTCGTTGTAGAGAGGGAGTGCTGTATTACAGAGTGTACATATCTCATTCTAAAGGAAACGGTGCGGAAGACAGAAAACAGAAGGGAATGGAGAAAGCTGGTTGTCGAGATATCTATGGTGCCCAAACGGTCCAAAAAACTACGGGATAGGTGAAGGTCAAACTCAATATACATGTATTCTTGTAGGCGCCCTCTGAACAGGGTATTCACATATGACAAGTGTATTCTTCACATGCATATTGTTTGTAAATGACCAGTATACTCATCGCCAGGGTTGAATGTGTAACAGATAACCTCTTAGTTTTCAACCATAGTTTAATACAGCTAGTACGACTACCATAATAATACAAGTGGATGCACTATGAAAATAAAGTAGAATAGTCCAGTAGGAGTTTTCTCCCTTGGCTTCATCTTTCCTATAACTAAGCTCAAAAAGATTGTTCAAACTACTAACGTAAAGGGTCTTCTGTTAAGTGGTCAGTATTTCGGGATTTTTATACATATTTTTTTTCAACTTTAAATCTAAGCATGTTACGTAAAATTAAGCGATAAATCACCAAGGTTATGTAAAATTAACACTTTTCCTTGAATCTCAGCATTTGCTGATAGAAATTTCAATATAAAACAAAAAGAAAATAAAAAATTTGACCAGGAACCCCTTTGATAAAAAATGGACTAATCCAATATATAAACATGGAAAAATCAACTGGGAATAAATGGGTAAATCTTTAGGTTTAATAGAACGTTCCTAATGAGATCGGGCCGATATCGGTCAATATCGGCTCTCTTCGTGAACGAGCTGCAATCCTGTAAAATGACTGTGCTACCATGATAATTTGCTTATATTTAGCGTTTTGAGTTGAGTCTTGAATCATTCTCAAGCATTTGATTGGTCAGATTTGAACCTAGCCAAACTCAACTCAAACGCTCTATGAGCGTTTAAAAAAGCGTTTTAGTTGAGTTTGAGTTCGCTCACACCTAGGCTCAAATCTGACCAATCAAATGCTTGAGAACGAACTCAAACTCAACTAAAACGCTTTATAAGCCCTGGACCAGAGTTGAGTACGTCCCATCAGTTGACGGAAATGACCGATCGATGTACGTATAGTACCGAAATTGAACGACATTGTCCGATTTCATTAAGGGTATTCTCTTAACCCTTTCATGACCAAATTACTCGGGAGAGTTTTTACCCCTTCGCCGCTTCATTTTCGTCTGATTAAGTATTGCTGTCTGAAAGACACGTTTCAAACAGTTAACTTTAAGATTGTATGACTTAATAGATATCGATAAGAGTGTCAAACAGTTTGGGTCCTGGGCAGACGCCGCGTTGATCAGGACCCAAGCTGTTTTCAAACGCGTTTTATGACGTCATTGAGAGTGAATGGGTTAATACGGAATACTGATTTAAGAATTTCTTTATAAACATTGCAAACATTTTGGAATCATATCAGACGTCTGATCATGCTCCAAACTGTTTGTCACTCAGATTAAAATAAATCGTTAGGAACTTCAAAAAGTCGTTATTTTCTTCATTTTACCGCAATGCGTTTGCGTTCCGAAAAATGCTTTTAAACGGGAGAGAATAACACCTTCCCCACTGTATAAATGCATATGTTCAAATTGGAAATAATGGCGCTTTACTGTACTTTCGATGTTTACTAATGCCATTATTGATAATGTATTGTTATAAATATAGGATATTACATGAGTGTTCATAATTTATTGAATTTATTAAACGAGTCTTTTAGAAAACGATAAAAACGAGGCTTTGCCGAGTTTTTATCGTTTTCTAAAACGACGAGTTTGATAAATCCAATAAATTATTAACACGAATGTTATATTTTTTTTATAACATAACCTAGAAAAGTTATTTATAGCAGTCTTTGAGGTCAAGTGAATGCTAAGCGCGATATAAGTAGATCTATACAGGAATAAATGTTGTTCAAAATTAACCCAGTTCACTAGCATAATGTTTATTTTATTATATGTATTAATAAGCACTTTCATGTAAATCTAATATCGATTAATTACACCAAAAATCTATAAATTGAATCTACACGATGGAAAGAAGATGTTGGAAATTGAACGCATACATTGTAGGACGCATTTTAATTACGTCACAAGTAACGACGCCGTGGCGTGCCTCATTTGCATAGTTATTTAACTAGTAAACAACGGGTGTTATTCAACGCTCACGCCGTCTGTGTAAATTATAAAACAGACTATATACAGTGGAGAATCTGTTATTCTTTCCCAATAAACGCGTTTACGCTAAAACTATTATTTGCAGTGCAAACAGTTTTGAGCCAGATCAGACGCCGGGTAACCCGGCGTCTGATCAGGCTCCAAACTGTTTGCCACCAAGATAAAGAAGAATTATCAGAATTGTCCAAAAATTGTTCTTTTCTACGTTTTAGTGCTTTGCGTTTGCGTACGTTTGCGTTTAAATGGGAAAGATTAACAGATTCTCCACTGTACGTATACAAATACGTATTTAAATTGAAACACACGTGTGTAGGGTGACAACTTGTTGCCGTTTCCCTCCGTTTGACAATTTATATGCTGGAAACCAATATGACCGCAATCATGCTCTGCAAATAGTGTAGACCCTAATCAGTAGGTTCCTTTCATGTTACCCTTATTCTTCCGAATTTTCGTCTGCTTTGAAATTCTCGCCGACAAAAATTGACAAAATTAATTGAGTTTTATGCATTTCCAAATTGATCAACTTAACGACAAGTGTCAAACAGTTTTTATTCAGACCAGACGCCGCGTTACGCGGCGTCTGATCTGAATCAATACTGTTTGCTAAAATCAGCCAAGTCGCAATCGGCAGGTAAATATTTCTTTCTGATCAATGTCTAGACCTGTTTGTACAGATTTATTGTTTTCTAAGACAATTTCAAAGTAAATGTCAAAAATTGAAGACAAAGATGTGTGCGTGTTGTTTGGAGGGAGTTGTTATAGGTAGGGAAATTATGGAATTGCTTACATTTGTACAAACAGCTTGAATCTAGTAAACAGATCTCAATTCAAGATGTTTGTCACTCGTCATTTTATTTCTTATGTCAAAACGCCCGTTACATGTAATATGTTACTTTGGGAAAAAGAGCAGACGGTAGTTTTAAGCAGACGATGTTGCAGCAGTGAAATCGTTGGATATAAATGTATATTTTTGAGGAAAAGCGGCTAGCATTTTTGTGATGAGGAAATCGTTGTAGGGAGAGTCATTGTAGGAATGGAGCACTGTTTTGCAAGTGCATATACTATAGTTTTGTTTACTTTTGTAACTTGATCGGGAATGAATAATGTCGTCTTCAATGTATAATGTACTTACTATTCAGTGGAGAAATGGTCAGTTATATAGATCTGTCACTGTCTGTCTATGTAGTCTAGCTGTATGTTTATTTGTATCTTTCTGTCGGTCTGTCTTTCTGTCTGTCTGTCTGTGTCTCTTTCTCTCTCTCTTTCTGTGTGTGTATATATCTGTCCCCACATGCCTGTTTGCTTGTTTCCCTGTCTGTGTCTGTGTGTCTGTCTCTCTCTCTCTCTCTCTGACTCTCTCTGTATATCTCTCTCTGTCTCTCTCTCTGTCTGTCTCTCTCTGTATCTATGTCTGTTTGTCTCTCTCACTCTCCTCGTCTCACTCGCCCTGTCTCTCACTCATTCTCTCTCTGTACTCCATCTCTCTCTCTCTCTCTCTCTCTCTCTATCAGTCTGTACTTCCCTTTCATTGTTTCCTTTCCTCTTTCACACCCACAAACTAATAGATTTAAATACCTTTATCCGCATTACCTGAACTAAAAGGAGAATAAGCATACGGGTTACTTACCGGAAAAGGCCAGCTTATTATAAGCTGCTTAATTTAAGTACATTTGAATTGGGATAGTCTGTTAGAAATAACAAAACATTTATAACAGTAGACCAATCAAAAGCTGTTATTTTACTCAATCAAATTCGTTCACAAATCCCGTTGCCAGTGCCTATAGCTAGTGAAAATCGTGGAACGAAACAGCAAACATAGAAGTAAACTGAAAGTGCATTAGTCTTGACTTAGAGCGATACAGGGTGAGACACACACCAACCAGGTAAGCAAACTGAAACTTTATCAATTGATACTTTAACCCATTTGCGCCCAGTGGATTCTTCCATGTTTTATATTGGATTAGTACATTTTTTATCAAAGGGATGCCTGGTAAAAAAAATATTTTGTTCAATATTGAAATTCCTATCAGCAAACAGTAAAGACTCTGATCAGACGCCGCATCATGCGGCGTCTGATTAGAGTCTACACTCTTTGCCTATGTCCCATATATGGACTCGTGGGTACAAGTGGCTTAATATATGTGCCGAATTATGTTTAGTTTTATAAGTAACCGCGTGGCACAAAATAATTAAACAAACTCCTAAAAAGGTCAGTTGTCCAGTGTGTAATCCGGCACATGTATATTATATGGCCTTTCTTTGTGAATCCTCGATTTGTTCCCAACGAACTATCTTTTTTAACTCATTCACCCCTGAAACTTTTCATGGACAATTCCAATTTTAAAAAAATAAGTCTAGTCCATTTTTGACACGTTAGGGTTTCAAAATGACATACAGTATAGACCCTGCTCAGAGGGTTCCTTAAGGAGCCTTCTGATCAGG
Organism: Gari tellinella; assembly: GCA_922989275.2. Lineage (NCBI taxonomy): Eukaryota > Metazoa > Mollusca > Bivalvia > Cardiida > Psammobiidae > Gari > Gari tellinella. The sequence continues at coordinate 18,477,791 of OV277868.1, forward strand.
GTCTACACTGTTTGCATGGGACAAGTGTAATCCTCTCAGGTACACTGTTTGTAAATGACTAGTATACTCGTCACTAGGGTTGAATGTGTGAAAGGTGTTGTTTGTGGAGTTCTTTTTTAAAATAAATACTTGCGCTAGTTTGGTACAGTACCTTTACAAAATTGAGAAGCATTACAATTATGGTGAACGGTGTCAAATAGTTTGCATCCAGCAGGGTCCAATGTTATAAAGCGTTTGAGTTGAGTCTGAGTTTGTTCTCAAACATTTGATTGGTCAGATTTTAGCTTTTGATCAAATCTGAGCAATGAAATGCTTCAGAACGATTAACTAACATTGAATCTAGATCCAGACCAGACGCCTAGATACTCTTCTCATCTGGATACATACTGTTTGCAAGTACGTTGTATTAAATGTAGTTAGTAATTAAAGTGGCAATCGGAAGAGGGTTTAATATTCACTTTACATTGGAAAAGTCTTTCCCGTTGAGACGAAATATATGCCCAGCGCAGTGTAAATAAACTATAGAAATGATAACAAGTGCATACAACTGTTGGAGATTTGTTTTTACCCATTTATTCCCAGTGTATTATTCCATGTTTATGTATTGGATTAGTCCATTTTTTATCAAAGGGATGCCTGGTCAAACTTTTCATTTTCATTTGGTTTTATGTTGAAATTCCTATCAGCAAATAGTGTTGACTCTGATCAGACGCCGCATCATGCGGCGTCTGATCAGAGTCTACACTGTTTGCCTATGTCCAATACATGGGATTGTGGGCACACATGGGTTAATCACAATGGCAAACAGTTTGAAGCCTGAACAGACGCCGTGTCACCCGGCGCCTGAACTTGGTCTAAACTGATTTTATTCACGGAAAGCGCGTTTATTTGGCACGAATAGCGTTTTCTCTATTGTATCGAATAAATAGATTGTATCGAATGCTCTTTCGACGTTAACCCATTTATGCCCACGATCCCATATATGGGACAACGGCAAACAGTGTAGACGCTGATCAGACGCCGCATTATGCGGCGTCTGATCAGAGTCTATACTGTTTGCTGACAAGAAGTTCAATATGATCAGACACCCCTTAGATGAAAATGGACTAATTCATTATATACGCATGTGGGAATCAACATGGCGCAAATGGGTTAAAAAGGCAGGGTTTACTGTATTATTTACTTAAACAATAAAATGTCAGCCATTTTGCTGCCAAAAGGCTATCTAAGTCGAACGTGTGTTACAGTGGAGAATCTGTTATTCTTTCCCGTTTAAACGCAAACGTACGCAAACGCAAAGTACTAAAACGTAGAAAATTACAACATTTGGACAATTCTGATAATTCTTGTTTATCTTGGTGGCAAACAGTTCGGAGCCTGATCAGACGCCGGGTAACCCGGCGTCTGATCTGGCTCCAAACTGTTTGCACTGCAAATAATAGTTTTAGCGTAAACGCGTTTATTGGGAAAGAATAACACATTCTCCACTGTACAGTGGAGGTGTTATTCTATCCCGTTTAATCGAAACGCAAACTCAAAGCATTTAAATTGAGAAAATTACATTTTTTTTAAAATTCTTTACGATTTGTGTAAATCTGAGTAGCAATCAGTTTGGAGCCTGATCAGACGCCGGGTTACCCGGCGTCTGATCTGGCTCCAGACTGTTTGCAATGGAAAAAACGATTTAGTGTAAACGCGTTTATTGGGGAAAGAATTACGTCTTCTCCACTGTAAGTCTTTCACCCCTGAAACTTTCAATAGACAATAGACCTGTTTCGAATTAAGCTTAGTCCATTTTTGACTTTTGATGTTTCGCCGTAAATTTTAACAAGTTGCATACCCAGATCATATGACTCATGAAGAAGTCTCCTGGTCAGGGCCTACACTGTTTGCATAGGACAGTTGTCCTCTTCATATGGCCCTACGCTGTCTGTTACATGGAATGACGAATATACTCATCGATAGGGCAGAGTGTGTTAACTCCTTCTCAGCAATTTAAAACTTTTTTGGCAGAATAATATCGATTTGCCATTTGAAATGTTACCTTTTTTTATATATATATATATAATATATTGAAAACTGACAAACAGTAAAGACCCTGATCTGAGGGCTCATACAGGAGCCCTCTGATCAGGAACTTCACTGTTTGCATAGGACAAATGCACTCTTTACGGGTACACTTTTGGTAAAGCATGCATATACATGTATGCGTCACTAGGGCTCAATGAGTTAATCAGTTTGTATCCTGATAAAACGCCTACTACTACTTCACTATTTGCCAAGTGGCCAATTGGCAACATTGGCAGTGAAAGGTATAGAGGAGTTTTAACCTATAACTTGTTTCAAGTATGGAAGGTAGCTGACCACTTAAAGTAGGTTGAAAGTAAAGCATTCAACCTGCTTTAAGCTATCATCTGATAGAATGTAGAAAATATTTCTGATGATATATGTTCACGAATGTATTTTCTTCAGTGAAGGAATAAATGAAAGGCGTAGAAATGGGTGGGAAACGGGACCAAAAGTTTTGTCCGGTTTAGAGAGAATTCTGGTATTTAGAGGTTCCGGTTTAGAGGGGTTTTACTGTACACCCTTTCGTTGCCAGGCCCTATCACACTTACATATGCAACAGTTTGGATCCATATCAGAAGCCGCGTCACGCAGCGTCTGATCAGGATACAAACTGTTTGATAATGTATGAAGCAGACGAAAAGTTTAAGCTGACGATACTGTGTTCGGTGGATTATTACGTCATAATTACAGCGAAAGGGTTGGAGACCCATACATGAAATTACATTTGAAATGTCGCTAAGCAGGTGTTTGTGTAAAATAATTTTGCAAAGGAAATCTGATGCGTTATTGAATGCTGTGTAGATTAAGAATATTTGTTTACTTTACAGTAACCATGTCTGAGAGAAAGGCCGTTATCAAGAATGCCGACATGTCGGAAGAGATGCAGCAAGACGCTGTAGACTGCGCCACACAAGCCTTGGAAAAGTACAACATTGAGAAAGACATTGCTGCTTACATCAAGAAAGAATTCGACAAAAAGTACAACCCAACCTGGCATTGTATTGTTGGCCGAAACTTTGGAAGCTACGTAACCCACGAGACCAAACATTTCATCTATTTCTACCTCGGACAAGTTGCCATCCTCATGTTCAAGTCTGGTTGAAATCGGCTTGAGACACTAATATTCCATACATTGCTCAGAGCTCCGACCCTGCCGCATGACGCATTTCGTGTTAACTCAACGATGGTGTTAACATGGAAATCTCTTAAATTATTTTTGTATGAAAATGTAACAGAAACGTTTATCTGGGGCATTTGTTTTTGTTGTTAGAAATTGTTAGATATTTTTTCTTGCCAAATGCGTCTTAACTAGCACGTGTTAACATGACTGATTATAAATTTATAATAAAATACAATAAACCTCTAAAGAAACATCAAATTATACGCCTTGTCGTTGTTTATTATCATTGAGTAACGGGTCAATAAAGGACAAAAGTATTAGTATTTTCTTCTGAGCTGTCCAATTAATTTTAGATTGGGACATTCTAAAACTTTAAAAGGGATGAGTTTTCTCTACAGCCAGTTAGAGATACGGATATCTGTAATTTTTGTGCGTAAAGAACAGTAGATGATACAATCTGAGTAGCAAACAATCTGAGTAGCAAACAGGTTGGAGCCTGATCAGACGCCGGGTTACTCGGCGTCTGATCTGTATCCAATCTGTTTGCACGGGAAATAATAGTTTTAGTATATGCGTTTATTGGGAAGAATAAGATATCAGTAAAGTTAGCGCATCGGTCTCGTGCTGCACGAGGATCATACTTATCTCAAGTAGGAAAGTGTAGATTACATATTCGATGTAACCTTGCTTACCTAATTACTATTATTAACTATTCTGTTCTAAAAATAAATCGGACAGTTCAGAAAAATCGGACAATGGCGGGTCAATAAAGGACGAAAGTAATGTAGGAAGCTCTTTATTTTTTCTGAGCTTTCTATCTGCCTCTTGAAGCGAAGGGCCTGCATTAACCCTTTCACGCCAAATGGATTCTTCCATGTTTAAATATTGGATGAGTCCATTTTTTATCAAAGGGATGCCTGGTCAAAATTTGCATTTTCATATTGTTTTATATTAAAATTCCTATCAGCAAACAGTGTAGACTCTGATCAGACGCCGCATAATGCGGCGTCTGATCAGAGTATACACTGTTTGCCTTATGTCCCATATATGGGATCGTGGGCACAAATGGGTTAAGCAGTCACCAGTCTTTGCATACCCCTATTCGACCATAATGGTTTGTCACTCTCTTTAATCCATTACATATGTACCTCATAGCCTGTTTCTAGTATTGACTATTGGTGCCTACTTAAAGCAGGTTGAAAGTAAAGCGTCTGATCTAGATTCCAGCTATTTGCAAATGTTAACCAAGTATTAATTTCTCTTCCTATAACAGTTCCCTACGAACAACACACGCAAGCTTCGTCTTCCATTGGGTGTTGTTGTAGAGAGGGAGCAATGCATATACATGTACCAATTGCTCGTGGACATTGGTGCACGCATAAATTGTGATTCAAGTTAAAAGTATCGGACAATAACGATATAATACGGAACTATACCTATCAACCCTAAAATCAAAAGTAAATTCGTTTATCTTTGCCAAAGGTAAGCTCCGCCCTGTCAGTTGAATAAAATCGGCCTATATACATACAAAATGTAGGGTAATCGAAGTAGAACGGCATTGTTCGTCCATACAGTGGCAGACCATTTCATATAAATAGCAAACAGTGTAAACCCCGAAGAGACGCTGCAATTTACAGCGTCTCAATGTCTACAATGTTTGCTTAATCCATTACCTCAGTCATAGCCTGTTTCTACTTTACATGTACGGTATGTGACCACTTAAAGCAGGTTGAAAGAAAAGCAGCATTCTACTTTACTTTCAGTCTGCTTTAAGCTATTGTCTGCTTGAATATAGAAAATATTTCTTATGCTTATAATTTGTGACAGTATGAGTTGAAACTATTTTCTTCAGTAATGGAATTAATTAAAGACGTAAAAGGGCGTATTCATGGGAAAATGGGTTAAAATGTCTGCTTTTGTGGACATAGGGATTTATAGATTGATATAGCCGTAGTGTTGCTGATAAAGAACAAAATCAAATACAGGCTATTGATACGATATCTATAGCACAATGTAATCCACTTTCTCCAATCTTACCCCTTTCACTGCACTGGCAGCTGCATATTTTGGATCCGTTCAATGTTCGAGTTTATACTCCTCAGACCAGGATCCAAACTGTTCGACACTCTTATTAATATTTCTCCAATTATCAGTATTCAATCTAATTTTGATATTTACCCATTAGTGCCCACGATCCCATATATGGGACATAGGCAAACAGAGTAGACTCTGATCAGACGCCGCATTATGCGACGTCTGATCAGAGTCTACACTGTTTGCTGATAGGAATTTCAATATAAAACAAAATGAAAATTTTGACCAGACATCCCTTTGATAAAAAATGGACTAATCCAATATATAAACATGGTAGAATCCACTGGGCGTAAATGGGTTAAGCTAATATAGACGGATTATGTTTAACAGACGGTGCTGTGGCAGTGCAGTGGTGGAATTTAAGCTTGGCCAGTGTCCAGATCAAAGATATGTCGCCGCGTCCTTGCGAAAAGGGGTTAATCCCTTCACTACCATTAGGTCATCTGCTTTAACCCTTTCAACCCTACAGCCCTCTGTAGAGATTACTCATTACATATGCAAACAGTGTAGACCCTGATCAGAGGGCTCCTATAGGAGCCCTCTGATCATGGTCTGCACTGTTTGATATTTTCATTGGTTTTTGTTGTCATACCAAAACATGCAACAGTAGATTGGTTCAAAAGTCTTGTACATGTACTAGAAGAGTCCAAAAGAATTGTAAATACATGTACCCACAAGAGATATTTAGGGTTGAAAGGTTTGAACAATTGCCACATGATTTTATGTCTTAAATATAAATTTTATGTTTTTAGATATTTTGAAATGAGTAGCAAACGGTATGGATCGGGATCAAAAACGCTGAGTTTCTCGGCGTATGATCAGGATCCAAACAATTTGCAAATAACCATTGTACTCGCGATAAGTAAGTAAAAGGATTACACATTTTCACTGCCATGACGTCATCAACTTTAAACAATTGTCGTCTGCTTTTATTTATAAACTTAAATATTTAGTTATTTTGACTTATGGAATGTTGAAATGAGTGTAAAGCTGTTTGTATCCTGATCAGACGCCGCGTCGCGCGGCGTCTGATCAGGATCCAAACTGTTTTCAAATTAATAGTGTACTCGGGGTAAGGCAGTGAAGGGGTTAAATGGAAGAGACTAAATGCATGTATATGTAGCACATACCGACGATACAGTCTAATCCATTATTACCATAATTTTAAAGGAAGGGCTTTTATTACAGGCTTATTACTGCTTAATATAGGCATGTTTTAATTACGGAAATAGATCTAAGTTTAATATCGAAACTTATGTTCTGCATAAGTGTTGCTCTTCAGTTAACCTGCCAACTGTTTTAACCCATTCAGAACTAGCGACTTTGATATTCATTATTTGTAAACAGTGTACATGTGAAGAGTACATGTTCACCTTGCAAACAGTGACGACTCTTATAACATGGCTCTTTAAGGAGCCCTAGTCCAAGTAATGTAGACGCATGATGAATCTAGCGTCCAAATTCACTTGCTCGATTCCCGATAGCAATGAAACGGATATCGCGTTGACATTAACAAGGTCAGTCACGCGGATTAAAGTTCTATTATAAGGTCAAAAACATTTTTAAAAAGTATTCTGCACAAGAAAAAAATAATTCCCTACCCCTTTTCTTCTTTATTTCACAACTTTCGTCAGTTGAGCGAAAGAAATCCGAGAGAATAAGAGTTGAATCTTCAACTTCCGGTTAACAAAAACGTCAGCTTCCGGTCAAAGAAATAAGAAGAATAAAAATACAAACGAATCCAAAAATTAAAATGGACGGGGAGCCAGCGAGCCGATTTTCGTTCAAACCGGAAACGGAAATTGGTATTCTTGTTTTTTATACATGACCTTACATGATCTTTGTTCTACAATGGCCGGTTAGTGAGTGTTCGGATTTAAACTATAGCATATGGCGCTTAGGTAGTTGTCATTATAGCTTTTGTCAAAAATATTGAATTCTCTTTTCCAGTCATCCGGGTATTTAATGTCATACGCATACTCTCGGTCCTTCATTCGGATGGCGACGGTCTTATTCGGAGAAAAAAATCATTCTAATTTTCGGTAAAATCACACTTTTGCAACTTATGTAAGACCTTCGTAGTATTCATAGGACCTATTCAGATAATAATGAGTAAAAAGAATGAGATTTAACGCCCTGTTGCTCAAACTTATGTAGATTTCGGGTTTGTTGTCCCCGAGTGCGCGTGCTCGCTAAGTGTAAATAAAGGGGGTATGACGTCACACTGGAAAAGAGAATAGAAAGGCAGAAATTGTAGACTTCACCACCAAATGTGTGCAGACAATGTTCAAATTCAGAGAAAACGTGTTCGAAGTCGTAACGCGGCGTGATCTGGATTCAAGCTGTTTGCAAAGGTAAGTCAATTTCCCTCCCTATAACGACTCCTTCCAAACAACGCACACAATTGTTGTCGCTCACTGAGTGTCGTTGTAGAGAGGGAGCGCTGTATATTCGTCCTTTACAAACAGTGTACCTGTTACATTTTCACTATGAAAAACAGAGTGGATCCATACCATAGGGATCATACAAGGTTTGCTTACCGTGTTGAATATATAAATTGTAAAAAACGTCCTTCATACTAAAAGATGGACAAATAATAACTGGAAAAAGGAATTGTCTATATGAAGTTTCAGGGGTGAATGGATTAACCCGTTTTATGCCTAGAGTCTTATAAAAGGGGACATAGGTAAACAGTGTAGACTCCGATCTGACGATAAATTTCTTTCAAATTTGTTCATTCTTCTGAGTAAATTCGTTTACTATGTATGACTTAAGTATGCATGATGTTTAATTAGAACTGTATTGGTAGAATATTTATGATACCTTTAAATAAGGAGGGAACATTTTTTCATATTATATTATACGTTTCTCGAGTTTTCTCCCTTAGTTAGCAATAGTGTTCGCCGAAATTTACCGCACTGCAAACTTTATGACATTTGAAAGGACAGAGATTAAAAATGCAAAGTTTTCTGCAATTAAAAAATAATTTTAAAACTTAACACACAGAGGCACATTGATCTAAAGTATATGTTAGCCATCGCTGCAGAGAGCATAAGAGAAAACAGTGTGCTATTTTTAGCACAGTATGTAAATTACCACCCTTGATTGTATTGCACAACAGTATCGATACTTCTACAAGCTATACTATCGACTGGCTATGTCAAGTGGGTACTTTGTACAGAATTTGCTATTGGCCTTTTGGCTGTTACTGGATCCACGCCGCCGTCGAGGAGGAAGGGGACTACCATTACCTTGGGCCGGCCATTTGGCTAGCCTGCCCACTGACGCCATCCAGCTAAGTCTTTTGTTTTGTCTGTCACCATGCCAATAAGCACCACTGATTAGTCTTTTCTAGCACTCTAAAGGAGGTGTAATATTTCAATAGGCCATAGGTTCGAATCCCATAGAGACCAATTTTTTTTCTTCTTTATTTTTGTATATTTTCTCAAAATATTTATATTAAAGAAATGCACGTGTAATGCTAATACAGAGAAACCTCTCTATAACGACCGCTCAAACAGGTCAAATTGAGTTCATACACTACAGGTGACAACATGAGCTTTCTGTTTCACGTTCACGTTACGGTACGCTTAACACAACTAAAGTTTGCACATATGAGCCAAGTCTTAATGTTCCATCCCTATAACGACTCCCTCCGAATAGCAAACACAATCTGTATCTCCGATTGGTTGTCGTTGTATAGAGGGAGTGTTGTACATAGCACAGCGTCCGATCAGCTAGATTCAAAATGTTTGCAAATGTTAGTCAGATCCCTCTTAGGGTGGGAAGATTTCAAACACATTTAACAAATTTTACAGCCTTGGAGAATACCAGCAAAGCAAGTCATCTATAGCTGATTGATATGTTGAAGATGAAAAAAGAGAATGATGATTGTAATTCATGAGAAAGAGGACGACTTTAGGATTTATTCTGAAGCGTGTTGGGTTTTTTCCAAAGAAAAACATATTTGTATTTTTATTTTCCACTAAGAGATTCTTGTATTGGAATGAAAATGAAAGGAGAAAGTTTATAGAGAGGTTTTATCGTATGCATAATGTAATGAGCGTTTTATAAATATAACTTATATATCGCCCAAACATGAAAAATAAGAAAAATGCGCGACTCATCAAGGTTTTCACTAAAAGCACAAGCTGATTGTAAAACCATACAACCGAATCTCGAAACAGTGAAGAATATGTTATTCTTTCCCGTTTAATTGCAAACAAAACGCAAACGCACTGCAATAAAATGGAAAAAATAACAATTTTTCGACATTTCTGATTATCTTTTTTAATATGAGTGGTTAACAATTTGGAGCCTGATCAAACGCCCTGGCTCCAAACTGTTTGCATAGGAAATAAAATATTTAACGTAAGTTTTTACGTGGTTCTTGGGAAATAATAGCGTTTTATAACAGTTTGTAGCTCCAACTAACCCGTTTAACTAACCCGTTGTCTTCGGTTGAATTTCGATAACGCGAATATAACAATTTATTATAAGATCATCAGAATTAATTCGTTCAGTTCACTGCTGTTGCTTTACTCCATTACTGCGCCTAGCCACGAGTACAATTATAATTATACATGTAGTTACATGTATTTGCAAACAAGTTGGATTCTGATCGGACGCGTAACGCGGCGTCTGGTCCCAATCCAAACTACGGTATCTGCAAATAACTAGTGTACTCGTGGTAAGGCAGAGAAGGAGCTATGATTTCTTTTTTTACATGCTAGAAATAACTATGAAGTATAGTACAGCATCCAATCAGAAACGTGATGCTGGGCTAATGGAACCATGCCTCCAAAAACCACTTCATCACTTTCACAAATCACTTTTGATACCTTTATAGTACAGAAAGAGGTTACACTACATTTGGGACATTAATAACGGAACAAAATAAAGGTAAGTTTTACCTATGTATATTCATTAATTTATATGTTTATCTAATCATTGTATAACATTTTCTTTATTGTCCCGTATCGTTTTCTGTGTTAAACCCATTACCCCATAAATACCCCTTTAATTCATTCCTCTACTGAAGAAAATTGTTCCAATTTATACTGTTACACTGCATAAGACCAAAAAAATATACAAAATACAAAAATATTCAAATAAAATTTTTCGGATTTGAAATTGTCGTCTGCTTAAAAAAAATAAGAAAACTAAAGACCAGTGTCAAACGATTTGAATCGAGATCTGTCCCAGTGCTTATAAAGCATTTGAGTTGAGTCTGAGTTCATTCTCAACCATTTGATTGGTCAGATTTGAGCCTAGGCTCAAATCTGACCAATCATATGCATGAGAATGATTTCTGACTCAACTCAAACACTTTATAAGCATGGAACCAGACACTGCGTTACGCGACGTCTGGTCTTGAATCAACTTATTTGAGGGGGTAAAATCGCGATCGGTGAGTCTGCTTTTATTTCTATAGTTAAGACCTTCAGGCAGTTTGGTTTATCAAAGAAGCGCATGATTACTCATCTGCACCTATAGGTACTGCTATATGATTATATAATAGTAGACAGGTATAACAATGAGTAATTTTTATCGGCAATATGTATGTAATCAACACCCTTTTAACCCATTCACTCTCAATGACGTCATAAAGTGCATTTGCAAACAATTTCGATCCTGATCAGACGCCGCATCTGATCAGGAACAAAACTGTTTGCCTTATTTTGAAATTACGACAGTTACATTGTATATTGTTTTAACGATGTTGCAGACAACAACATTGAAGTATTGCGTTAAGCTGTCACCTGTCTTTTATACCTGTCAATCAGCCATTGTTTTGGTGCTCGTAATAGAGAGGTTGCACTAAAGTCACTGCAGCCTTTTTCGCATCATTTAAAATACAAAGTACCAAATAGGTGAGACTCTTGTAATTCGTCGCTAATTACAAAGTACGACGTCTAAGTCTATCAGGGACCATTCAGGGTACAGTGCTCCCTCTCTACGACACCCAATGGGAGACACAGGTTATGTGCGTTGTTCGGAGTGAGTCGTTATAGAGAGGGAAAATTAAGACTTGGCTTACATTTGAAACAGTTTGAATCCAGATCAGACGCCGCGTGACGCGGCATCTGATCTGGATTCAGGCTGTTTGTCACTCGTCATTATATTTTTGCTACCAAAATCTCCACTTACATGTAATTTTTTTAAGCAAACGATATTGCAGCATTCAAAGTGTTAGTCACCTTTAGGAAACTACGACAAGGGTCGTTGTAAGGAGGGAATCGTTGATGGGAAGGTCGTTGTAGATAGAGAACACTGTATATGCTTTTTGCTAATGTTTATACTTTTGTGAATAATGGACATTAATTACTGGGCTAAGCGTCATTCTATACAGAAGCATTTCTTTCAGACACAATGACTGACAAAAAGGCCGTGATTAAGAATGCCGACATGTCAGAAGAGATGCAGCAAGACGCTGTAGACTTCGCCACACAAGCCTTGGAAAAGTACAACATCGAGAAAGACATTGCTGCTTACATCAAGAAAGAATTCGACAAAAAGTATAATCCAACCTGGCATTGTATTGTTGGCCGAAACTTTGGCAGCTACGTAACCCATGAGACCAAACACTTCATCTACTTCTACTTGGGCCAAGTGGCCATCCTTATGTTCAAGTCGGGTTGAGCCTGTTCGCTATGTTACTTTAATAAACCAAATAAAGACTAAGTGCTACGTATACAAACCACAAATGCTGTTCAATTATCTTAATGAAAATACAGGGGGTGCGTTATTCTTTCCCGATAGTGTTTGTGCTAAAACAAGTATTTCCTTTCGCGGCAAACTGTTTGTAGCCAGATCAGACGCCGCGTCTGGTCTGGCTAAAAACAGTTTGCCACAGAAACTAAAGGAAAGTGTAAACATTTCGAAATGCTTGCTCGTAAATACCTTCAATGCCAACGAAATGTGTGTTTTTTTTAAAAAAAAGAAACAACAACAGTTCACCCTAGAGTGACAGATTGACCTCCTCGTGTACAGTAAGGGTGCCTTATAAAGGACAATGTAATGGATCTCTGTATGAACCATGTCCTGCATCGAGCAATCACCTGTGTTTATTGAAGACCGAGACCAGATTTTGTTTTGTTTTCCTTTTTCCGGGGGAGGGGCGGGGTGTTCCGTTTTGTTGTTACGTGTTTTTCTTTTCTTTTCGTTTTTTTTTTTTGGGGGGGGGGGGGGAGTTCTTGTTGTTACTGTTTTTTGTTGTTTTAATTTTCGGGATTTTTTGTTGTTGTTGATTGTTTTTTGAGGGGGGAGGGGGGATAGGGGTTTGGTGTCATTGTGTTTTTGTTGGGTTGGAGGGGTGGCTATTGTTCATACATTTGTACCAGAACCAGTATGGGATGCAGATCGGGCATCCTGTTACCCGGCGTCTAGTCAGCCCCAACGCCGTTTCACGCTTCGTTTAAAAGAAACACGCAGGACTTTAAAAAATCTGTACGTTTTTTTTAGAGTAGCGTTTTATTTATTTTAACGCCTTCTGAAGTCTTCACGGTATCAGATGTCTTGATATTTTTTGTCAATTTGTGTCCAACAAATGCCAGAGATATCGGCCTTAGTGGTGAAAAAAGTTAAAGTTTACATAACTTTGCCATTTCCCTTAACACTTTACTCCATTCATACGCATTTTACTCCTTTTATTTATTCCTCCTCTGAATAAAATAGTTCCATTTTGTACAGTCATGAATAGGCATTTTAAGAAATATGGTTTATATCCTACATGTACAGTGGAGAATGTGTTATTCTTTCCCAATAAACGCGTTTACGCTAAAACTATTATTTACCGTGCAAACAGTTTGGAGCCAGATCAGACGCCGGGTAACCCGGCGTCTGATCAGGCTCCAAACTGTTTGCCACCAAGATAAACAAGAATTATCATAATTGTACAAAAGTTGTACTTTTCTACGTTTTAGTGCTTTGCGTTTGCGTACGTTTGCGTTTAAACGGGAAAGAATAACAGATTCTCCACTGTAGCAGATGGTAGCTTAAAACTGTCTGAAGTAAAGCAGAATGCGCCTTAATGCTCATTCTGCATTACACACAAATTGCTTTAAGTTGTTCCTGGCTTGAAAACAAGGAAACAGGCTATGGAGCAATGGGTAATCTACAAAATGTAATTATTTTACAATGATAACATTTAAACTATACACAGGCTCTGACAGATATATGATCTCATATATGTACACCATTTCCATTTTCAATTCATTGTAGATAATAGATAATAAAACTAATATTACATAATAGTGTTTATTATTTGATTGTTAATTAAATTTCCATTCTTTCCCAATTCATAAAACTTCGTACGACAAGTGCTGTCGTACGTCAGATTATAAAATTCTCAATTATTAGTTTAATTCTCTATCTAATCCTATATTGTGACATCTCATCTCTTTGGAATCGTCTTGGACAGACGATTCAAAAAGGAGGTCATAAGATAGGATTAAATAGAGAAATCAGATGACGTACAGCGTAGACAAAGATGAGACGCCATTAAACAGCAACCCCTCTCTATATTACGACCACTAAACTGTGTTAAATATTAGTTGTTTACAACAGGTGATTGCTTAAAGTAGTGACAATAAAACAGAAAGCCATTCAATAACCAAGAATGCAAGATGGGAGGTGAAGAAAGCACGATGTAATTCTACCTTTAATAACTTTCCATAGCAGTAGGTTATTTTCAGATACAGTGGAGAATGTGTTATTCTTTCCCAATAAACGCGTTTACGCTAAAACTATTATTTACAGTGCAAACAGTTTGGAGCCAGATCAGACGCTGGGTAACCCGGCGTCTGATCAGGCTCCAAACTGTTTGCCACCAAGATAAACATGAAATATCAGAATGCTCCAGAAGTTGTACTTTTCTACGTTTTAGTGCTTTGCGTTTGCGTACGTTTGCGTTTAAACGGGAAAGAATAACAGATACTCCACTGTACCTATATATGTGGGTTACGATAAGCCAATTTGGTAAATTTGCGTGACAGTAAACTAAAAAAGGCTCTCTCATTTTGTCTTCCTTTCTTTTTGTATATGTATGTCTATCTTTCTGTCTGTTTGTCTGTCTCTGTCTTCCTCTCTCTGTGTCCCTTTGACTCTCTGTCACAGTATCTGTAGTTGTCTCGTTCTGTCAGTATTAGGCTGTCAGTTTCGCTCTCTCTCTCTCTCTCTTTCTCCCTCTATCTCTCTTTCTCCCTCTCTGTCGTGTCCATTTTCTCTTTCTCTATTTGTATATATACATTTAAAAGAAAGAAACTCAGAACGAGTAAATTAAGTAAAACAGGTTGAAGACATTCACTGGATATATATATATATATATATATCCCTGTTTCTTTGTATGTGTCTGTCCTTCTCTGTCTCTGTGTATGTCTGTCTCTTTATTTCGTTGCCTATCTCTCTCTCTCTGTTTCTCTTTGTGTCTGTCGCTATGTCTGCATCTTTGTCCGTCGCTCTCTCTCTCTCTCTCTCTGTTTGTCTCTGATTGTATGTGCGTTTCTCTCTGTCTTCTTCCCTGAATCTGTCTGTTCCTCTGTATGTCTCTTTCTCTGTTTCTCCCTGTTTGGCCCTCTCTCTCTCTTTCTTTCTCTTTCTCTCTCTTTCTCTCCTTTCTTCTTCTTCTCTTTACATACAAATTGTTCCGGTCTACTTTACATATAAAACCTTCTCCTCCACAGACATCAGTGCAAATACTCTGTATACAAATTATAATGCAAGTGACTGCTCTTGGCAGAGGGGATAATCTCGGTCTATAAAAGAGAAAAGATTCCCTATGACAATTAAGACCCAAAACTGCGGCAAAGTAGGATGGTAAAGGAGTAACAACTTCAAGATAATTTGATCATGAAAGTGTTATGGCTTTCTTAATAACACTTCGCGCGGCTCTCCTGGTTTAAACGTGTGGCTGATCTAGCTTGGTCCTTACTACATGTATCTTCATGGGTTACGCAGGATAAAGATTAGTATGGCTATAACGCTGTTTCATATTTATTAATCTTTCTGGGTTATCTTCGTTTACTTAAGGTACTTCGCGGGTGCGCTTAGTTTCCATACAAGGTGTCATGAAGCTTTTCTTAAAGAATGGTAATAGCCAAAGAAACAATGTGTGAAAATATAGGCAAAATTTATCGTGTGGTTTGTCTTTAAGGTCTCTTTTTCTGACAAAAACCTGGAATTTTGATGATTTTATTTTTCTCAAAAATAAAAAAAGCTTATGACTTTAAGTCTCGCCCAATAAGTAGCCCACAGCATTTATTACAAAAAAAGCTAAAAACATTTAGAATAAATGTGTTCAGAAAGATGTTATCGGCTATTTAAATTTTGCAATATGCTAAAAATTGAATTACAAAAAACTGACTCATTCAATGTATATTTTTTTCATTTTATTCAAATGTATAGTTGATGAAGTAGTTGGTCAGAAAAAATTTGAAAATATTACAGTCAGGATTTGTTGTAATATCAGTTTTTTCTTATTAAAATATTGGAAAGAAGTTGAAATACAGTTACCTACCTTAAAATTGAAATTCTGTCATTAAAATGCATTATTTTTCATTCATGGACTTGCATACAAGCTTATTTGTATTGTTTAAACATAATAATAGGTAATATCGATCTTGAAAAGCTTCAATATATGACTTAATAGTTCGATCAAATTTTATACACGTATACCAATTTTATGGACTTGTAAGTCATTCAAATAAAACGTACATGTAAGTGGACATATAATTTGACCGTATATAACATCACAAATTCTAATCAACGAAGACTAAACATAACATGTCCCTTGATCACTGATGTACAAGTCAATAAATAAATCGGACGCTTCATTTAAAAAAAAAGATTTGGATCGAATGAGAATCGAACCTATGACATTTCAATTGCTAGTCAATCACTCTACTGACTGCGCTATGAAGAACTACACTGAATCGTATCAACATTTCCTCCTTTATATAAACTTTCTAGTACAAGCACGTGCGGAAAAAGTCTATGTCGTCAAGACGCATTTCCGCTCGCCCGGAAGAGTGACTTCCGTATGCGAAGTACCTTAATCTAAGTAAAACTACATAATGCATAAATATCAATCTATTGGGAACAGTACCTTTTATTTAAGGGAGGGAACATGTTGTCATATAATATTACTCGTTCCTCGAGTTGTCTACCTTACTTGTAGTTGTGGTTCACCGAAATTCACTGCACTGTAAACTTAGTACTATAAGACGAAAACAAAACACAGGGTACATAAAATATTCAATATATTTTTTATTACTTGGCCTAAATTTATGAAAATCAGTAGATTGAAAATATTGGCTAATGTTCAAAATTTCTGGTGGATAAAATCACGCAATCTCGTTAAAGTTCGCCGTACGCGGGTAGGGTGTGAAAATGCAAAATACCCGTGTAAAATTTATATATTTAGATATTCAATTGTCAAAATAAGTCATTGGTGTACGTTTGAAGTTGACACATTGATTTCAACATCTTCGAGGTAAGGTATGCTTAATCAAAGTTCAGAGAGGGCAAGCTGTTGCACCACTATTGGTACGTCGAGGCCAACCACAGGTTGTTGCTCCGTTCAATGTGCATTTCTCGACTAAAGAACGTCTTGTCAGACGCATGCGAGAGACGGAAAGCCTTTCAGATCGACCGCGAGCGGAACGCCCGTACGTAACGACGTCACGTCAGGACAGGACTATCTACCAAGCCCACCTTTGCAATCGCCACCGTACTGCCAGATAAACCACTGAAAACACGTTAGGCGATCATAGTCAACATATACATGCCGACACTTTACGGAACTGGTTACGCGTCGACGGTCTGCGAGCCTGACGTCTTTACGTTGGTGTGCCACTTGCCGCTCAGCGTCTCGCACACCGCAGCGGTGGTTAGCGGCACATTCGCCCAACAACTTTCCACTGATGTAGTGGAGACAGGTTCTTTGTCAATATGTTCAATAATGATAAGTTGTCAACATAAAATAATCGTTCTGAATATTCGATTAAATGAAACCATTAAAAACTACCTTGAAAGGTTACCCTGCTTTACTTTTTCGTCACTATTAGTATATTTGAAAGCAAAAGTGGTTAAAACGTAAACATTGACGTGTAAAGCGTAATTATGTTAGCCATCGTTCTCTGATGCAGCAGAAAACTATAATGGCAATATACAGTGGAGAAAACGTTATTCCTTCCCAATAAACGCGTAAACGCTAAAACTGTTATTTCCATTGCAAAAAGTTTCGAGCCAGATCAGACGCCGGAAAACCCGATGTCTGATCAGGCTCCAAACTGTTTGCCACTCAGATTAAAACGAAAAGTCAGAATGGTTAAAAAGTTGTTATTTTCAATATTTTAGTGCGTTTCGTTTGCATTTTGTTTGCGTTTTTAAAACGGGAAAGAATAACGTTTTCTCCACTGTAAGTACACTGGAAAAGACGGTATTGTTTCATGGTTTACCCTTATCGTGATAAGCACGACTTTGCTAATATTTGCGAACATCTTGGATCCAGATCAGACGCCGCGCCAAGCGGCGTCTGATCTGGATCCAAGCTGTTTACCATTCAATTGAACATTTGTTTTCAAGTTTAAAAAAGATCAAACTTAGATAATTTAATTATTATTTTTTTGTGTGTAGCAGATGAACTTTTTTGAGCAGACGACAATTCAGTATGATAATGGTTAAGCGAAATGTAACGCAAACGAAATACACTAAAACGCAGAGAAAATGGCAGCTGTCTGACAATTTATTTGTATCTGATCTGCAAACAGACGCATACTCAGACGTTTCGGTTACTGTTACAGTGGAGAATCTGTTATTCTTTCCCAATAAACGCTAAAACTATTATTTGCCATGCAAACAATTTGGAGCCAGATCAGACGCCGGGTAACCCGGCGTCTGATCAGGCTCCAAACTGTTTGCCGCCAAGATAAACAAGAATTATCAGAATTGTCCAAAAGGTGTTCTTTTCTACGTTTTTAGTGCTTTGCGTTTGCGTACGTTTGCGTTTAAACGGGAAAGAATAACAGATTCTCCACTGTAACAACGGAAATAAGTATCGTAGCAACACGTTTTTTCTGCTGTAACTGCTTATTGATGTTCAACCCATTACCCTATGGAAGCGCATTTTATCTTATTTAATTGATTCCTCCACTGAAGAAAATAGTTTCAATTTATAAGTCATAAATATGTAATAAAAGAAATACTTTCTATATATATCTTAAAGAAGGCTATCTAGAAAGTAAAACAGACTGCGACTTAAGTATGAAATAAGTGAGTAAAAAGTAGTGGTCACCTGTCTTAAAAAACTAGAAAAAGGCTGTGGGGTAAAGCATGCACGTAGAAAAGGAATAAATTACGTGGATTCACCTGAGAAGCTTCCGAGCCTTGAACAGGAACAGTATAATATATCAGGTTCTTGTAAGCTATATAAGTTGATTAACCAATTTATGCCCAGTGGATTCTTCCATGTTTAAATATTGGATTAGTCCATTTTTATCAAAGGGATGCCTGGTCAAAATTTTCATTTTCATTTTGTTTTTTATTAAAATACCTATCAGCAGACAGTGTAGACTTTGATCAGACGCCGCATAATGCGGCGTCTGATCAGAGTCTACACTGTTTGCCTGTGTCCTATATATGGGATCGTAGGCACAAATGGGTTGAAAATTTCATGATTTATGGTTACAGTGGAGAATCTGTTATTCTTTCCCGTTTAAACGCAAACGTACGCAAACGCAAAGCGCTAAAACGTAGAAAAGAACAACTTTTGGACAATTCTGATATTTCATGTTTATCTTGGTGGCAAACAGTTTGGAGCCTGATCAGATCAGACGCCGGGTTACCCGGCGTCTGATCTGGCTCCAAACTGTTTGCACTGCAAATAATAGTTTTAGCGTAAACGCGTTTATTGGGAAAGAATAACAGATTCTCCACTGTATTGAAGGCACCTGAACCCTTATCATGGTGAATATCGTCTGCTTCAAATATATCGTCTGCGAATAAGTCAAAAATAAGGTGTACATGTATTTGGTGTTTTTTTGTAGCTGTTTATTTTTTAAATGAAGAAAAGTTGCATACGATTGACAAACAATTTGGATCCAGATCAGACGCCGTGTTGGATCTGGATCCAAACTATTTTGCAAATGTCAGTCAAATAATGTAGATTCCAAGGCGTACCGACGTATAGGTATAGCTACGTGCCTTGGTAAGGGGTTAAAAAGGTGTAATGAACAGAGACACACTATTAACGACACTGTTTGTTTTGTTTTATATTTCGTATCAATTATCTCCTTCTAATAGACAACTCTGCACCGTGTGCTAATTTTAGCACTGTAAGTCATTACCTCCCTTGGTTGTATTGCACAACACTTGTGATACATATAAATACCCCTACTACAAGCTATATTATCGGCTGGCTTTGTCAAGTGGGTACTTTGCTAAATGTATTGGCCTTTTGGCTGTTACTTGATCCGCGCTGCCGTCGATGGGAAGGGGACTACCAGACACATCACCTTGGGCCGGCCCTATGGCTAGCCTGCCCCACTGACGCCATCCAGCTAAGTCTTTTGTTTTGTCTGTCACCATGCCAATATGCACCACTGATTAGTCTTTTCTGGCACTCTAAAGGAATTGTAATATTTCAATAGGCCATAGGTTCGAATCCCGTAGAGACTAAACTTTTTTTCTTTTTTCTCCTTTTTTTGGGGGGGGGGGGGGGGGGGGGTGTGTGGAAAACAAAATATTAAGTCCTATATTAAGGAAAAGCACATGTATGCTACTAATCATAATTATGATGACGAACTTTTCGTTTATATAGAGCTCAAAATAGAGCTCAAACACTGAAGACAAAGATATTTTAAAGGCGTCTGATCCGGGCCACGGCTTCGCTATTTGATAATACCATGTACATGTGCATTTTTGTTACATGTACACGAATATATGAAATAGAGAGTTACTCGGCATCTGATCATGTTTCCAAACTATGCGATACGTGTTTTGAGTGATTCCTTTTTCAAGAATGCATCAATATTACAGTGTGTTAGTTATTTTGCAGATAATATTGAAGCAGACGACAACATTCATTATTAACCCTATTACTGCCATCAACTTTTAACATTTGTCGTCTGCCATTATTTCTCAATTTAATCTTTGATAAATTTATTGAAGTTATATATTAACGAGTGTCAAACAGTTTTGATCCTGATCAGACGTCGCGTAATGCGTTGTCTAATCCGGGTGCAAACTGTTTGAAAAGAATCATTGTACTCGGGGTAAGGCAGTGAAGGGTTGCGGTTAAGAGTACTCCCCGGCGTGGGATGTTGTAAGCGGTAGATATTTTACTTATATGCTAGAAACAACTATAGAGTATAGTACAGCATCCAATCAGAAACGTGATGCTGGGCTAATAAGCATGCCTCCAAAAACCCACTTCATCAATTTCCCACTTCTCTTTTCATTTCTTATTATTATTTGGACGATTGATAACGAAACAAAAATAAGGTAAATTTTTACTTATGTTTTTATCATTTGTATATTAACCTCTTCTTTGTTTTTACATAAATGAGTGTTTAAAGCAAGCTAAAGGTAAAGCTAAGATCTTTTATTGGTATAACTAGAGTCTTTATTTTCACTTCACTGCACTTCTCCGACCAAGTGTACAATGGTTCTTTGAAAACAGTTTGAATCCTGGTCAGACGCCGCGTAACGCGGCGTCTGACCAGGATTCAAACTGATTAACACTCATTTCTCAATGCTTCTTAAATAAAAAAAAATTGAATTTTAGAAATAAAAACCGACAATAGTTTAAAGCAGATGGCGTACTTACTTCGTGTTGCGGTGAATGTCCTTTCACTTTCAATGATTGCAAATAGCTTTCGATCCTGACCAGACTCCGCGTAACGCGCCGTCTGATCAGGATCCAAACTGTTTGACACTAGCTTCGATATTTATTCAGTCATACAAACTTAAATCTAACTTTGAAACGTGTCTTGCAGACAACTATACTGAAGCAGATGACAATAAAGCAAACTCTTCCGAAAAATTTGATCATGTAAGGGTTTAATACTGTTGTCTGTTGTATAGGTGCAGTGACTGTGTCCAAGGATTCTTTAGTGTCCAGATGAATGAATTATAGCTCGTATATGCTTCTTTGGGGGTGGGGGCACACCCTTCATTGGACACTCTTTATTTGGGGGGGGGGGGGGGGCACTCTTCATTCAGCGGCGGATCCAACGAAAGTTTTGTCTTTTGAAACACTAACGTTTGGGGGGGGGGTTGTTTTTCGGCGGAGCTGTCTGGTTTCTTTTTAGCCACACTTTCTATTTGGCCACACATTTCAACCAATTACATTTGATCAGAAATTTAGAATTGAGAGCACCTGTTGAAACTGTATAGTCTGATTGGATAGTAGCCAGGGCTCCAGATAAGGGACTTATTTCAAAACTTAAAATCTTTATTTGTGCATTAAACCCTGTGGTGTCACTATACATTTGAA
This sequence comes from Gari tellinella, assembly GCA_922989275.2. NCBI lineage: Eukaryota > Metazoa > Mollusca > Bivalvia > Cardiida > Psammobiidae > Gari > Gari tellinella. The sequence continues at coordinate 18,499,570 of OV277868.1, forward strand.
TTGTCTCTTCAAGACAATCAAAACGAGTGGTAACACCATAGGGTTTGGTGCTAAAAGGAGTGAATAAATGTGATTTGTTTAGTTTACTCCCTCTTATCTGGAGCCCTGTAGGCTGGTCTATGTCAAATTACAGTTTTCCCAGATATGGACTGTGAGTGTAAAATTTAGAGACACAGACCAGACTGTTTACTACAATTATGATTCTATTTTAAGATGACATCATTCTGAAATCTTTTTATAGATATACAGAGGAAGCTAGGTGTTTTGTAATTATTTACTATAGGTCGTTTGCAGTTCAAAAAAACACGATAAATCTTAGATAATTTTAAAACTAATGAACATATTTAAATTAAATTTTTCATACTCTTATGATGTGCCTATACCAACTCTGACAAGGAAATTCAGAATTTTTGATAGTCTGACCAAAAACTTTTCTTCTTTGTTTTATATAAATTTTGTGTCGCTGAAAATGGTCAATTACGTGGGGTGTTTTTGGCTATTGTCTAGATCACGTTTGTTTATATTGTAGGATATCCCCAGGTAAAATCCCGTGCAAGTTGCTTCTGTCTCAAAGGTGAATCCCGTGCTGATATTGGTAGTTTAGTTGTACAAAACTAATTGTGTGAGGCCCCATAATCCATTACATTTTTACTGTGCCTAAATCCACGAACTCTTCACCAGGAATAAAGAGAATTGCAATTACTTTTAAAACCGAAAATCTAACATTTCTACATACATGTATTAACAGAGCTCCAGATAAGAGAGAGAATAATGAACAAGTCCAACGTTGTCTCACCCATTTCAGCACCAAATCCTATGGTGTGACTACTCATTAGAATCGTCTCAAAGAGAGACAGTTCTAATGAGTAGTCACACCATAGGGCTTAATTCAGAAATAAAAACTTAGTTTTGGAAATACTCCCCTTATCTGGAGCTTTACATGTATCAATGTTCGAGTTTTATTGCAGTACGTTTACGTTACGTTTCCTTTAAACGATAAAATAATAAAAGTTTCCGAACTGCTCTGGAAATATTCTGTTGAAAATGTGATAATGGTAAGTTGGTGTAGATCGTCTGGTATGAACATGTCTCTTCTTCTCTTTATCACATTTAGTTAGTTTGCGTTTTGTTGATAAAACTTTCGTATGATTGGAACATTGTTCGCAAATAATAGTATGGTCGCTTAATACGTTTAACGTACCCCAGTCAGGGCCTCGTTCGGTTAGTTGTAAACTGCTATGGTATGCGATGGCTTAACGGTGAGGCGTTACCGGGTCGTGAAAGATAGGCTGTTGAATAACTTGAAATCACCCTTCGGAAAAGTGTCCCTTAGAAGTGTAAACTTTATATAGAAGTTATGAATAAAACATTTTTATAACGAAGAGAAAAAAATTGTTCTTTTTTGTCAGAGTTGGTATAGGTATATCATAAATCTTTGCAAAATTCCATTTGTCTCCGTTCTCTTGTGATGGAGATATTTGAAAATTATCGTGTTTTTTTGAACTGCAAACGACCTATACCAATTTGTTTTAATTGTTAACTATTTGTACACATTTACCATACATTAAAAGCAATATTATATATAAATGGCCTCAAGTGAGTTAAATACAACCATGTGGTTTCATCATTATTTACAAGAATGAAGTACAACAGACTGTTGAATCTGTACATTTGTGTATGCTATAGTTTGTTTCAAGAAACTCTATGAATGAAGTGTGATATATAGAACAGGAACTCCTACCAGTAGCTAGGATATGAGTTAAATTATTGTTTTGTTTTGCATTATCTGTACATGATAGTTTTGCATTTTAAATAAAAGTTACTGTTTCAATTGTATACTTTTATTTTTTGCTTTTTCAATCCAAGATATTTGAAAACCTCAATTTCATTCAATTTTGCACACCCATCTATATAGCCTTAGTTTAACCACTCATTCCGCCGACTATCTTTTTTAAAGATATTTCTTGTTTTATTTGGTTGTACGCTAAAATTTGTGCTAAATTTTGTTTGGTGTCCAATTGGACGGGATTGTGTGTGTTTTCGGAGGGAGTGGTTATACTTATAGAGATGGGAAATTAAGATTTGGCAGCTTGAATCCAGATAAGACGCCGCATTACGCGGCGTCTGGTCTGAATTCAAGCTGTTTGTCACTCGTTATTATATTTATTCTATCAAAATCTCCACCTTATGTATAACTGTGAAACAACCCAGCAGGCAACAATTTTAAGCAGACGATAGTGTAGCAGTGAAAGCGTTAGACATACTTATCCCGCTTAGGGAACAATGGCAAGGGTCGTTATAAGGGGGAGTCGTTGTTTAGAGGGAGTAAAAGCCTCGCGATTAATTTGGTGCTTAAAGGGTTGATTAATGGGTAAAGCGATATTTCTTACGGAAGCACTCTTACCCTCAAAAGACAGGTGACAGTTTAACCATTTCCTCCCTGAAACCTAAAATGGACAATTCTAATATCTAATTAAGTCCAGTCCAATTTTGACTTTTAAGGGTTGATTTTTACAATATATGTCAAAATGACAAACAGTGTAGACCCTGATCAGTGGGCTCCTTAAGGAGCGCTCTGAGCAGGGTCTACAGTGTTTGCATAGAACAAGTGTACTGCTCAAATGTACGCTGTTTGCTAATGACACGTATATCCGGGACTAGGGTTCAAAGAGTTAAGGCAGAATACGGGAATGTTCTACTTTACTTTCGCCTTGTTAAAGTCATTTCCTCTGTCCTTTTGGTGTCTTGAAAGACAGTTCCTGACCTATTTTCGGTGATAACGCCTAGACAGACAGTTCCCATGCAAAAATCATGTTCTTATGCATATCTGTACTGCTGTGAATCATTGAACGGTGTCTCATGCGAAGCCCGACTGTTATATTTGATATTTTGAGTTAGAAATAACAATTGCAAAACCCCTTGAATATGAGTATGTATGTGCCTCACTAGGCTAAACGGCTGAGATTAGTATAGCATAATTATGCTGCATGCTTTTACAGTTACTTTCACGCCTATCGGGAACAATGGGGTTCCATCAAAGAACTGAGGAAAAGTCTTTTAAGGCATGTCAAGTATATTCATTGTTTTGTGTGGCCATTAAAATGTTTGACAAAATTTCTTTCAGACACAATGACTGACAAAAAGGCCGTTATTAAGAATGCCGACATGTCGGAAGAGATGCAGCAGGACGCTGTAGACTGCGCCACACAAGCCTTGGAAAAATACAACATTGAGAAAGACATTGCTGCTTACATCAAGAAAGAATTCGACAAAAAGTACAACCCAACCTGGCATTGTATTGTTGGCCGAAACTTTGGCAGCTACGTAACCCATGAGACCAAACACTTCATCTATTTCTACCTCGGACAAGTTGCAATCCTTCTCTTCAAGTCGGGTTGAGTTTTCTTGTTCTGTGACTTTAATAAACCGACAGGAGACAAAGTGCTGCGTGAATGTACATAGTACAGATGCTGTTTAAATCTCTAATGAATATACAGTAGGGAAGACGGTATTCTTTCCCACAAGTGTTTGTGCTAACAAGCGATTCCATTGCAAACGTTTTGAAGCCAGACCAGACTGCGCCGGGTAACCCGGCGTCTGATCAGGCTTCAAATTGTTTGCCACTAAGAGTTAAAGAAATTGTCACCAGGTTTAGAAAGCTATCACTTTCTACCTCTTATTGTATTGTCTTTGTAATTTATTATAAACCGTGTTAACTCTATTTGGGCCCACGATCCCATATATGGGACATAGGCAAACATTGTAGACACTGATCAGACGCCGCATAATGCGGCGTCTGATCAGAAACTACACTGTTTGCTGATAGGAATTTCAATATTAGACAAAATGAAAATGAAAATCCAATATATAAACATGGAAGAATCCACTGGGTATAAATGGGTTAACGCCTTAACGGAAAAGAATATTGTCCTCTCTACCGTATATGATTGGTTTTAATTTATTTTTTCTTTAATCGGGGAGGATGAGGTTTTTAATCAATGCAACTAGAGTATGGTGCTCGTAAATACCTTCAAATGCAACGAAATGTGTGTTGTTGTTTCTAAACAGTCCAATTATGGATCAAGAATGACAAATCGTGGACTATAAATGTGCCTTATGAAGGACAAAGTGATGGACATGTGCATGAACCATGTCCTGTATCGAGCAATCAACCGTGTTTAGGGCACGCTTTGGTTTTTGAATGACTGTAGAAAATGGGATAGTGTATACCAGTCATTTAACAAGATAAATGACCTTAAGTAGTGTCACAAATGCAGACCGAGACCTAGTTTTGTTTTGTTTCACTGTTAATTTTCGGGGGAGGAGGGGGTATAAATTTGGTTGCTCGGTTTGTTGTTACAGTGCGTTTTTATTTGTTTTTGTTTTTTGTTTGTTTGTTTGGTATTTTGGGTTTGCGTTTTGGGGGGTCTTTTTATTTTCATTTATTTTTTTTAATTTTTTTTTGGGTCGTATTGATTTTTGGTGGGTTGGTGGGTTGGGACGTTTTTATATGTCATTCATGATTTACAATGATGCCCGTTTATATACACAAGCTCTGACGAACACATGATCTCATATGTGTATACCATTTCCATTTTCAATTCATGGTATAGATAGTGGAAAATAAAAATAATATTACATAAAGTGTTTAGTATTTGAAAGTTTCTCTCTCTCCTGCCTACTAAAGAGGACACGAAGCTTAGACAAAGATGAGACGCCATCATACAGTAAATTCTCTCTATTACGACCACTAAACTGTGTTAAATATTAGTTGTTTACGACAAGTGACTGCGTGAAGTAGTGACAGTAAAACAGCAAGCTCATTCAGCGCCAGTTTCTGTACGATCAAGTTAGGGAACTCATGCAAAATATTCGCATCAGTTGCCTCCCTTTGACCAATACTCTATTATATAGAAATTGTGCGGTCATTGCATCATTAATTTTGGCGACTACGATTAGTTATATACTAATAATGGTTGAATAGCGATATATAATTATATCATTTGTATATAGTCCTATTATGTCACTTGTGATTGCATTGACATGCAGGCACTGCTCTTTATGCTGACGATAGGTTACCACTAAATGCAGGTTGAAGTTAAAGCAGAATACGCTAAAATAGGCGTGGTCTGCTTTAAGCTTCAATCTACTGGGTACGGAAATATGTATGGTACATATCCATGACTGAATAAAGAGGAACTAACTCTATTTTCTTTAGTTTAGATACAAATTGAAGTCGTAAAAATGCCTATCTATTCGGTAATGGGGTAATTCATTGACCCCTGAAATCCTAAATGAACAATTCACCTACAGACGTTCGCTGTACACGTATGTAATATTTCAACACAGCGGTTGTCAGTGCGAGCTCATGCGCTTTGCCACACAATCATACATTTGAATGTGTAGCCGCTTAAACCAATTCAAAAAAAATCCCATACTATACTGCATATATCTTGTTTCTTTAGTGTTAAAATCGTTTTAACTGATAACAAATCTGAAATCATGATAAGTGTTTATCGTTTCGTGTTGGCATACGGATGTACTCGCTTTGACAGACGAACACAGTGTATATCGTTTACTTTTGGTTTAAAAACATAACTTGTTTACCATGAAAACTCCTATGTTTACCATAGAAACCGTATATGAAAACCAATGATATTACATAAATTTTATAAGAAAATTATCTGTTTCTTGGTAAAAATTCGATTTCATATTTACGAAAAGCCAAAACATACCCCCTTCCTTATTCTTATATGAAAGGGGAGTAATGTGGTTTAATTTGAGACAGATTAGTAGGAGTTGTCTTTCGTGTCTTGCGAAAATGGCCGACTGAAATGTCTCAAGCGACTTTGTATGTGTAATACCAGTTTACGATTAAGTTTATACCAGTATGAGGATTTAGGAGTGTTATTACAATATAGAGTAAAACGACAAACAGTGCTGACACTGATTGGAATGTGTCTACAGGTACACTGTTTGTAACAGAATGCAATATGCTATCCCGCCACAATCAACATATCCCGGTTTAGTTAAGTAAAACGGAATACAACAACCAATATTAACCCTTTCAACCCTAAATATTTCTTCTGTATTTATTATCCTTTTGGACTCTTCTAATACAGGCAATCTGAACCAGAATACTGTTGCAAATTTTATTTGACAACAAAAACGAATGAAAATATCAAACAGTGCAGACCCTGATCAGAGGGCTCCTACAGGAGCCCTCTGACCAGGGTCTACACTGTTTGCATATGTAATCAGTAATCTCTACAGAGGGATGTAGGGTCGAAAGGGTTAAAGGTTGAAAATACATGTGTATCAACAAACTATGATAAACGGTCAACCCTTCTCTAGTCGAAATGCCACATGCTTAAGAATTGTCAAATGACCAACTAGATGTAATGCTTAGGCATGGTGATCTCCATCAACAATTCATTGCTAAATGCAGAGCAACGGTAATGCAGAAAGCTCATGAAGGAGCTTTCAACATTATTTTAACCATGCATTAAACTGCTATCATTATACGTGATTCATCCTGTCAACTCATCGTCGTTTAAAAGGCATCGCAACCCAGGCTATATGTTATATTGTACAGTGTAGAAAACGTTTTTCTTTTCCTTTTAAATACGTTAAAATGTAGAAAATTTTCGGCACTTATATTTACTTTAATCTGAATGGCAAACAGTTTGGAGCCAGATCAGACGTCGGGTTACCTGACGTCTGATCTTGCCCCAAAATGTTTGCATTGGAAATAATAGGTTCAGTCACGGTTTACAAACGTCTTTATTGGGGATGAATAACGTCTTCTCCACTGTATATACCATAGGTCTAGATACGCGTTTATTTGCCATGGACACAATGATATCTGTTAAAACTTGCAAATTGAATATCCAGGTTTACTTTAGATACGGCCGTTCGATATTATATCACATTATTGGCTTTCTTACAAGTATCACTGTAATACAGGCGAAAGTGTTATTTCACTGTTAACTCTTTCAACATTAACACATTCAACCCTAGCGACAAGTAAAGTCGTCATTTACAAACAGTGTACAGGTCTGTGATGATTATCCTTGTCCTATGACTGAAAACAGTGTAGACCCTGACCAGAGGGCTCCATAAGGAGCCCTCTGGTCAGGGTCAAAACTGTTTGTCATTTTGAAATATATTGTTAAAATCAACCCTTAATAGTCAAAATGGACTAGACTTATTTTGAAATTGGAATTGTTCATTAAAAGTTCAGGGGTGAATGAGTATTTTAATAAATACTGCGTTAGATTAGCAAACCGTGTAGACCCAGATCAGAGGGCTCTTCTTCCCATTCTTTCTCTTACTATCTCTCTTTCTCTCTCTCTCTCTCCCTCTCTCTCTCTCTTGTCTCTCTCTCTATCTCTTATCTCTCTCTCTCTCTCTCTCTCTCTCTCCTTCTCCTTCTATCTCCTTCTCTCTCTCTCTCTCTCTCTCTCTCCCTCGCGCGCTCTGTTTATAATTATAACATTCTGGTATGATATACATGTATTTCAACCCTTTGCCAGCTAATATTTGATATCACTAGTAGATCCACATCAGATACTGAGTAGACTTAATCGGCCTCTATATTCTATTCTGGATCTAAATGTAATGCGTTTGACAATAGTCTTAAAAAAAATATCGTCTGACAGTGCGTTTATCTTGATTTGACAGCATTTGCAGTCTACAATTTCAAAGTCGACGATATCACAGCATGATAAGGGTTAATCCATTTCTATCCTATACAAATTATCGATACAATCTTTCTTATCGAATCTAAAAACAAATACAAAACCAATACACAATTATTCCGGTCAGTATTAGGCGAGAGTGTAGCTTGGTAGAAACAACTAAAGAGCTATACCAGATAGCCAATCCAAAGCGAGTATTTTAACCAACGGGCTCGTTGTTCTCGTTGCTAGAGCTAATCTTGGACATAACGTCCAGGCACAGAAACAAATATTCCATATTTCTGACAGAAGATTGTCCGGATCACAAAAAGGTAAGACAAAACTTTGCACTTTGATACTATTTTGTTTCATTTAAATCGTAACAAAAAACAGCTTGATCTGGAGGCATTAACAGTTATTGCTTTGTGGCTTAATGTAGACCTACCCTATTTCTAACATAATTTGTGATAAATGCGACTTTTCAGTGAAGACTGAACACTGCAATATCTGGGAACAGGTAGTCATTAAATGCAAAATGAAAGTAATGCAGAAAGTTCCTACATGAGCTTCCTCCATTTCTTTTCCCAACCTGCATTAAGCAACTTTAAGAAAGCTGGGAGCACTTAGACAATTAGTCTGCCACCAAAAATGTCATTTATTTTATTTCTTATGGATATGTTAATGTCACAAGAAATGACCAGATTAATGTCACAAAAAATGGCCGGGTTAATATTACAAAGGATTGCCGGTTAATTTCTACGAAAAATATCAAAAAGACCTGCGGACAGATTCAGGGCTGCCATTTCTTCGGATTTTTCCCAAATCTTCGGATTTTTTTCAGTACACGAAAGCTTAAAGCAGGCTGAAAGTAAAGCAGAATGCTTCTTTACTTACAGTCTGCTTTAAGTAGTCGCAAGTCAACAAAACTAGATACAGGCTATGGGGTAAAGGTACGATTCGAAAAATCGCACTTGAAAAATGCAAATTTGGAAATCTTAGGATTTTTCATGTCAACTTATGGCAGCCCTGCAGATTCTAAAGTTTACCTGAACCCTAGATTTGGGCGGGACCAATTGTAAATCCTATGACCGAAAGCTAGCTGTTAGATCACCGCTTAACCTTCTACACGCTGCGGGAAACGCCTTTACTGCTGCAATATCGTCTGCTTACAATTGCCGTCTGTCAGTTTTCTCAGTCACATAATGGACATTTTGACAGGAAAAAACCCACAAGATACACGGCATCTGATCTGGATTCAAGCAGTTTGCAAATGTATACTGTTTTCTCTCCCTATAACAACAACTCTCTCCCAGCAACACGCACAAGTATTTGCTCCCATTAGGTGTTGTTGTATATATAGAGAGGGAGCCTTATATTGACGTCTATTGCAATAGTTTAGATCCAGGTCGGATGAACACGTCATAACCTGTTTTCAAGCAGTTTAACACTGTTTTAACGTCTGTTTAACTCTCTTATAGGCTCTTATCGCCAAATATCGTCTGCATTTGTAGTGTCGTCTGTAATATTCTTAAATTCAGCTTTAGGGCTGTTAATTTTAGACCGAAGAAATGTCGATACGAGTGTCAGCTATTTCGGTAACGCGGCGTCTGACCTGGGCGCCAATGGCAGTGAATGAGTTAGATTTAATTCTAAGCTATAGAAGAGAAATAACATAAAAATATTTCGTCACTTGAATCTGGCATAAATCGACCGTGTTGTTTCAAAAGGTCGACAGTGGCTTATACGGAGAGATAATGTGGTTGCCATGGATATACATGTACAATGTAGAAAACAACTTTAATCATTCTTCCGCCCAGCGCAAAGTACTTGGCTATGTTCGCAAAACAAATTGAATCCGGATCAGAGTTCGAGTAACTCGGCGTCTCAGCAGTCCAAACTGTTTGAAAACCGTACTAATATTTTCCCATGTTAAAATGTTTTAAATGTAGACGGCAAATTTGAAATAAACGATATTACAACAGTAGACATGTATAGGCATTAGTCTGGTCAATATTTACGCTGCATGTGCATTGATTTGCACAATTTTTAACCCTTTCACTCTAAATGACGCTTAAATGTGCATTTGCCAACAGTTTGGATTCTGATCAGACGCCGCGTACTGGTACTGTACCAACAACGATCGGTCATCATTGTCAACTGTCGGCTTTAGCATTGTTCAGAACGGTCCGACAGTTGACGAGTATGACCGACCGCTCTCCGTCGAGTACCGATATTGACCGACATTGGACCTATCTGATTAGTGGTCCTACAGTGGAGAATCTGTTATTCTTTCCCGTTTAAACGCAAACGTACGCAAACGCAAAACACTAAAACGTAGAAAAGTACAACGTTTGGACAATTCTGATAATTTATGTTTATCTTGGTGGCAAACTGTTTGGAGCCTGATCAGACGCCGGGTTACCCGGCGTCTGATCTGGCTCCAAGCTGTTTGCACTGCAAATAATAGTTTTAGCGTAAACGCGTTTATTGGGAAAGAATAACACATTCTCCACTGTAATAGAGAGGTTTAACTGTACACTCCATTACTGCGACCATTCGAACGAATGTTTGTTTTCGGTGTTCAACCTTTTTACTGTCAATGACGCCAAAAGGCACATTTGCAAACAGTTTGGATCCTGAGCAAACGCCGCGTGACACGGCGTCTGATCAGGATCCATACTGTTTTGCACTCGTTTTCCACTTGAAGACAGGAGACCACTAAAAGCAGGTTGAGAATAAAGCAGAATGTGCCTTAAAAGCTTATTCTGATTTCAGCTAGCATATGCTAGAAATGAGAAACAAGTTCTTACGGTACATTTCCATGACTGTATAACATTGACACTACAGTAAAACCTCTCTTTTACGACCCCTTAAACGAAGGTTCATTGGTTTTATAAAAACAGGTGACCATAAAAGAGAAAGCTCCTTAAGGGATTTTTCTGTTTTATTGTCACCTAGCTTTAAGCAGTCACCTGTCGTAAATGCCAATTAAGTAACACAAATCAGTTGTCGTAATGGGGGGGGGGTCTGTATTTTATATGGACGGATTTATAAATTAATTGGGCCATAAAGTCTTTTCTGTGGGGTGTAAAGAAGCTACCTTCCAAAGGTACCCAAGACAAACTCTTTTCTATGTAACCATGTAATGTGGACGTTTCAATAGTTTTTCCCCAATATCTTACATCTTCATTTTGATATTTGCAGTAACCATGTCTGAGAGAAAGGCCGTTATCAAGAATGCCGACATGTCGGAAGAGATGCAGCAAGACGCTGTAGACTGCGCCACACAAGCCTTGGAAAAGTACAACATTGAGAAAGATATTGCTGCTTACATCAAGAAAGAATTCGACAAAAAGTACAACCCAACATGGCACTGCATCAGTGGCCGAAACTTTGGCAGCTACGTAACCCACGAGACCAAACATTTCATCTACTTCTACTTGGGCCAGGTCGCCATCCTTCTGTTCAAGTCGGGTTGAGCTCTGTGCAATCATTAACTTTCCCACACATTGGGTACCAGCTCCAATTCGCTGCCAATGACGCACTTCCGGCCCAACTTCCATACGGTGATTCTACATGTTGATTCAACAAAAAAATCGAAAGGGCCAGCTGTGAGAGTTGTGGAAAGTTGTTTCAACCAAGCCACCAACGCAAGACACCCCAAACAACCAAAAGACGTGACTTGGTTTATTTGTGTAACTGTATACCACTGCCATATCATTATTTTGTTTATTAATCTGTGCTTGATTATTCAAAACCAAATTAAAAAAGATACATGTAATTGTAAGAATCGTATTTTTATATAAAAGCAGATAAAATTAAAGTAAAAGAAAACTATTTCACATACTGTTATATTTTCCCAAACTGTTTTAACTTTTCGTCTGCCCCGTAGTTGTCGTCTGCAATAGGTTTTAGAATTTAATTTCAAAGCGATTTAATTGTAAAATCAGTAACAGGGTATCTAAAAGTTTGGACCCTGGTTTGACGACGATGTGTTACAGTGGATAAAAACGTTATTCTTTCTCGAAGAAAAAGAAACGAAACGCAAACGCATTGACAATTCCTACCGATTTCATTTAATTTGAGTGACAAACAGCATGGGTAACCCGACGTCTGATCTGGCTCCAAACTGTTTACAATGGGAATAAACATGTTAGCGTAAATGTGTTTATCGGGAAATAATAACGTCTTCTCCGCTGTAACTGGAGTCGCCTGACACGTGATTTATTGTTCATTATAACATACGTATAATTCAAATGTCAACCTTAGCCCTTTCCTGTTCAAATTATTCGGGAGATTTTGACCCCTTCACCGCTTTATTGTCGTTTGTTTCAATATTGTTGTCTGCAATGTTGTTTCAAAATTAAAAGATAAGGCAGTATGACTGAAGAAATTCTAAAACGAGTGTCATGCAGTTCGGATTCTGATCAGACGCCGCGTTACGCTACAGCTAATCAGGATCCAAACTGTTTGCAACCGCGCTTTTAAGTGTCAATGAAAGTGAAATGGTATGTGTTATCTTCCTTTTTCATTATTTTGACCCCGCCCATACATGAGACACAATGCCCCGACACAATTGTTTTTTATAGGAATAAACATCTTTTTGCCGTTCATGACGGTATGAATACATCAGCTTCGCAGGGGGTAAGTTTCGTAAACGCCCAAAGGGCGTTTACGATAAACCTACCCCCGTAGCTAATGTATTCATACCGTCGTGAGCGGCAAAAAGATGTTGTTTATTCCTTATATTTATATTTCTATATTCTGTCTTGTCACATTAATGTGAAGTTTGACCAGATTTGTTTTCATGTACATGAATCCGGCATGGGGTAATGCAAAAATGTAATTGTAATGCAGGGATTTTTGCATTACATGTAATTGTAATTTAATGCATTACAGTGCTAAAAAAGCAAGTAATTATAAGCATTACATTGCATTACAATGGCATTACTTTTGTAACAAAGATGCCAGAAAATAAAGTACTAGATTAATTTGTATTTATTGGTTGAAGTCAATGCCTGTACCAGTATTGACAAAGATATCTGTGTTTGATATGCAGTCACATGGAGCACCAACATTCACTGTGTCAAATTAAAGTTCCAACCATGATATGTTTCTATGCTCGGCTGTATAGCCCATTCCCCCATCATTACCTCTTTTTACGTCTTTAATCTATATCTCTACTGACGAAAATAGTTCAAATTGATACTGTTACAAATAAGAATCGTAAGAAAAATGTTCTAATTAGTCTACTTAAAGTAGGATGAAAGTAAAGCAGAATGTGCCCTAAGGCGCATTCTGCTTCTCTTTCAACCTGCGTTATGTAATCACCTGTCTTCAAAACTGGAAACAGGCTATGGGGTAATGGGATAGTGTATTTGATTAGCATGGGGGCATCATTAAGTTAATCAGGTGTGAATACAATAGGTTAGTCTTCCATCAATGAAAAAGTTAACCTACAGGTAGATCTAGATGTCTTATATTTTGGACATGTTGTCTGCTCAGTTTCTGAAAGTGACCTTTCCCCTGTTTTCAGTTCTAATCTTAATACATGTACCAAATAGATTTGATCTTGATGGAATGTAGAGTCACACCACATCTGATTTTGATCCAAACTGACATCGTGTTTTCTTGACAAATTGTGAATTAGAATGATGGGACTCACTGTTCTCATGTTTTTGTACGTTACAAACTGAGAGAGAAATAAATAAAACTGAAACTGAACATCCAGCAAGGTAGGATTTGGCCTGATAAGGGTTACCAAAGGTGTGAAAACTTCACATTACCACCTCTAATATAAAGTTATACAGGTGTAAGCCAAGAATATATGAACATGCTAGTTCAATTTTAAAGTATTTAAAAACATCTATCATGTTGATTTTTTAAGAGATATTTATGATGATTAGAAACTAGAGAAAATCATATGTTGCTCCACAGTTTTAGCTTGTCTGTCTTTCGAAGAAAAAAGACCCAAAGTGAAAATGTTCTCATCAGAAGAAAGCTCCTCTACGAGCTTTCTGCTTTACATTCATCAAGAAAGTTTGAATTTCATTTGTGGCTCTTAGGCTAATGTGCAGGAGTAGGTATACATGTACCGGGTAGGCGTTTCTGTGAAGGAAATGGTTAAGGGCTCACACATCTTCCAAACTATGCTTCCGTACCCAGTCCTCACTATAAAGGGGCTTTGACTTTTCAAACTGTATACATGTATTCTTATGTGTTTCCAATCTCTATAAATGTAGCTGACAATGAACTTGTAGATAACAACCTATCACTCTCAGTTAGATATTATATGCTTATAAGTTGTTGTGTTGTTTTTTTCAGTCATAATTTTGGATTGGGGGTCCTAGCTTGAAATCAAAATGTAATATGTAATGTAATGCATTGCTTTGCCAATGTAATTGTAATTTAATTCATTACAATTGTAAAAGTCGAGTAATTGTAATTGTAATTTAATGCACTGTTTTGGCAATGTAATTGTAATGTAATGAATTACATTCTCAGGTAATTTACCCCATGCCTGAGTCATGAATATATCATATACCGGCCAAATGGGTTTGATAGCTGTATTATCGATGCAATAGCCGTTCCAGTTTCTGAATATGGTGTGAAAGTAGTCCTAACTATATCATTATGTACTGTATTTGCATGATAAATTCAGGGTTTTACCCGGTAAACTTTCTCGCTGTGCTTTAAGAACGCTCGTAAGAAACTGAAACAAAAATTTCAATCTGAATATCCATTATCAAAGCATATCTTAAACAATTAGGTGGCGCTTGTTTTATACATACTTAACACATAGCAACGCGAATAGCAGCGCTGAAATGCGATAACACAGCGTATACACACACCGCTATCAGAGGCATAATGTTAAATAGAACACTTTCGGTCGATACACATAGGATAGTTTAAATATGTCAGAACGGAACATTACGTTTCAATTTCAAACAGTGTGAATGCATTATTTTGCTTTATTTTCGAGCGACTTTCGTATGTAATTCTGGTGAACAATTTCAAACCGTAGCTACAAGACAACTTGTCTAATCTATAAATAGAACACCACTCACTCGGATTTTCAAAGGGAGAGAAAGCGTACCGCTTTAATGACGGAGCGTAATATGATAATCTGCTTTAAAAAACAGCATTTAATTTTCTTTATCACTTTGATTTTAATAGTTCATTCTTTATTTGAGTCTCATCATGGTTACATCAAACACAAATACAACAGGAAATACATCATAATATACAACGTAACCATGCCATTCATAAATTAATTATAAGAGACTATGTTCAGTGAAATTTACATTCACTGTCCTTTAAACTATTGCACATACTTATATACATCTACTAAGATACCAACCACATATATTGTATATACATGATAGTCTAAAATACATACTACTCCCATTAATCTAGGCAACCATACCGTTTTAACAAAATGCTATGGTTGTCTTTAAAAACTGCATTAAAAATCGGATTAAATTTTGACAGACAAAAAAGACCAAACAAGTCAACTTAAGAAACATTATAAAACATCGACTATTATCTCAATCAGATTTGAAATAAACTGATTAATAGAAGTTGTATATATTATATTATGAAATACATTTCAAATTTAAAGTATCGATTAATACCGGCTTTAAATAGGGGTTTCGAGATACCCAAACGGACAATCTAAAAGTAGATCCTAACGTGGTCGGTATCTCTCCGCCGTATGGAAGATTTTTAAAATTAGTTAGAACCAGATCTGAAGTGAGGGTTTACTGAAAATTGAAACTCGCTTTTCCTTTGAGTTATACAGAGCGAATGTAAATATGAGAGAAATCATCGTCAGAAGGTATATACAGTGGAGAATGTGTTATTCTTTCCCAATAAACGCGTTTACGCTAAAACTATTATTTGCAGTGCAAACAGTTTGGAGCCAAGATAAACATGAAATATCAAAATTGTCCAAAAGTTGTTCTTTTCTACGTTTTAGTGCTTTACGTTTGCGTACGTTTGCGTTTAAACGGGAAAGAATAACATATTCTCCACTGTATAGAGACAAGGGGTACAACTGATTGTCAGTATATTTACTATATTATCCTGCTCGATAATACCGCCTAAATAAGCGTACAGCAGTGGTCATTGTTGTATCGGCTGTGGACGAACCCCTGTCCAATTTTCCGAAATTCGGTGATTTCAGTGAGTAGACGCAGTAACTGTTTAAAGTGCGTGCTTACAGTTGACTTAAGTTATGTTTTTATGGAAGTGTATAATATTAGCTAACCAGAAATGCAAACAAAGGTGTCGTTTCATCAATTATTATTCATGATTTACCAGGTTTCGTCGAAATAGGGTTAGAACATACTGACAATCAGTTGTACCCCTTGTACATTTGATCTGCACGAAACTTAGTCATAATAATTGCCTAATTGATATCTAGGTCAAGCTCGAATGTGGGCCATGTCCAGTCAAAATCTAGGTCACTAGGTCAACTCATAGAAAACCCTTGTTAACACTGTAGGGGCTACAAATCTTATTAGATCTGAATGTAACTTGGTCAAAATATTTGCCGTATCAAAATCTAGGTCAAATTTGAATGTGGGTCATGTCAAGTCATACACTAGATCACTGGGTCAAATCATGATTAACACTCTAGAAGTTTACTTTTCTCTTTTGTTCTTGATGAAACTTGCTGAAATTGTTTGTCTCATTGAAATCTAGGCAACGTTTGAATGTGGGTCATGTCAGGTCAAAATCTAGATCAATTTTACATACGAGTAGTGTACCAAGTGAGCGATATAGGGCCATAGTGGCCCTTGTCTATATAATTGACAATACAACAGGAAGCCACTGTGACCTGAAAATGGTACGTGACCCTCTGTCATTCTAAGATGAACTTTGGTTTCCATTGCAATGGAAGTATGTAACAGTGTGTAGATTTATCAGAACTTGTTCGTCCTTGCTGTAAAACGCGCCTTTTTAAGCGGGGAGGGTCGAATCTAATGTTGCGAGATTTTTTATCCCGGCCCCTTTTCCTTATGTATACATTAGGAAATAAAATATATTTAAACTTAAAGACATTCTCGCCTATATTAAAAATGTTGAAAAACAAAATTCTTAAAGGGACTCGCAACCGGATGGTGTACTTGTCAAAATAAAATAAAATACTCAAATAAAAGCAAATTTGTGGCATTATTTGGCTTCTGACATTAAAAAAATATGATCAGTCCAAAAAAAGTTTCAAGAATCGTCACCGAATCTTAGATTTTTAGATATTTTCCATCGTTTTTCTATACCGACTAGTAGACGGTATAGTTGTTGTTGTTGCTTCTCTACACGGGCTCAGACATAAACCCGAGCCGAAACACGAAGTTGTATGCACTTTTTATCGCTGTACATTGAAATACGTTAAATCGATCTGAGATAAACGGATAGTTCCGTGGTTCATTGGTCTAAGCGGTTTCCCCTATTTTGCCTTCTGTCCGCCAATGCCGGGCCCCGGGTTCGAATCCCACCAGAGACCAGTATTTTTTTTTATTGAAATACATTTTTTTAAACAGAATTTCTTATCCTAAACTAATTCTTTACCATTTATATAAGCGTTTGACACATATTTACAAATTACTATTTTAATGCGCCATCTGGTTGCGAGTCGCTTTAAATACCTTGAATAATATATATTTTCTGATTTGCAATACATTTATTACCATTAAAATGAATTTTGAAAAGTTCTCATTGGTAAATTATGTAAAATATAGTCCTTTCCGTACAGGCACTGTTTCAAGATTTGAAAAAACTGTCCCGAGTAGCAGTTCTTGTAGAAATTATGTTTATGTTTTTATCAGCAGCACTGTAAATGCTTTACGTAACTAAAACTTTATTTAATGCTGTTGTATTCACATACACTCATATATTTACCAATTTAAGCAACTTTGGATGAATATTTCTCATTTTTAGGTCAACAGAGACCCAATTTGGCTATTGGGGGAGGTATATGTTCTGCATAAAATCTAAGGGGGTAGGGTTAGAAATTTGACCATATTTCATAAATGAACAACGCGACACCTAGGTTTCTTTACACCATTTGATAAGAAATACTTTAACCTAGATGCCTAGAAAGTTTAAAGAATTTTCATTGGATTTTTGTACATAATTGATGTTTTTGTGAGACATTGGCAAGAAAAAATGTCTTATTTTTTCGGTTTTCAGCATTCATTTTAGCCAAAAAGCTCATTAAAAACACAAGAAAGAGCTTTAAAAAGTTTATTTCACATTTGCTTGTGATGAGTGAATGCTAGAAACTTAAAAAGTGTACTAGAAATATGTTATTGTGTAGTTATATAAGTGTATTTGTCCCTTATGACGTTTTCTGCTCTGACAATGAGCAAATGCGGCAAACGTCACACTTTTCAAAGCCAGCTAGAGCTGAAAAAAGCATTGCAACCCCCAATTTTTATTTTAGCAATTTGCTTATATATACCTTAATTCAACTTGTAGAACTTTTCATGAGATTCTGTTGAATTTTTCAAAAACGCAAGTATCCCTTTAAGCTTAAGGGTGTATCAATGTCATGAATTTGGGAAATTTTCAAAGTATATGAAAACACTCTATGATAGTTTTGTATTGAAGAGCTATTTAAGATGAATGAAAAAATAGAAAAAGTGTACATTTTGGTGAACAACAGTTGGCTCTACGGTCATGTAAAATTTACCCCACCCACTTTCTCTTATTTTGTCCTTTTCAAACAGCCCGCTTCAATAAAATCCATTTTAAATAAAAACAATTATGATAATTTGGTTTTGTGTTATTTATTTCCTATCTATGGTAGTATTTCTTCATACACAAATGATTTAAGGAAAAACAGGCACCAAATGTGAAATTTATGAAGCTCTAAATATCATCGACACCTTATGATTTTGTCTGCAATGCATTGCAAAATGACACATTGGTCGGATGACGACTTTACTTGCCAACTGATCTGGGTCTACACGGATTGCACAGGACACGTTTACTCTTCATAGTCGTGTTTTAAGCGACCACTATTGATTGACAGTATATGCCTACAGTTTGATAGAAATGAGTCAGAAAACTGCAATAAACTTAGTGCTCGCTTAATACAAGATTGACTGTACGTGAAGTCAATTTAACCTCACATTCTTTTAAATCTTAAAAAAAAAAAAGGAAACATAACTATATAGATATTAATCTCTCATCCGCCTTTTCTATGTGAACGTCTGATTCTAAGCTTAATGTTCATAAATGGGCTGGATATACATTGTTGTGTAACTCTTACGAAACTGAATATAATACGTGGGACCGTTATATTAAGATATTTTTAGGTTCGGCAATCACTGCAAAGGCGAATTTAAGCGTTATTTTGGTGTTAATGTCTTTTGTTTCGGATACATGCCATAAAAACATATTTTGATAAAGTTTATCATCAAATAACTTTATACAATTATGTTATTAAGGAAAACAAGAAATATCTTTAAAAAAGATATTCCGTCGCAGGTTAAAGTTTTTTGTGGGATACAGTATTCACTCAAGTGTATACACTGATTTCGTAAACAGACTTTCCCACAAGCTAAATTTAGAGCTTATCCACGCTAAATTTAGAAATGATGTCATAGTAACGCAGCAATAATTTAGACTGCATCTCATTGTTTTGCCAGGTTTACACTCGCAAGATAGATGTGAAAAAATAACAGAACGCCAGTCTAGGCCATTTTAGCATATTGGCCGATAAGAGTACTGCATTTCAAGCACTTGGTCATTGACCAGGATTTCTGATAATTCCTGATTGGTTAAATTGTTTCATACAGTAGCGGTCAAATTGGGTCAATAGACAAAACAGACCCGTCTGCGACGGGAAAAAGTAGGATAAACTGAAATCTATAGGGGTCCGGCTTTTATATCCCCTGAAATTACAAAATCGCCTTTTTCTCAACATCTAGGCTTCTGATGGTTACAATACTTTTTCAGGATGTAAATAATATGTTTACGAACCAATACGTACCAGAATTCCCAAATTTTAGAAAACTTTATGCTTGTATTTAAACTTCAAAAAATGTTCGGTACGGCAATTTACGTTTCGGTTCGGCAAAGTTCGGCTCGGTACCGGCTTTTATACCCCATCACTTTGAAAAAAATCGCTTATGGGTTGGATACACCCTTAAGGGTGTATCAATGTCATGACTTTGGGAAATTTTCAAAGTAAATGAAAACACTCTATGATGGTTTTGTATTGAAGAGCTATTTAAGATGAATGACAAAATAGTAAAAGTGTACATTTTGGTGAACAACAGTTGGCTCTATGGCCATGTAAAATTTACCCCACCTATTTTGTCCTTTTCAAACAGCCTGCTTCAATAAAATCCATTTTCAATGAAAACAAATATGATAATTTGGTTTTGTGTTATTTATTTCCTATCTATGGTAGTATTTCTTCATACAAAAACTAATTTAAGAAAAAAATGGCACCAAATGTGAAATTTATAAATCTCTAAATAGCATCGATATGGTACTTTTTAGTAAATTGTGTAAGGGGAGATAACTCTTTTTACTTTAATAACTCAAAATTTTCAACACTGACCTTTCAATTTCTTTTCATATTTTGAACTGCCTTAGCATGGGCTTTCATCTGGTAGAATATAAGAAAAAGTTAAATACTAGAACTATTTAATTTTCAAACTTTTTTTACTTTTTTTCATAAAATAAAAAATCTAATAAAATCATGCCCTATACAAAGCATATTTTTTATATTCAAGGATCCATATTGTTCAAACCTGGTGCCTGCTTTGTCTAAATTTGGTTTCTTTATGTGAAAATACCACCATAGACATGAAATAAATAATGAAAACCCAAATTATCATGTTTGTTTTGTTTTGAAATAAATTTTACTGAAGCTTGTACTCTGAATGGGTAAAATTTGACAAAAACGTCCAAATTAGACATACCTTTTTCAAATCGCTGTAGCTCAAAAAAAAGGACACCACCATATATTTTATTTTCCATTTTTTCATTCATCATAAACAGCTCTTCCAAAAAAACAATGTTAGAAAAAAAGTTTAATACTTTTAAAAATTGGCTTATGACATTGATGCACCCTTAAACGCGCTTTTATTGCGATATGACAGAGTAATTGACTACGAACCTGGGGACCGGTTTCGATGCCGGGTCTAAGTGGGTATGCTTATGCACACGAAAATCTAAACATCATGTGTGCGTGTGTGTGTGTGTCTCTCTCTCTCTATCTCTCTCTCTACGAAAATCTAAACATCCTCTGTGTGTGTGTGTGTCTCTCTCTCTCTCTCTCTCTCTCTCTCTCTCTCTCTGATAATTCATGTTTGTCATGGTGGCAAACAGTTTGGAGCCTGATCAGACGCCGGGATACCCGGCGTCTGATCTGGCTCCAAACTGTTTGTATTGTAAATAATAGTTTTAGCGTAAACGCGTTTATTGGGAAAGAATAACAGATTCTCCACTGTATGTATATTGGCTTCATGGCTTGACTGGTAATTGCAAAACATTGGATCCACATCAAGGGAAATCAGAGTAAAACCTTGTCTGTTGATCCCTGTTCTGGATCTAATCCGTTTGACGTCTTTCTTTAATAGGTGTCTTCCCTTTGATATTTCATTTATCTTGATTAGACAGCATTTGCAGACTAAAATTTCAAAATAGAAGATAGCGCGGCATGACAAGGGTTAATCCATTGCTATCTTGTACAAACCATCAATACATTAATCACGTTCTTTCTTATCGAATCTAAAAACAAATACAAAGCCAATACACAAATATTCGGTCAGTATGGAGTGTAATTTGGTAGAAACAACTAAACAGGCGTTCCAGATAGCCAATCCAAAGCGAGTATTTTAACCAACCCGTTTCTTTCTCGTTGCTATAGCTAAATTGTCTTATAAAATCTTGGACACGACGTCAAACATTACTTATTTCTAACAGAAGACCGTCCAAAGAGGAAACACACAAAAAGGTGAGAAAACATTGCACTTTGACAATATTTTATAACTAAAAAAAACCAGCTTTATGTAGCCAATTTTTCTCACGTTATACAGGTAATTTGCGTTGTTCGGTTTTTAAGTGTAGGCCTATTGTTATGTCTGTGGAAAGATCATCGCTAAATGCAGGATGAAAGTAATAAAGTGTAATAAAGTGTACTTTCTGCATTTCATTGAAGATACATTAAAAAACTTTTGTCAGAAATGTGTCAATGAACATGTTAGATCATCGCTTAACCACTTCACAGCCGTATCCCCGAGTGACAATGGTTATTTCCGTGCAAACAGTTTGGATCCTGATCAGACGCCGCGACACTCAATTTTGTATTTTTTCAAAATACCTAAACCTTAAATTTGAGAAATAAAAGCAGACGATACTTGTTTAAAGCTGATGACGTCATGGCAGTGAAGGGGTTAACCTTCTGCACGCAACGTGCGAATTTGTGACAATGTGTTTCAATCGGCGTCTATTACACACAGTTTAGATCCAATTCAGACACTCCGTCTCTTTAATATTTTCTTATAATCAAAATTTAGAGTAGTGCAGACGACCCATTTTGTAAACGATAATTACACACATGTGCAGTGTAAGGTTG
Organism: Gari tellinella; assembly: GCA_922989275.2. Lineage (NCBI taxonomy): Eukaryota > Metazoa > Mollusca > Bivalvia > Cardiida > Psammobiidae > Gari > Gari tellinella. Next base: position 18,521,848 of record OV277868.1, read on the forward strand.
AAAATGAATTTCGTTTTCGGAAAAAAGTTGTTTGTCAGAATATGGTATTTTATCGTAGAAAAAGATGTTTTTTATGATTGCATAGCATGGAACGGGCACCTGTGGTTACACCTGTTTTGTTTTTGAGGTGTTTTTACGTTTTTATCGGTTCTGTACTGTTTAATTCTTACAGTTTTAGAAGAACAATCCGTATCTAAGCGTCTTATCAGAGTCCAAACTGTTTTTCCATGTAAAAATGTTTTAGATCTAGAATGAATCTAAATGAATACATAAAAATTGAAGCAAACCGATATTAAACAGTACATGTACACGTATAGACCTTTAATGTTAGCTTAACCCCTTCATTGCCTTTCCCCGAGTACAGTAGTTATTTGCAAACAATTTGGATCCTGATCAGACGCCGCGTAACGCGGCGTCTGATCAGGATCCAAATTGTTTGATACTCGTTTCAATATTTCTTTAGTAAAAAAAAATGTTATTTAGAAATAGAAGCAGACGACAATTGGTTAAATTTGATGACGTCACGGGCAGTGAAGGTGTTAAAGTCTGGTATAGCATTGGCATTGCAACGTTGCTTTGCACAATGTTTGAAAACAGTATTTGCGGTTATTCAAAAGAATGTTTGTTGTCGGTGTTTAAACATTTCGTTGCCAGGCTTTAACCCTTTCCCTTATGGAAGCGACTTTTAGCACATGCATTCTATTCATCCGCTGAAGAAAATAGTTCCAAATTATAGGTTAATGAATATGTGCCAGATATAATAATTTCCTTATTCTAGCAGGTAATAGCTTAAAGCAGGCTGAAAGTAAAGCAGAATGCGCCATATGGCGCATTCTGCTTTACTTTCAACCTGCTTTAAGTAGTCACCTATTTTCAAAACTAGAAACGGGCTATGGGGTAATGGGTTAAAACAGCAAATATAACAAATACAAACGATTCTTTAAGACTTATCCCGATGAAACGCCACGTAATGCAGCGTCTGATCAGGATCCAAATTACTTTACACATATCAATGTTGTTCAGGTTAAAACACAAAAAATCCAAACTTTAAAGATAAAAGCAGACGACAAATTTAAACAGCCGATATTATTATGTCAATGAGTTTGTTTGACGGCTTAACCCATTAGTGCCCAGTATATTATTCCATGTTTATATATTGGATTAGTTCATTTTTATCAAAAGGATGCCTTGTCAAAATTTTCATTTTCAATTCGTTTTATATTGAAATTTCTATCAGCAAACAGTGTAGACTCTGATCAGACGCCGTATAATGCGGCATCTGATCAGAGTCTTTACTGTTTACCTATGTCCCATATATGGGATCGTGGGCACAAATTGGTCAATGTTGAATACACATGGTTGTAAACCTTTTTTTAGCATTGAAGATATAGGTAATCACTTAAAGCAGGTTGAAAGTAAAAGCAGACTGCGCCTTAAGACACATTCTGCTTTATTTTCAGTCTGCTTTATACTACAAACTATTAGAATAAAGAAATAGTTTCATATGGTACATACCCATGACTGTATAAGTTTGAAATATTTCCCCCTGTGGAGTAATAAGTTAAAGACATAAAAGGCGTATTTATGGTGTAATGGGTTATTCATTTCATGGTCAAAAACATTTCGTGAGGTTTTACCCCTTCACTCGTCTGCATCAATATTGTTGTCTGCAATATCGTTTCAAAGTTTGATTTAGACAGTATGACTGATGACATTTGTAATCGAGTGTCAAACAATTAAGTCCCTGATAAGGATCGTCTGATCATGATCCAACCAGTTTGAAAACGCGTCTTTTGACGTCATTGATAGTGAAAGTGTTCGGAGGATAGGCCCCCTACTTTCCTAAACAACCTAATATAAGACAATCGCCTCTTCCGTGTAACCATGTACAGTGCTCGCTATCTACAACAACACCCGAAGGGAAACAAAGATTATGTGTGTTGTTCGGAGGGAATCGATATAGGGAGGGGACTTTTGTAACCTTAGAATACATTTGTAAACAGTTTGAAACCAGACCAGTGGCCACGTAATGCGGCGTCTGATCGGGGTTCAAACTTTTTGTCACTCGTCTTTATATTTCTTATGTCAATAATATTATGTCCAATGCGCAACTTTGAGAGAAAAAAAACGACAAACGACAATTGTAAGCAGACAATATTGCAGCAGTAAAAGCAGGCAACGAGGGAATCTTTGTTAGTAGGGTTCGTGTAGGTAGGGAGCATTGTAACCATGGTACTTTGTTTGTACGTTACCATAGTTTTCCCCCAATATCTGACGTCTTGGTTTTTATATTTTCAGTAACCATGTCTGAGAGAAAGGCCGTTATCAAGAATGCCGACATGTCGGAAGAGATGCAGCAAGACGCTGTAGACTGCGCCACACAAGCCTTGGAAAAGTACAACATTGAGAAAGACATTGCTGCTTACATCAAGAAAGAATTCGACAAAAAGTACAACCCAACCTGGCATTGTATTGTTGGCCGAAACTTCGGCAGCTACGTTACCCATGAGACCAAACATTTCATCTACTTCTATTTGGGCCAGGTCGCCATCCTTCTCTTCAAGTCCGGTTGAGCTCTGTTCAATCATACACTTTCCCACACACAGGGTACCAGCTCCAACTCGCTGTCAATGACGCACTTCCGGCTTAACATTGATTCATACGGTGTTTATTTAACAGACATTTCAAAAAGGCCAGTTTTTGAATGTTGTGGAAAAGTGTTTAAATCAAGTCACCTATTACGCAAGACACTCCAAAACAACCAAAGGACGTGACTAGGTTTATTTGTTTAACTGTTAAGTTGTAAACCACTGCCATATCATTTTTTATCGATCTGTGCTTCGTTATGTTAAAGCAAATTGACAAAGATACATGTTATTGTTAAGATTAATATTTTTCTATAAAAATTTAAAAAAAACCAACAACACACAATTAAAATAAAACAAAACTATTTCACATTTTGTTATATTTTCCCCAACCACTGTTTTGTATTTTCTTCTTATACTACATGATGTTGGAATGTAAAGATATGAATGGATGTAAAATATGTGAATAAAATAATTGGGGGAAATTTATATATTTTCTATATTCTAGCAGATAAAAGCTTAAAGCAGGCTGAAAGTAAAGCAGAATGCACCTTAAGGTGCATTCTGTTTTACTTTCAACCTGCTTTAAGTGGTCACATATCTTCAAAACTAAAAGCAGGCCGTGAGGTAGATCTAATGGATTAAGGCACATTCTGTTCTACTCTAAGTCTACTTGTAGTGGTCACCTATTTCCAATGCTAGAAGCAGAACAGAACAGAACAGAACAAATCTTTTATTATCACCCAGGTATAAACATACAACATGGGGAAAGCAGCGGGTCTATGGAATAAAGGTTAAACTATATAAAAAAAGGGGGAACATATTTTTTCCCCAACAGTTAAAATCTTCGTCTCCTTCTTAAAATCTTCGTCTGCTTCGAAGTTGTCGTATGCAATTGCTTTTAAAATTGACTTATAACTCTAGACTTTTAACTGTAGCATACTGAATTGTTGTCTGCTTAAATATATTTCGTCTGCTAAAATTTAGTTTGCATGCTTTTGATACAGAAAAGAAAAGTTGAATACGAGTGAAAAACAGTTTGATTCCAGATCAGACGCCGCGTTACGCGGCGCCTGATTTTGATTCAAATTGTTGGCAAATGTTTTAAGCAAGTCGCGCTTTGTGCATGATAATGATTAAGGCTAAAATTGAAATTTAAAGCGATTTAATCGTGACAATTTAACCGCAAACCTTATTCTAGTTGTAAAGATTGGTCTTGACTTACAGCATGTTCTTTTTTACTTTCAGCCTTCATTAAGCAACCATCTGCTATGTGTATGTATGGAGAAATGGGTTAACCCTTTACCTGATAGCATTGTTTCTAGTATTGAGGATATGTGACTACTTAAAGCAGGTTGAAAGTAAAGCAGAATGCGCCCTAAGGCGCATTCTGCTTTACTTTCAGCCTGCTTTAAGCTATTAACTGCTAGAATAAGGAAAGTATTAAATATGACACATATTCATTCCGGTATAATTTGAAACTATTTTCCTCAGCGGATGAATAAAATGAATGTGCTAAAAGTCGCTTCTATAAGGGAAAGGGTTAAGCACCAACGTGCCTAAACCAATTACCCCATAAATACGCCGTTTTACAATTTATTCCTTCACTCTTAATTATATAGTGGTTAATATGTACGTGTACCACACGAAAAGTCTCCTTTATCTTAGCAGATGATATCGTAAAGCAGGCTGAAAGTAAGACAGAATGCGCCTAGAGGCATATTCTGCTTTACTTTCAACCTGCTTTAAGCTGTCAGCTATCTTTTAAACCTATAGGTAACGGATTCACTTTGTGCGTATTTACTGGTTTTACGTCAATACGATTTATACGCGTACAGTTGAACTTTGCTATCTCGAAATCGCTTAATTCGACTATCCGATTTGTCCACACATGTATTGCATTATTTAATGTTCGGTTAAGTCGAACATACTCGTGTTTCAAAATTAAAAGTGGCTTAGCCACGTTTTAACTTTTAAATACGGATTCGTTCGACCTAACCGAGTTCGAGATGTCGAAGTTCAACAGTGTACTTACTAAAGAATACACTCAGTATTGTATTAGACGGCAATGTATGATTGATTGAGTTGGGTTTTACAGCACCGCGACACACTAATGGAACAACATCTCTGAGGACAACTGACTGCTTTACCCTTTCGACTGGTAATTACCATTTTGGCGCGAAATTAATCGTTAGGTTTTTAACCCTTTCACCATTTTTATGCGTTCCAGTGGTATAATTGTCTCACAATTTGGACCCTGATCAGACGCCGAGTTTCATAAGTGGCGTTTTATCAAGATTCAAACTATTTGCAAGCTTGTCAATTGGTGTCGGCCTTGTCATGTAAGGCTTTAAATATAACCTTTTCGGTGCTGAAGTCGCACAAAGTCGATTTTACAAACAGTTTAGATCCAGATCAGACGCCGCGTTGAAACAATCTTGCAGACAACAATTTTGAAGCAGACGACAGAAAAGCGATGCCGTGAGGTAGGAAGGTCACGATTAATTTGGCGTCGAAAGGTGAATGAGGTAAGAGATGAGTAAATATCCAGCGACACCCATGTGCATGCCAATTTATAATGTTGGCGGAGTGACATTACTGTTGTAGTACACATTATAGTAAAACCCATGTTATAACCTCCACATTGTGTTGATCATCAGGTAATGTAAGCGGGTGACTGCTAAAAGAAAGGTGAACGTTAAACAGAAAACTCCTTTGATTGAAGTTGTCGCATTTCTTTCATGCAGGCGATTAACCTTATTTTTATGGTCATCATAGAGAGGATTTACTTACTTTAAGAGACTACCTGCCTTAACCACATGAGACGTCTACATCCATCTTGCATTTAAGCCTAACGAGTGATAACACATTGAACCATCGCGACGAGTATTCTCGTCCTTCAGAAATCCAACACTCCCTCTCTACAACGACATCCAATGGGAGACGAAAAATGTGCGCGTTGTTCGGAGGGAGTCGTTATAGGGAGGGAAATTGGCTTACATTTGCAAACAGCTTGAATCAAGATCAGACGCCGCGTAACGCGGCGTCTGATCTGGATTCAAGCTGTTTGTCACTCGTTATTAAGTTTTTTATGTCAAAATGTCCATTATGTAACTTTGAGAAAAACAGCAGACGGCATTGCAGCCGTGAATAAGTAATTGTCATGTTAAGGGAACTGTGGAAAGTGTCGTTGTAAGGAGGGAGTCGTTGTTGGAAGGGCCGTTGTAGAAAGGGAACACTGTAATATGCTTGTCAAGAGAACATTTGCTTAATTCCCGCACCCCAATACTTTAACTGGATAATTCCAGTACCCAATAAAGTCAAGTCATCGTGAGATTTTTACACCTTCACCGTTCCACTGTCGTTTGCTTCAATTTTGTTGTTTGCAAGATCGTTTCAAAGTAAAAATCACTACATTGTATGACTTGAAAAATATCGATACGAGTGTAAAACAGTTACGCGGCGTCTGATCAGGACTGTTTGCAAACGTGCTTTTTTGGCGTCATTAAGATTGAAATGGTTAAATCGGTTACATGTGGGGTTTCTGTATCTGAATATATTTATGCAATAGCATGGATATTGCAATGAACTCTCCCTGTATCCTTTTGGAAGAATGCATAATATATTTCGGCGTCTCATTAGGATCTACACTATTTGCTATTGACGTATGGTAATGACATGCATGACATGATTCAGAAATACATGTCCATGGAAACGTATTATGTCTTCAGAGGTTGTTGAAAATAGGATATAAGTTTGACTGTACATGCATGCATGTGCTGGTGTTATTGAATTCAAATCTACTTCAGGCGAGAACTGACGTGGGCTGGGAAATGTTTAATCATTGCAAATTATTTTAGCCTTATTAATCTCCTTTGTTTGTAAACGCATGTCTCGCGAAACTTTACAATACGACGGCCAATCCCAGTTATGCTGGAAATTATCAATTTTTTTTATATGATCCATGCCTACCACAAGCGCACTGCTAGTTGCAAACAGATTGGATCCTGATCAGACGCAGAGTAACTCGGCGTCTGATCAGGATTCAAACTGTTGGATAATCATAACGATGTACGCTGTTGTTCAGCAGCTTAATTCTAAATAAAACAAACCAAAGTCAGATATACAGTGGATAATCTGTTATTATTTCCCGTTTAAACGCAAACGTACGCAAACGCAAAGCGCTAAAACGTAGAAAAGAACAACTTTTGGACAATTTTGATATTTCATGTTTATCTTGGTGGCAAACAGTTTGGAGCCTGATCAGACACCGGGTTACCCGGCGTCTGATCTTGCTCCAAACTGTTTGCACTGCAAATAATAGTTTTAGCGTAAACGTGTTTATTGGGAAAGAATAACAGATTCTCCACTGTAAGCAGCCAGTGTGGTTATCGTAACCCTTAATTAGTTGAAATCGTTAACTCGTATCATTCCATTAAATCGTTAGCTTCAAAATTGTCGAAAGCAACCATATTTAGATTTTACAGTTGTTTTAATTGAAAACACCTTGATACTAATTAATGTCATTTGTTTGGATTCTGGTTGACTTATTTCCGGCACCTCACTTCAATTTATTCAATATTCTTTATGAATAGACCATCCCAAATGCACACGTCGTACTTACATTCAATTGTTGTTTTTTCAGTCAGGGCTTCACTGTTTGCCATTTTTCAGTTGTCATACATTGACTAGACTTAATTGGAAACTGGAATTGCCAAGTGATAAACAAGTTAATGCAAAATGTGTTATCTAGAAGAGAGAGACCACACCAAATTGTAATGCAGTTAAACATAAAAATAATCATGATAAAAAAGATATAGATCATAATGGGAATCGAACTCAAAACCTTTTTATCCTTTTTCAAGTACCCTTACACGCTACCTATTATTTTTACTCGATTATTGACATAATTTCGATACAAATAGCACAAATATCCTTAGTTTACCATGAAAGATATGTTCCTCTTGTAGACCACACAGTTAAATTTCCATCAGAAAATGACAACTTGTGTTACTGTACATGTAATAATAGGGACTACATGTATTTATCTGAGTGGCAAACAGTTTTGGGCCTGATCAGACGCCGGGTAACCCGGCGTCTGATCTGCTCCAAACTGTTTCCATTGGAAATATTTTTTAGCGTAAACGCGTTTATTGGGAAATAATAGCGTATACTGTAATTATTCAATAGAATGAGAGGATACATGTACGTGGGTGAGCTAACTACCATTGATCTAGAGATAATTTCTGTAAAACGACCATCATCTAAGGAGAAAATATTGAGGTGTTTTAAAGACAGATGACTGCAGTAAAGCAGAAAATTGCTAAAGGGACCTTTCTGCTGATTCAAACCATCAATATTAATGACTGTATTCATTATGTATTATTATTTATATATAAGCAATCGAGTGCCTGTTTAATACAGGTTTGACTGTAAAATGCAGACATGCACTGAATGCAGAACTCGATCAATAGTTCCAGTACATCAGGAACTACAGTATAACTTATATGGAACGACACATCAGTCACAATGTCTGAATCACAATATCTAGACCGCTGGTAGCTTGAATCCAAGACAAAATAAATTCAAAGAGTCTTCTATATATAGAAGTTTTTTGCATTATCCTACTTTAGCCCTACACTCAACTGTCAAATGACTAAACATGACAACAACAGCAACTAACTATATTTGATGGATTCTGATGCGGAGAAGTGTTACGGTGGTCGGCATGTTTGCATGTCTGTTACCTTTTACCCGCGTTAACATATCGTCTGCGTTACAAACATTTTCGTCTGCAGTTCTGTTTCTTCAAATGTATATCATTATTTGTGATATAGATCTACGAATCGATGATACTATAGTGTCAAACATTTGGATACTGACCAAACGCCGAGATACTCGTCGTTTGATCTGGATCCAAAATGTTTGACAAATGTCGATTCTATAGTAGTAGTATTAGGGCCTCTTTGGTTCCAAATAAATCGACGCCATCTTGGATGACCTACTTTCTAAAAATAGAAAAAGCACGTGGGTCTATATTTAGCCCAGGGTGAAGGTCTTGTGGGGGTAGCCATATTGGATTTGGGTTTGAACGGGTAAAAAGCGGCCATGTTGAATTCTTGAGTTTTCACGAATCTGGGTCTACACGGTATACAGAACTGACCTGTTTACGATCTGTTAAGATAGCCAGGGACATTGAGCGTCAGGTTCTTCCCTATCAGAGGCGAATCTTAGAGGTGTTGCATATAACGTGTGTTCACTTCGATGTTTTCAGTTCAAATGACTGAGATGTTTCTCCTTCATGCGCGGATAGAGGGCGCAATGTTTAAAATGACAGCATCGCTATATTTAGCTGGCCGGTGTTACAAGTATTGCATCAGCCGAGAAAAGGCCTAGAGCATTAACCCCCGACCAGGGAGAGCAAATGGCAGTCAAGCGTAATCAACAACACATTAAAAAGCCATTAACTGCCGGAAATGAAGGCAATTCAGAGACACAGTACCGTGAGAACTGAATGTATAGCAGTCAGGGATACCGTGAGAACATGCCTAGTTCACAGGGCTGGATAAAAATAGATATCGTGTCATACCTTAAAATAAACGTGCATGGTATAGGTGGATTGAAATTGAACTAATGAAACGTCAGTGAAGGAACCAATGAACTGCTAGTTGGTAACCAAGTGAGTATAGTTTGACCAATGGAAACTTATACTGACCAACCAGAACTTCCTATATAATGAGAGCGTGCTCCAGAATTCTTTTATAGCGCTATGTCATAACTGTTGGGGTTATGTATCATGAATGTTTCAGTTTCAGACCATACATTTAAAAAACATTTATGTTCGTCTGATGAAACTGCCTCACAGTTTTTAAGCATATAAAGTCAAAGTACCCCTATTGATAGAATTACCCTTATTGTAAAGTATGATCGGTGGGACCGCCCTAATCCCAGACGTACTGTGTTGAGCGGGGCTAATAAATAGATCAGTCCATTACGATTTGTTTGTTTTGATTCCAATTCAAAGAGAGAGAGAGAGACAGAGAGACGTAAAGAAAAAATAGGATATCCAAAACAAAAACCCAACAAATGTGCTTTCTTTTTTCGCTTTATTTACAACTTTGATATATACAAGACATACAAAACATGTGTTCCATTTACAATATGTTACAATGACCAATGACAGCATCACCAATATTTACAAATATTCCTCAACAAAGTAGCGAATTTCACTTCTTCAGAAATGTTTTACAAATAAATTGGTCGTCGTCAGTAACATCAAACGTGGTTTTTCCGGTCCTATCCGTACACCGGAAGTCCCGGAGGCCTCATAGAAAAGTCTGGTTCAGGTACTGCTGTGAGGGGCCTCTTCTTAATGGCTCGTTGGTGATTCTGCTCGGAAGTTGACACTTTTCTTCGACGTTTGACTAATGATCTGGTCATGGGCGTCTTTCTAAAGCCCCTTCTTTTATTCTGAGCGGAAGTCGTCTCCTTTCTTTGGCGTTTGACTAATGATCTGGCCATTTCGATATCTTGGGCGATGGGTGTTACCCACGGGATAGACCTTCGACCCGTGTCCTTCACACGGCCATAACCAGTTTGCATGTCTTCCACTATATAGTGTCCCTTGTGATTTGGTTTTACTTTTCCTTCAGCCATTCTTTGGAAATGTCTTATCCACTTATCGACTGCAGGGCTTCTTTGTGAGGAAAATTTATCCTGATCCATATCTTCATCTTCCTCAAATCCTTCCCCGATAATTCCGTCGTCTGAATCATAGGATTCTGTGTCGCCCTCATCAAGATTCGCTTCATCATCGAACTCGCTCTTATTTTCGTCCGTAAGCCTGTGTCGGTAGGGCATCGGGGCTTCGTCGTCCGCGGTACCTTGTGTTTTTATCGGACACCAGGTTTTGACGTGCCTTTGCAAGTGATGAATATTAGATAATATTGCTCCGCAATCGTCACACGTGATTCTAATGTCACCCTGTGTTAGGCTGTGGATAGGCGCCACTGACTGCTGAGTCTGTGCTTTCGACGGGTCGGTGAATCTGGTTGTTTGGACCCTAGCTTCGGTTGTGTCTCTTATATCATTCAGGACACGGTTGCGCATACGTAGAGACTCCAATGTGGTCGGTTTCAAATCGATCAACAAGTACCCGTAAGGTCTGCTGACGGCCTCTTCGAAGCGCCGTAATAGCGTCTGAGAGTTACTCGGGTACATTTGTCTGGCCAATGTCATCACTTGCTGTTTGTCTATGGGATTGTTGAAAAGGACCAGATAATGGCAGTTGCGTCTCTGGGTTGGGTCTTTACTATAATATAGGTTCTGGTTGAGAGCGATGACCGACAAATTTCTATGGTGGCTGCCTTCCGTAAAGAGATCCGTGACTCTAGGGTCTTTGGCCGCCTCCGACGCCATATCGTCGAGGACTATTAGGTTTCTCACTCGGGTGTCGAGAAATTCATCCTTCTCTAGATTCCACGGGACGCCTCGCATAAATTCGACCGCAGGAAAGACGGACGTTTGTATGACGTCGTAGAGAGGCTGCCATCTTTTGTACAACCAAATAATGCGTTCAGGAGAAGGTTGAATGCGTTGTTGAGCGCTCTGAAGCAGTTGGGATACAAAATAAGTCTTGCCACAGGACGTTGGTCCTGACACGATACAGGTAAAGGGGTGCTTTAAAGCGAATGACAGTTGTTGTTGTTGTTGTTGTTGTTGTTGTTGTTGTTGTTGTTGTTGTTCGTCTTGTTGTTGTTGTTGTTGTTGTTGTTCTTCTTCTTCTTCTTGTTGTTGTTGCTGTTGGTCCTTAGTGTCAAGTATACCTTTGTGTTTATGTTTCCTGTGTCGTTTCAAACTGTCCAAATAGGCGTACGAGTTGTGGCAGAGGTTGCAGGGATACATTCTCGTTGGTATAGATAACTGATAATACTGTCAACAACTCTCTCCCTCTTATAAACTTTGGTCATTTCTCTAAGCCGGATGTGTTGTACAATATTTACTCTTCGCTGATCATTTGCGCTCGTCTGGTTTCGTCCGCGATGGTTACTATGACGTAACGTTCTCGTAAGATGACGGGTATCAAAGAATGATGTAGTCTTAGTAATGTCTTTTTTCTGGACACGTTGACGCTTTCACTAGCCAGTGTTCTCAATAGCCTCCGTTCTCTCGCGAACGTTTGGCTGTCGCGTCTTAGGGGATTGATAGTCCCATCCACGATACGTTTGATAACTTCGCTAAGGGCTTCGGTTTGACGCCACGTCATGTTTCGGAGCAATTGTCTCCGACCTCTCATCTCCCTTAAGGCCGTCAAGAAATTAAAATGTCTATAGACTCTAGAGTGTTCCATCATGATGATGCGGGTGCGTTATAGGGATGTCATAGTACCTCTTATAACATACATACATACAAACTTTTATTGAGTGTTTTTTTTTTAACGAGCTTTACAGGTGAATGTTTATTTATTTTGTTTTATAATGAATTATCGAGTATTAATTAATGTATTTGGTATCAATTCAGAGTAAAACAAGTTCAATAGAGCGATTTCTGGATTTAAAATGATGAAATTGTGATGTTTACACATCATTAGAAAAAATTGATGTTTCTCCTAGAAAACTTTCCTAATAGTTTTTTAACGAGCTTTACAGGTGAATGTCTATTTTTGTTGTTTTATAATGAATTATCGAGTATTAATTAATGTATTTGGTATCAATTCAGAGTAAAACAAGTTCAATAGAACGATTTCTGGATTTAAAATGATGAAATTGTGATGTTTACACGTTATTAGAAAAAATTGATATTTCTGCTAGAAAACTTTCCTAATAGTTTTTTAACGAGCTTTACAGGTGAATGTCTATTTTTGTTGTTTTATAATGAATTATCGAGTATTAATTAATGTATTTGGTATCAATTCAGAGTAAAACTAGTTCAATAGAGCGATTTCTGGATTTAAAATGATGAAATTGTGATGTTTACACGTTATTAGAAAAAATTGATATTTCTCCTAGAAAATAATTCTTAATAGCTTTTTAACGAGCTTTACATGTGAATGTCTATTTTTGTTGTTTTGTAATGAATTATCGAGTATTAATCAATGTATTTGGTATCAATTCAGAGTAAAACCAGTTCAATAGAACGATTTCTGGATTTAAAATGATAAAATTCGAACATTTTGTGCATTTTATGCCAATACTGTACAATGGGGATTGCTGATGAGTTAATGACTTTTTAATCTGTGGCTTCTGACTGTGCGAGCGACGCGGTAGGCTACAGCAAAACGGTTAGAATTTGTCAGTCAAGGCTCATTCGATCTGCTTTACTTTCAACCTGCTTTTAAGTCATCATCTGCCTTCAAAACTAGAAATGTGTTATGGGGTAAAGGGTTAAGAAAATGTAGTAATACTCTACTTGTGTTTAACCCTGCTTTAAGTAGTCATCTGCCTTCAAAGCTAGACACGTACTATAGGTAGTTTTAAAACACGTGTGTAGCACGGACCGTGTCAGCAGGATAAAGGTTGCATCAAAACGGCTACAATGTGTCGGTCAAAGCGCCTTCTGCTTTACTTTCAGCCTGCTTTAAGTGGTCATAGATATGGGGTAAAGGGTTAAGGAAATGTATAAATACACTACCTGTGTTTAACGTCAATTACAGTTTTGTTAAAAATCTCAAACATTGAGATGTGTGTATAATGCTGCAGAGAGAGAGGGGGACCCTAATGAGATAATGAGTTCCCCAGGCTCCCTGAGAAACGAATTGGTCCCTAACGACCTGTTACAAGTGAAAACAGATGTCTGCCTCATGCTTACTGTGTAGTTAAAGTCTAAAACCGTGAAATTTTACATGTACAGTAATTCCTCTCTTTTTCAGGTTTATTATGAAACTCAGATAACCATTTATAATAATAAAAGAAACACTTTAACTTTTTCGAACTGTTACTTGAATGAAAAAAGACCGCTTCCTACGCTCTCTTATAAGTTACATGTAGAGCGGGCAAAAAAAAATCATCTTTTTATCTGTATAAACAAACATGTTTGGACTTGTAACTATGCCACTGCTGATGCTAGCATTGAAACAGTGTAATGTTCCCTGGCTGAACAAGATGTTAGCATTGGAATGCTCCCTGCCATAGAGGTTTCAGTGGAAATTAATAAGTGTTGGTCTTTATTTCATGAAATAGTATGTAGTGACAATTAGATGCGGCAAACTGTTGTGTGTTTTATTTTTAGCGTATCTAGGTGAGAAAAGTAAACTGTTGTGTTGGAAATACAATGTGAAAATGGAGTTATATGTAAGGAATTCTAACGGGTGAGTAAAATTTTTATTAATTAAATGTTACAGTTTAGCCATGACATACTGATTCTAGGGTATATTATATTTGCAATACCCAGGGCAAGACCAAGCCGCTATTCATTGGTTGTTTGAGTAAAACAATTGATTATGGATTGGCTCGCAGAATTGGATGGGTTGCCTGCTTACAGTTCATTGGTTCCTTCACTGACGTTTCATTAGTTCAATTTCAATCCACCTATACCATGCACGTTTATTTTAAGGTATGACACGATATCTATTTTTATCCAGCCCTGTGAACTAGGCATGTTCTCACGGTATCCCTGACTGCTATACATTCAGTTCTCACGGTACTGTGTCTCTGAATTGCCTTCATTTCCGGCAGTTAATGGCTTTTTAATGTGTTGTTGATTACGCTTGACTGCCATTTGCTCTCCCTGGTCGGGGGTTAATGCTCTAGGCCTTTTCTCGGCTGATGCAATACTTGTAACACCGGCCAGCTAAATATAGCGATGCTGTCATTTTAAACATTGCGCCCTCTATCCGCGCATGAAGGAGAAACATCTCAGTCATTTGAACTGAAAACATCGATGTGAACACACGTTATATGCAACACCTCTAAGATTCGCCTCTGATAGGGAAGAACCTGACGCTCAATGTCCCTGGCTATCTTAACAGATCGTTAACAGGTCAGTTCTGTATACCGTGTAGACCCAGATTGGTGAAAATTCAATAATTCACAATGGCCGCTTTTTACCCGTTCAAACCCAAATCCAATATGGCTACCCCCACAAGACCTTCACCCTGGGCTAAATATAGACCCACGTGCTTTTTCTATTTTTAGAAAGTAGGTCATCCAAGATGGCCGCCGATTACATCATCTTTGTTTACAAGCAAACCGGCGCATATACTACTACACTGTTGTGTTGGAAATACAATGTGAAAATGGAGTTATATGTAAGGAATTCTAACGGGTGAGTAAACATTTTATTAATTAAATGTTACAGTTTAGCCATGACATACTGATTCTAGGGTATATTATATTTGCAATACCCAGGGCAAGACCAAGCCGCTATTCATTGGTTGTTTGAGTAAAACAATTGATTATGGATTGGCTCGCAGAATTGGATGAGTTGCCTGCTTACAGTTCATTGGTTCCTTCACTGACGTTTCATTAGTTCAATTTCAATCCACCTATACCATGCACGTTTATTTTAAGGTATGACACGATATCTATTTTTATCCAGCCCTGTGAACTAGGCATGTTCTCACGGTATCCCTGACTGCTATACATTCAGTTCTCACGGTACTGTGTCTCTGAATTGCCTTCATTTCCGGCAGTTAATGGCTTTTTAATGTGTTGTTGATTACGCTTGACTGCCATTTGCTCTCCCTGGTCGGGGGTTAATGCTCTAGGCCTTTTCTCGGCTGATGCAATACTTGTAACACCGGCCAGCTAAATATAGCGATGCTGTCATTTTAAACATTGCGCCCTCTATCCGCGCATGAAGGAGAAACATCTCAGTCATTTGAACTGAAAACATCGAAGTGAACACACGTTATATGCAACACCTCTAAGATTCGCCTCTGATAGGGAAGAACCTGACGCTCAATGTCCCTGGCTATCTTAACAGATCGTAAACAGGTCAGTTCTGTATACCGTGTAGACCCAGATTCGTGAAAACTCAATAATTCAACATGGCCGCTTTTTACCCGTTCAAACCCAAATCCAATATGGCTACCCCCACAAGACCTTCACCCTGGGCTAAATATAGACCCACGTGCTTTTTCTATTTTTAGAAAGTAGGTCATCCAAGATGGCCGCCGATTACATCATCTTTGTTTACAAGCAAACCGGCGCATATACTACTTATAGTAGAATAAGGGCGTATGTTCTGACACATGCTGTTTATTATGCGAACAGTAATACCACTCTATAAAGATAACCTAATAAGCGGTTAGTTATATTACTTAAGGCGTACGTCTCTGTTTTAAGCATGCAGAAAGTAAATGTGAAATATTCTATTGTAACATGTTTTATAGTGTATTTTAAGTTAAAATTGGTATTCAACCCATTTAAGCCTAGTGTCTATTTAAGACATTGGCAAACATGGTCGACCCTGATGAGACACCATTCAAGCGGCGTCCCATCATGGTATGCAATGTTTGCTATTGCCTATATCATATGAAATGTTCTTCTGTATCGAAAGTCAACGCAGTGTTGTTAGATCACCCTTATATATCTTTAATGAAATGTTCCAGCAAGCACATAAAGGGAGAGTTCATTGCAATAGTTAGGCAGTACCCCTAGGCATAAATGGGTTAATTAAGTATATTGGCCTTAAACTAGGTGGTTTATATAAACCGAGGCATTCCTGTAGTGCACTATATCCATTGCCCTGTCTAGATGGATGTGCACTATAGGTGCACCCTAAACCTTTAAACACTGAGTAGGCTATCCGCGCATGCGCAAACGGTTTGGTGCCAGATCAGACGCTGAGTATATGTATACCTCGGCGTCTATTCTGACTTCAAACTGCCTATAACGTCTCTTTTAATTTAAGAGACAAATCTTTTCGAGCAGGCGATGCTTATCAAGTTACTGTCTGTCACAATAACCTTCGACTTAACCGCAGGAAAAAGATTAACATTACTCATAAAGAATGCCATCTGGCAGTGATTAGTAGATTAGTTTGGGTCCACATCAGCCGCATGCGAACAGGAATACATGTCATATTTTTACTTTAGTTAGAATATTTCGCGTGAAAATGTTGACAATGTACCGGTATTAGAATCTGAATGACAAACGGTTTGGAATTTGATCAGGCTCCAAACTGCTTGCAATAGAAATCAATGTTTCAGCACAGGACAGCGCCTACTGGGAAAGAATTACACCTTACCCAATTATCTATGTACAGTTTCTATTTAAAACAAAAAGATGAGAAGAAAGATAGCATGCATAGATATCTCTAAAAAATAACGGTGTTCAGCTGATAGACATTTCATCTTGAAACCTCGTTGCCTGACATTTTGCATACATTGCTTCATGTATGGACTTTTTGTGAACTTTCTTTCATACAATTACACAAGGTATAATACAGTTAAACCCTTTACTAACAGCACTAAATTGAAGATACAGTAAAACCTCTCTATTACGACCACTAAATTATGTTAATTATTAGGGTGTTTACGATAGGTGACCGATTAAAGCAAGGTGGCAGTGAAACAGAAAGCTCCTTTAGGAGCTTTCTGTTTCACTGTCACCTTGCTTTAAGCTGCCACCTCTCTATTATACAATCAATTAGACTTCGTTTTAGTGGTCGTAATAGCGAGTATTTACTGTACATGTAATGGATGGTGTAAAAAACACGTGGTAGCCATTACATGTATTTAGCAAGAGTAGCGAATGCAAATGTGGAACATTCTCGTCCATCTGTGATTAAAACAATATGACCAGTCTAAAGAGTCATCCTGGCAAATCTTAGTTTTTTCATCGCTTCTTCTCCTCTGTCGTAAGACTGAGTAAATCCATTTCAACTCAAATGAAACCGTTCGCGCATGTGCATGCAAGCATAACCTTATTCTCCACCGCTATATACAGACTGAAGGGGGTTTAATTGATCGCCGCCATTACGTCAAGACACATTAAAGCATGATGCTAACCATTGTCTCAATCCTGACGACATTGGGATGATGCACATGAAAAAGCTTTAATATGCGGGACTATAAACCTTAGCAGCAACAACAACAATTGGTCGCCGTAAATTGAATAGCCTTAGGTCAATCGGTAAAGCGTCTTAAATTTCGTTTTCTATCCCCGCATGCTGGGTCCCACCAGAGCTAAAAAAAAATCATTGAATTTCTTATCCAAAACTATAATATTTGCTTGTTTATAGTTGTAAGCGTTTGACATACATTTACAAATTACTGTTTTTTTGTGCTAAATCTGGTTGCCAGTCTCTTTAAGCAAATATCTCCTACACAGGAACCTTCTGCGAAAAACATTACTTTCATCTTAATTCAAGCTGTAAACTGATTTCGACACATCACAATCATATACAGTAAAACCCAGTTATAGTGAACTCTGATACAGTGAATTTCTTGTTATAGTGAATCGAAATCGATTCCCCGGCGAAAAGCCTCTATAGCCTATACAAAATCTGATGTTTATAGTGAATTTGGTTATAGTGCAGTTTCGTTGCGGTTGAAGACCCTTTCTTTGATATTCAAAATGAGATTTTTAGATATTGTTTAAACAATGAACATGTTTTACTGTTCGGAGATTATAACTCTAGATGTAAAGATATGGCCGATTTTACACGTGCTGATGACTTTATATCAAGCCTATTAAACCTTGATGATGTTTTTGATGAAGACTCTCAGATTTTCAGAAATTTCGAAAAATATAATGTTCCTATCCAAAGACAATGCCGAGATAATGGGATAAATAATTACGGTCGCGAAATGATTAAGTTTTGCCAAAATAATAATTTGTTTATATTGAATGGAAGGTTCAAGCCAGATCTTGATACTCCAAGACTGACGTGTAAAAATGCAAGTGTAGTCGACTATTTCTTAGCAACTTCCCCAGTTTTTGAAAATATTGTTAAATTACAGGTGAAAGACTTTTGTGATTTATTCTCAGACGTACATTGTCCGGTGGAAATTAGTCTGAAAACAAAAATTAAACCGCATAAAACAAATAACGTTGAAGAAAATTACGAACAAACCATTAAGCTATGGGGTCCAAGTAAATCAAACAATTTCAAAGATAACATTGATATTATTAAAATTTCAGAAATAGAAATGAAACTGTTAAATTTGGAATCTGTCGAAAATATAAATCAAAATGAAATAAATGAAATCGTAACAGAAGTTGAAAACCTATTTCTAAACTGTTGCAAAGAAACTTTTGGTATGGTGAGTAATACACGCCAAAAGAAACAAAATAAGCAACAACAACGATCACCCTGGTTTAATACAGAATGTAGAACATTTAGAAATAAATACCATAAAACCAAAAGAGCGTACAATAAATATAGAACAAATGCATTGAAACAATTGTTGAAAACGGTGAGCAAGGAATACAAAAGTGCACTACGAAGAAGTAGAACAAACTTTAATAAAACTAAGGTCGACAAGTTAAGAACATTAAAAACAAGTAATCCTAAACAATATTGGAAAATATTAAATTCAGAAACAAAGCAAAAAGAAAAGTTAGCTCCACTCGATGATTTTTACGAGTACTTTAAAAATCTAAATAACCTAGGCAAAGAAGTCAACGAGGCAGAACCAACTAATGTTACACAAAATAATCCTAACAGAAATGTAGAAAATAATATAAACGATGAGATAAATGAACCAATAACAGAAAACGAAATTCAGGCAGCCATTGCAAACCTAAAAAATAACAAATCCCCTGGAGTCGATTTAATAGTAAACGAACATTTAAAAGCATCCATAAATATGACAATGCCAATATATACTAAACTGTTTAACATTGTTTTTAATCACGGAATAATCCCAGAAAGCTGGACAGTTGGTCTTATAAAACCGATATATAAAAATAAAGGCGACCACTCCCAACCGGAAAACTACCGACCTATTTCACTTTTAAGTTGCTTAGGTAAATTATTTACCTGCATTATAAACAACAGACTAAATACGTATGCTGAAAGAGTAGATCTTATACATGATACACAGACAGGTTTCCGTAAAAACTGTTCCACTTTAGATAACATTTTCGTACTTAAAGGTTTAATTGATATTGTGCAGACAGAGAAGAAAAAACTATTCTGCTGTTTCATTGATTTTAAACAGGCTTTCGATTCTGTATGGCGTATTGGGTTATGGAATAAATTGGAAAAACAAAACATTAATGGTAAATGTCTAACAATTATTAAAAATTTATATAAAGATATCAAATCAAAAGTAGTAACTTCAGAAGGTACGTCAGCTTCTTTTAACTGCATGATCGGCGTCAGACAAGGTGAAAATCTTTCACCTTTCCTGTTTAGTATTTTTCTGAATGATTTAGAGGAATATCTTCAAAACAAAATCGAAGGTATTCATGTAAACGATAGAGCAAGTGTGTTCCTTAAACTTTTTATTCTATTGTATGCAGATGATACTGTACTTTTTAGTGACAATAAAACTGATCTACAAAATTCACTAAACTATTTTAAAACGTACTGTGACAAATGGAAATTAAATATCAATATAAGCAAAACAAAAATAATGATAATTGGAAAAGGTAGGGTATCAAAAAATATAGAATTTAAAATCGGAAACGAAATTATTGATATTGTTGAAGATTATAAATACCTAGGAATCCTATTCTCAAGAACAGGCTCATTTGTTAAAGCGAAAAAACATATAACCGAACAAGCAAATAAGGCAATGTTCTCTCTTCTAAGAAAAGCTAAACGACTTGAATTACCCCTCGATATCCAAATTGAATTGTTTGAGAGAACAGTGAAACCTGTATTGCTGTACGCCAGCGAAATCTGGGGATTTGGTAATGTTGATATCATAGAAAGAGTTCAGCTAAAATACTATAAATACATCTTTAATTTAAAAAAATCAACTCCCTCCTATATGATCTATGGTGAATTGGGAGTAACTCCCTTAATAGTTGACATAAATAATAGAATCGTATCATTCTGGTCAAGAATTATAGACAACATAAACAGTAACGATACTTCAAAGCTATCTTCCAAAATGTACACTGTACTCTATGAACTATATACTACAGCCCCTTCTAAATTTCCGTGGATAAATAACATTAAACGTATTATATGCAACAGTGGATATTCAGGGATATGGTATAGCCAAAGCTATATTAACAGTAAATGGCTTAAAAAGTCCCTTCAATGTAAATTTAAAGATATTTATACTCAACAGTGGCATGGAGATTTAGATAGATCTTCAGATACAAATATGTACAAATATGTCAAGACAGTTTTTAAACGCAGTAAATACATAGATATACTTCCTACATCACTCTGTAAACCACTCATCGCTTTTATAACTAGAAATCACCGACTCCCAATAGAGATAGGAAGATGGAATAATACACCATATAACGATCGAAAATGTATGACCTGTAATACACTTGGAGACGAATATCACTATCTTTTAGAATGTACACTGTTTAATAATCCTAGAAAACAATATTTAGCCTCTCATTACTACACACATCCGAATTTCGTGAAATTCACAGAGCTATTAAATACTGAAGATTATGAAACGCTACACAATCTTTCAATTCTTGTGAAAAAAATTATGGCAGCCTTTAAAACCTAATCATCTGAAAGGGATCCAAATAGGAAGGAGTAAAATGAACAAATCCAGCAATTCCATACTCATTCCGGCACAAAACCCTATGGTGTGGCTGTCCATTGGAATCGTCTCAAAGAGACGATTCTAGTGGGCAGTAGCGCCGTAGAGTTTGATGCAAAAATAAAGATTCTGTGTTATGAAATAATCTCCCTATCTATAGCTCTTACCTTAGATATACATGTACTTGTTACTTAAATCTTTATTATACTTGGTAAACATGAGTGTAAATAGTAAACTGTTTCAAGTTTTAACAATTGTAAATACGAGTTGATACAGAACTACTGGTGCTTTTTATTGTGGACAGGTTGGATCCATATCATACACAGACTAGGTCAGCGTGCGATCTGTATCAACCTGTCGACAAAACTAGTGTCTCGCACCAATCGGTAATGGCGCATATGCGATACCATACACTTATTTTTATTTCCATATTGCTAAATGCCCGACGATGTAATTCTATGTATTTTATACTTCTATAGCCCTTAGATATACATTAAACTAAGCTGTAACAATTATAACGGTTGAAGCGTGCAAAATGTACTGTGTGAGAATAATTTACGGCCATCTACAATCAGTGTGACTTCGGATATGACGAAGAGTAGATCGGCGTCATATCTGAATCCAAACTGACAGTATGGTAATTTGCCGAGGGCGGATCGGTAGGTTAAGAGTTATTTGCCTTTGGCCTGCTAGCCACATGCGATCGAACTGGTCGGCAGTTTGGATCCTAGTGAGTCGTCGATTTACTCGGCGTCTCATCTGAACCCATAATACCTGAAAACGTTGTCGCTGTTTCGTCCGTGGGGAACTAGATGTAAGAGAAGCTCTCCTTTATTAAATTAATTGCTGCTTACCTTGGACTCACTTCGGCTAAACCTCCCTACTGATAGTCAGAGTACATCCATTTCCACATACGGTCAAATGGCTATATTCTGCCTTTTGTAATCATTGCGAGAACTGCATGCTTTTAACGGTTATAATTGGGGCTTACGACACAACTGCACGGACAAAATTGCTACCCGACTGTGTCCGAACGACGCCTAACTGCAGTTTATTATATTGTAATGACACATAGTATACCTTGTTTTGATTTAATTTGTAAACCCCTATCAAGCTAGTTGCGACATAGATAACTTTTGCAAAATGTTTAGATCCAGATCAGACGCCAAATAACGTGGGGTCTGGTCTGAGCCCAAACTGTTTGGCACATAATTTTAATTATTTCAGTTTAATAAGCACACAACTTATTTTGAAATCTTACACAGACGATACGTTTGAAGTAAACATCAAGCTAGCAAGATAGGAGTAAAATAAAATGTACACTTCACGTCAGCATTTCAACTATGTGGCATTAGATTCACTTTCTCTATCTATATATATATGTCTGTCTGTCTGTCTGTCCGTCAGTCTGACCGTCTGTCTTCTCTCTTTCTTTCCTTCATCTTTCCTTCTCTCTTTCTCTCCCTCTCTTTTTCTTTCTCTCTATCTCTATTTCTCTATTACTCTTTTCTATCCCTTTACAAGTGTCTAAAGTGTACAGTCTTACATGTGGGTATTTATTTGTACATGTAGTAAGTTTCTTAGTTTGTATTTATGTTTGTGCCAGTGGTTTAGTTATTTATATACTCGTATCTAATATCTACATGTATCTCCAAATTTTGTTTCGTTGGAGAAATTGAGAAATTGGTAAACGCATATACTACTCTTAGCTAGTAGACTGCTGTGTGTACCTGTATTTCTTCTCCAAATTTCGTCTAGCTGGAGAAGCATATCATATGGGTACCCCAGCATTACTGTTGGCAAAAATGAAGTATTTATTTATTTATTTTGTTATTCACCCTATTAGGTAGAGCTTGGTAAATACCTGTATGCTTTCTTCTTCTATTATGACACATCAATATACAAATTGAAAGAGTGAACTCGAGCCAGCATAGACCACGATCAGAGGCCGAGTTACCTAGGAACTGATCATGATCTAAACTGTCAGGTGATATGTATGACTATATATGGAACACATTTTGGTTAACATCTGTTTATTCATAAGAAATACTTTTTATTTAGGCTTTATTATAAATTATAAAAATTTCAAATGAATTTGCGTATTCCCAACTAATGACCTCTCTATTGATATGTATGTTTTCTATTTGTATAAATGTTAATGCTGTCCACGGTAGTGGACCTTATACAGATATATTTCAATAAAGTTTCAAAGTTTCAAAGTTTCAAAGTTTATAGTGAATCAAATCTCAGGTCCCGAAAGGATTAAAATTGCATAAAATGCATGCGTTATAGTGCAGTCGAATCTGGAGGCATACTTAGTTCAGCATGTATGTTTTTTTACATTCTTTGATACATTACCTAATCAGATTTTAGTAAAGTAATAAAAGAAGCTCATTAATTTTATAGATACAAAAGTTACAGTAAGATGTTTAAAGTACATTTTTATTTAATTAGAATTGAATGATCTAATAATTGATTAGGCTTGAATTATACATGTATTTACAATTTACATACATTTAACAGACAGACAGACAGACAGACATAGTTTATTTGGTAACTTATACACATTGTATCTCGTTACATCAACATATATAATCAAATTGTTTAAACAGGTCAAATCATATCACGTGACAAAACTATTTTCTGATGAATAAATCCAAACAAAAAAGATCATATGATTGAGATCAATCAAAAAAGAACGAAAAAAGGGGGGAAAAAAGATTCCTCGAATAAAATATGAGGAGAATGAACACCTGTATTCAAGTGAACCACGTTATTGTAATTTTGTAAATAGTGGACGTCTAGAACAAACCGAGGCAAAGCAGAAAACTCCTTACGGAATTCTCGGCCAGCCCCCTCTGCTCAGGTATCCATCTGTTTTAAACACCGAAAGCTCACAACCGGGAAAAAGGTTAAAGCGATGGCACATTTTTGCATTATATATTAAATGTACATGTATATGTATATAACGTATAGTAACAAAGTAACAACATAGTTACGCACAGCGGAATATACGATTCACTCTCAAAAGCACACGTACAAAATCAGGTAAGCCAATTGCAACCGGTGTTTGTCCAAGTTAGACGTCGAGTAACTCTACGTCTGATCTGGCTCTGGCCTGTTTGTCCGCTATTTTAAGAAAGAATAATTGCTTCGCACTGTACTTAGTATGTACAAACTTATTTACAAGAGTAACAGTCGTCCAAGTAAGTTTATCATATGCGAAATGAAACCACTTAAAGGGCTGAAACATCAAATAAACGGGGTAAAGCAAATTACCAACGGACCCCTTTTAATTGCCGTGTTTCCATAAAAGCGACATGGAATACATTAAAAGGTAAGCACATTCGATTCTATCGACAAGTATAATCGTCGTTAACAAACAGTGTACTTGTTAAGCTTGTCATTGTCCTATGCAAACAGTGTAGACCCTGGTCGTATAGGGTTCCTAATGTAGCCCATCGATCTGGGTCTGCACTGTTTGTACTTTTCAAAATACGTATATTCAAGTTAAACCTAAATATCAAAATAGACTATTCTAATTGCAAATTGGATTTTTCCCTTAACCCTTTGCCTGCTGGTCGCGACTTTATTGATTTTTGTAAACAGTTTAGATCCAGATCAGACGCCGCGTAACGCGGCGTATGATCTGTATCCAAACAGTTTGACACTCGTCTTTATGTTTCTTAACTTAAAAGGGATATATCTACCTTTAACAAACTTTGCAGACGACGATTTCGAGGCAGACGACATCACCGCAGGATAAGGGTTTAAAAGTATCATAAATCAGTAGAGACACGTGCTAATATAGTCTTATAGTAAATAACAGAGTTGACAAGAGAGAAGTACGGTGTAGCCCTCCCCAACCGGACATTTAAAAATCGAAGTCAAATTGAAACAAATACATCGTCAACCAAGAACAGAAGAAATCAGAGTGAGGCGTTGCCTCCGGAATGCCTCAGGCCGTTTGGATCCTGCTCTGGCGACGAAATGCACAATTGAGAGGTATGTGGCATAAAGTCCGGGGGAAGTAGGCTACACTGTACTTCATTTTATTGTCGGATACCGTGGGAATTTTGTCCAATTCCTTCACGGTCAGCACGTGCAGATTTGAACTTGTAGTAAATAATAACACTGGCAGACAATAAGTACAATGTTGCCCTGCTCAGCTGGACAAATATATAAAGACACATAGTTTGTTAAATAGTTTGTCTGATGCAAACAGTGCAGATCCAGACCAGATAACTCCCACATGAGCATCCGATCAGGATCTGCAATGTCTGACGTTATGCAAACATATTGCAAAACACAAACAACACTATAATACCCACTCACAGGTTATCAATAAAATGCTAGACTAAATGCAGTAAAAAAATCAGAAGTCAATGAGTTAAAAGCCAACACATAACATTAATAATTATATTGTTAGTAACAATTCATTCCGTTTAACATTTGCAAAACTGATAAATTTACATAGATCCGTGAGTTTTGTTTTACTGTCTGACAAAAGTAATTCGACAAACTTGTGCATGTTTGGTCTAACTCTATAGTAGGGTTTTATGTACTTTATTCTTAACTCCTCAAACGCCTGACACTTAAAAATAAAATGATACTCGTCTTCAACATCGTATACACTGCACAGCTGACATATTCTTAAGTTCCGGTCTAATCTATCTCTACCGTATCTACCAGTCTGAATACGTAAGCTGTGCGCAGATATTCGAATTCTTGTAAGGCATTGTCTTAAGCGTTTTGAGGAGATAACATTGAGGTAATTCGCATAACAAAAGCTGGGTTTAATATGTATATATAAAGTACTGAGAACTCTATTTGTCTCTACATCAGAATACCATTTTTGGCAAAAACTGTCAATTACACGTTGTTTAAAAAGCAAAACGAACGATTTAAAATTAATGTTCCATGGATTAGTCCAAATATGTGAAAATCCGTAATCATCTAACAAAGATTTTACCCGCTTTACCCAGTTATCTTTCCCTTTTACACATTGTTCATAAGCATAACGATATACACTTTGTAGAATAATGTTATCCGAGTTCAATAACTTAAACCAATATTTAATTATTTGCACATACCTATTCACGTAAAGCGGGTAACGACCTAACTCGCCATAGACTGCATCATTGCAAGAATTTTGTCTTACACCTAAAATCATTTTACAAAATTTCAAATGAACTCTCTCTAGATCTTTAGACTTAGAAAATCCCCAAACTGGAGATGCATAGCTGAGAATAGATCCAACAAATGCATCAAATAGTTGCATAGCTGTATGTGGATTAATTTCGAATTTGTTGATGTTGCTGTATAAAATATTCAAGGCTTTAAGAGCTTTTCCGATCAATTATTGATTATTTAGAACAAAAGAACCAGTGTAGTTAAATACAACCCCAAGATAATTAAAATCGTTTACTACTTCAAGAGGTTCATTATTAAAGTACCAGCGTTCATATGGTTTTAGCCGTCCCCTTTGTCTAAATACGACAACTTTGGTTTTGGAAGTGTTCACTTCAAGACCCCATTTAGTACAATATTCATTTAACTTATTCAAGTTGTCTTGCAAGTCCTGATGAGATGCACCGATAATGACCATATCATCAGCAAAAAGCAACACTAATATACTCAATTCAAAAAGTGAATATCCGCTTTCGGTACCCCCCTGTAAAAACAACTCAAGATCTTCTAAAAATAGAGCAAACATTGCCGGTGAATTGTTTTGACCCTGACGTAATCCAATCGATACACTAATGAAGTCCGAGAGCGAATTGTTAAATTTAACACAAGATTTAACAACAGCGTACATAGCTTTAAACATTAAAAGAATTTTACCATCTAAACCCATCTTGAAAAGTTTGAACCATAATGCATTTCGGTAAACTGAATCAAAGGCCTTTTTAAAATCTACAAATGCACATGGTAAGCGTAATCGTTTACTTAGTACATCTTGTATTAAATTATGTAATACAAATATTGCATCTACCGTACTACTGCCCTTACGAAACCCAAATTGTGCATCAGACAAAAAGTTGTTTTCCTCAAACCAGCATTCAACTCTATTTGTTAAAACACTTGTAAATAATTTGCCAAGGTTACTAAGCAGCGTTATACCGCGATAATTTCCTGGGTCATTTTTATCGCCTTTCTTGTGTAAGATCATAGAGATCTATTATATAAATCCATTTCAATTTATTTCCTACAATGACACTTAAACACTCAAATGTGTTAATGTCACACCTCAAATAACTAATTCTTGAACCATAAATGTTTGACCATGTGCTAAAAAGTGTTAAAACACTATCTTAAAGTCTTTAAATACAGGGTGATAATTGCCGATGGGAGTCACATTTCATGGTCACTTGTCACATAAGACAGGTAGTCTCTGATTCAGGTTCACTATATAGTAAAAACTGTTGGGAGCCTCAAGTAAGGTCACATAAAACAGACAGTCTCTTAAAACAGACGGTCACTAAGGCATGTTCGACTTTACACTGAATTAGCCTAAACATATAAAGTTACTTTACATGAATGAATAGTTAGTATTTACTGTTGTATAACATGTATTTCATTTAAATACAGATTCAGCTACACATACATGTACATGTAGATCTATGCACTGTACATATACAAGTATATGAATCCATATTTGAGTTGAAAAATTGTAGCGAATTATTTCACTATATCAATATAGTGAAGTATGCTTATAGTGAAATAAATCTGCTGGTCCCCTGAAATTCACTATATCAGAGTTTTACTGTAAGCCACTTTAGTCGGTTCGAACACATACTCGCGACTACTCGTACTGATCAGTCGCAGTGTCTGAAAGGGTGCCGTACGTACTTGGTCTTTAACCCTTTACCTCATAGCCTGATTCTAATTTTGAAGACATGTGACCACTTAAAGCAGATTGAAAAGTAAAGCAGAATGTGCCTTAATGCACATTCTTCTTTATTTTCAACCTGCTTTCGGTCACCATCTGCTAGGATAAAGAAAATGTTACTTATGAAAGTTATGGTGCATATTTGTGACTATATAAACTATTTTTCCAGTGCAGGAATTAATTAAGGCGTGAAAGGCGTATTTATGGGGTAATTTGTTATAGGAAATGTGACCGGGGTGTCTTGAGAAGACTGACTTGCCCAGAGGACCGATCGATGGAAAACGTTTCTTTAAGATTGTGATTGGAAGTTATATATTGGGACTGGGAACGCCGGTAAAGGGCCCAGAGTGCTAGTCAGTTAATTTGAGAAAAGTGCATCCAGATCGGACCCCAATGTATTAATGTCTAATCAGGATCATAGCTCTAAGCTTTGTAAAGAGTTTGGTACTCAGATATTTAGGGTGGGTCAGATTAGGAAGCAGATGACATTTTTTCCAACATTCCAGGGGCTAAGAAATGTTGTATCTAAATGTGAAAGGGTTACGATTTCTTTAGATGTGGTATGTGAATGGTCTATATAAAACATCGTAGAGCTGATAAGCGAACTACTAGGTAGGCAACCGTGCACTACTTTCAAGATATAAAGGTGAGATATCCTCCCTGACCCTGTTACGTGCGACTTGCCTTGCCTTTGCAAACAGTTTAAATCCCGATCAGACGCCGAGTAACTCGGCGTCTGATCGGGATTCAAACTGTTTCGAACTCTTTTTTAGGTATATTTTGTTCCAGAGTTATAAGCACTGAATCTTAAAGTCAGTTTCCAAACGATAAATCTGTAGCAGACGGGCTTATCAGAGGTACATGTAGCCGTTATTGCTTTGATTATCGTCTGTTTCAAAAGTATCGTCTGCAATATACACATGGTAATTTTTACGTTTTGTATTTATGATTTAAACGGTTTAAATACTAGAATAAAACCGTTTGGATGCTGCTAAGAGATTGAGTAGCTTGGGACCTAATCTGGGTACAAACTGCTTATAAAGGCGAATCCATGTCGCATATGTATGGGCGTTCTCTTTCTGTGCTTCATCATTTGTCGTCTGCTACAGATATCGCCTGAAATGTCGATGTAATACGCAAAATATTTACACAACTCTAACGTAAAAAGTACTACAAATTATCCTCCAAATCTGAATCATTTTATTGAAATTAAAAGTATACAACTATTTATGTCAATTCAAATTCCAAACAAACCAATTTCAGTCCATTTCCGGTTAGATAAAGATCGGAAATGACGTCTATTCGCCAAGCATAACGTGGCTTATCAGCACGTGGAATGTCTACCACACCTTTAGAACTGTTTTATTTGTTGGTTGGTTAAATACAGTGGATAAGACGTTATTCCCTCCCGTTTAAACGAAACCTAATAAAATGTAGAAAATTACAACTTTTCAAAAATAGGGTTATCATAATATCAAACAGTTTGGAGCCTGATCAGACGCCGGGTGAAACGCTTTTTCGCTACATAAAGAAAATAGGTTTCTCTTTGCGGCAAAAATGTACCCCACATAAACACCTTGTCCTCAGGCAAGAACATTTTATTTCGATCGATCAAAATAGGGATTTTCTTAACTTTTTTGTAGAACTTTTAAGATGGTAGTTTAAAATAGGCTAAGATGTATTTTTAGGTTATCTCTGATTTAATTGCTCTTTGAGTTGATACAGTGGAGAATACGTTATTCTTTCCCAATAAACGCGTTTACCCGTAAATTATTATTTCCAATGCAAACAGTTTGGAGCCAGATCAGACGCCGGGTAACCCGGCGTCTGATCAGGCTCCAAACAGTTTGCCAATCAGATTAAAATGAGCACTCATAATTGTCAAACGTTACCATTTTCTTCATTTCATTGCACTACATTTGCGTTTCGGATGCGTTTAAACGGGAAAGAAAAACGGGTTTTCCACTGCAAGTCGGCTGCTCGGAAAACAGAAAAAAATCATGTTTTGATTGATTGCTATATCTGGGTTTTGCTGTATTTAGAAAATCGTTTTTGCATATGTACTGATGAAAAGAAAGTGATGTTATTACGTACGCAAACAACACATAACAGTCAAACCACGCCATCACAGCTACAAAATCGCTAAATTACAAAAAAATCACATTTACCCCTAAAACCTCAAATGAGCAATTCCAGATTCCTCCACTCTTTTACTGTTTAGCACTGTTTGCTTTGTCAATACATTGAAAAAAAACTTACAAACGAGAAACAAACGAACAGAATTAAGGCATCTCATTTGAATATACACATTTTGCATACTCGTAAAGCAAACAAGTTCACTATTTGTATACGTACATAATAAGGTGCGTCACTATAGGGGTAAGCCCTTTCGCAGCTGTAATAATCGCCTGCTTTCAAATTGTCGTCTGCTATCTTTTTTCTGTTTAACCCCTTCACTTTATGACGTCATCTGCCTTTTTTTTTACTTGTCGTCTGCTTCAGACTTAAATCGAATTTTTAGGGAAGTTGACTAATTAAATGTCGTAAGTGCAGTCAACCAGTTTGGATCCTGATCAAACTGCGCCGCGTCTGATCAAGACCAAAAATGCTTGCAAATAAGTTGAGATAACTATTGTAATCAAGGTAAGTATATAAGGCAGTGAAGGAATTAAACCCTTTCATGAACAAATTTGTCGAGAGTGTTTTACCTCTTCACCGCCATAGTGTCGTCTGCTTCAATATTGCTGTCTGCAATATCGTTTCAAAGCAATTGACTGACGAAATTTCGAAACGAGTGTTTGCAAAGGCGTTTTATGGCGTCATTGAGTTTGTTTTGCTTGTTAACGTCGGTGTCTGCCATCTGTGGACTAATTTGACGCACCAGAGAGAGGGGAGCAAAATACAGAAAACTCCCGTTAGTTTTAATATACCCATACTTCAAAGTTAAAGCGTGGCTTAGCCACCTTTTAACATTGAATTATGGGTACTGTATGTAGCCCGGGGCATAAGTCGAAAAATACTTCACTTCATGATGCAAGCAAACCACTTTGCAGGTTTACTAACATGACCATTGTCTACCGAAAAAAGCCGTTAGCCACTTAAATATCCCTGGCAGATTCAAGATGGCGGCCATTTTCAAAATGGCCGCCATTTCCATGTTGTATAAGTTATGTCGTAATGGTTATTTCAATGGCAGTTCAAAAATTCACATAAAAATAACATGTATGAGATGTAAAATGTTAATCATCAATTGTGGATTACGAAATACTGCTAATTATTCAAAATGGTCGTCAAAAATTCAAAATGGCGGCCATTTTCACTATTTTCAATTGTACTTTAACTACATGTAAATTTGAAGGATTATTAAACAATTTTCCATGGGCCGTGTGTAAACTTTTCTGTTCTTATTCTACCATTTAAAGTTATCAAAGTCTATACATTTGTTTTATGCATTATTATCAATACGATGTCCACGTCCAAACTACCTAATAACACGAATATACTAACGAAATTGCTTCGCATGATTTCATTTTCATTTTTATCTTAATTAGTCTTGTCGAACTTTTGGGAAATGGCATTGTTTGAGGAAAGTTGACAGACCACCGTTTTGTCATAATTAAGGTGTGCTGAGTCTAATTCTGTTGTCTGGTGCCTTCTCCCATGAAGTTGAAAGCCAAAATATGGTAAACGAAAACAACAAAATGGCCTCCAAAACACTTATTTTCGTCAGTATATCAGATCTTTCGGGGATCAAACACACTTATTACATCTGCTCCTCCTAAACCACATGACTGATTACAACGAAACTTAACATGAATATTCTTTGGACCAATCTCTTTCAACATATTGATTCCTTAAAGAACTCTGATTGTCATGGCGACAACAGTAAAAATCTGCACAATATAAAAAAACACACAATGCCCAGAACGTAGATATTTGAAGTATAGTAATACCTAGCAGACGTCAGTCAAGTTTGTTTATCTCATATTCCTTCATCTAAATTGCTGTGGTGTAAAATACCCTGAAAACCATATTGCAATATACATGTATTGCAATACGGAGAAACTGTATTGCAATATAAGTAGATTGACCCTACGCGGAGATTAATTGCGCAGGGATTAATAGCCTTATTTAGACGTATCGTATATAGGAAAAATATTTTTAAAAAGTCACAAAGCCCAAATTTAGATATTTGATGTGAAGTATAACGTTGCAGTCCTCAACCCAGTTGTTAAAAGCATTATAGCCCGGAAATAATAAATCACCCGCCCATGGGTCACTAGCTTTAGATATATTTAAATAGGAAACTTTATAAAATAAATCTTATCAAAAGCCTGATAGCCTCGGTTTATAGTGTAGAGTATCGCCTTGACGACCTCTATCAACTTTGTTAAAAGCATAGCCCTTGTTTTAGAATTTGGTATCTATAGTTTTATGGTTTTACATATACTTGTATTTGAATACCTAAAAGTAATTCATGTCAAGACCATACAACTTTGATGTCTCCCTACATTGTCCCCCTTTACACCGATTCCCTCCTCACAACAATGATTACAGCTGTTGCCCATAACAATTCCGTCTAACACACAACATATTTGTCTCCAGCTGGGTATTGTTGTAGAGACTCAGCGGTGTAGATTTCGTTCAAGTTTGTTTTAATAGTAGCTGTCATGTCAACATATTACTGACGAAAAAACTTTTTTATTCTTATTCTTTTTTTAAAAGAAGAGGCCTTACCATAATGTGACACGTCCTATAAGTATGTTTTGTCCAAAATGAAGTAGAATACCTCTATCAGGTTAGTTAAAATCAAAGTCCTAGTATTAGAATTGTCCCCGTCCAGAGGCTCTTGTGTAAAAAGACCACAACATCCTTAATGAAACAATTCTTAACCTTAGCAATAGACCAAACCTACAAACAGGCGAATGCAATTATCAAAGGTAACGGGTGCAATTTGCATCACAATGGACCTTCAGCTCTAAGACGCTGAATTATGGCTGAATTATGGCAGGACCCGAAGTCAGTCGATTATGTACACAATACGATGAAGAATATATCGTCAAACACGTCTATGGTAGCGCGAGTCACCATGAGCAAGCAAAGAGTGCGCTTACATCACTGCTTTAGAAAGTGACAAGGTTAATATCAACCACCAATGAGATCGGTAATCCTTTCCAAGAAGACTTAGATCTCAGTGCTATGATTTTAACAAAGTTAATAGAGGTCTTCTAGGCGAAACCTCTACACTAAAAGTTGAAGCCATTGGCTAAAAGGTTAAGCTAATATTTTTTTAAAAGTTTCCTTTTTAAATCTATGTGAAGTTAGTGAACTATTGGAGGGATCATTTAATACCCCCGGACTACAATGCTTTTAACAAACTGTGTAGATGTCTACTTTGCATTGCTGCACATAAAATATTTGAGCTTTGGGTTTTGCGATTTTTGTGAAGCATGTTTTCCTATATGCGATAAGTCTATGTAAAGCTGTCGACCCCAAAGCAATGCCAATTTACTTACGAGGGTCATTCGAAAATTATTTTACTTGGGCTTTGTCTTAAAACATACATGTATAATTATCATGTGTGATATATCGTTGAAAAGAGCATTGTCTTGCGGATACAGCGATGCATTATTATCGACAACAACACTACTCTTCGTTGTGGGAAAAAGGCATCAATGTTTGACAGTCATAGGCACACGAAGTATTTGCTTCAGAATTTAATCATAATTTTATATCATGTGATTTAGAAAAAGTGACATACCACTTTTAAATTTCGCACTAGCTTATTCGAATTTTACTTATGTTTTAGGCCAACAACACTTAATGTTGAATAGTGTGAATAAAATTGAGATGTGTTTCACCTACTTTTATTGTAAGATTAAAGCATACATTAAAACGTATAATAGTTATAATACCGTAATATAACTTGCTTTATAATTGTAAAATTCAAAACAAACTAAAATAATTTACATTTCGCTATAACTAAGTTGTTATTTAACAACTATATACTGTATATATGAATATAGTATTCGTCGACAAACCACACTAAATTTAATAACTCTGTTACGAAACTTTCGCATAATATCAGACCAACATTAATATTGACACATCAAAGTATAAAACTATATTTGTCCCTTCAATGCATCACAATAGTAATTACAAATTCTATGGAATGTTTGTAGTGATAAATTGTCATATTCGCAAGAAATTGACCTTTAAAATGATGTATTATAGACAAAATTTGTAAATGTAGATTTCAAGAAAATTCCAAAGTAACACAAAGTTTGAAGGACCCTCGTTTATTGCTATATATTGCAATACAGTTTCTCCATATTGCAATATATTGCAATATGGCCTTCAGCGTATTGTTACCCCATTATAATTTAGATGCAGAAATATGATATGAATTAACTTGAGACCTGCTAGGTAATACAATATTTCAAATATCTAACCTCTGTGTCTTGCGTTTTCACAAGAACATATTCACAGATTTCCCAAGTCTTTCACCTTGGTTGCCATGGCAATCAGAGCTTTTTTTATTATTAAATCGATTATTTGAAAGAAATTACCCGACAGAATATTCCCATAAAGTACGGTTGTAATCAGTAATGTGGTTTACGAAAAGTAATTACTATGTGTAGTTGATCCCCGAAAGATCAGAAATAATAACAAAAATAAGTGTTATGGCGGCCATTTTGGGTTTTACCATTTTTGGGCGCCTCGGGGTCCAAGAGGGTGAAAGACAATAGAAATGGATTAAGCACACATACATTATGGCAAAAGGAGGTATGTCAACCTTTCAACAAAATTCCTTTAGGAATGTTATTTCCCCAAAAGCCGACAAGTCTATTCTAGATTAAAAACCAATGTTACAAAATGAAGAATCTTCAGTGTTATAAGTTATTTTGAACGTTGAAATTATATCGGAAATAATGCATAAAACAAATGTATAGACTTTAATATCTTTACATAGTATTAGAACAGAAAAGTAAACATACAATCCGTGGAAATGAAGTTTGATAATCCTTCAGAAATACATGTGCTCTTATTACAATGTAAAAATAGTGAATTTGGCCGCCATTTTGAAATATTGGCTGCCATCTTGAATAATTAGCAATATTCTGCAATCAACAATTGATGATTCGTAGTTGACATCACATTAGTGTTAATTTTGCGTGACTTTTATGATTTACAATAGACTTGCAATAACGACATAACTTATACAAAATGGAAATGGCCGCCATTTTGAAAATGGCCGCCATTTCAAATCTGCCAGGGAAATTGAAGTGGCTAACGTTTTTTTTGGGATTAGATATGTCTAAACACTAATTGTGGAAAGTCCCTTGCTTGCATCATAATTTGAAGTATTTTGGCAAAATATGGACCTTATGCCCCGGGCTAATGTTCTATTTTTCAAAATTCAACTTATGAAATACAGGTATGGTCGATTTCAGCAAGTTCGAAGTATCGAGTATCGAGTATCGATTAATCGTGATGTGTTTACCCCTTCGCCGCTATAGTGTCGTCTGCTTCATTATTGGTGTCTGCAATATCGTTTCAAAATTAAAAAGTAAAGCAGTGTGACTAAAGAAATTTCAAAACGAGTGTCAAACAGTTTGGATCCTGATGTCAAACAGTTTGGATCCTGATCAGACGCCGCGTTACGCGGCGTCTGATCAGGATCCAAACTGTTTGCAATTTCGACTTTATGCGACTTTGGCGCCAAAATGGTTAACCCTTTCATTGCTGGCATACCTTCTGCGTCTGAACTGTCGTCTGCCATAATTTGTAAACGTTAAATTCCTGGCATGATGACCAAAGAAATGTCCACCATATCAATATTCAACAAGAATACCAAACAGTTTGGATCCAGATCAGACCGAAGCCACATAGATCTGTGAGTTAACCCTTTCATGGTCAAATTTTTCGGGAGATTTTTACCCCTTCGCCGCTTTATTGTCGTCTGTTTCAATATTGGTGTCTGCAATATCGTTTCAAAGTTAAAAAGTAAGGCAGTTCGAAACGAAAGGGTTAAACGGCTTTGTTCCAGACCAGACGCTGAGCTACGCACGGTCTAATCTGAATCCAAAATGTACTGGCCTAAACCATTATATACAATGTATAAATGAAAGCTCGTTCGTTCGATCAAACAAACATTTTTATAAAATCTTAAAAATATAGTGCTCAACACTCTAAATCGATACTAGTCAAACAGTTTGGATCCTGGTCAGACTGAAGACACATAGATCTGAGCGTTAAAAGGATGTGTTCCAGACCAGACGCTGAGCTACACAAGTCCTAATCTGAATCCAAAATGTACAAGCCTAAACTTTTATATAAATAAAATTTCGTTCATCGATCATATAAACATTTTTATAAAGTGTTAAAAATGTAGTGCTCAACACTCTAAATTAAAGGCTATTACCATTAACGAATATATGGACTATTTAAACAAACGTCCATTAATTTTTCAAGAAACAATGTCCTTATATTTGCATACGCCTATTTAATCTCTTCCCTGACATGGCGTCATTTGTTGGGTTTAAAAAAAAAGTTCTCGTTTGCCTTTATTTCTCATATTTAACAGTTTGGGTAAAATACTGAATTGACTAAAGTAACTTGGTAGTGAGTGTCAAACCGTTTGGATCCTGGTCAAGATAAAAATGTTTGGAAATAACAGTATGGATCTACTCTGGATAAGGCAGTGAATGGGTTGGGGATAAACCTTTAGAATGCATGTACAAGGCTCGACTTGACCCTCATCCATAAACAGTTTCGACCCTTTTACCCTTTCACCCTCAATGACGCCATAAAGCGCATTTGCAAACAGTTTTGATCCTGACCAGGATCAAAACTGTTTGCCGCTTGTTTGAAATTACGTCATTTATACAGCCTTGAATCTAACTGTGAAACGATATTGCAGAAAACAATATTGAAGCAAACGATAGTATGGCGGTGAAGGGATAAAAACCTCACGATAAATTTGATCATGAAAGGGTTAACCCTCTTACAGTGGAGAATCTGTTATTCTTTCCCGTTTAAACGCAAACGTACGCAAACGCAAAGCACTAAAACGTAGAAAAGAACAAATTTTGGACAATTCTGATAATTCTTGTTTATCTTGGTGGCAAAGAGTTTGGAGCCAGATCAGCCGCCGGGTTACCCGGCGTCTGATCTGGCTCCAAACTGTTTGCACTGCAAATAATAGTTTTAGCGTAAACGCGTTTATTGGGAAAGAATAACACATTCTCCACTGTACATAGTGCATCGGCCATGAGTACAGTTCGGATCAAAATCAGATTACGAGCAGTCTAATATTGCTGGATTACTATACTGAATATTGAGTTGAACAAAATTGATACACATTTCCTATGAAGGGGGGGGGGGGAATAAACGTTTTTATGTTATGTTATGTTAATTTATATTATGTTATATTATGTTATATTATGTTATTCTATGTTATGTTATGTTATGTTATAATGTTATGTTATGTTATAATTCTACGTTATGTTTCTATTGTAAATGTATTGCATGTACCTGATGTGCTGTACTGTACTTGATGTGCTGTACTGTATTTGATGTGCTGTACTGTACTTGATGTGCTGTACTGTACTTGATGTGCTGTACTGTATTTGATGTGCTGTACTGTACTTGATGTGCTGTACTGTACTTGGTGTACTGTACTGTACTTGACGTGCTGTACTGTACTTGATGTGCTGTACTGTACTTGATGTGCTGTACTGTACTTGACGTGCTGTACTGTACTTGATGTGCTGTACTGTACTTGATGTGCTGTACTGTACTTGGTGTACTGTACTGTACTTGATGTGCTGTACTGTACTTGATGTGCTGTACTGTACTTGATGTGCTGTACTGTACTTGATGTGCTGTACTGTACTTGATGTGCTGTACTGTACTTGATGTGCTGTACTGTACTTGATGTGCTGTACTGTACTTGATGTGCTGTACTGTACTTGATGTGCTGTACTGTACTTGATGTGCTGTACTGTACTTGATGTGCTGTACTGTACTTGATGTGCTGTACTGTACTTGATGTGCTGTACTGTACTTGATGTGCTGTACTGTACTTGGTGTACTGTACTGTACTTGACGTGCTGTACTGTACTTGATGTGCTGTACTGTACTTGATGTGCTGTACTGTACTTGATGTGCTGTACTGTAATTGATGTGCTGTACTGTACTTGATGTGCTGTACTGTACTTGATGTGCTGTACTGTACTTGATGTGCTGTACTGTATTTGATGTGCTGTACTGTACTTGATGTGCTGTACTGTACTTGATGTGCTGTACTGTACTTGATGTGCTGTACTGTACTTGATGTGCTGTACTGTACTTGATGTGCTGTACTGTATTATATGTGCTGTACTGTACTTGATGTGCTGTACTGTACTTGGTGTGCTGTAATGTACTTGATGTGCTGTACTGTACTTGATGTGCTGTACTGTACTTGGTGTACTGTACTGTACTTGATGTAATGTACTGTACTTGATGTGCTGTACTGTACTTGGTGTGCTGTACTGTACTTGATGTAATGTACTGTACTTGATGTGCTGTACTGTACTTGATGTGCTGTACTGTACTTGTTGTGCTGTACTGTACTTGATGTGCTGTACTGTACTTGGTGTACTGTACTGTACTTGGTGTGCTGTACTGTACTTGATATGCTGTACTGTACTTGATGTGCTGTACTGTACTTGATGTGCTGTACTGTACTTAATGTGCTGTACTGTACTTGATGTGCTGTACTGTACTTGGTGTACTGTACTGTACTTGATGTGCTGTACTGTACTTGATGTGCTGTACTGTACTTGATGTGCTGTACTTTACATGATGTGCTGTACTGTATTTGATGTATTGTACTTATTGTACGTACTTGGCTAGACTGTACTGTACTGTGATGTATTTATTGTATTGGTTTATAAGGTATTGTAATGTATTGTTTTGTTTTGTGTTGTATTGTATATTTCTATTGCATTGTAGTGTATCATTTTATTGTAATTAATGTATTGTATTGTATTATCTTATTCTTTTGTATTACTGTATTGTATAGTAATATTCTGTAAAGTATATTGTAATTTAATACAGAAAGCCCCTTAAGAAGCTTTTTCGGCGGAAT
Source organism: Gari tellinella (assembly GCA_922989275.2). Taxonomy (NCBI): domain Eukaryota; kingdom Metazoa; phylum Mollusca; class Bivalvia; order Cardiida; family Psammobiidae; genus Gari; species Gari tellinella. The sequence continues at coordinate 18,561,090 of OV277868.1, forward strand.
AATTTTTTGGCAGGGCTAATGACGGACGACTGTCAATGTCCTGCATTAAGCGCTAAACAGTAGCCTGGCTTTAAATAGCCTTATACAGTGGAGAATGTGTTAACGCGTTTACGCTAAAACTATTATTTGCAGTGCAAACAGTTTGGAGCCAGATCAGACGCCGGGTAACACGGCGTCTGATCAGGCTCAAACTGTTTGCCACCAAGATAAACATGAAATTCCAAACTTGTCCAAAAGTTGTTCTTTTCTACGTTTTAGCGCTTTGCGTTTGCGTACGTTTGCGTTTAAACGGGAAAGAATAACAGATTCTCCACTGTAAGACGAATTCACGCTACCTCATTAAGTAGTACATGTATTTTCATTGACTGGTAAATTATTAGTTTGGAACATTTATAAAACAATAACATATTGGGCCTTATATATATTGTCATTAACCCAATAGCCTATTACAAGTTTCTACTTAAAGCAGACTGAAAGTAAAGCAGAATGCGACTTAGGGCGCATTTTGCTTCACGTTCAGCCTGCTTTAAGTAAAAATCGAAAATAATAGAATATAGAACGTATTTTTTTAAGGTACATTTTCATTCGTAATTGTGAAAATTGAAACACACATATATGAAAAAACCTACATTGCACTCCTATCTAAAATACTAATGTCACATGTACATGTAGAAAAGAAAATGTAGCCATTAATTTTGTTAACCTTTTGAAGATAGGTGTATTTAGCCATTACTAAGGTCCTATAGATACGTCATCTGTATGCTCCATCCCTTGCTTCTGGGCTAATGACACAGGGCGTTGTCAAGTAAAGTGGAGAATACGTTATTCGTGTAGCCGAAACTCGGCGCAAAACGCAATGCAGTAAAAGTATAAATAACAGCTTTTTAAAATTTCTGACGATTTATTTACAGATGAGTAGCAAATAGTTTGAATCCTGATCAGACGCCGCTTGACGCGGCGTCTGATCTGGCTCCAAACTGTTTGCAATTGATATAAATGCTTTTGCACAAAAGACATTCTTTTCCAAAGAAAGAATAAAGTATTCTACATTGTGCATTTACATGTAAATAAATACGAAAGACTCAAGCAGGAAACGCAACACAAATAATACACCCACCTCTCAAGCAGAACACACACACAGTCATACCATAACAAACACACACACACACACGCAATCCCATTCCCCCATCTACACACTAAACAGTCATACCATAACAAACAAACAAACACACACACACACACACACACACACACGCAATCCCATTCCCTCATCTACACACTAAATAGAAAACAACACGTAAGACAAACATAAAGCAACGTGAATATAGGAGCCCGCCTTGGTACGGTCAGCAGCAATCAACAATCAATTATAAATTAATTATTAACAACCACTGGGGGTTATTCCTGGGTTTAGGGGCGCCCAACCTCACTCTTATCTCCTATATTCACCTATAAAGACGAACAGTGTACATAAAATATAAACCCTGTTCCACAACCTTACAATCAAAAAGACCGCCAGCACAGTAAGTAAATACATGTAAACATCTAACAAAAATTCTATGACAAGATTGTTAGTAACACGGGAATTAATTAAACTTGTACAACAAGTGCACGCTCCTGCAGGAGGAATGATAACAATATTGATTACATGTACGGGGCGACGTTTTACGGCCTCCAGTTTACTCTTAAAACGACGAATAAATGTCGATTGCTTCAGAAGTCTCATCTGCGTAAAGTATTTTTCATTTTAAATCTCAATAATCTACACTGTTTGCAATGCAATAAGAGAAGTCCCGAGGTTATAAAACTTAAAATGAACTCTGTGTTCAAAACTCAGAATTTTGCTAAGGTCATAACACTTCGACAAATATTTTATTTATAACTAGTAGATCTATTTGCATACATAATTCTGCTTTAAAATTGTATCCAAATGAAGTTACTAAAATTAAATAAATCGTGTTTTGTAAAAACTAGAGCCTGTAATAGAAATTGAGTTTTGAGCACAGAGTTCGTTTTAAGTTTTATAACATCGGGCCCAGGTTTGGCATGGCACGGCTCAAATAGAATTCATTTCGACGTCATTGATATGGATAGATGGGTGGATGAGTTGGGTTTTATTTTTCGTCTGCGTCTGTTGACAAAATTTGGAAATGTATGTGCGTCTTTAAACTTAGGAAACATTGATAATGTTGACATGAAAACGAAACGCGACTCGATCCGAACTGTTTGCATATGTTTTTGTTGTGTGAAGATCTCCAAGGTTTTGCGATGGGACACTTTTAAAGCTGACTTAGTTACTATTTTAAATTCATGACTCCATAAATACATGTAATCAAATATGTCTTTATATGCCTTTAGTTTATTTCTCCATTTAAAAAAATAGTTCAACTTTATACAGTCATGAATTGTATTGTTATTGTTACGGCATCAATTAAAGCTTGGCATGCAGCGAAATTAGAGGATCTTACATGAGTGCTCATTAATTATCATTTTTAATAAACGAGTTGACTAAAACAATATGACGCGAGCCTTGGCGAGCGTTATATTGGTTTTAGTCAACGAGTTTATTAAGAATGATAAATAATGAGCACGAACGTTAGATCCTATTTATCACATAAACATTTTAAAACCCTTTTAAGTGAACTGAATCCGTAGTTTTTTGTCTCTCCGCCATATGTATTTTCCGCCAAAACTTGACGTTGTTTACAGTAACGCCATGGCAAATGACGTCATTTGGCGCCCAGCGCCTGCAGCGCTCGTGGACGAACAGGTAGGACCGGAGCCCAAATATTGATATTTCACTATAGTTTATTGAATGGCTTTATAACACTCCCAGAGTCGGTTTTATGTGATAAGCCTAAATATTCTAGGATAAATTTAGATAACTTTTGAAAACATCTGATACATTAATTATGAAAGTTGAGTGGTATTTTTTAGGTGGTAGGCCTATAAAATATCATTCCGCTGACCCATTGATAAATACAAGTAGGCCTACATGTAAAGCAAGTGCACCGGTATTCTCTAAGCGGTACATGTAGAGGGAATATAAAAGAAACATCTATTCCTCATATTATACGTATCAACAAGTACAAGTGGCAAATAAGGATGTTGTAAGATTAGCAATGCTAATTATTTTTATATTCAAGTATAAGTAGATGCTAAGAAATAATTTAGGAGTCTTGAATAATTTCATAAATATTCATGAAGTTAAGGTTAATTAATATGGAAAAAAAAACAAAAAAACCCGTAAATTTATATTGTCCTACAGCGAAGAAGGCGTACTTAAAGATGAATTTCAAGATTTGTGTTGTTGTTTCTGCTAAGGTTTATAGTCCCGGTTAAGCTTTTTCAATATTTCTTAAGCTATTTCCCCTTATATATCAAGCTTTGAAACATACACATCATTGTGTTAACCCTTATCACGCAAAACGCGACTTGGTTAAAATTTGCAAACATTTTGGATTCAGATCAGACGCCGCGTAACGCGGCGTCTCATCTGAATCGAAACGTTTTATTACTCATAGTCCACCTATATTCAGTTGAAAAAAAGTATTAAAACAATTTTGACTTTCTTCGCAGACAATATATTTGAAGCAGACGACATTTCGTAATGATAAGGGATTCAAGCAGACGATACTATGATGGTGAACTGGTTCAGTAAGTTATTATTCGCTACATTAAGTAATTTAGACATCACAGGTGACATGTTGACAAATGGGAAACGCACGATGAAAGAGTTCAAACACGAAAAGGTTGTTCAAAACTAGCACAAATACTTAGCCCCTAGTCATGCGCAGTTTGAGTGGCGTTTGCAAACAGTAGGGATCGAACCCAGAGTGCCAACTCCGCAAGCATGCACCCTATACCACATCGCCATAAAAACGCGCTTGTACAGGAAGAGTCGTATAATTGAAGATAAACCTACATTATTAGTTATACAGTTTCTTCACAGTGTACATGAGGATTTCTTCCCGCGGCTGAGGTAAATCATGTTGCCCGAGCCGTTAGGCGAGGGTTGCATGATTTTACCAGCCGGGAAAAAATCCTCATGTACACTGTGAAGAAACTGTATAACGAATTTATTATACTGCACAGTTTCCACTGTTCAAACGAAATATTTCGGACTTTGTCGTGTACATGTATTGCGCTTATAATAAACTATAACAAAATCGCGCCAAAGCAGATAACGTTGAGCGTAAGTGACGTCATGTTTCTGACGTTGTTATTCATAAGAAAAATGGGCATGTTCGGCGTCAAACTTTCCCAGAAATAATGCGACTGTTGAAATATCCAAACATCGATTGGTTCTTAGCCGAAATGGAATTTAAAACGGAGGATGCACGATTGAATGGCTTATGCACTCAATCCTGTCGAGCAATCGGCCATATTATTTTCTGCAAAGCAAGGCTCAGGGACCTGTCAGCCAATGAAAACCTGTCAGCTCACAGGGTACTTGGAATCACGTCTAGGGCTCGTTGACCAATGAAAAGTAAGGAATTTACTTTGCAGTATAATAAACTGTTGTATACGCTGTTCATGGATTAAAAGGGTAATCTGACAGAGAAAATGCTGTTACCATAATATACAAATGAGAAATACTTTTGAAAACTCCAATATTAGTGCGAGCGGCCTTTGGAAAGTAATGGCAACTGATCAATAACTCCAATATGATAAATGTGTGATGTATTATTTTAAAGAGCATTTTTGCCTTCACGATGGTATAAAGCCCGATAACATCACATGAGTTGAGAAGTCACCACATGGCCCTATAAATAACCCCTACTCCAGGACACTGGTTTTCTTTTGTGTATTGTTGAAGTACTTTTTTAAACCGAATTTGATACAATAGTTATTATTGCGGCTTTATTGCGGATAGCTTTATAACATTTCAATTCTAGAATCGATTGAGATCAACAAAAAAATCCTATATGTTTTGGAAAGATAGCTTTGAACACAAAAGCACAAACATACTTAGTTTAAACTATTTCGTTGCCAGTTGACGGAGATGCCCGTCTAGTAAGTCGCTGTCTGTCTACTTACAATTTTCGTCTGTCCGTACCGTAAAAATGGAGTTTTATGCATGTTTGACAAGGAATTGTTGATATGGGTGTCAAAGAGTGGGTCCTGATCAGACGACGCCTTTCGCGGCGTCTGATCTGGATCCAAACTATTTGCATAAAACTTAGCAGCCCTTTAGATCATTGTACTGTACATGTATGTGAACTCTGAGCACAGGGTCAGGAAAGAAGTAGATATATATAAAATCCCCAAATTGAACAGTAAAACCTGACTTTAACGACCACTACAATGAAACATTAAAATTATTGGTTACAAAAAACATGAAAGCATTAAAAGCAGTGCAACTATCACCTTGCTTAAAGCAGTAATATGTAGTTCATGTAGTTCATGTAGTATCGAGGCCGGATGCATCCTTAGATGCATAAGCGTTTTCCACTTCTTTGGCCCATTTGGATGCGTTTTCCTCCGATGAATTTTCTTTTTCGCTGCGGTTGGCTTATATATTCACTTCACTTTTTTAATATTGCACCATATATTTATTTTCATTTAACGGGTTAAAATACATTTATATCTATCTGGAACTTAAGAGCTCCCTTTTATTATGTACAATCTATTTACACTGGTTATATAATGTTCCTATTGTAGTCGGTTTTTACATAATTGGAACCAAACTATGGGTTAAAGCACTCGGCATAAAACTTATTAGGTTTATTGGTGACCCCCCAGTACCCATTCAACCTTGATTTGAATGTATTGAGAGTGGGTGCTTGGACTTCACTGTTTGGGAGGGAGTTCCATAGATCAATGACTCTATGACTGAATACACCCCTTCTTAATTCTGTTCTTGCTCTGGGTTTAATGAGTTTCATGTTATTCCCTCTTGTTATATTGTCACCTCTTACTAATAGTAGGTTGGCAGATGTTTTATCTAACCCATTCAATATTTTATAAGCCTGTAGGGCGTACAAGTACCGTATCAGCGAACAGTAACGTTAACCGATGCAAACAACCCATATAGTACGACATCTAACGTTCACCGATACTCTTCAATAATAACTCATTGCGCCCCAATGTTTATTAACTTTTCAAGGGTACGAACGATTTATGTGCGATTCTAAATAACACAAGCAAAAGTGCACTAATCAACTGAAATGCATCAATTTTACCGCATATAAAAATAAGATTTAGCTGCTCAGATGTAAGCTGCTTTGTTTGATACATTAAGTATCGGAAAGTGTTGGTTTATTGATGAGAAATTAAGTCGGGACTGTTCGCTGGTTTTATTAAATTCATTTGGTAGCCATTTTGTTTTCCTTGTTGGGGATGGCGAACTACCTCTGAGGCCGTTCGTGTCGTTCGCAATCGGTAACAGCGTAACGGTCGTCAAAGGTGAATTGTTACCGTTTTCCGTTGCAGTCGATTGCATCGATACGGTACTTGAACGCGCTACTGGATTACATCTCGTGATCTGCCCTGTCCCTCCTGTAGGCTACTCCAGGGTTGGAATGCCTAGCTGTCTTAACCTCTCACTGTAGCTACTATCTTAGGTTTTTTAGCATTCTTGTCGCCCTTCTTTGGACATTTTCAATTGCATATACGTTCCTGCCTGTAGTAAACCACATAATGATTAGGCTAACGCAATTTGGTAGTCGTAATAGAGAGGTTAATCTGTAACTTGCGCCTCTCAGTTATAACAGGAACGTATATAGATATTTAAAAATATACGTTCCTGAAAATATACGTTCCTGGTTATAATCAAGTTTAATTGTTGTGTAGTGCCAAGTTAATTGTAAGTGAGATTTTTCAAGTATCATTCTTTTCAAAAAAGAAACTTGTTGTTAGAAACAACTAACATCACAAGTCGTTTTATCCAATAAACGCCGTTCAAAAGACCCAATCATCCTCACCATCAAAAGCATTCGCTGAAACCGTCTGCACGATTTTCAGTCATCATTGAGCAAGATCATCAACAACCTGAAACATCTTTGTTGATTTCAAGGACTGAAAACAAAAGGTAAGGCGATTAAATCTTGTGAATGAATGTTGTTTACATAGTGATATGTTGTTGTTATGTTACATTTACCTGAGAGGGCTGAGAATAAGACCGGTTGAGTAGGCCCTTGGCTTAGACTGTCGGATTGCTTCGAGATTTTTTCAGTTCAAGTTTAATACAAGGCATTGTCTTGGCCAATGAACATTTTTCAACAAAGAAAAAATAATCTAGCACCTCGAAAAATCGCGATTATGATAAAAAACAAACGATCCAGCTTTACTTCGAATCTGACAGTTGATGTTTATTGAGTCACGATTAAGGAAGGATTCCAAAAAGCACTTTGTAGTCTTATCATTTTATGTGTTGCGTGTAAATCTTGTGTTTTAAGCAAATTCTGTAGCAGCGGAATGTTTCCCTTATTTATCAAAGGGATCTGGATCTCTCCGAGCCATGGAGAAAGGACTTTCTCCATGTCCGAACCAAGGACATGTACAGTACCGCACTAGATCTGTTCAGAAACATAATATCGTTCCTGATCTGTTTGACTAAATTTGCTAGAGTTATCCCCCTTTCCGTATCCGTTATAAGGTGCATTGGAAAATGAAAGTCCAGGGAGCCCTCTGGCCTGGGTCTTCAATGTTTGCATATGATGGGGGTGATGGCCGATGGGACATGCATGCTCTTTGTATTGTAAAAGACAAACTATATGTCAGTATGGGCCTGTGAGTTGAGCACATAAAACACATTTTGTCTAACCCTTTGCCTGCTGATTGAGACTTTTTTTGCGAGGCATCCGATCTGGATCCACACTGTTTGACACATGTGTTTCGGTGTCTTTACTTGTATATTGTCAGTTTTTTCAGTACCAGTGCTGTAGGGGTTAAAACGCTGCACACACCCTATGGTGTACAGTAACTACTTGTTAGAACTGCTAGATCCGTTGACACCTTTTTAAGTCTACCACTGGCAGAATACCTTTCAAAGATATGGGACACAAGAGGCTTTGCCTAGAACTCCCATAAAAAGTGTAAATGTAATTGATAATATTTAACCCTTTATCCTACAGCTTTATAATGAGGTGACCACTTGAAGCAGGTGGAAGCCTTTACTTTGCCAGTCCCCAAACAGTGTGGGAAATGGTGACATTTTACTGTTTATATATATAAAATCCAGTGAGAAATAGGCTATCTTTGAAAATAACGGGATTTTGGCCTCAACATCGGACTCTGCATACCTTTTTCAACAGAGTAATCAGGGGCTTGTGCCCCCAAACTCCCCATAGTGGCTTTGTAATGAAAGACAAAATGGAGGCGTGTTTACTCCTGCATGACAACCTGTTGGTAAGGAAGATCGTACGGACTGGCAAAGTTAATTCTATCCATCTGATAACTGTCGGGGGTCGTGAGTTAGGCCTCACCAAACCAAGTTCTAAGTATGAGATCCTAACAGTATAAATCGAGGTCAGATGTATCTGTGCTTTACACTTTGCATCTAAAGAACCAGAGAACTCTGTTGGTATTATTAAGAGTTTGGGCATCACACCCGGGTTCTCTGTATGCGTTCCCCTATCTTTGGGGCATCCAATTAGCCCATAGATGTCAGAAACCGACATTAAGAAACAAAACAAAACTTAAAGCAGGTTGAAAGGGAAGCAGGATGTGCCATAAGGCGCCTTCTGCTTTACTTTCAGCCTGCTGTGGGTTACCATCTGCTTCAACATATAGCAAATATTTCTTATGGAACATATTTATCTCGAAAGAAGTTCATCAGGATAGTAATATTCTTCTTATTAGAAACCAAACTAAGAACATATTCATGACTGAATAAATTGGAGAGTTTTCAGTGGATGAATAATTTAGAGGGATAGCGTTGTAAATGGGGTATTAAGGAAGAAATGTTTAAAAACCTACAGTCGCGACACATGAACTGCATTATTTCATGCTAGGTTAGGTCAAACATACCTATATTTCAAAGTTAAAACGTGGCTAAGCCACGATTTAACTTTGAAATACGGTTATGTTGGATTTAACAGAAAACTAGATATCGAAGTTTGACTAGCTCACTCCCCTGCCCTGGTGGACAGGTTTGTGAATGTGATGTGTGGGAAATAAAATGTTTTCTCTTTGTCTTTTCAGGCACCATGTCTGACAGGAAAGCAGTTATCAAGAATGCCGACATGTCGGAAGAGATGCAGCAAGATGCTGTAGACTGCGCCACACAAGCCTTGGAAAAGTACAACATTGAGAAAGACATTGCTGCTTACATCAAGAAAGAATTTGACAAAAAGTACAACCCAACCTGGCATTGTATTGTTGGCCGAAACTTTGGCAGCTACGTAACCCATGAGACGAAACACTTCATCTATTTCTACTTGGGCCAGGTCGCCATCCTTCTCTTCAAGTCTGGTTGAACATTCCATGAAGAAACTTGTCTACCTTTAACAACTCGATTTGTATCCACGCGATTGTTGCCGACCAAAGAAAGACTGTATAATATGATCAAACTTGCAGCATTAGGAACAAAATCAAAGTGGTTTATAAAGATATTTTTAATTGATCAAAGCTTCTCATAAAAATTTCATGTCATCATAAAATATCATAAAACTATTTCATTGCATTATTTTATAGATTTATGTTTGTATACATTCTTGTTTCCCAATAAACAGCTTTGTGATGAAATCATTAATGATTTTGTCTTATTTCAAACAATTTGGAGCCAGATCAGACGCCGACAACCTGGCGTCTGATCAGGCTCCAAACTGTTTGCCACTTAGATTCAAAAGTATTAACATATTTCAAGAAATTGTCATTTTCTACATTTAAGTGTATTGTATTTTGTTTGGAAAGAATAATCGGGGCTCCAGATAAGAGTAAACTCCAGTAAACTGCACAAATCCATTAATATCTTCCTTATTTTAGAATAAAATCCTATGGTGTTACTACTCATTAGAATTGTCTCTTTGAGAGTATTCTAATGAATAGCATCACCATAAGGTTTAAAACAGAAATAAAGATTTTAGTTTTTGAAATAATCTTCTTATCTGGAGCCCTGAATAATTTTCTTTTCTGCGTCAAGACTCAATGAAGAGCAGGGTACTGTTTTACGCCAAATTTTCAATAGAAAATTTGTAGATCTTTTTATTTCGATACCAATTTCTGCAATATGTATTTTACAGTATGTGCTAGTCAACATTTTACACAATTAGTTCAATATTTGAAAACTAGGTGACAGGAAATGAATCTTACATTACAGTAAAACCTCTCTGTAGCAGCTTAAGAATCAAGGTCTAATTGATTGTGAAAGAGGCAGGTGACAGTAAATCAGAAAGCTCCTAAAGGAGCTTTCTGATTTACTGTCATCTTATTTTTAGCAGTCATCCGTTGTATACTGTATAACAGTAAATTGACACAATCTAGTAGTCGTAATAGAGAGGTTGTATGTTTTATTTAGTGTGACCTGTCAGGTCTTTGTGAAGTCAAGTATAGAACGTTGGTTTGTGTTCATTTGCTGCTTAAAGCAGTAAAACAACGGTTCATTTTGTCTTAAGTTGTTAGATCTGTGTTGGATCTATTAGATTATTATCTGTTAAAAAATAAAGAAAAAATTAAACATTTCTATGTTTTTGTTGTCACTATATTTTTTGACTGTGATGGCATTGCTCCTCCACCACTGGGTTCAAATTCCAGTGACCATGTTGGCCACTTCAAATTTTTAGGCTTGCCTGGGTCCAAGGCTACTTATGAAAAGCTTTTCAGGCCAGTCTAAAGTCGTTCTCACGCATTAGCTTGGTCAGATTTGAGCCTAGGCTCAAATCTGACCAATCAAATGCTTGAGAACAGACTCAGCTCAAATGCTTTATAACCTTGGACCCAGAGCTAAGCTCAGGGTGAGCTTTCATCAAGAATTTTAGTGATTAACAAGAGGCCACAACTTTCTCTAGTTTTGAATGGAATTTTAGCTCACCTGAGCAAAGCTCAAGGTAAGCTTTTGTAATCTTCGAATGTTCGGCGGATGTTAACAAGTAAAGTGTTTACCCTCAAGAAGCCATTTCCAGCTCGCCTTAGCTAAGCTCAGGGTGACCGTGAGCTATTGTGATCACTTAATGTCCGCAATTTTTTGAGGCCATAATGTGGTCAGTTTTTCATCAAACTTCATCCACATGTTGTTCTTGACTAAATCTAGATCAAGTTAGAAAATGGGTAAAGTGGGGTCAAATAAGTAAATCAGAAATGCAAATCATTGTTTTAGTTACATAATTTAAACCTTTTCAATTGAACAAAAAGAAATTGAAGGAGATCAATACCTGCTGTAGGATTTTATTTTGCTGCCAAATAAATACATAATACATTGCATTGACAAAACATCGCGCTGGGGCGTTCGTTACTTGCTGTGACACCGTTCTTGTTAGGTCTGCAAGCGAACATTCATTTTGTAACAAAATGACTTTATTATACTTTCGCACATGGAGCCGGTTTCTTTAACCTTCATTATGACAAGTGTTGTCGTAACTAAAATTATAAAAGTAATGTCTCAATTATTACTTATTTCTCGATCTAATCCTGTCTTGTGACATCTCTTTGGAATCGTCTTCAACAGACAATTCCAAAGAGATGTCACAAGACAGGATTAGATCGAGAAATAAGAAATTAAATGTATTTTAAAGTTTTGACTTGTGACCTTTTTGTCGTACAAAGTTTTATGAAACGGGGCCCATGGTGTGCATGTTCTTGATAAAGTCCTATACTGTTGAAATCGGCTCATTGTGTCATGGGTTGCCTGACATTGATGTACTTAGATACACGAGAAAGTTCCTTTTCCTGGGGCGACCCTTAAAACGTCTCCCAATACTTCATTCTAAAGTATTATCATTTCTGGTCCGGAGTAAATTTCATGAGTGGAGCATATAAGAAACAAAGTGAAAACGGCACTATTTATTATACCCCCTCAAACGAAGTTTGGGGGGGGGGGGGGTATACTGGAGTCGCCATGTCCATCTGTCCGTGCTTACGAGAGGGTACTTACGTGGCTAAAATTCTTAGCCCCATAATTGAAAAACATTAACCTGGCCATTTCTTGTGACATTAACCTGGCCAGTTGTGGGACATAGGGTTAGCTTCCAGATCATTATTTTTCAAGTTAGAGCAAAAATAAATTGTCGGTTGTGTGGCTAGCCACGCAAAATATTACATTAGAAAATAGCCACATGAGTATCCTCCTGTAAGAACGTCCGTCCGGCTTGTCGGGAGCTTAACTTCTAAAGTACATGTATAAGAGTTATTGACTTCAAACTTCATATACAGATAGATCTCGTTGACCAGGAGTGCAGTGCGCAAGAACCGTTACTCTGTCATCAGTATTTTTGGAGTTATTGCCCTTTGTTATATTTTTATCCAATTTAGGCTTGTCCGGAGCATAACTTCCAAAGTATAAGAGCTGTTAACTTCAAACTTCATATACAGATAGATCTCATTGACTAGGAGTGCAGTGCACAAGAACCATAACTGTGCCATCAGTATTTTTGGCGTTATTATGTAGGCTTGTCTGGAGCATAACTTCCAAAGTATAAGAGCTATTGACTTCAAACTTCATATACATGTAGAACTCATTGACTAGGAGTGCAGTGCATAAGAACCGTAACTCTGTCATCAGTATTTTTGGAGTTGTTGCCCTTTGTTGTTATATTTTTATCCAATTTAGGCTTGTCCGGATCATAACTTCCAAAGTATAAGAGCTATTGACTTCAAACTTCATATACATGGAGAACTCATTGACTAGGAGTGCAGTGCGCAAGAACCGTTACTCTGCCATCAGTATTTTTAGCTCACCTGAGCCGAAGGCTCAAGGTGAGCTGTTGTGGCCGTCCGTCGTCCGTCTGTCCGTCCGTTCAAATTTTACTTCAAGCGACATCTCCTCTGAAACCGCGAGTTTGAGGGAAAAACTAAATTGCTGATGGTGTTCCTTGGATGCTTCTCTACAGAAATCGTTAAAATAAAATTCAAATGTTGACTACTTATTGAAATTTATTAAAAAAAGTGAAAAACTTTAAACAAGTTTTTTGTAAAAAACCACTGTTCCCACACCTTAGATATTGCAGGAATAGTATCTTCTACTAAATCACTTTCTCTGATGAAACTAATATGGCCAGAGCTTTGATATCTGGCATGGTGACACTTTTAGATGTCCTATACCAGCAAGGTTCAAATGGTTCTGGTCGATTGCATATCATCTACAGGTCCTCTATCAAGTTTGTACAAATTATGCCCCTGGGGTCAAAATTAGCCCCACCCGGGGGTCACAGTTTTCAAACGTCTTCTTTTCTGAAGCTAATATAGCCAGAGCTTTGATATTCGGGATGGTGTTACTTCTAGATGTCCTTTATCTATTTTGTTCAAATGGTTCCAGTCTGTTGCATATGTAGGTCACAGGAGCTAAAAATATATTTTTTCAATGGAAACTTAAAAAAAATCTTCATGTCTAGAACCCTAGTACCCTGATCTTAGATATTTGGAACATAGCATCATCTACAGGTCCTCTATTAAGATTGTTCAAATTATGCCCCTCGGGTAAAAAATGACCCCGTCCTGGACATAAATCATTATCTCCATTTTGATGTACAGCTATTCTAAGGTGAGCGACATATGCCCCATGGGGCTCTTGTTGGAGTTATTGCCCTTTGTTGTTATATTTTTATCCAATTTAGGCTTGTCCGGAGCATAACTTCCAAAGTATAAGAGCTATTGACTTCAAACTTCATATACAGATACATGTAGACTTTATTGACTAGGAGTGAAGTGCGCAAGAACCGTTACTCTGCCATCAGTATTTTTGGAGTTATTGCCTTTTGCTGTTATATTTTTATCCAATTTAGGCTTGTCCGGAGCATAACTTCCAAAGTATTAGAGCTATTGACTTCAAACTTCATGTACAGATAGATCTTAATTACCAGGAGTGCAGTGCATAAGAACCTTTACTTTTGGAGTTCTTTCCCATTGTTGTTATATTTTTATCCATTTTTAGCTCACCTGAGCTAGCTCAGGGTGAGCTATTGCAATCCTTGATTGTCCGTCGTGCGGCGTCAACAATTTTAGTGTTTACACTCTAGAGACCACAATTTTTATCCAATCTTTCTCAAACTTGCTCAGATGGTATATTGCCATAAGAGTTTGGAAGAGTTCGATTTTGGTTGAAATCGGACAAATAGATCAAGAGTTATTTACCTTTGAATTGCTGAAAATGCCATATTTAACGGTGTTTACACTCTAGAGGCCACAGTATTTATCCAATCTTTCTAAAACCTGCCCAGATTGTATATGACCATAAGAGTTCGGATGAGTTTGATTTTGGTTGAAATCGGACAAATAGATCAAGAGTAATCTACCTTTGAACTGCTGAAAATGCCATTTTTAACGGTGTTTACACTCTAGAGTTCACAATTTTTATCAAATCTTTCTTAAACTGGCTCAGATTGTATATTACTATAAGAGTTCATATGAGTTTGATTATGGTTGAAAGCAGACTTATAGGTCGAGAGTTATATACATGTACCTTTGAATTGCTGAAAATGCCATATTTAACGATGTTTACACTCTAGAGGCCACAAATTATATCCAATCTTTCTCAAACTTACTCAGATTGTATATTACCATAATACTTCGGATGAGTTCAATTTTGGTTGTAATCGGATCAATAGGTCAAGAGTTATCTACCTTTGAATTGCTGAAAATGATATATTTAACAGTGTTTACGCTCTAGAGGCCACAACATTTATCCAAGCTCTCTCAAACTTGCCCATATTGTTTATGACCATAAGAGTTGGAAAAAGGGTGATTATGGTTGGAATCAGACAAATAGATCAAGAGATATCTACCTTTGAATTGCTGAAAATGCCATATTTTACAGCGTTTACACTCTTGCAACTACAGTTTTCAATGGATTTTGATTATACTTGTACACAAAGGATGTAGCTATACGTTCTCGAAGGAGTGCAATTATTGTTGAAATGTAATCATTGTGGCAATAGTTACCTGCCCTTGATATACTTTGAAATGCTAGAAAAAGGCTTAATTTCAGTATTGTTTAGGCTCTAGTTATCTGCCTTTGATGTACTCTACTATACTACCGGTACAGTAGGTCGACAGACTTGAATGGATTTAGAACAAGAGCCCCATGGGGCATATTTCGCTCACCTGAGAAAATAGCTGAAAAAATGGCGATAATAATTTAGGTCCAGGACTGACCTAGTTATGCAACAGACCAGAACAATTTGAACAAATTATGTAAAGTATATATAAAAGTGTCACCATACCGAATATAAAAGATCTGGCCATATTAAGATGTTTGAAATTGTCTCTATATAACTCTATGTAAAACTGTGACCCCAAAGGCGGGGCCAATTTTGACCCCAGGTGCATAATTTGAACAAACTTGATAGAGGACCTGTAGGCGATGGTAAGTGCCAAATATCTAAGCTCTGGCCCTTGTAGTTTCAGAATAGAAGATTTTTTAAGTTTTCATTGAAAAAAATCTATTTTTAGCTCCTGTGACCTAGTTATGCAACCGACCAGAACCATTTGAACAATTTTCGTATAGGACATCTAGAAGTGTCACCATGCCAAATATCAAAGCTCTGGCCATATTAGTTTCAGAGAAGAAGACGTTTGAAAATTTCACTATATAACTCTATGTAAAACTGTGACCCCCGGGGCGGGGCCAATTTCGACCCCAGGGGCATAATTTGAATAAACTAGATAGAGGACCTGTAGGCGATGGTATGTGCCAAATATCTAAGCTCTGGCCGTTGTAGTTTCAGACAAGAAGATTTTTTAAGTTTTCAATGAAAAAAATCTATTTTTAGCTCCTGTGACCTAGTTATGCAACCGACCAGAACCATTTGAACAATTTTCGTATAGGACATCTAGAAGTGTCACCATGCCAAATATCAAAGCTCTGGCCATATTAGTTTCAGAGAAGAAGACGATTGAACATTTCACTATATAACTCTATGTAAATCTGTGACCCCCGGGGCGGGGCCAATTTTGACCCCAGGGGCATAATTTGAACAAACTTGATAGAGGACCTGTAGATGATGCTATGTGCCAAATATGTAAGCTCTGGCCCTTCCAGTTTTTGACAAGAAGATTTTTTAAGATTTCCTTATTTTTTCACTTTGGTTGCCATGGCAACCAGAGTTCTGCATTGTTTTTAATTCTTTGAACAAATTTGAAAGAGCTTGACCCAAGGAACATTTCTGTAAAGTTTGTTTGAATTCTGTCAAGCGGTATAGGAGGAGATGTCATTTGAAGCAATTGTTAACGACGACGCACATACGCACATACGCACGACGCAACGACGACGGACGCCGGACACAGGGCCATCCCAATAGCTCACCTTGAGCCTTTGGCTCAGGTGAACTAATAAAACGGGTGAAATTCAAAGGTAAAGCTATCAGGCTTCATTACAAATGGTGAGCGATATCAGGGCCTTCAGGCCCTCTTGTTGGAGTTGTTGCCCTTTGTTATTTTTTTCCAAGTTACTGAAGTTAGGGAGCACTTAAGTGCACACATCAACTTTAACCAGAAAAATTTACCTCTTGTGACAAGACCCTACTGGGGGTATGAATCACCATTTGTGATAGGTCTAGTTATTAGTGTATTTATTGTGCTAGTTCATTCCAGTCAAGGATGATACACACAGAAAAAAACTCTATTACGAATTGACGACCACTAGTATAACAAAGGCTAATTGATTGTACAAAAGACAGGTGACAGCAAAACAGAAAGCTCCTAAAAGAGCTTTCTGTTTTACTGTCATCTTGCTTTAAGCAGTCACTTGTCGTAAACACCTAAAATGTACTATATGTTTGTAATAGAGATTTGACTTTACATGTAAAATACAGTCGAAGCTGTGTCATGCAACCTCTCAGAAGTAATGCTTGGTACTGTAACCCTTTCCCTCATAGCCTTATTTTCAGTATTTTCAGTTTATAGGACAAGTGGTTGTTTAAAGTAGGCTGTAAGAACTCTGCTAAACCCACTACCCCATAAAAACACTTATAATTTATTCATCCATAGAAGAAAATTGTTCCAATTCATAAAGCCATGTTTGGAATTTTACACAAATTCCTTGATACAACCATGAATATGTATCATAGGAAATAATTTCTATATCCCCAACAGATAATAGCTTAAAGCAGGCTGAAAGTAAAGCAGAATTACTTTCAACTGATTTAAGTGACCATCTTTCTTTAAAACTAGAAACCGACTTTGAGGTAATGGGTTAACTCTTTCCTCCCCGAAACTTTAAATAGACAATTCCAGTTTCCTTTTTAGTCTAGTCCATTTCTGACTCTTAAGGGTTGTTTTTGTCAATGTTTGGCATTATGACAAACAGTGAAGACCCTGATCAGAGGGCTCCTTTTGGAGCCCTCTGATCTGGGTCTTCACTGTTTGCACAGGACAAGTGTACTATTCACATATACACTGTTTGAAAAGGACGCCTATATGCGGGACTAGGGTTCAAAGGGTTAAAGCAGGCTGGACTAGACTTAATTTGAAACTGGATTTGTCCATTTGAAGTTTGAGGGGTCAATAGGTGAAGTAAATATTTATCCGCATTGCTTCTTGCAGTCCAATATTACAGCATGTCTCAAGAAGTACTTAACCCATTACCCCATAAATATTCCTTAGATTTATTCCTTCACTAATGAAAATAGTTTCATTTTATACAGTAATGAAAAAGATGTATAAGAAATAAGTTTGTATATCTTATAGCAAATGGTAGTCTAAAACTGACTGAGAGTAGAGCAGATTGCACCTTAAAACCCCATTCTGCTGTATTTTCAATCTGCTTTAAGTGGTCACTTGTCCATTCTGCTTTATTTTCAATCTGCTTTAAGTGGTCGCTTGTCTTCAAAACTAAAGTAGACTATTGGGCAAAGTGTCAACACGACCATCACAAGATACAGAATAACAAGCACTTTCATATCACTGACTGTTTAAACTTGCTGAACACTAAATAAATATCTTCTGCATGAAAACAATCATCCTCCAAAGTACCCACTAATCCTTTGTATTTCCATGAATAACCCAAGCAACAAACAGTTTGGATTCTGATCGGATGTCAAGTTACTCCTTAATCTGACAAAGACCCTTACTAAAACTTGCCCAGCTAATCAATAGCATGAGACACTATTTCATTGTTAACCCATAACCCCATAAACACAGGTTTTTACAACTTTATTCATCGACTGACGAATGTAGTGCCACTTTATATAGTCATTTATATCCAACATAAGATATATTTCTCTAACCTAGCAGAAGGCAGCTTAGAGCAGACAGAAAGCAAAGCAGAGTGCACCTTCAGGCGCATAATGCTTTACTTTCAACTTGCTTTAACCCTTTTCCCCAGAGCTTGTTTCTAGTTTTGAATGAATGAATGAATGAATGGTGTTTTACGGCCCATCGACATCTAGTTTTGAAGATAGTTTACAACTAAAAGCAGGTTGAAATTTTAGGCGCATTCTGCTTCACTTTCAGCCTGCTTTGAGCTTAAGTCTGCTAGAATAAAGAATGTATTTCTTAGGATATATAACCATGACTGTATAAATTGGAACTATTTTCTTTATTGGAGTAATAAATTAAAAGGCTTGTATACTGGGTAATGGGTCAAGTGATCACCTGTAATCAAAACTAGAACCAGGCTATGGGGTAATGGGTTAAATACGTGATTATAGAATGTTCTAATGATGCTTCCTCTGTCATAACTTGAAGCCAGAATGGATAGCCACTACACCGAATGTCAAGTTCTCATATGTTACAAATCTGAAACCACAGGACTGTATCAGCTCCTTGAACTCCTCCTGCAAAGATAGAAACTTCCTGGTCACCAACACATACAGTGGTAAATACGCTATTCCTACCCACTTTACGCATTTCTTACACGTTTATTATCCGTTTTGTTTAACACGTTCTCTAGCTGTTTCTTTACGTGTTTAAAAGAGTCCGGATGAAAGGGTCATCACTTAGCCGACGGACCCCTTAGCCGAGACTGCATTGGTATAATCAATTATTAATGCGTTTAAAAGGCATTAAAATCATTAGGAGTTAACCGTTCACCATGCCATTATACTTTAACTCTTTGAACCCTAGTCCCGCATATAGGCGTGCTTTTCAAACAGTGTACATGTGAATAGTACACTTGTCCTATGCAAACAGTGAAGACCCTGATCAGAGGGCTCCGAAAGGAGCCCTCTGATCAGGTTCTTCACTGTTTGTCACAATGCCAAACATTGACAAAAACAACCCTTTAAAGTCAGAAATGGACTAGACTAAAATGGAAACTGTTGTTGTCCATTTAAAGTTTCAGGGAGGAAAGAGTTAAGAAAACTTGGTTTAGCACTCTTGCATACTTTTTAACCCTTTCTCTTATAACTTGTAATTATTTAAGACATGCCAATCCTTAAAGCAAGTTATACTTTGTTGAACTATTCATATCATTATTAAAGTAAAGCAGAGAGCTTCTATATGAACATTCTGCTTCACTTACTGTTTCAGCTTGCTTTTACTTTTACCAGTAACCATGATATAGGTAAACAACGAGCAGTGAACCGTGAATGTACTTTACAACTTGGCACTTTCCACGATTTAGGGGTGTTTGTATTGCTACAGTCCATCTAACTAAGCTGTCGATACGCTGACAGCATGCCGATTTCCCCATAAAGTGGACTATGCTAAATATTATGATTCACTGCTCGTTGTTTACTTATAGCGGCGCGGCAGATATATCATAACGGTGATTACATTTGCAAACAATTTGTTCAAGGATAGCGACGAAACTTGATATGTATTATGAACTCGTCTATAAATAATGATAAAGCATGAAATAAAGTATTAATCCTCCAGACACCAATCAATGATAATTATTCAATACTGTTTCATTACAGTACGGCAATTTCGGGTACGGGAACTTCTCAATGACACTGATTTTAGAACTTCTACGCATCTTTTTCGCGCATGGAAACAGTTCGTCCTAGAGGGCAATAGTTAAATATTAAAACTATTTCCCCCGGATTAGGCAATGTCAGAACAACACAGTAAAACAGTCAAAAATAACGAATTACAAGTTATATAGAGCATTAGGTAATAATCATGAATATGACATCTAGCAGATGGTAGCTTTAAGCATGCTGAAAGTAAAGCAGAATGTACCTTAAGGTGCATTCTACTTAACTTTTAACCTGCTTTAACCCATTACCCCATAGCCTGATTCTAGTTTTCAAAATAAGTGACCACTTAAAGCAGGTTGGAAGTAAAGCAGAATGCGCCATAAGGCACATTCTGCTTTACTTTCAGCCTGCTTTAAGCTATCACCTGCTAGAATAAAGAAAATATTTCTTATGATACATATTCATAACTGTATAAATTGGAACTATTTTCCTCAGAGGAGGAATAAATTAGAGGCGTAAAAAGGCGTATTTATGTGGTAATGAGTCACCTATATTCATTACTAGAAATAGGCTATGGGATAATGGGTTATCTGGAGCCCTAATCAAAATGAACATCTACAGGGCTCCAGATTAGAGGGAGTAAACTGCACAAATCCAACATTTTCTCCCTTATTTCAGCACCAAATCCTATGATGTTACTACTCATTAGAAGAGACAGTGACACCATAGGGTTTAAAGCAGAAATAAAGATTTTAGTTTTCGAAATACCCCCCTTGTCTTGAGCCCTGCATCTATGAGTGAAAGGTTTCACCCACACCCTGCAGACTTTCCAGGACCAAACAGACTATGTAATTTTCTACATGCAGGCCCTGATCAAAGGGCTCATCAAGAGACCTTTGACCCTAATCAACTTTGTTTCCAATTGGTGGTCTTCACTGTTTGCAAATGATGTACAGTACAAATTCTCTAATACCACCACTAAAATATAGGTTAATTGATTGAATAAAAGACATGTAACACATTAAAGCAATGTCACAGTAAGGCAGAAAGCTCCTGAAGAAGCTGTCTGTTTTAGCAGTCACTTGTTGTAAACAGCTAATATTGATCACATTGCAGCGGTTGTAATAGGGTTTTCTGTATATACTTGTTTCTTGCACAGTGTTAACTTAGAGATATTTATTTCTCACATAACTACCCTTGTTTTCTATAGCGAACAACGATTACAAATATCCTTATCTCCAACATTTTCGAGATCACTTTGATGACGTCACTTTAACGTCACTATTTATAACAGCGTTTTGACGTCACCGGGGTTCCAAAAATGCCTATTGCTTTGAAAAATAGCTTTAAATTGTTGGATATGTGAGAAAAAGAATCTGTCACTCGTCGATGTTTAAGACAAGTTTATCTCAAACTCGTCTAGAATATAAAAGTTATTAAGCTTGTCAAGGCTCGTTTATATTCTAGACTCGTTTGAGGTCAGCTTGTCTTAAACATCGACTCATGACAGGACCTATATGACTAGCTGATACCTGAGGAGGGAACTGTCGTATACTCTCCACCAGATACTGATAGGAGTTCCAATCTGAGGCGAGAACCTGACCAAGCACTGGAATCACCTGGAATGAATACTCATCATATGCCCTGGAAAGACAAAGTGACATAAAATCTTACTGCTACTTACAAGTACAACCACACAAAGAAGTCAATGGCATTTTAACTCATACCCCATCCTTCACTAAGAAAATGGTCATGAATATGTATCATAACATAAGAAATATTTTCTACATCCTAGCAGAAAATAGCCTAATGCAGGCGCATTCTGCTTTACTTTCAACCTGCTTTAATGAACATCTTACTTTAAAACTAGAAATGGGTTAATTGTACCAACCTCTATCAGAACTTCAATTTGGATACCTTGTTCTTTACTTTTATCCTGCATTTACCCCTTACACCATGATTAATATAGTACAGTGAAACCCCTCTAAAGCGGAACCTCTAAATACCGGAATTCTCTCTAAACCGGACGAAAACTTTGTTCCCGTTTCCAATCCTTCTTTATTTTAATCAATTAAACCATAAATATGCCTTATTACGCCTTGATTTATTCCTACACTGAAGAAAAAACATTCATGAATATGTCTATATTCTAGCAGATGATAGCTTAAAGCAGGTTGAAAGTAAAGCAGAATGCGCCATAAGGCGCATTCTGCTTTACTTTCAACCTGCTTTAAGTGATCAACTATCTTCCATATCATAAACAAGATATGGGTTAAAACCCATCTAAACCGGAAACCCCTATAAACTGGACATTTATTTTGTCCCCACGCATGTCCGGTTTAGAGGGGTTTCACTGTACCTCTAATTTCTTTTACCTTAAGGAAAACACTGTAGCCCCACCTACCAAGTCCTGATCACATTAAAACACAGAATGTATCTCTTGTATTCTCCAGCAAGTAACTTAAAGTAGGTTGAAAGTAAAGCAGAATACTCATCCAGGAGCATTTTTACACCCCAGCAACAATAAGTTGAGGGTTTTACCTATCTGTCCTGTCTGTATGTTCGTTTATCCACATATTTAAAGGTACATACTTTGTCCAACTTACCCATCCAACAGCTTATAAGCTATAACCAGATAATTTAACCGATTACCCCATAGCCCATATCTTTATTTGAAGACAAGTGACTACTTAAAGCAGGTTGAAAGTAAAGTGGATTGTGCCTAAAGGGGCATTCTGCTTTACATTCAACCTGCTGTAAGCTACCATCTGCTAGGATATTGAAACAATTTGTTATGTTCATAATCACAAGTTTATAAATTGGAACTATTTTCTTCGGTGAATGAATACATTAAAGGCGTAAAAAACATTTTTATGGGGTAGTGGTTTAACTGTTAACACATATACCACAGATGTGCATGTGAATAGGATTATATCTTTAATTTTTCACAGAACAACAGCTAATTGACTTTAGTTTTTTGCATATACGGTTCATGCAACGGTATATACTTGGTCTGGTCAACTCCTCCTACAGTTTTGAAGCTACAGCCTTATAATTAGGCAGTGTGTTTTTACATACACCACAGATGAGCATGTGATCCCTGATCAGGATTTTGATCTGCTTTTTTTTCTCACAGAATTACAGCCATACAAACTTTGCCATTTTTGCATATAAGGTTCATGCAATGGTACATACACATGTACTTTGTTTAACCTCCAACAGTTTTAAGCTACAATTGACCTTATAATTTGGAAGAGTATTTGCATATAATGACATATACCACAGATTTGTAAATAGCAGGTCATCATATTATCTGTCTTACAGACAGCAATCTCCCTATTTCTTAACCTATTACCCCATAAATACGCCTTTTTATGCCATTAATTTATTTCTCCATTGAAGAAAATAGGTCCAATTTATACAGTTATATATAATTATGCACAATAAGAAATACATACAGGTAGTCTATGTTCTAGCAAACTATAGCTAAAAGCAGGCTGAAAGTAAAGCAGAATGTTTTAAGGCACATTCTGCTTTACTTTCAACCTGCTTTAAGTGGTCACCTGTTTTCAAAACTAGAAAAGTGCTATGGGGTAACCAAATCACCTTTAAGTGCTCACTTGTCTCAAAAACCTAGAAACAGGTCATGGGTTACAGTGGAGAATCTGTTATTCTTTCCCGTTTAAACGCAAACGTACTCAAATGCAAAGCACTAAAACGTAGAAAAGAACAACTTTTGGACAATTCTGATATTTCATGTTTATCTTGGTGGCAAACAGTTTGGAGCCTGATCAGACGCCGGGTTACCCGGCGTCTGATCTGGCTCCAAACTATTTGCACTGCAATTAATAGTTTTAGCGTAAACGCGTTTATCACATAATTTGCGGCCTGGGAGTTGCATAAAGCGATTGTATAAATATCGTAATCCACTAGTGGATTATCGTTTTTTGGGCTCCGGGCCAACTTGTTCGTCCACAAGTGCTGCATGTAGCGGGACGCCAGATGACGTCATTTACTATGACTTTAACGTAAACAATGTAACATTTGGCAGAAATTCTATATAGTGGAGGGTATAAAAACTACGGCTTCAATTAATTTTATAGGTGCTTAAACTTGTTATGTGATAAATAGAATATCACATTCGTGCTCATAATTTATCATTCTTAATAAACTCGTTGACTAAAATGAATATGACGCTCGCCAAGGCTCGCGTCATATTATTTCAGTAAACTCGTTTATTAAAAATGATAAATAATGAGCACTCATACAATATCCTCTATTTATTGGGAAAGAATAACAGATTCTCCACTGTAAAGGGTTAAGCTGTCATTTGTTTTAAAGTCTTCAAGACCTTGAATGAAGCATTTTTTGCATGTGACTAAAGAAAAGGAACAAAGACCCGTACTCTAGTAGTAGTTTATAACTGAACTTTTTCTTATATTACAGTGTAGCTGTGTTATTTAAAAGTACAAACATTCAGTAATATCACATCTGATCACGATCAAAACTGTTTGACATTCATTTAAGTTTTGTTCATTCAACACCAAATATCAACTTTATAATACAAAATAGAAAGGTTCCTCGGAACACGTGTGTCACCTGCCAGCAAGCATCAGTGTAACATTCTCTTTCCATAAAAGAAATTTCATTTCAAAATCTTCCGTAAAACAGAAGAAATCTGCATGAAAAGAAAATTTTGAAAAGGGGAATAATTCTCACAATATTTATACTAGAGTTATGACCCTTGTGCAATACACTTCCACTTGTCAAGCTCTTTCCATAAAGAAGTTTCATCTTAAAAGCTTCAGTAGAACAGGAGTTATGAGGTGTGACACAAAAAGGTAGACAGACAGAAGGACGGACAGACAGACGCCGCAAAAGTGATCCCTAAGTGTCACCTTTGCCTACACACGGAATTATTCACCCAGAGTTGTAGATAAGCTTTGTCTTGGAATTGGGTATCACTCCATGGATTTTAAAGGAATAGGGTTTTTGGAAAATTCATTGGGTATTGCATTGACCACAACCCCATGGTTTCTAATTCTTTTGGGTATCCACAGTCCAGAACCCCATGATTTGTAATATAACTCTGCTTATCTACAACTCTGTACACCCACAGAATCGAAACCTTGTGCTTTATCTCAAATCTTGTGCGGCGCAAACAAGACTTCACAATTAAGACTTGATAAGATAATGTCTATCGATAGTCAATATGATTAATGTCTGTATCGAAGCATTGTTCGGGTTAATATTCCCGTGAATTGGTAGGAATGTCCACCAACTCGTTTAAATCCACTAAAATGTCAATAAATACACATTGAGATGGTAAATATTCCCCAAAGAAATGGCAGACAGTGAGGCAAAAAGTTAAAATGTTGTCACGTGACACATGATCTCGCAAAATTTAACCGTTGCAAGAGCTCAGACGCTCGCCTATTCAACTTCGCCGAGTTGTGATTCCGTCTTGTATAATCCTGTGGCCTACAGCAGGTGACATAAAAATGAATTTTGCAAACAGTTTCAGAAGGAGACAAGCACCTTAGAGCTGATATCCCCTGCCGCAGCGATTGTCCAGAAGAAAGTGGCAAACTTTATTGTGGGAGGAAGGGGCAAATGGTGATCACCTGTCTTTAAAGATCAACATTCAAAAGCTTTTTACAAAGTTTTATAAAATCCATTCAATTTTGTACATTTTAAAGCCTAAACAATACAAAAAATAAAGCCGTTTGTAGCATTATAAATTTAAGTATGACAGGGGCAGGTAACTCTTGATTCAAATTCAACAGTAATTAAACACTTTCAAGAACTTATAATTGTGTGCAAGTATTATTAAAAAAAAATCAGAACTGTAGAATTTACTAGAGTGTAAACACATTTTCAACTCATCAAGGGCAGAGTATTCTTGACTAATTTGCATATTTTCGATAATAATTGAACTCATTCTATAAATAATAGCCATATATGATTTTTTTTTTTTTTTCAAAATCCATTCACATTTGTACACAATAGCATGTAAACAATAAAGCCATGTTGAGCATTACTAAGTACATAAAGGGCAGATAACTCTTGTCACAAAGTATCCTATTTTGACAATAATTGTAACCCTAATATTTATATACATCATGTGTAAGTTAAATCAAAATCCATTAAAGACTGTAGTTTCTAGATGGTAAAAACTGTTAAATATGGGTTTTTTGACTCATCAAGGGCAGATAATTGTTGACTAGTTTGTCCGTTTTCAAAAATGATAACAATTATTTGAAAACTAATAGCCATACATAGTTTAAGAATTTTTTTTATCAAAATCCATGCATATTTATAGATACTAGGATGTAAACAATATTAAAATAAAGCATTTTCTATCATTTCAAAGTACATCAAGGGCAGATAACTCTTGCCACAAGTATCCTTTTTTGACAATAATTGCACACCTTCAAGAACTTTTACTTATAGACATCGTGTGCAAGTATCATTTAAATCCATTTATAATTGTAGTTGCCAGAGAGTAAAAACAGTTAAATATGGCTTTTCTTACTTATCAAGGGCAGATAAGTCATGACTAATTTCTCCGTTTTCAACAACAATCAAATTCATTTGAAAACTAATAGCCATACATAATTCAAGAAAGTTTTTTCAAAATCCATGCATATTTATAGGCTCTAGTATGTAAACAATACCAAAACAAAGCATTTTCTAGCATTTCTAAGTACATCAAGGGCAGATAACTCTTGTCACAAGTATCCTTTTTTTACAATAATTGCACACCTGCAAGAACTTGTACTTATAGACATTGTGTGCAAGTATAAACAAAATATGTTGAATACTGTAGTTGCTAGAGTGTAAAAACTGTTAAATATGGCATTTTTAACACAAAAAGGGCAGATAACTCATAAATTCCTAAAATTTTCTGAAAAAAGTTTGATTTCCCACGGGGCTCCTATGATGACAAATAAGTATACCAAGTTTCATCCAAATCTGTTTATCGGTTTCGGAGATACAGTTGCGGACGGAAAACGTGACGGAGCACGGACGGACATTTTTAACACAAAAAGGGCAGATAACTCATAAATTCCTAAAATTTTCTGAAACATTTTTGATTTCCCACGGTGCTCCTATGATGACAAATAAGTATACCAAGTTTCATCCAAATCTGTTTATCGGTTTGGGAGATACAGTTGCGGACGGAAAACGTGACGCACGCACGCACGCACGCACACACATCCCGACGGACAGACCTAAAACAGTATCCCTCTGCCTTTCGGCAGGGGATAATAATGATTTGATTACCTTCCAAGTACAGGGTTTGACACTTGACTGAATTCCAAGCACATAAATCTTCCACCTGGCTTAAGGACTCTGTAGGCTTCAGCTACCACCTGTAAAGTAAAAGGTACAGGGCTCCAGATAAGGGGGTAATTTCAAAAACTAAAATCTTCTAATGAGTAGAGACACCATAGGATTTGGTGCTGAAATGAGTGAGAAAATGCTGAATTTGTTCAGTCTACTCCCTCATATCTGGAGCCCTGGATGACCAGAATCATGCACAATAAACTCTTATTTCCCAAGGACACACTATTGAGTTGGATAAAACAAATCCATATTTATTATTGCCAGTCAAAGAATGACAACTCCAGCTATCTAAGTTTAAATACAGTAGGAGTTATCTTTCCTGCCCAATTTGCTTTCAGTAAGTTCTGCTTTACTTTCAGTCTGCTATAAGATACCAATTGCTAGGATATAGTAACTATTTCTTACTGTATACAGATTTCTGACTGGAACCATTTTTTTAAGTGGAAGAATAATTAAAGGCGTAAAAGGGCACATTTAAATGGAGTAATGGGTTAATGTACTTTAAGCTACATCACTGTTATAAACTTGATTTATATATTATGTTATGGTTTCTATACCCTAGCTGGCTCCCGGTTTCGAAATCAGGTCACAACTTGAAGTGGGTGAAAGTAAAATCAGAATGCGCCTTAAGGTGCATTCTGCTTTACTTTCAGCCAACTCTAAGCTTCAGTCAAATATAGCGTAACTCGAGCTATGTAACAATTTGTATAGATTCATAACAGCTTCGCGTATAAATTTGACATGAATTTATAACGGACATCTTTGATTTGCAACTCTGTACTAATGTGTTTGCAACTTATTGTAATGATGTATTGTGGGCCGGTGGCCTTTATTTACAATAAAATATCTTGTATCTTGTACTAGTCCTGTTGATAACCCTTTCAACACAGACGTCTACCTACTCCTCCTTAATGATAAATCATGTTGAATATAAGTGGCTGCTTAAAGTTGGGTGTGTACACCCCAGAAAGAGGGGGGGGGGGGGCTGGTGTCGGCAGATACAGAAAACCTGGGCACAGTGCCCGACTCTTACTATTGACACAGCTCTCTGGTTCTTTTGGATGCCCAGTGTAAAGCACTGATACACCAGACCTTCGTTTATAGTCTCATCAGAAGGATTTGTTCCGACAGGTAATCAAACTCACAATCCCTGGTACTGCAGTCAAGTGTGCTATCACTGGACCACATCTGTTAGTGGCTGCTTATATAGTAAGATGAAAGCAAAACGCTCCAATGACCTTTCTGCTTTACTTCCATCTTGCTTTAAGCAGTCACTTGGCTGACACATGCATCTTGCTTTAAGCAGCCATTTGGCTTAAACAAGTAGAAAGTCTTATTTTCAGTCTGCTTTAAGCTTAGCTATTCTTATATATGTACATTTTCTATGTATTAAAACTAAGCGAAAACTGTGGTCAGATGCCTGACATATGCCCCCCCTTTCTTTAAGAACCATACATAAATGTGCCGATTTCTTATTGTCAAGATGGTTGGAAAAATAAGCTCTTTGTTTACATAACAAATCTTCGTGTCGGCTTCCGAGAATTTCCGCATGGTCGAATAAGAGTCACGTGATCGATCCGATTTTTCTGACTTGTCTGTATTACTTTAGAACAGAATAGTTAATAATGGTAACTAGGTAACAGTGGAGAAAATGTTATTCTTTCCCGTTTAAACGCAAACGAGATGCAAATGCATCACAATTAAACGCATAAAAACACAACCTTTAGACAATTATGACCATTCATGTTAGTCTGAGTTGCAAACAGTTTGGTGCCTGATCAGACGCCGGGTTACCCGGCGTCTGATCTGCTCCAAACTGTTTGCAATTGAAATCATGGTTTTAGTGTAAGCGCGTTTATTGGGAAAGAATAACATTTTCTCCACTGTAAGGAATGTAACATCGAATACATCGTCGTACACATTCCTACTTGAGATAAGTATGATCATCGTGCAGCACGAGAAGGCTGTGCTAACTTTACTGATATTTTATTCTTTCAAATTAAACGCATTTATAAACAAAACTATTATTACCATTGCAAACAAGTTGGAGCCAGATCAGACACTGCGTAACCCAGCGTCTGATCAGGCTCCAACCTGTTTGCTACTCAGATTAAAAAAATAGTTAAAATTTCTTAAAGTAAATTTCC
This sequence comes from Gari tellinella, assembly GCA_922989275.2. Taxonomy (NCBI): domain Eukaryota; kingdom Metazoa; phylum Mollusca; class Bivalvia; order Cardiida; family Psammobiidae; genus Gari; species Gari tellinella. The sequence goes on from OV277868.1 coordinate 18,590,542, forward strand.
ACAGTGTAGTGAATTGCGTTTGCGTTTAAACCGGAAAGAAAAATGTATTCTCTACTGTATATTGCGCACAATAAATACAGCTATCAATGTATCTTGCTGAATGGAGGGAATACTCATCCCTTTTAAAGTTTTAGAATGTTCCAATCTACAAATAACTCTGCCAAGTCAGAAGAAAACACTATGAAAACATCCTGACCGGGCGCAAGCCGAACGAACTCGGAAAATCTCCGCCGTTGATCGGATGTCAACAAACCGATTTAAAAATCGACTTCTTTCCACCAAATTCATGGGTTTGTAAGCAATGTTGCCTCCATATACATAGCGGATTGCTTCTTTTTATATGTTTAGATTACGTATGTGCCTGAATGTTCAGGTTTAAGAAATGCGCAATTTTGGCTTACATACTGGCTTTAAGCTTGGATATACATGTACATGTATGTATAAAATATTTCTTACACTGCATATTCATGACTGTATAAATTGGAACTAACCATCCAAAGAGGAATCATGAATAAATTAAAGGTGTCAAAAAGGCATTTGTTTGAACCCTTTCAACCCGATAAGCCCTCTGTAGAGATTTCTGATTACATATGCAAGCAAAGTAGACCCAAATCAGAGGGCTCCTATAGGAGCCCTCTGATCAGGGTCTGCACTGTTTGATATTTTCATTGGTTTTTGTTGTCATGCCAAAAAATGCAATGTTCAGTAGACTGGTTCAAAGTAACTTAACTAGAAAAGTCCAAAAGGACTATAAATACCCACAAGAGAAATTTAGGGTTGAAAGGGTTAAGGGGTAATGGGTAAACATATGCATACCTTGTCTATGTGTGTGCAATTTCTGATACCAAATGCTATAGTGTAGGCATCATATGTGTTGTCAGCTACAGGCAAACACTCTGCATTGCCCTTCAACCATGAAATTCCTGAAACAGAAACAAAAGACATATATTTATGGTTTGTCAGGGCTCCAGATATCATAAAGAGGAAGTTAACTGCACAAACACAGCATTTTCCCAATAATTAAGCACCAAATCCTATGATGATACTACTTATTTGAATCGTCTCTTCGAGACAATTCTAATGAGTAGTGACACCATAGGGTTTAAAGCATAAATAAAGATTTTAGTTTTTGAAAACTCCCCTTATCTGGAGCCCTGGTTTGTGCAAGATATCTTTTAAAACAATTTTTATATTTGACATTTCTCATGCTGAATATTTGTGCTGGGGCATGAAAATGTGTATCTTTGGAGTAAATAGTTAATTAACCCATTACCCCATAGCCTATCTCTAATATTGAAAATTGTAGATCACTTAAAGCAGGTTGAAAGTAAAGCAGAATGTGCCTTAAGGCACATTCTGCTTTACTTTCAGCCTGCTTTAAGCTACAGTATAACCTCCGTTATCTGACACCCCATGGTTCCATGTTTGTAAGTCGGTTAAGAGAGGTTGTCGTTTAACGGAATTACCGGTAGGCCTAATGACTGCAGCATATCCTTTTCAGGTTATTCCAGTTAAAATAGGAGTCCCCTGCTCCGGATCTACATGGTTTTTCCATTGTTCTTTCTACAGTAGGCATAAACGTGTATTGTCAGTGTACAATCAGGTAGTAAACACACATACATGTAGATATTAAGGGATTGACTAAAACACCGGCACATTCATATTTACATTTTATATACAAGCACATTCTTCTCTCGTTATGTTTTTATTTTCTCTCAATATAACTTGAGCATACATTTTCACACCTGCGATTATTACTATAGACTCGACTTAGATATATATTTCTTACTTCTAATGTTGACAACTTGACGGTGATGACGATTGGCAGATACCCGTCCAATTTGAACACGAAATAATGGTTAGCTATTATTGGAAAGGAGTTGGTCTTTTCGGCACTGCGACCCTGAATGGGTTGCTTACACAAGTTGGCTAAAGTTATCTTATTAACCCTCACATTATTCACTCATTGTTTAAACAATACATGTTGTCTTACACGGCCATCCGAGCAATGTGTGTCATTATCACCTGCGCATGTATAGTCGGTCAATGATCAAAGGTCAGCATACCGCCGGATAACCTCTGATTTGCCTATTTTGGTCCGTCAAGGTATGTCGGATAACGGTTAACAGAGGATCCGATCAAGAGAGAGTTAGGTTACATAAAATATATAGGGAAACTGCCGGGACCAAACAGCAGGGTCGGATAGCAGAGGTTTCCGGTCAAGAGAGGTGTCGATCGACAGAGGTTATATTGTACCATCTACTTGAAAATAGAAAATATTTCTTCTGATAAATATTCAGAATTATATAATTTGGAACTATTTGCTTATGAGGAGGAATAAACTAGAGGCGTAAAAAGGCGTATTTATGGGTAATGGGTTAACTCTTTCAACACAATGTACCTAAAATATATTCATTATATTTGCAAACAGTGTAGACCCAGATCAGAGAGCTCCTACTGGAGCCCTCCGATCAGATTCTACAGGGTTTGCTAATTTAGATAAGTATCCATTGAGCTACCCAGAATTCCAAGTAGACTGGTTCATGTTTTGGTAACTAAAATGATCCACAAGGAAACATAATAACCCACTAGAGATACCTTAGTGTTGAAAGGGTTAAGACATGAACAGATGAGAGGTCTATTTAAGAAATAAACTAGTGATTCATGGTTAATTTGCCATTCATTTTGAGGGTGTTTTTCTCCCTTAAACGCCGAAAAAATATGTACCTTTTCTTATATAAAATTTTACATTACTGGTATGTCAAGCATAGCTTGGATGATATCACAGACTGTCACATGATAAGCACTTGAACTGGACCCCTGGGATATACATTTGTATTTTAGCTTGCTTTAAGCAACCATCTGTCTTAACTCATTCTCCTATAAATATGCCTTTTTACGTCTTGAATTGTTAGCTCTACTGAAGAGAATAGTTCCTGTTTAATATACAGTCATGGATACCATAAGAAATATTTTCAATATCCTAGAATGATGTAGTTTAAAGCAGGCTGAAAGAAAAGGAGAATGTGCCTTAAGGCACATTCTGCTTTACTTTCAACCTGCTTTAAGTGGTCACTTATCTTCAAAACTAGAAAAGGGCTATGGGGTACTGGGTTCGGCTCTAAATGACCTTTTTGTGTCGATGGACCGTAAAACACCATTCATTCGTTCATTCATGGGGTAATGGGTTAAATAGTGAAAACAAGCTTTTGGGGAATGAGTTATATCAAATTAAGGCTTGAACACAAAACATACCTGACGTGATACCTGCTTCAGATGCCCTCTCTTTACCTACGTCAAGCATAGCTTGGTTGATATCACAGACTGTCACATGACAAGAACTTGTACTGGATCTCTGGGAAATATCTTCATCGGAGCTGCTGTCTGAAGACGAAGATTCTCCAGGATCTGCATACGCCTCTGTTTGTAGTTCTTTGGGAATTTTTATGTCATAAAAATCTGCACTCTGGTCGTGCTTGCCTTGCAAAGTGTTCACATACTGGAGAAATCGAAAGGCTATATCACCTGAAAATATGATCAAGAAGAATCATGGCTCCAGATAAGCGGGAATAAACTGAACAAATCCAACAATTTCTAACTCATTACAGCATCAAATCCTATGGATTCTAAAGAGTGGCGCCACCATGGAGTAACAGTTTAAGGGAGAAATAAATTTTTTTGATAAACTACCCTTATCTGAAGCTCTGAGAATGACAGATTCAAAGCTTATCAAATTTTGGAGATATCTCAATATCCTGTCTCCTGCTAAGCCTAATAGCGTCTTTGAAAACAGTGGAGACCCTGATCAGACAGCTCCTACAGGAGCTGTCTGATCAGGGTCTCAACTGTTTTCTTTTAGAATCTGTCTTGCATTCACAAGTCTGCAAAATTTTTATTTAGTTTAATAGTTAGTGTAATAATGTGTTCATAGTTGGCAGAGTAAATTATATATAAATAGTCGTCAGGATAATGACGGTTAAGTACTGCTTAAGTGTACCATTTTTGGACACAGGGTACCATCTAATAATTAAATAGTGTATGGACTATGAAGTGGTTTGCCCAATACTTAAGACGTTAAATGTTCAACAGTACATCCTGCTAGCTGCTACTTGAATTTGCAAAACACAGAGGAGAGCCTGATCATAATACAAACTGACCTTTAGTTTATGAAGCTAAATTTAAACAAGAGCCCCATGGGGCATATTTCGCTCACCTGAGAAAATAGCTGAAAAAATGGCGATAATAATTTAGGTCCAGGACTGACCTAGATATGCAACAGACCCGAACAATTTGAACAAATTATGTAAAGTATATTTAAAAGTGTCACCATACCGAATATAAAAGCTCTGGCCATATTAGTGTCAGAGAAGAAGACGTTTCAAATTTTCTCTATATAACTCTATGTAAAACTGTGACCCCAGGGGTGGGGCCAATTTTGACCCCAGGTGCATAATTTGAACAAACGTGATAGAGGACCTGTAGGCGATGGTATGTGCCAAATATCTAAGCTCTGGCCCTTGTAGTTCCAGAAAAGAAGATTTTTTAAGTTTTCATTGAAAAAAATCTATTTTTAGCTCCTGTGACCTAGTTATGCAACCGACCAGAACCATTTGAACAATTTTGGTTTAGGACATCTAGAAGTGTCACCATACCAAATATCAAAGCTCTGGCCATATTAGTTTCAGAGAAGAAGACGTTTGAAAATTTCACTATATAACTCTTTGTAAAACTGTGACCCCGGGGCGGGGCCAATTTCAATCCCAGGGGCATAATTTGAACAAACTAAATAGAGGACCTGTAGGCGATGCTATGTGCCAAATATCTAAGCTCAGGCCCTTGTAGTTTCAGAAAAGAAGATTTTTTAAGTTTTCAATGAAAACAAATCTATTTTTAGCTCCTGTGACCTAGTTATGCAACTGACCAGAACCATTTGAACAATTTTCGTATAGGACATCTAGAAGTGTCACTATGCCAAATATCAATGCTCTGGCCACATTAGTTTCAGAGAAGAAGACGTTTGAAAATTTCATTATATAACTCTATGTAAATCTGTGACCCCCGGGGCGGGACCAATTTTGACCCCAGGAGCATAATTTGAACAAACTTGATAGAGGACCAGTAGATAATGCTATGTGCCAAATATGTAAGCTCTGGCCCTTCCAGTTTTGACAAGAAGATTTTTTAAGATTTCCTTATTTTTTCACTTTGGTTGCCATGGCAACCAGAGTTCTGCATTGTTTTTAATTCTTTGAACAAATTTGAAAGAGCTTGACCCAAGGAACATTTCTGTAAAGTTTGGTTGAATTCTGTCAAGCCGTATAGGAGATGTCATTTGAAGCAATTGTTAACGACGACGGACGACTAACGACGCCGGACGCCGGACACAGGGCCATCCCAATAGCTCACCTTGAGCCTTTGGCTCTGGTGAGCTAAAAATAATGCAGACTAAACTGTTAAGCAGGCGGTATATTACTGAATTGTTGATTTCAAGAGAGATCCTATAAGAAAACAGAAAAACATCTGATCAGGGTGGACACTATCTAAACTATTACCAGTTCCTCCAGCAACATCTATGAGTTTAGTTCCTGGTCTTGGCGAGAGTCTTCTAATAAAGTGATCTTTCCATAGTCTGTGAACACCTAAACTCATCGCATCATTCATCAGGTCATACTTCTCAGCAACATTTTTAAACACAGCATGAACTGAAAATAACAAATGAAACATTAACCCATTTGTGCCCAGGATCCCATATATTGGACATGGGCAAACAGTGAAGACTCTGATCAGACGCCGCATTATGCGGCGTCTGATCAGAGTCTACACTGTTTGCTGATAGGAATTTCAATATAAAAAAAAATGAAAATTTTGACCAGGCATCCCTTTGATAAACAAGAGCTGCATGCGGCCCTAAATCGCTCACCTGAGGAACTATTGTGTTATACTTGATGCATAATGAAGTTTGTCATTGCATGTATGTGGACTGTTGCATGAAACTGAAACAACTCGGAATTAGGTTTTCCTGTAGAAGTCTATGTAAAACTGATAAGCCCCGGGGCGGGTCCATTTTTGACCCTGGGGTCATGATTTGAACAATCTTGGTAGAGGACCATAAGGCAAAGCTAGATGCCAAATATAAAAGGTATGGGCCTGACAGTTTCAGAGAAGAAGATTTTTTAATTTTTTGTTGAAACAATCTATTTTTAGCTCCTGTGACCTAGATATGCAATGGACCGGAACGATTTGAACAGTATTAGTAAAGTACCTCAAGAAGTTAAACCAAGCAAAATATCAAAGCTCTGGCCATATTAGTTTCAGAGAAGAAGAGGTTTGAATATTTCACAATATAACTCTATGTAAATTTGTGACCCCCAGGGTGGGGTCATTTTTTACCCCAGGGACATAATTTGAACAATCTTGATAGAGGAACTGTAGATGATGCTTTTTGCCAAATATCTAAGCTCAGGGTACTGTGGTTTCAGAGAAGAAGATTTTTTAAGTTTTAATTGAAACAATCTATTTTTAGCTCCTGTGACCTGTATATGCAACGAACCGGAAACATTTGAACAATATTGGTAAAGTACCTCTAGAATTTACACCATGCCAAATATCAAAGCTCTAGCTATATTAGTTTCAGAGAAGAAGAGGTTTGAAAATTTCACAATATAACTCTTTGTAAATTTGTGACCCCCGGGGCAGGGCCATTTTTGAACCCAGGGACATAATTTGAACAATCTTGATAGAGGACCTATAGATGATGCTTTGTGCCAAATATCTAAGCTCAGGGTACTGTGGTTTCAGAGAAGAAGATTTTTTAAGTTTTAATTGAAACGATCTATTTTTAGCTCCTGTGACCTAGATATGCAACGGACCGGAACGATTTGTACTCTATTGGTAAAGTACCTCTAGAAGTTACACCATGCCAAATATCAAAGCTCTAGCTATATTAGTTTCAGAGGAGAAGAGGTTTGAAGATTTCACTATATAACTCTATGTAAATTTGTGACCCCCGGATCGGGGCCATTTTTTACCCCAGGGACATAATTTGAAAAATCTTGATAGAGGACCTATAGATGATGCTTTGTGCCAAATATCTAAGCTCAGGGTACTGTGGTTTCAGAGAAGAAGATTTTTTAAGGTTTTATTGAAACAATCTATTTTTAGCTCCTGTGACCTAGATATGCAACGGACCGGAAACATTTGAACAACTTTCAAAGAGGACCATATAAGGATCATTTCTGCCAAGTTTGGTAAAACTTCATTGAGTGGTTTCGGAGGAGATGTCGTTTAAAGAAATTGTTGACGACGAACGAAAGAACGACGGACGAACGAACGACGACGGACATAGCACGATCAGAATAGCTCACCTTGGCACTTTGTGCCAGGTGAGCTAAAAATGGACTAATCTAATGTATAAACATGGAAGAATCCACTGTGTATAAATGGGTTAACAAGAGCACCGCAAGCTGGGCACATTATACGCCCGTCAAAACGATCTTAGAATGTAGTCATACCAAAACCCTATCAAGGTAAAAACAAAAGGGGAAGAACCCTGAAAGTTAGGGGTCATATGCTGACCAAGTTTCAAAAGGATGGGAATAAATTTGTTTGAGAAAGAGAGCTACAAACAAAAAAATGCCCGTTTTTGACGATAAAAGGGGCATAACTCTTGAATGTCTGGGGCAATCTTGCTGGTAATGAAGCTTGATCGAGACATTATGGTCATACACATGCTGACAAAGTTTCAAAAGGATTGGAATAAATTTATTTGAGTTAGAGAGCTGACAAATTAAAAAATGCCCGTTTTTGACAAAATAAGGGGCATAACTCTTGAATGTCTGGGGCAATCCTGCTGGTTATAGGACATAACTGAGACATTATGGTAATACACATGCTGACCAAGTTTCAAAAGGATTGGAATAAATTTGTTTGAGTAAGAGAGCGGACAAACTAAAAAATGCCCGTTTTAGATGAAAAAAGGGACATAACTCTTGACTGTCTGTGGCAATCTTGCTGGTTATGAAATATAACCGAGACATTATGGTCATACACATGCTGACCAAGTTTCAAAAGGCCTGAAATAAATTTGTTTGAGTTATAGAGCGGACAAACTAAAATATGCCCGTTTTTTATGAAAAAAGGGGCATAACTCTTGAATGCCTGGTGCAATCCTGCTTGTTATCAAACTTGACAGAGACATTATGGTCATACACATGCTGACCAAGTTTCAAAAGGATTAAAATAAATGTGTTTGAGTTATAGAGCGGACAAACTAAAATATGCCCGTTTTTTACAAAAAAAGGGGCATAACTCTTGAATGTCTGGGGCAATCCTGCTGGTTATCGAACCTGACCGAGATATTATGGTTATACACATGCTGACAAAGTTTCAAAAGGATTAAAATAAATTTGTTTGAGTTAGAGAGCGGACAAACTAAAATATGCCCATTTTTTACGAAAAAAGGGACATAACTCTTGAATGCCGGGTGCAATCCTTCTTGTTATCAAACTTGACAGAGACATTATGGTCATACACATGCTGACCAAGTTTCAAAAGGATTAAAATAAATGTGTTTGAGTTATAGAGCGGACAAACTAAAATATGCCCGTTTTTTACAAAAAAAGGGGCATAACTCTTGAATGTCTGGGGCAATCCTGCTGGTTATCGAACCTGACCGAGATATTATGGTCATACACATGCTGACAAAGTTTCAAAAGGATTAAAATAAATTTGTTTGAGTTAGAGAGCGGACAAACTAAAATATGCCCGTTTTTTACGAAAAAAGGGGCATAACTCTTGAATGCCTGGGGCAATCCTGCTGGTTATCGAACTTGACCGAGATATTATGGTCATACACATGCTGACAAAGTTTGAAAAGGATTAAAAAACATTTGTTTGTGTTAGAGAGCGGACAAACTAATATGCCCGTTTTTGACAAAAAAGGGCATAACTCTTGAATGTCTGGGGCAATCTTGCTGGTTATCGAACTTGACCGAGATATTATGGTCATACACGTTCTGACCAAGTTTCAAAAGGATTAGACTAAATTTGTTTGAGTTAGAGAGCGGACATGAAAAAGTTAACGGACGGACAGACGGACGGACAGACGGACGGACAGCGCCACGACATAATACGTCCCGTCTGAAGACGGGCGTATAAAAATGGCATGATACCAGAATGTCATTTGAGGGCACTTGTACAACTTTGAAAAATTCTTTAAATAAATTATGTTCTGGCACTGTGCAGTTTTGTATAATTAGTTTTTTTGTTTGTTTTTTTAATTAATTAATTACATGTATCTTGTGTTAAACTACTCTCTGGCATGCCAGGTTTACCCTTGAACTCCTGTCCTCAGGCATTTAAGTATGGATGTATTACAGTGAAACCACTAAAAGAAGGCTTATTGATTGTATTAACGATGAGTGACAGTTTAAAGCAAGGTGAATTTAAGTAAATTAGAAAGCAGGAGCTTTCTGTTTTACTTTCACCTTACTTTAAGAAGTCACCTGTCTTATACACCTAATAATCAACATATTTTAGTGGTCGTAAGAGAGGTTTTACGTTGGGTACTGTTAATTCAAACAGGTATGCCTTACTGTCAATGTCAGAAACCAGACTTTCCGATGTTTGAAACAAGAGGGCTACGAGGCCCTAAAGCGTTCACCAGAGAAATAAGAAAATGGAACTCTATGTATGGTTGTCTCCAGAACAGACAGAGTTCAGAAGCTTTTTCTATCATTTGACCAACTAACTTGCTTTATGACCTTTATATATGATGTCAACACCATTACAATAACTTTAAATTCAATATAACTGAACAATGTGAACATGGAAAATTACCATACCCTCTCAGTCTGGGGACTATGACTTTTCATGGGTCAAAATACTTTGACAAGTCACAACTTTTAAAGTTTATCAATTGAGAAATATTTTGGTGAAAACCAAATTGAAATTGGACCAGTGCCTGTGTAAAAGAAGACTTTTCTAGATTTTTGTGCATGGTTGCCATGGTAACAAGACCATTGGCACCAATTTTTTTTTTTAAAATCCTCTGCATTAGTATATAATCAGAACCCTTAGGGAAAAACAATTATTTTTTTTTAAAGATAATCAATTTCAATGTAACTGGGGGCTACCTTGAAGGAATTATATGGAGAACTTAAAACTGAACTGAAAATAACACTTAAAGTAACCCACCAGTTTAATTTCTGTTTTCAGTTATTTAAACTAACCTTAGGCTGTAAATGCAGCACTGTGAATTCTCATAAAACCAGAACCCTCACGTCATCACCCGGGTAACAAAGGCATGTGTACACAATTGGGTAAAATATATACTGCAGACACTAACTACAAGTAATAAACATTTAGAGTTATATTGGAAAATGTGTGTTTCGAAATCATTTTACAAAGGGACATTACAAAATTAAGGTCTGCGATCAATTTTGGTATTCGTTTTATGAAAATTATAAATTCCTTTAAAGTTTCATTATAATTTCAAGGTTTTTTTCCTGCATTTTTTGGCTATGTTGCTGCCTTTATCTAATACCAAACTGGAAACGGTTTATGCGATGATGTCAGCAGATCGCACGCGCTTTATCAATCATTTTTGTGAGGCTTCTGGAAATATGGGAAGGATCCGATGTATGAGAATCAAGAAAAATATAACTTGGAAGAAAAACATAAGCATACCGAGGCAGAATCGGTTTATAACTCGGAGAAAAACATGCCAACATGTTTATACTCCGAGGCTTTTAAAGTTAATCTTACAGCTGTGCTCGCTTACAGGCTGTACCTATTTCGTATTATTGGCGTATGTCCGAGAATAACACTATCCGGATATTTACTCACCTTTGACTTTTTATTACCTTTTTCCTCCTTGTCTTCTTCATTAACGGTTTGAAATCCAAAATGTGTAGTTTTCTTAGATTGTTCAGAACCATTCGACCCATTAGCAGCTACAGCATAGCAGCGATGTAAATGTCTTTTAAGATGTCTCCTCAAGATGGATAATGAACGGTGACATCTCAAGGAGGTCGCCATTTTGCAATGGCCAGGTAAAAATTAAGAACAATCCACAAATTTCCGGGATACATTACGGGTAACTCCGTATGATATTTAAGGTAGCTCCCGGATTAGCTAATTTTTCATGAACTTTGCTTGAAGAGTAACAGGGCTGCCATTAGTTGACATAAAAATCCTAAGATTTCCTAATTTGCATTTTTCAAGTGCGATTTTACGAATCGTACCTTTCCCCATCGCCTGTTTCTAGTTTTGTTGACACGTCGTCGCCTTAGTCTTATCATGGAGAAAGGACAAACTCTCCATGGTCTTATAGTGCTCTATCTCCATTTTTGCCAAAATGAGATATTTATATCACTGGATTCGTCTCACAGAGATCAATCTCCTGGTGCTTGTATTTTATTGATTGAGTGTCTAATTATAGAATTACCGCCTCACACCTTGCGCTATCTCCATGTTTCTTAGATACTGTTGTGTGTTATACTAAGCTATGTCCTGGAGTTGCAGCACTATAATACTTAATTCATAATCCTTAGAAGTATTACCCAATCACGTTTCAGGCATTAAGCACGTGACAGTTATGTTTACAATCACATGTTGCGGTATCTCAATATGGGATACATATTTGTAATATTACATTAAGCTATCTCCAAACTAAAAAGTTGAGCCACAGCTTCCGTGTCACGCCATGTCAGGTATAATAAATGAAGAATTCGGGCATAACAGTAAATGTGATCAGAGCATACAGATTTTTACTTGATAAGACTCTATTTCCAGATATTTGTAGATAGCTCAGTATACTACTGAAAAAAATTAAATATTTTTTTAATTTTGAGCTATCTCCAAAATTAAAATTGAAATTATGGAAAAACTATTAGGTGAATGAGGCTGTTATTGTGTTTGGTTATAGAAATGTGCAAGGTCTTTCATATTTATTTTAATTGAAGTAAAAAGACGAAGAATTAATGATTTAACACACTTTGAATGTTGGAAGGCGTTTTTCTCGAAACTGTAAAAATGTAGATAGCTCATTATAAGAATAAGGCGACGACGTTGCTGCTTAAAGCAGGCTGCTTTAAGCTACCATGTACTAGTAGAAAAAATCCGAAGATTTATGAAAATCCGGAGAAATGGCAGCCCTGGAGTAATACTACACTAATAAACAATGTGTGCAAAATATAGGCAAATTTATCGTTTGGTTTATCTTAAAGGGACTCGCAACCGGATGGTGTACTTGTCAAAATAAAATAAAATACTCAAATAAAAGCAAATTTGTTGCATTATTTGGCTTCTGACATTAAAAAAATATGATCAGTCCAAAAAAAGTCTCAAGAATCGTCACCGAATCTTAGATTTTTAGATATTTTCCATCGTTTTTCTATACCGACTAGTAGACGGTATAGTTGTTGTTGTTGCTTCTCTACACGGGCTCAGACATAAACACGCTCCGAATTACGAAGTTGTATGCACTTTCGATCGCTACACATTGAAATACGTTAAATCGACCCGAGATAAACGGATAGTTCCGTGGTCCATTGGTCTAAGCGGTTTCCCCTATTTTGCCTTCTGTCCGCCAATGCCGGGCCCCGGGTTCGAATCACACCAGAGACCAATATTTTTTTTATTGAAATACATTTTTTTAAACAGAATTTCTTATCCTAAACTAATTCTTTACCATTTATATAAGCGTTTGACACATATTTACAAATTACTATTTTTAATGCACCATCTGGTTGCGAGTCGCTTTAAAGATCTCTTTTTTAAACAAAAACCTGGAATTTTGATGAGAATATATTTCTCAAAAATAGATATTTGAAGCTAATGACTATATAAGTCTAGCGCAATTAGTTGTTCACAACATTCATTACAAGACAAGACAAAAACATTTTGAATAAAGGTGTCCAGAAAGATGAACATTATCAAATAGATCTATTTAAATTTTGCAAAATGATAATTTTTTTTATCAAAAATTGATTTACAAAAACCTGACTCATTTAATGTATTTTTCTTCATTTTATTCAAAAATATGGTTGGTGAAATAGATGGTCAGAAAAATTACAGTAGGGATTTGTAGTAATTCCAGATTTTGGGAAATTTGAAGTTTAGATACAGTTAGGCGGCTGGCCCACCTCCCTTAAAAATGAAATTATGTCATTAATGTAAAATGCATTATTAGTACTTTATTCATAGACTTACATACAGGGTTTATTACACATTATAATGGGCAACATCGATCTTGAAAGTTTAAGGTTGAGGTACATATATTGATAAGCGTCACTCTGTGACTTTATAGTTCGGTGAAATCTTACATACCGATTTTATTGACTTATAAGTAATTACACCAAACGTAGACATGTAATTTGACATACTATTTGCTTGCTTACTTGCTTAATTCGCCAGAGTATGGCGGATGATGCTTTTCCATATGTTCCTATCATTCATAGCTGTAGGCAGATCATTCAGTTGCAGTCCTGTGTCCTGGCTTAATAAATCTATATATGTGAGCCGGGGTCTACCAATTGTCCTTATCCCATATTTTGGTGTCCATAACACTAGATGGCTTACTGGCAATTCTGGGTGATGGAAACTATGCCCAGAGAAACGTAGTCTTCTTTCTCTCGGATTTTTGATGAAATGGATGGAGTTTTACCGTAGAGCTCTGCGTTTGTTTTCACTGTTTCTCAATAAGAAGGAACACAGCAGCTATATAGATGTCAAAAATTCAACTTCAGCGTATACATATGTCAGATTGATTTTACCTTAAAGAGTTATCTCAGGAATTTGTATCTAAAATTTTGAATACAAATCTTTTATGGTTTTGATGTAACGAAGGAGCATCTATCGACACTAGCCAGGGATTACGGAGAGAAAATCATATAAATACGAAAGACTCAAGCAGGAAACGTTATATCCGTTATGTGCATGTATACAAAATATTGCTAAAACGGCATATGTGCTGTAGACCAAATGCAAAAAATAATACTTATTTTTTGTTCAACATGTTTATCTGTATCCAAAATTAGATATAATAGCATGAAATATCCACCAATCTACTGGATTATCACATGGAACTAAGTGTGTTTTATTTTTGGGGTGTGTTTTTTGTAGACAATTAAACATATTTTAGTATGTCAGAAATTGTAAATCTAATGATTGTTTACTTTAATCATATTTTGTCACTTTAATCTAAAATTCTAAGTATCTTGTGCATGTTGTTTGAATTTTTGAGTCAATATTTACAATAGGTCATAAGTAAAGCAAGGAAGAAAAAATAGCAGGTTCGGTAACGGACATTTCAATCAAACACTTAAACTGTTATAAATCAATGATGACATACGTTTTTATTTTAGAAACAAACTAATATGTTTAAACAGATATGCTTTTTGGATTTTTGCCCTTGTTTTTGGCACCATTTTGTCTCTGGAAAGAATAAATTTCCGTTACCAAAAATCAAATTTCCGTTACTAACATGGAGCATGGCCTGTATGTCAATCTGGTCTATTAAGTATAAGTAATGTGAAGCTACCATAAAATACTTCAAATTGAAATCTGGAAGGTAAAACAATTCTTACATTTGCAGGAACATGCAGTGTTCCTACTTATTGAGAATCAGTGATTATGCATTAACCAATGAACTTGCTTCACTTCTCTCAGCATTCTTGTATATATGTGCCGTCGAGCTTGCGCCCAAATGCTTTGACAATGTCCAAGCTTCACATCCATTTAGAAGAACCGATTCAACTGTTGCCATGAAGAAGTTTAGCTTGAGATGGTCTGCAATTTTGCTTTTCTATATTGTTCTCATGGAGTTAAGAGCTTGCCAAGCAAGGGCAATACGTATTCTCACATCTTTTGCTGTCTCGTCTACCGAGGATCCCAGGTACTTAAAATATTTGACTACTTCAAGTGTAGAGCCATCCATGGTCTTAACATCTATGTCGCCTCCAGTGTTAAAAGCCATATATTTGGTCTTCTTAGCATTGAGATGGAGACCCACTTTTGCGCACTAATCCTCGACAGCTAAAAGCATTTCCCGTGCTTGTTGTATTTCGTTTGATACTACATGTAAAGCAATGTCATCGGCGAAATCGAGATCTGTGAGGGTAACAGGCCTATTCTCCTGCTCATTATTTTGCTGATTGTGAAGCCAAATCTCTCTTCGTTTCCATTTATTGCTTCTCCGAGCGCATATTCAAGCACAATGACAAATAATTGGTCTAAATTGCACAGCTTCAATACTTCTGGTGGTATACCATCCGGTCTAACGCCCTTCCCTAGCTTAATGGATTTTTTTGCCAACTCTTCGTGAGTAAAGGGATCATTTCTGATTGGTAGGTCAGTGAATATTGGGTCTATAGTGGCATTACTGTCAGACACATTAGGAGGCTTGCCCAGTAGATTGTTGAAGTGATTAAACCAAGTTTTCACTCTTTCATCTGGTGTCTTGCCTTCCACCTGTCATGTAGGTGCACCTTTTCTCCCTGTTATATCATTAATTAATGGCAGCCAATGCTTCGCTGTACTTTTGTTCGTAGCTGGCTTTCAATTTTATAAATCCTGTCCGTTAGGTTTTCCTCGCTTAGCTTGCTGTATATTGTATACAAAAAAAATTCTCATTCGCTGCTTTAAAGGCCTCTCTACTTTCTTCATTTGTTTCAGTGGAGTGTTTTTGGTAAGCATGTCCTGTCTGGCTTCTACATCTTCAGGGGGTCCGAGAAACAACTTTCTTCTTTTTCTTAGCATTTGGTACAAAAGATTCAGCAGTTTGTTTGTTGGCCTGTATGAAGCACTCAAAGCAACTTGTCTGCACCTTGTTTGCCTCGTGCTGTAGGATGCTATATCTGTTCTTTACCTCTACTTGGTATTTCATTTGCAGCTCAGTGTTTTTAGAAAAGTCTTTCCAATCATATCTGATCGTCTTGGCTACTTTCTTACTAGGGGCTCTCAAGCTAAGCCTAACCGTGGCCGTCACAATTCTGTGATCGGACATACATGTAATATATAATTGGACCGTATAGCGACACTAATTCTAACCAACGAAGACTTAACATAATCTGCCCTTTTATAACTGTGTAAATTAATGGACTGGCAAGTCAATAAAATCGGACACTACATTTACAAAAAATATATTTGAATCGAATGGGACTCGAACCTAGGGGCCTTTGGATTGCTAGTCAATCCCTCTACCGATTGAGCTATCAAGGAACATACTGAAGCTTATCAACCTTTTCTTGATGTAAATTTTCTAGTATAAGCATGTGCGGAAAAGTCTATGTCGTCAAGACACATTTTAGCTCGCCCGCAAGAGAACTCTCATAGTGCTTGTTCTGTTCATAAATTTAATTTCTGGCTTTTTCAAAGCCTTTGAACACAGACTTCCACATTTTTTGGGCCAGATTTTCATTGACACATTCAGATCTACATCTAGGTTAACAATTGTGAACGCAGAGCAAAACGGGTGATGTCAACACCATTCACTCACCATTGAGTTTAGAATTGAATGTTTTAAAACTTACAGCAACAGAAAAGTTATATAAACATTTCATCGCCACATACAGTCGAACTTCGATATCTCGTAGTTGGTTTCGTCTAAGCCACGTTTTAACTTTGAAATACGGATATGTTCGACTTAACCGAACTTGAAACAAGAGCCGTATACGGCCCTAAATCGCTCACCTGGAGCCATTGAATTAATTGTAACATATCTTGAAAAGCTGAGAAATTATGACAATATGATTGTACCATTTGCTGATTGGATGATGCTGAGTGTCAAATAGCTAAGTTCAGGGTACTGTGGTTTCAGAGAAGATTTTTTAAGTTTTTATAATTGAAAAAAACTATTTTTAGCTCCTGTGACCTATTTATGTAACGGACCGGAAACATTTGAACAATATTGGTAAAGTATCTCTAGAAGTTACCTATGCCAAATATCAAAGCTCTAGCAATATCAGTTTCAGAGATGAACAGGTTTGAAGATTTCACTATATAACTCTATGTAAATTTGTGACCCCCGGGGCGGGGTCATTTTTGACACCAGGGACATAATTTGAACAATCTTGATAGAGGACCTGAAGATGATGCTTTGTGCCAAATAGCTAAGCTCAGGGTACTGTGGTTTCAGAGAAGAAGATTTTTTAAGTTTTTATTGAAAAAATCTATTTTTAGTTCCTGTGACCTAGATATGCAACGGTAAAGTTCCTCTAAAAGTTACACCATGCCAAATATCAAAGCTCTAGCCACATTAGTTTAAGAAAAGAAGAGGTTTGAAAATTTCACTATATAACTCTTTGTAAATTTGTGACCCCCGGGGGCGGTGTCATTTTTGACCACAGGGACATAATTTGAACAATATTGATAGAGGACCTGTAGATGATGCTTTGTGCAAAATATCTAAGCTCAGGGTACTGTGGTTTCAGAGAAGAAGATTTTTTAAGTTTTTATTGAAAAAATCTATTTTTAGTTCCTGTGACCTAGATATGCAACGGACCGGAAACATTTAAAGAATATTAGTAAAGTACCTCTAGAAGTTACACTATGCCAAATATCAAAGCTCTAGCTATATTAGCTTCAGAGAAGAAGAGGTTTGAAGATTTCACTATATAACTCTATGTAAATTTGTGACCCCGGGGCGGGCCATTTTTGACCCCATGGACATAACTTGAACAATTTTGATAGAGGACCTGTAGATAATGCTTTGTGCCAAATATCTAAGCTCAGGGTACTGTGGTTTTTTAAAGTTTTTATTGAAACGATCTATTTTAGCTCCTGTGACCTAGATATGCAACGGATCAAAACTATTTGAACAACTTTCAAAGAGGACCATATAAGGATCATGCCTGCCAAGTTTGGTTAAAATCCATCCAGTAGTTTAGGAGATGTCATTTAAAGAAATTGTTGACGACGAACGGACGACAGACGACGACGGACACAGGACACAGGACGACCAAAGTAGCTCACCTTGGCACTTTGTGCCAGGTGAGCTAAAATGCAGTTAATATGTCGAACTATCGGATAGTTCGAGTTAAACGAGTTCGAGATATCGAAGTTCGACAGTACCTTTTAGGTCTAAGTTGACTTTGCAGACAGTTTCCAGGATCAAGATCAACGCCGTCTAGATCTATTTAAATAATAAGAATCCAAATGGTTTGACACTCGATCGTTTATTGTTTTCATTCAGAACTTCAGCAAAACTAGACTAGATAACCAGACCTGAGTAAACATGATGTTTCCAACCCTTTTAACACATTACACCATAAATATGCCTTTTGATGCCTTTGATTTATTCCTTCACTGAAGAAAATACATTCATGAATATGTATCAAAATGACCGATCATTTCTTTCTTTTTATACGTTAAAGCCGTACATTGGAGAATGTGTTATTCTTTCCCAATAAACGCGTTTACGCTAAAACTATTATTTGCAGTGCAAACAGTTTGGAGCCAGATCAGACGCCGGGTAACCCGGCGTCTGATCAGGCTCCAAACTGTTTGCCACCAAGATAAACATGAAATATCAAAATTGTCCAAAAGTTGTTCTTTTCTACGTTTTAGCGCTTTGCGTACGTTTGCGTTTAAACGGGAAAGAATAACAGTTTCTCCACTGTATGACGTCACCAGTGACGTCAGAATAACAGATTCTCCACTGTAGCAATAACCGACGCCAATGACTATTTCATTTCACTCTGTGAACATAGCTTATGGTCCATCTTAAGGATGATCTGGATTCAAGCTGTTTGTCATTCGTCATTAAGGTTTGTTTCTGTCAAAATGTCCATTATGTAACTTTAAGAAGAAAAAAGCAGATGACAAGTTTAAGCAGACGATATCGCAGTAGTTAAAGCTAAAGGCATAATTGTCCTGTTTAGGAAATTGCGGCAAGGGTCGTTGTATGAAGGGAATCGTTGATGGATGAGCCGTTGTAGAGAAGGAGCACATTATTGAACCATTTTGCTTCAATAGTCTTTCTTTCATTCTCACAGTATATCGTGCAGAAAAAGTACTGCTGCTAATATTATATTCTACAAAATATTCAAATTTATATTAAGTTGAGTTTAAACACCTTGAATTTCTTAGGGGACACTCATTTAGTTGAGTTTAAACACCTTGCATTTCATAGGGGAAATCATTTAGTTGAGTTTAAAAAAACCTTGCATTTCGTAGGGGGAAAACATATTTAGTTCAGTTTAAAATACCCTGCATTTTGTTAGGGGGACAATCGATTAGTTGAGTTTAAAAAACCTTGCATTTTTAGTGGAAACTCATTTAGTTGAGTGTAAAATACCTTGCATTTCCTGGGGGAAATCATTTAGTTGAGTTTAAAATACCTTGCATTTCTTAGAAGGAAATAATTTAGTTGAGTTTAAAAAACCTTGCATTTCTTAGGCGGAAAACATCAGAGTTTCCGTTTCAGCCCCGTTAAAATTATTGTCTACATGTGCATTTGTGTTGTATATCGATTGTGTTTATCTTGGCAACAGTGGCATAACATGGCAATACAAATGAATACAGTATACGTATATATTGTTTGCGTGTTTATTATTATTTCTAATCAATTTGCCACTATCTACTGTACGCTGCGGGCTAACTTGAGTAATTCGGTGTCTAATCTGGATCAAAACTGTTTGATACTGGTGATATTTTCTGATGAAAAAATGTAGAAACCCATCTTATGATTAGGCTAAACAATGTTTGTCACTAAGATTAAACCGACCCGTTAAGATTTCCAAAAAAGTTAGCCACATTTAAAAAAATACTAACTTTGTTATCGAATGATCTGGAGGCTAACCCTACCCCTTACCCTATGTCCCACAGCTGACCAGGTTAATGTCACAAGAAATGGCCAGGTTAATGTTACAAGAAACTGCCAGGTTAATGTTTTTCAGTTATGTGTCTAAATTATAAAAGATCTAGGCCTTACAGTTTCAGAGAAGAAGATTTTTAAAAGTTTTCCTATATAAGTCTATGTAAAACTGATAAGCCCCGGGGCGGGGCTAATTTTACCTTGGGTTCATCATTTGAACAATCTTGGTAGAGGACTATAAGGCAAAGCTACATGTCAAATATTAAGGATCTGGGCATTACAGTTTCAGGAGAAGATTTTTAAAGGTTTTCCTATATAAGTCTATGTAAAACTGATAATCCCCGGGGCGGGGCCAATTTTGACCTTGGGGTCATCATTGGAACAATCTTGGTAGAGGACTATAAGGCAAAGCTACATGTCAAATATAAATGATCTGGGCCTTACAGTTTCAGAGGAGAATAGTTTTAAAGGTTTTACTATGAAAAACTAATAAGCCCAAGGGCGGGGCCATTTTTGGCCCGAAGGTCATACTTTGAACAATCTTGGTAGAGGACCACAAGGCAAAGCTATATGTCAAATATTAAAGATCTGGGCCTTACAGTTTCAGAGAAGAAGATTTTTAAAGGTTTTACTATATAAGTCTATGTAAAACTTATAAGCCCCGGGGTGGGCCCAATTTTGACCCGGGGGTCATAATTTGAACAATCTTGGTAGAGGACCATCAGGCAAAGCTACATGTCAAATATAAATGATCTAGGCCATACAGTTTCAGAGAAGAAGATTTTTAAAAGTTTTCCTAAGAAAAACTGATAAGCCCCAGGGCGGGGCCATTTTTGGCCCAAGGGTCAAACTTTGAACAGTCTTGGTAGAAGATCATTAGGTAATGATACATACCAAATATCAAAGGTCTGGGCCTAGCGGTTTCTGAGTAGAAGATTTTTTAAGATTTTCTTATGCATTAAAAGTTGTCTATACGGTCATGTTAGAAAAACTGGCCCCTAAGCAAGGGGAATAACTCTAGCCCAAAACTTTGAACAACGTTTCGTTCCCCTTTGTCACTGATGCTTCTGACAAAGTTTGGTTGAAATCGGGTCAGTGGTTTCAGAGGAGATGTTGTTTGAAAATGTGGACGTACGACGGACGACAGACACCGGACGACGGACGGAATGGGATCACAATAGCTCATCCTGAGCCTTCGGCTCAGGTGAGCTAAAAGATTAACCTGGCTGTCTCTTGTGATATTAACCTGGCCAGTTCTTGTGACATTAACCTGGCCAGTTGTGGGACATAGGGTTAGGGGTAGGGTTAGCCTCCAGATCATTTTTTTCCAAGTTAGAGCAAAACTAAATTGTCGCTTGTGTGGCTAGCCACCCAAAGGAAAACAATAGAAAATAGCCACATAAGTATCCTCCCATTAAAACGTCCGTCCGTCACACTTTTTTGTCCGGAGCATATCTCTTGAACGGTACACCGTAGGTTGATGAAACTTGATACAGTGATAGAAAATGACAGAAGAAGGTGCAGTACACAAGAACCGTAACTCTCCCATTTCCCAATTTTGAATTATCTCCCTTTTTCTCATAAAAATTCAATTTTGTCCGGAGCATTACTCTGGACCGTTACACCGAAAGTTGATGAAACTTGTAACAGTGATAGAGGATGACTGAAGGAAGTGCAATACTCAAAAAGGGTAACTCTGTCATCTCCCAATATTGAATTATCTCCCTATTTCTAAAAATACAAAACATTTTTGTCCGAAGTATATCTCTTGACTGTCACTCCGTAAGCTAATGGAACTTGATATAGTGATAGGTGAGGACATAACGAGGTGCAGTACACAAAAACCATGAATCTGTCATCCCTCAATATTTAATTATCTCCCCTTTTCTATTTAAAAAAAATCTAATTTTGTCTGGAGCATATCTCCTGAGCATTGCATTGTAAGTTGATGAAACTTGATACAGTGATAGAGTGCTGTATTCAAGAACCATAACTCTGCCATCTCCCAATATTGAATTATCTCCCTTTTTCTACATAAAAATTTAAAAAATAAAATTTTCTGCCACACTGTAACTTGATGAAACTTGATACTGTGTTAGAGGATGACAAAAAAGTGTAGTACACAATAATTATATAGACGATAACTGGGTTTTTTTCAGTGTAAGATCGATATTTAACCCATTAAGTGAACATCAGATGTTATATTTTCACAAGTGGCAAAGCCACGAGTGAAAATATAACAGTCTGATGTTCACGAAATGGATTAAATTCAACCTTACACTGAAAAAACACAGTTATTATTCTATTTATTTATGCTTTTAAACCACTTTTTAAAAGAAATTGTTTGAAAATTGAAAGCGAAAGTACATTATTTATCCTGTGTTGAGCCCCAAGTTTTATGTCGAACACATGTGCTCGACAGTTGGCGGTACACTGACGTCACTTATTTATTGATGTGACGTCAACGGATTTACGTCGTTACTTCCGATCTTGGATTCGTGTTCATCCGTTGAGCGGTTCGCGACAAAATGGACTGCCGGAATTGAACGATAAGACACGATTGACTACGATTCTTTGGGAGTCCTACGGGGAAAACTCATAAAAGAAGCACGAGCGACGATAATCCCACTGCTTGACGCAGTGGATTATCAAGTGATAATCATAATCCACTGCTTTTTCACGGTAATCCACCGAAATGCATAAATGAAACTCTGTCATCTCCAAATATTGAATTGCGTCCCTTTTTCATAATGAATTCATTTTTGTCTGAGTGAAGCATATCTCCTGAATGTTATACTGTGTTCAGTTACTGTTCACCTATTAAACATGCTATACCTTGGGCTTTTTCTTTTAGTGGGGAGCATCCATCGTTGGGAACGATATTCTTGTTTCTCCTGCTCCCTCCCTACAACAGCCCTCTTAACAACGATTACATCCTTACATCAACGCTTGTCGCTTTTCCCAAAACAAGGCAATTATGGCAAACCCTTTCACTGCTGCAATTTCATCTGCTTAAAATTGTCGTTGGCAGTTTTTCTTCAATTTATTTATTGAAGATTTTGACAGAAAAAAACATAATGACTAGTGACAAGCGGCGTCTGATCTGGATTCAAGTTGTTTGCAGAACTAGGTAAGCCAATTTCCCTCCCTATAACAACTTCCACCTAACAACACACACACTCTTTGTCTCCCATTGGGTGTTGTTGTAGAGAGGAAGCACTGTACTCATTCGGGGTTTTGGAATTGACTGCTTATTGAACCCTTCCGTATAAAGAGACGTTTCTCAGTGGCGTAGAGCTACTGTGAGGCATGGACCATGACTGCCAAACTAACAAAAAGTATAGAAAGCACATACACCAAGATGCTGCGCGTGGTTCATCAGATCAGCTGAAGAGATCATGTAACTAACAAGGAGCTGTATGGAAACCTCCCACAGCTCTCAGAGAAAATAAGGCTCAGAAAATTGAAGATTGCTGGGCACTGCTTCAGACATCCAGCCAACCACCTTGTACTTTGGCAGCCAAGACAGGACACTTGCAGTAGGGATGGACAAAGCAAGATCGACATAGACGGGCTTTTGAAGGACACCAGAATGAGTAATACTGAGGAAATTGCAGAATGGATGCTTAACGTAGAAGTGTGGAAGTCCATGTCTACCCGAGGACGTCGGCGGAAGCAGACGACTCGACCTGCGTTAGTGAGTGAGTGAGTGAGCGGTAACTCTGCATTCCTGTCGGATGAAGCAAAAACCGGAATCGTTAACTCATTGAGTCCTGAAACTTATAATGGACAGCTCCAATTACCATTTAAGCGTTGCCCTCTTCTAACTATCGTGGCACATTTTCTTAAACGAATTGCAAAATGACAGACAGAGCAGGCCCTTATCAGAGGGCTTATGCAGGAGCCCTCCGATCTGGGTCCTCACAGTTTGCATATGACATGTATTTATACACTTTATAAGTTCACTGTTTGTACAAGACGCAATTCAACCCATCACTCCATAGCACGTTTCTTTTTTAAAGAAATATATTCACTTAGAGCTGTTTGAAAGTAAAGCTGAATGCGCCTTAGGCGCATTCTGCTTTACTTTCTGCCTACTTTAAGCTATTTTCTGCTAGGATATAGAAAATATTTCTTGTAATGCATATTCATGACTATATGAATTGGAACTATTTTCTTGAGTGGAGGGATAAGTTAAAGGTGTACAAAAGCGTATTTATTGGGTAATGGGTTAAACTAGGGATCACTGAATAAAACGACGGACTTAAGGAGACTGAACACCAAACTTTGCCTAAAAACGTCTTTTTGTAAATGTATTTCTGGCGCCTATACAAACCCGCAAATATTAGTTTAGGAAAAAAGGATTTATTTAAGAAATGAACAGATTTTTTCGGTGTTCAAGCGAAATGAACGACAGAAATTTATCGGCAAATACCATGAATCTCGTATAATTTATCTTTATACATGTATTTGTTTTATAAACAATTCAGACTTTCAGTTTTAAAAGGAGAAATGGTGTTGAAAAGGGGAAAAGTACGTCGAAGAAATAAACTTGAAAGAACAGCTTTAACGAAGTTAACTCCGCCCCCTGTAACCAAATAACATAGCTAGATCTATACTGCGCGGATAATATAGTTCTCAAATTCACTCCAGGTAGTTACTAGGGAAAAATACTTTTAAGTACATCCAAGTACGTTTTCTTATCCTCAATCGGGTTTTTAATTCATGCAACGGTGCAAGCAATCGTCAAGTGTGAACGCTAATAACGTATTCTTAACGGGCGCGGGCCATATAGAAATCCGAAAATGAGAGGCACCATATGGGGAATTTGTGGTTTTGGAGCCAATACTCGGAGCCTAAATTGGAACCAGACAGGAGCTGAGGATTTCTAGTGTTTTGTGATTTTTTCTATCATTAGCGCTATTTACCAGTAATTTCAGTGATTATTCTGTAAAGTTTCTCTTCTTCTTCTTCTTCCCATTAAGTGCAGGGCCCCTCTGGAGCATCAACGCACTGTGCACAAGTTTCAAGTTGTCGGGGGTGTATGTCACAGTGTGTAGGTTTATCATGACTTGAACGGCCTTACTGTACAAGTGCGTTTTTATGGCGACGTGGTAGAATGCATGACTGCGAACCTAGCGACCCGGGTTCAAACCCGGGTCGGCGCGAGTGTTTCTTTATAACTAACACCCGGTTACATTGGGCGCCAAAAAAAATGTTTGCGGGGGGTATACAAATTCGTAGCAGACGGACAAAGTTTCGAAGCGCTTCGTACTGCATTTTTTTTCACAATGAGTGTATATAAATAATTGATATCAATATGAATATAAAATCTATATATATTGGTATTTAGTGTTTAAAAAAAGACTAGGAAATAAACTAGATTCAATCTAGGTCAAATACAACGTGGATTTCTATTTTTTTTAGTAGTGAAGATTAATGCGCAGCGACTTAACCCTAAGCTCCGCCTCTAAGGTTTGAGTGTCTATAAGAAATGAACACCGAATTTTACAATGGAAAGAGATAGGGCGAATGTTAATATATAAAATTGGATTTAAACCCGCATGGAGAAGGCAAAACAAGATATACCTTAACCCATTACCCCATAAATACGCCTTTTCACACCTTTAATTTATTCCTCCACTGAGGAAAATGGTTCCAATTTATACAGTAATGATTATGTGTGATATGAAACTATTTTCTATATTCTACCAGATGGTAGCTTAAAGCAGATTGAAAGTAAAACAGAATGCGCCTTAAGGCACATTCTGCTTTATTAGAATCAGGCTATGGGGTGATGGGTTAATATGTAAGGCAAAGATGTAGCCCATCAACCGCATGCCTTTTCTTATCTGAAAGCATAATTTTAGCCTACATGTATTTGAACTACATGTAGCGAGCTTTAAAACGGAGATCTACTCCGTCCCCGGACGTAGTATAGGAAATGTCTAAAAAGAATCTAAGATTCGGTAATTTTTCTTGAGATTGATATTTCCAAACCTAGTATATTCTTCAATATCATATGCACGAGGATTCAACACATTTGAATTTTTAAGTACATGTAGATCTATTTTCTCTCCTGTTTTGCAAATAAATCAATAGGGTTTTTTCTTTTAACCCACATACATCCTCGTCTTACACCGAGTAGATATAAAATAACTATTTGCAAACAGTTTGGGTCCTGTTCAAACACCACGTTACGTGGCGTCTGATCAGAACTCAAACTGCATGACACTCAATTTGATATTCCTTAATTCAAAATATCTAAACGTCAATTTTGAGAAATAAAAGAAGACGATGTTTGTTTAACATTGAAAGAGTTAAACGTCCTGCCGGTTTTAGACAAGCATATCACAACTATTTATTTCAAGTTCTGTATTTATTTTAATACAGACGCACTCCAGTGAAGCTGTTGTGGACATTGATGTCTCCATAGACGAAATCCCCGATATTTCCCCTGTGCTGTACTATGACGTCATCACCAGCGGTCAGCTCAGTTACAGTGGTCTCAGACGCACAGTCGTCATAATGAGTATCACCTGCAAGGACTTGGCCAATCATGTTGCCATTCCTGAGCAAATCAACGACGATGTAGTGACCAGTCTGTGAGCACATCGATACGGAAAATAGGTAGGTGCCATTGTACGGGGCTATAAATGTGCCGTGACGATATGCATTGCCGACATTAAATCTGACGTCATCAAACACAATCAGCTGGTTTGGATTGGGAGTGAAAGCTTTGGCCAAATGGGCTTTAAAGGCGACCCTGCCATTGGTCGAACTACCTGAAATGATATTAGCAATATTGTTTTGTCCTTTTTTGTTCGTTTCACTATACATGTAACTGAATACAACAAGCTTACGGTAATTATTGAATGCAAAACTTGTCTCAGACCATCATAAGCACTTTACAAGAACGTTTTTACATGTATTGCAACATTGTGCTTGGTATTTAACATATAGATGGCCCACATATGATTCCACTTCACATGTCTTTATACTTAACAACATTTATTTGCATTAACATACATCCAAACATATAAACATCACTTTGTGATGCAATAAGCATTTCCTAACTGTTATTATTATCTTCAAATAAGAATAAGACTATGAAAATCTTTTTTAAGCAGAAGTGACCTAAGTATTTGACCTTTTCCCATACTAGATACTTGCCTAAGTCAACATTGCTCAAAGTTCCAATCAAATCAGTTATCCCTAAATCAAGTTTAAATTTACCCTAGAAACCAGAATATCATGCTAAACATCTATTTGAGTATCATTGACCTTCACAGTTAGCACTTTGAAGGTTTGTTTTAATAATGACCGATTTACATGGACCCTCGGGGAATTTATTCAATACAAAATTTATTTATGAGCACAATGTAGACCATGAAGTAGCCCTCTGCTCTGGATGTACACTGTATGCAAGTTTGCATATACATGTACATTTATATACATATTTAAGTAAAATTAAAGGTCCCGTTAAATTTTCATTAAGCTCTCTGAAATAAATAGTGCCATCATTCAAACCTTTAATTATGTTATCTATATACATTTTTGTAAACCCTTTTGATGTTCATACGGTTGCAATGGATTTGATTATCATAAGTTAAGAAAAGTTAAAAGTAAAATCACTGTCTAGAAGGGTTATGGCATCACATGCTATAAATACGATTTAGAGAACTATTTTTAAATTTACATATGTGGCTCGTTATGGGAACAAAACTTTCTTTGGTTAAGTTATAGCATTTGAGAGGAGTCGCAGGTCGTTTACAAGTGTTTGATTGGTAAGATTTAAGAAGAATGCTCCCAAAAACTCTCGAGAATGATCTGAGACTCATCTCAAAGGCATTATAAGCATAAGTTCTGGGTCCGAGGTTATAAAGCGTTTGAGCCGAGTCTGAGTGTGTTCTCAAGCATTTTATTGGTCTAGAACTAGAAGCAGGCTATGGGGTATTGGGTTGAGCAAACGATTCTGTAATACGTTAATTACTATGTCAAAGGGAATATATGGCGTTCTAATGACAGTGAAACAGTTTCGATACCTTGTTGTTTTTTCAGCTGTGCTACTTCAGCAGTCAGTGTGTCGAGCCTGTTGATAATGGCCTGGTAGTTATCTTCAAGGAGTATACGTTTATCCAGAACCACTTTTAGGATATTTGCGTTTACATCTGTCAACTCGCCTGCAACCAAACAACTGGCCATAAAAATGGCTCCTAGGATCAGCGCTGTCGGTTTCATTGTTTCGTCTACGTGTAACTTCGACTAACACTCAATAAAATTTGCTATCTGTCTTGAAAGATAAGGCAGCAGAGATAAAACTCGTTAAATGACAGCAAAGCATAAAACCCATTGACCTTTTGTAAAATAACACAGCAGAGATAAGAACAAAGCATAAACAGGAATAAAGGGACAGTACCAATAGTGATTTCAGACTGAGATAAAATGACGCATTGTGATGTAAGACAAAATGCAAAATGATCATAGAGCATTGAAGGCCCCTAATTAATACAGCGAGCGATTGGCTATACAAGTATCACCAATGCTGGTCAAAGTTATGCAGAATGCATCCGAAGAAACTGTCTGTGTTACTGGTGGCTTGTATTTGGCAGTAGTCTTTGTTGTAGATCCACGTTAGCATTTGTTGTATTGTCGGTGAGCATAACCAATATAGAGTTTTCAGTATAAAAACTACTTTAAGACGTTTGGTTTCTTGGTTTCACTAAACTAAGGTTAATAAAATAGCTGGGTAACAATATATAATGTAGTTGAACATTGCCATTGCAAAGATGTGTACATATAGGAATGCCGTCAGATCAGACATGACGACTGATAAAGTTCTACAAGGCTATACAATTAAGAAACGAGGTTCTGTGGTTGCTGATTGGAGGTACAAAGTTTTCACGAAGACGGGCGTTCGGTCGGGCGTTCAGGCGAGCGGATGCACATCAGTTTCAGCTAAATAGCGTGTGTAATTTCTAACGGATTACTTCGAAACTTCAGAGAAAGGTTTTTTGCTATAAGAACTCAGACAAGCTAGATAACCAGTACTAGTAGTATTCGCCCAATATATGCGCTGTAATTGCACTCTGTAGTGTTGCCGAAACAGTTTTGCTCAATAGCTTAAGAAAATCATTATGAGTTACTTCATTAGAAGGTTTTTTGCCTTGACAAATCGGACAAGTTCGGTAACCAGAAATATCCGTCCGCTTTTTTCGGAGCTATAACGGTCCTTTGTAGCATTGCAAAAACTGTTTCCTGTCAATAACCTAGTAAGTTATTATTTGATCGTTAGACCTTGGACAAGTCCAAAAAACCATAACTATTTGCATTTTATTAATGGAGTAATGGTGCTTTGTAGAGTTGCTGAAACAGTTTCGGCTCAATAACTTATGTAATTTATTACGCATTACTTCGAAACTACAAACTAAGTAAGTAGGTATATTGCAATATCTAATATTACGCGACAAGCTGCTAAGTCGGCATATGACGGGCGAATTATGTACCGCCTTGCGGAACTGTTGAGTTAAAATCTCAAGATCAAGGTCACACTGACCTGACAATTGTATGCGACATCTCATCATCCAAAGATGAACGCACACATTGAATTTTATATCATTAGAATGATGACAAAGTAAAGAAAAATACCTCAGGTAAAAGCAAAAACATGGACGGACAAACACACAACATTAAATTTTATCTTATATAGATATTTCCCTTATTTTTTGACGTTGCTAGCCACATAACCGAATTTCCCGAGTCTCAATTGATTAAACATTTTTTATTATAATGTATTTTCCAATTTTATTTACCTATCGGTCATGAATAACACAGAAGTCAGGGGATTCGTTATTTTAAGTATTTTTATCAGAATTAGTGTCCGCTATATATTCTCTGGTTCCCTGCCTAATATAGCTTCTATTATAAGGCCAGGGCCCAAGGTTATAAAGCGGTTGAGCAGAGTCTGAGTGTGTTCTCAAGCATTTGATTGGTCAGATTTGAGTCTAGGCTCAAAGCTGACCAATCAGAACAGAACAGAACAATCAAATGCTTAGGAAAGACTTTGGACTCAACTGAAAAGCTTTATAACCTTGGCACCAGGTACGCACAGATAATGACTAGGCTCAGATGGTCGAACAAGGTACATTAAAGCATGGACATACAACTTAAAGTTTGAAGAGTAAACGCGTAATACATGTATCTTAAAAAAGTATTCCTACCATTTATAGTTGGCTGGGGAATACAATTCTCTTGGGCGCCTCTCTCGGATTGCCTTGTGTGAGGCCATGTTAAGTTCTTTCTTTACAGCACACCGTCAGTGATGCAAACACGGCCAGGAGCCTTAGGTCTAGACTAAACAAGTTAAGCTGTGGGTGCGTTTTTGTTTTCCTGATATATATACCAACTACGGATGAATAAGCTATTCCGAACTAGAAATTATCTTCTTCCTTGATAGTAGGGAAGAACTCCCTTTTCCCTTATGTACAGGGTTTATGCTAGGTCTTCAGCGTTTGTATGTGGGAAGCAGACGTACGGTTAAGTATAGCGTGGACAAAGCCACACTGACTAGGTCAGTCTACTCCCCTTGCTGGTTTTTGTACAGGTATACTGGGGTTTCAGTCTATAAATCAGTGGTTCTGTTTAGCCGCTGGGAGAATAAAGAAAGTAAAATACAAGGCACTTTAACTTGATGTATAATATATATATATGCGAGGCTGGAACACATTTGGGTAGTAACTTGGATAGTCAATAACAGCTGGGCAAGCGTTTCCTTGTTTGACCGCGGTTTGGCCTGAGAGTAATGTAAACAAGCTGGGAAAGTAATGACTCAAAGGCTAAGGGAAAAGAGTACTAAGAAAATGTTCACCATAAGGAAAGGAGATTATACATCAGTGGTATATCTCTTGGCCTTGTGGCCTTGTGGCCTTGTGGCCTTGCAATGGCCAGGTAAAAATTAAGAGAAAAATCCACAAATTTCCGGGATACATTCCGGGTAACTCCGTATATGAGAAATAAGGTAGCTCGCGGATTAGCTTACTTTTCATGAAAGGTGTTAATGAAACTTTACTTGAAGAGTAATACTACACTAATAAACAATGTGTGCAAAATATAGGCAAAATTTATCGTTTAGTTTATCTTTAAGATATCTTTTTAAAAAAAAAACTGGAATTTTGATGAGAATATATTTCTCTAAAATAGATAAAGCTAATGACTTTATAGTCTCGCGCAATTAGTTGTTCTGTTCACAACATTCATTACAAGACAAGGCAAAAACATTTTGAATAAAGGTGTCCAGAAAGATGTTATCAACTAGATCTATTTAAATTTTGTTTTGCAAAATGCTAATTTTTCATTAAAACTGATTAACAAAACACTGACTCATTCAATGTAATTTTTCTTCATTTTATTAAAAAATATGGTTGGTGAAATAGATGGTCAGAAAAAATTACACGAGGGATATGTTGTAATTCCAGAATTTCTTATCAAAATGTGGGAATTTTGAAGTTTAGATACAGTTACCTCCCTTAAAATGAAATTCTGTCATTAAAATATGCATTATTTATTAGTACCGTATTCATAGACTTACATACAGGATTTATTAAACAAATTAAACAAACAAATTATAGATCTAATGGGCAACATCGATCTTGAAAATTTAAGGTTGAAGTATTGATTCACTGTGTAGCTTTATAGTTCGGTAAAATCTTACCATACCGATTTTATTGACTTATAAATAAGTCATTAAACCAAACGTACATGTAATTTGACATATATTATTGGACCGTATAGCGACACTAATTCTAACCAACGAAGACTAAACATATTAATTTTTATTAATTCTGACCCTTGACCACTGTGTTATGGACTGACAAGTCAATAAAATCGGACACTACATTTACAAAAAAGTATATTTGAATCGAATGGGACTCGAACCTAGGGGCCTTTGGATTGTTAGTCAATCCATCTACCGATTGAACTATCAAGGAACATACTGAAGCTTACCAACTTTTTCTTTATGTAAATTTTCTAGTATAAGCATTTGCGGAAAAGTCTATGTCGTCAAGACGCATTTTCGCTCGCCCGTAAAAAATCTCTCATAGTGCTTATTTTGTTCATAAATTTAATTGCGGGCTTTTCCAAAGCCTTTGAACACAGACTTCCACATGTTTTGTCCAGAATTTCATTGACACATTCGAATCTACATTTAAGTTAAATATTGTGAACACAGGGCAAAACGAACGATGTCAACACCATTTACTTTATTCACCATTTATTTTTTATCAGGATCAAACGCCGTCTAGATCTATTTAGATAATAAGAATCCAAATGGTTTGACACTCGATCGTTTATTGTTTTCAGTCAGAACTTCAACAAAACTAGACTAGATAACAAGCACGGGTCAATATTATGCTGGAACTGTGTTAATTGACAACTGTTTGGTATATTAGGACACGCGTGTGAGTACGCACTTTAACAACTAATCTAAATAAAAAGCTATATAACTTATAAGAAACTGTAGTAGGTTATCGGCCTTGAAATAACAGTGAAACTCCTCTAAACCGGAACCTCTAAATATCGGAATTCTCTCTAAACTGGACAAAAATGTTAGTCCCGTTTCTAACCCTTCTTTATTTTAACACATTGCACCATTGATATGCCATTTTACGCCTTTGATTTATTCCCTCACTGAAGAAAATACATTTATGAATATGTATCATCAAAAAATGTTCTACATTCTAACAGATGATAGCTTAAAGCAGATTGAAAGTAAAGCAAAATGCGTCTTAAGGCGCATTCTGCTTTATTTTCAACCTGCTTTAACCCTTTCTGCCCTGAAACCTCAAATGGACAATTCTAGTTTTCAATTTAGTCCAGTCCATTTTGACTTTTAGGGTTGATTTTTACAATATATGTCAAAATGAAAAAACAGTGTAGACCCTGATCAGAGGGCTGCATTAGGAGCCCTCTGGTCGGGTTTACACTGTTTGAAAAGGACAAGTGTACTTAGCACAGTTACATTGTTTGCAAATGACGCATAAGTGCGTGACTAGAGGTCAAAGAGTTAAGCAATCAGCTATCTTTCATACTAGAAACAAACTATGGGTTAAAACCCCTCTAAACCGGAAACCAATCTAAACCGGACATTGATGTTGTCCCTTACATGTCCGGTTTAGAGGGTTTTTACTGTATTAGCTTTTGAGCAAATGAGGCAAATTTATCAATATGATAATTTGGCATGAAACGGAATTTAAATACATCTATCAGGCGACACGTTTTAACAGACGATTTTTTTCAGTGAAAATATAAATGCAAACGGTAAAAGGCAAATAATACATCGCGAAATAGTTAGTCAAATCTATTGCTGCCAATATGCACCGCACCAATCTGTTATTCTTTCCCGTTAAACGCAAACGTACGCAAACGCAAAACACTAAAACGTAGAAAAGTACAACTTTATAAAAATTCTGATAATTCATCTTTATCTTGGTGGCAAACAATTTGGAGCCTGATCAGACGCCGGGTTACCCGGCGTCTGATCTGGCTCCAAACTGTTTGCAGTGAAAATAATAGTTTTAGCGTAAACGCGTTTATTGGGAAAGAATAACAGATTCTCCACTGTATCTGCAGACCACAGACCTTTTGATGTCTAAGTTTTGATAACTAGATCTAGACCTTTTTGCAAACATTTTGGACGGAATTGGTAAAGACGGTTGATTCTATACCCCCATTCGGAAATGAGCTTTAGCGAGTTTCCGACAGGAACAGACCAACCGAGGGTATAGAATCCCCAGTCTTTATCAAAAAGCATGCTTGATTATTTTCCGCTTAAAATTACCCTAAAAACGAGTAAATTAACGAACCTACTTCCGTATCACACATTCCATATCCAATCGCAACAAACAGCTTTTTAAAGAGCGCGCTATTTTTAGTTTGGCTTTAATATATATGTATGCGCACACACTTTTTAAAGAAGAAAACATACCCTTCTTATCATAACTCAGAAATGCAAATGGCTTTTATTGAATTCAAGCGATTTCGTAGAGTAAAGTTAATCAAAATGACAACTTCTTCTTTTTTATACATTATACTGTCAAGCTTTAGCAACACCGACACCAATGACGATTTCATTTCACTCTGTGAACATAGCTTGTGGCCCATCTTAAGGTTGATCTGGACTCAAGCTATTTGTCACTCGTTTTTAAGGTTTGTTTCTGTCAAAATAACCATTATGTAACTTTAAGAAGAAAAAAGCAGATGAAAAATTTAAGCAGACGATATATCAGTAGTAAAAGCTAAAGCCATAATTGTCCTGTTTAGGGAAATGCGACAAGGGTCGTTGTAAGAAGGGATTCGTTTTTTGATGGGCCATTAAAGAGAGGGTGCACTGTATTAAACAATTTTGCTTCAATAGTCTTTCTTTCATTCTCAAAGTATATCGAGCAGAAAAAGTGCTGATGCTAATATATATTCTAGAAAATATTCAAATTATATTTAGTTGAGTTTAAAAAATCTTGCATTTCTTAGGGGGGGGGGGGGGGGGGAGTCATAGTTGAGTTTAAAATACCCTGCATTTCTTAGGGGGCCAACCATTTAGTTGAGTTTAAAATACCTTGCATTTATTAGGCGGAAAAGCACCAGAGTTACCGTTTCAACCCCGTTAAAGGTATTGTCTACATGTACATTTGTGTTGTATATTGATTGAGTTCATCATGGCAACAATGACATACCATGGTACTACACATGCATACAGTATACGTATATATTGTTTGCGTGTTTATTATTAACTAATCCATTTACCTTTTTGCCACTATCTTCTGTACGCTGCGGGCTAACTTGAGTAATTCGGTGTCTAATCTGGATCAAAACTGTTTGATACTGGTGATAGTTTTTGATGAAAAAATGTAGAAACCCGTCGTATGATTAGGCTAAACAATGTTTTTCACTAAGATTAAACCGACCCGTTAAGATTTCCAAAAAAGCGTCATTCCCCCAAATTTTGCACTATGTTTACGTTTCGTTTGCTTTTAAACGGAAACAAAATGTCTGTTTTTCTCCTGCTCCCTCCCTACAACAGCCCTCTTAATTAACAACGATTACATCCTTACATCAACGCTTGTCGCTTTTCCCAAAACAAGGCAATTATGGCAAACCCTTTCACTGCTGCAATTTCATCTGCTTAAAATTGTCGTTGGCAGTTTTTCTTATTGAACATTTTGACAGAAAAACATATTGACCAGTGACAAGCGGCGTCTGCTCTTGCTTCAATCAGTTGCAAATGTAAGCCACTTTCCCTTCCTACAACATCACAACACCCGCACTCTTTGTCTCCCATTGGGTGTTGTTGTAGACAGGAAACACTGTACTCATTTGGGGGTTTGGAATTGACTGCTTATTGAACCTTTCCGTATAAAGAGAAGTTTCTCAGTGGGGTAGAGGTAACTCTGCATTCCTTTCGGATGAAGCAAAATCCCGAATCCATCCTTAATCGTTAACTCATTGAGTCCTGGGGCCCGTTTCATAAAACTTCTTACGACAAATTTTGTCGTAAGTCAGAATATAAAAGTATCAATTTCTTTTTATTTCTCCATCTAATTTTGTCTTGTGACATCTTTTTGGAATCGTCTTGAAAAGACGATTCCAAAATGATGTTACAAGACAGGATTAGATAGAGAAATCAGAGATTAAATGTATTTTAAAGTTTTGACTTACGACAACAATTGTCGTAAGATGTTTCATGAAACGAGCCCCTGAAACTTATAATGGACAGCTCCAATTACCATTTAAGCGTTGCCCACTTCTAACTATCGTGGCACGTTTTAACTTTCAGCCTACTTTAAGCTATTTTCTGCTAGGATATAGAAAATATTTCTTGTAATGTATATTCGTGACTATATGAATTTGAGCTATATTCTTGAGTGGAGGAATAAATTAAAGGTCTAAGAAGGTGTATTTATGGTTAATGGGTAAATATGGCACCAGAGTACATTGAGTAAAACGACGGACTTAAAGACACTGAGCACCAAACTTTGCCTAACTTCTTTTTGTAAATGTATTTCTGTCGCCTATACAAACCCGCAAATATTAGGTTAGGAAAAAAAGGATGTATGTAAAATTGGATTTAAACCCGTATGACAATGACAATGATATGACAATGATTTTATTTAGCAATTCAAGGCCTCCGGCCCATAATACCATAATTCAAATACATTTTGTGTGACAACGTTGTTATATTATCGTTTAACAAAAACTCATATTTACATTGTAATATACGTTGACTGTATTAAAAAATGATACATAATTATATATAATCGTACACTTAACTATTACATCGACGACTGGTCGTGTAAGTTTATCATTATGGAGAAGGCAAAACAAGATATACCTTAACCCATTACCCCATAAATACGCCTTCTCACACCTTTAATTTATTCCTCCACTGAGGAAAATGGTTCCAATTTATACAGTAATGATTATGTGTGATAAGAACTATGTTCTATATTCTACCAGATGGTAGCTTAAAGCAGGTTGAAATTAAAGCAGAATGCGCCTTAAGGCACATTCTGCTTTATTTTCAACCTGCTTCAAGTGGTCGCCTACTTTCAAAACTAGAACCAGGCTAAGGGGTGATGGGTTAATGTATAAGGCAAAGATGTAGCCCATCAGCCACATGCCTTTTGTCTTATCTGAAAGGATAATTTTAGCCTACATGTATTTGAACTACATGTAGCGAGCTTTAAAACGGAGATCTACTCCGTCCCAGGAAATGTCTAAAAAGAATCTAAGATTCGGTAATTTTTCTTGAGATTGATCTTTTCAGACCTAGCATATTCTTCAATGCCATATGCACGATGATTCATCGCATTTGATTTTATTTAAGTACATGTAGATGTATTTTCTCTCCTATTTTGCAAGTAAACCACTAGGTTTTCAGTCTCTTTTAACCCCCAACCATCCTCCAATACTTCTAGTACCGATTATTCAGTTTATCGTCTTACAAATGAGTCTGACGAAGACGACCTTGCAGGAAATCAACCATAAGTAAGTAAGTAAGTAAGTATGTACTCCGAGTAGATCTACAATAGTTATTTGCAAACAGTTTGGGTCCTGATCAGACGCCACGTATACATGTAACGCGGCGTCTGATCAGAACCCAAACTGTATGACACTAACTATTCCTTAAGTCAAAATACCTAAATTTTAATTTTGAAAAATAAAAAACAGACGATGTTTGTTTAACATTGATACCGTCAGTAAAGGGGTTAAACGTCCTGCTGGTTTTAGACAAAAATATCACAAACATTTATTTCGTAAGTTCTGTATTTATTTTAATACAGACGCACTCCAGTGAAGCTGTTGTGGACATTGATGTCTCCATATATATAATCCCCGGCACTCCCCCTATGCTGCACTATGACGTCATCACCAGCGGTCAGCTCAGTTACAGTTGTCTCAGATGAACAGTCGGCATACGCAGTATCACCAGCAAGCACTTGACCAATCATGTTGCCGTTTCTAAGCAAGTCAACGACGATGTAGTGACCAGACTGTGAGCACATCGTTACAGAAAATAGGTAGGTGCCATTGTACGGGGCTATGAACGTGCCATGGTGATATGCATTGTCGACATTGAATCTGACGTCATCAAACACAATCAGCTGGTTTGGACTGACCAAGAAAGCTTTGGCCAAATGGGCTTTGAAAGCGACCCTGCCATTGGTACCTGAACATGTGCATGCACCTGAAATGATAGAAATAATTGAAAAGTCAGCAGGCAAACATTTATCTAGATTTGTTTTAAATGATTGAGGTTAAAGGTCATTTGTCAAGGTCATAAAAAACAGAAAATCCTAATTTAAGATACACTGTACCATGCCAAGAAAACAACACAATCATGCGTTTCTCTGTCAATCAACGCTTTGGGGATATCCGTCGCGCAAGTTTGATTTATGTCTGGATTTATAAAAACTTATATTGGGGTAGCTGATATTACCGTCCGATAGGCGTAGATGGCGTTGTGCCTGGTTAGCTTGCTTATATATTCTTTTTAACTGTTTTCATGTTAAAGTTGCAGATTTATTTGATTGAATACAACGGTTTAGAGTATTTAAAGTCGTTACAATAGAATAATCACGAATCGTGAATTCTACGACAAAAAAGGCTGCGCTTCGCGATACCTAGATAATGGATGTCGTGTGTGTTTTTAGATACATGTAGTACGTCCAAAAAAAGTTTAAAGTAAGCAGCGAAAGATTTAACTCAATTTAGATAATTATGGTTGATTTACACGTACAAACACAATTTGGTTTCGTGAAAAATTCAGAAGAGACATAGTTCAAATGAGGTTAAAAACATTTTTAACTTTTCGTAAAACATTTTATGACTTTGAAGAAGGTGGATATTGAAACAAAAACGTAAAGCATGATACTAAATGTGAACATTTTGTTTAAAAGTCATCTTGCTTAAATCATTATCCCCTCAAACTTCCAGTGGACGATTCAATTTTACAATAAAGGCTGGTCCATTTTAGACTATTTAGTTGTTTTTGTTTTAATAAATTGCAAAATGCCAAACAGTGAAGTTCTTGATCAGAGGAGCCTTCTGATCAGGGACTTCACTGTTTGCACAGGACAAGTGAACTCTACACATGTATACATTTGGTAAAGGACGCATAATTATGTGCATCACTATGGCTCAATGAGTTAATGCGACTTTCTGTGTTAACCCGAGATTTCATTTATAAATTAAATCGTAACGGCGTAGGTGTGTGCTGTATGAGAAAGGACAGCATATACATACTTTTTTAAGTCCTATTTTGCTATCAGACTTTTTAAATAATCTGAAATATAACCATGGCAAATTATTTTATTTAAACATTATTATGGGATATTCTGATCTTTGCAATGTTAAATACCAGATATAAATCTCTAGATGGGGTGATTCGAAATTGTAACAAAGTGAAACTTTCGATACGAATATAACGAGACTGTTAAACATGATGTGTCACGTGAAACAACCGAAAGCAAATGCTACAATACTATTCCCTGTTGCTGAAGAAATCAGTGTTGTCCAGTAATTGCAAGTGGATTTGTAAATATATCTCGGAGCTATTGGACTGTAAACACTACTAAACAGTAAACATTTCATGACCTATGCTTTTCAAATGGGATCCAAAACATCATTTTATCCAGGTTATCCAAAAGCAAAAATTATACGTTAACAAATTGGATTTTTTTAAAAAAGGAAGAAGAACCCTGCATTTTTCAAGAGACTGAAAACCTAATGGTGTATTTGCGAAAAGAAAAAGAAAATACTCAAGTGAAAAGAAATTTATGGCATTATTATGCATCTTCTGGTTTTAACCTGCTTCCATTTAATGTGGACGTGGTCAAATGTTTTTCCTGGTAATCTTTAGGATGTTATGTTGTTGTTGTCTGCAAAATGTTTTGTCTGCAGCGATGCCAGGTCCCAAGCTCAAATATGACCAATCGTAAGTCAAAACTTTAAAATATATCTTATTTCTGATGTCTCCATCTAATCCTGTTTTGTGACATCTCTTTAGAATCATCCTTTCAAGACAATTCCAAAAAGATATCACAAGACAGGGTTAGCTGGAGAAATAAATAATTATACAGACGTTTTGAATCGGACTTACGACAATATTTGTCGTACGATGCTTTCAAAGACGCCGTTGGGCTCCAGATAAAAGGGAGTAAACTGGACAAATCCAACATTTTCTCCTTTTTCCAATACAAAATCATATGGTTCTACTACTCGTTAAATCGTCTCAAAGAGAATATTCGAATGAGTAGTG
The DNA here is from genome assembly GCA_922989275.2 of Gari tellinella. NCBI lineage: Eukaryota > Metazoa > Mollusca > Bivalvia > Cardiida > Psammobiidae > Gari > Gari tellinella. Next base: position 18,630,171 of record OV277868.1, read on the forward strand.
ACACCACAGGGTTTAATGCAGTTATACAGATATTAGTTTTTTAAATACTTCCCCTTATCTTGAGCCTTGTTATCGCAGTATCAAATTGTTTATATGCAGAGACTCCACGAGTTACATTAAGTCTCATTTAGATTCATTTTGTTTGCAACATGTATCACGGATTCATCCGTAGCTTGAAGAAAAAAAGGCCTTATTTTATCATGGTATTACTATTTTGTGAACCCCTTTACTTCCAAGGCCAAACATTAACATTTGTCAACACAATTTAAACCTTTCAATCTCAATGACGTTTAGAAGTGCGGTTGAAAACAGTTTGGGTCCTGGGGCCCGTTTTACTAAACAACTTACGCAAAGTTTTTGCGTAAGTCAAAATCGTTTAACTCTTATTTTTCGATCAAAAACGTTTGCAAACAGTAAATAGCAAGATCAGAGGACGCGCTAAAAGCTGGTTGTAGCAAGTGATAATAAAAAAAAATAATTAAAATTTAAAATTTTGACTTACGCAAAATTTTTGCGTAAGTAGTTTAGTAAAACGGGCCCCTGATCAGACGCCACGTCTCGCGGCGTCTACTCAGGAACAAACTGTTTGACACTCTTATCGATAGTTATTAAGTCGTACAACCTTGAAAAATGTCTTGCAGACGACAATACTGAAGCAGACGACAATAAAAATCGGTGAATGGGTTAAAATCTCCCGAATGATTTTATCATGAAAGGGTTAACACATTAAAGTCCATCCCAAAATAAAACTAACATTTGTCAACACCATTTAAGCGCATACAAGTTTATAAATCAAAGAGACGAAAAGTTTAATACATTTGTGCCAACGATCCCATATATGGGACATAGGCAAACAGTGTAGACTCTGATCAGACACCGAATGATGCGGCGTCTGATCGGAGTCTACACTGTTTGCTTATAGGAATTTCAATATAAAACAAAAATGAAAATGAAAACTTTGACCAGGCATCACTTTGATAAAAAATAGACTAGTCCAATATAAAACATGGAAGAATCCACTGGGCACAAATGGGTTAAAGGTACCGTAATATGTCAATTACTGTTTGAGACGGTTATTCCGTCAGAGCGGCAGTGAATAAGTTACTATACCTTGCTGCTGTTTCAGCTCTGCTACTTCGCCAGTCAGTGTGTCGAGTCTGTTGACAATGGCCTGGTAGTTATCTTCAAGAAGTATACGTTTATCCAGAACATCTTCCTTGGAACTTGTCGGTTTGTCAGCTACCAAACCATTGGCCATAAAAATGGCTCCTAAGATCAGCACTGTCGGTTTCATTGTTTCGTCTACGTGTAACTTCGACTAACACTCAATAAAATTTGCTATCTGTCTTGAAAGATAAGGCAGCATAGATAAAACTCGTTAAATGACAGCTCAAAGCATAAAACCCATTGACCTTTTGTAAAATAACACAGCATAGATAAGAACTCTTAAAGCGACTCGCAACCGGATGGTGTACTTGTCAAAATAAAATAAAATACTCAAATAAAAGCAAATTTGTGGCATTATTTGGCTTCTGACATTAAAGCCGCATTGTGTTTTTGAGAAACCTGCATAAAACGGTTGTTTGGGTTCCCATTTGAACTACGTAGGACGTGATTCTTTCACAAAAACGGCTTTATCTAAGAAATTCGCTTTTTAAATTTTATTTATAATATTTTAGTGCTGCACAAATTAAAAACCTCCCTTGTGAATGGAAAGAAGGACAACTCTGTAAATACAGGGCTCCAGATAACGGAAGTATTTCGAAAACTAAAATCTTTGTTTCTGCTTTTAAACCCAATGGTGTCATACTCATTAAAAGTGTCTCGAAGAGACGGTTTAATCAGTAGTAACACCATAGCATTCGGTGCTGAAATGAGTGAGAAAATGTTAGATTAGTTCAGACTACTCCCGATTACATGTTTAGCTGGAACACTGAAAATGACCCTGTTTACCCTTTTTCTGCTGCACAGACGTCTGCTTCGACATTGTCGTCTGCAAAATGTGTTCAGTTTAGATTTATGCATTGTTTTAATTAAACAAACCTTAAGAGGAGTGTCAAATAGTTTGGATCCAGATTACTTTTTACATTCAAATAGTTTGTAAACTCCGTAAAGTAGGCACAGGGTTAAACACTATGAGATTCAACAACAACGTGTACATATCTTTCACCGTGGGTAAACGGTTTAAATAAACTATGGAGAATCTATACCTTGAGCTTGCTGAAAATGACTGTTTCAGCCTTGTCCGCTCTCTATCTCAAACACTTCTTTTTGGATATTCACCAAACTTGCTACAATGTTTATTAGTATAGAATCTAGGTCAGGTTCAATAACTAGCAATTCGCATAAGGCATGTCTGAGTTATTGCTGAAAAATGCTGAAACAGTCATTTTTTAATACATAAAGGGCAAAAACTCAGATATGCCACATGCGATTTTTGTAATAATCAAACTAGACCTAAATTTTATATAATTAAACATTTTCAGCAAGTTTAATGAATATCCGATAAAAACTGTATGTGTTAGAGTGCAAAAAGTGACTGAAACCGTCATCTTTCATTAATAAACAGGCAATAACTCAGATATACCTTATGCGATTTTAGTAGTTATGAAACTGAACCGTGATTTTATATCAATAAACATTTTCAGCAAGTTTGGTGAAGATCCAATAAAACGTATTTGTGTTAGAGAGCAAAACTTGCTGAAAACAGTCATTTTTTAATACATAAAGGGCAAAAACTCAGATATGCCACATGCGATTTTTGTAATAATCAAACTAGACCTAAATTTTATATGAATAAATATTGTCAGCATGTTTGGTGAATATCCGATAAAAGCTGTTTGTTTTAGAGTGCAAAAATGACTGAAACAGTCATTTTTATTAATCAACAGGCAATAACTCAAAAATACCTTATGCGATTTTAGTAGTAATCAAACTAAACCTTGATTTTATATCAATGAACATTTTCAGGAAGTTTGTGGAAGATCGGATAAAAAATAGTTGAGTTAGAGAGCGGACAAAAAAGTGTGATAGTCTAACTGACTGATGGATAGACGAGCGGAGATAGATACGGTTGCCCCCAGTGAAGTTGTATTCGGCTGTATCACGTGATACTAAGCCGTGTGGAAATGTTTATGTCAGACGTTCTATTTTCGGTTTGTTATGATTTTAAATCGCCCTTTTTGGTGATTTAGGTCCGTCTTCATCATTTCATAGATCAGTTTGGCCCATAAGAATGTTCAAACATTATTATTAACCGTTATCGTATTTCAGGCATAGAGAAAAGGTCTGAAAACACAATGGGACTTTAAAAAAATATGATCAGTCCAAAAAAAGTCTCAAGAATCGTCACCGAATCTTAGTTTTTTTTATATATATTCCATCGTTTTTCAATAGCGTCAGCTGACGGTTTTGCTGTTGTTGTTGCTTCTCTACACGGGCTCTGACATAAACCGGAGCCGAATAATGTAGTATTAAGTCTCTGTGACTCAACTCATTTATAAAGAAATACGTGTAAGATACCGAGAAACCCCGACTAAATCTAACCATTGGGGAATGGGTACTGAAGTCATGCTGGCCAGGATCCTTGAAACAACTCTTCGTGGCATGCTCTGCGATAGAGGTTAATATATGACATTATATAACGGGATAACACAAAACAATTTCGGTCATGATACTTTTTACATTTACAAATAAAGCGCACATGAAACGTGTTTAAAGTGACTGTGTACGATGCGGTCCTGCTGGTCCCAAAGCGTAAACATGGTAAATATTATAGTAGAATTAATAGCCTACATGCAAGCGTAGCAAAGCAGAAGTTTTTAAGTCGGTTATTACGTTAAAAATCCAGTGTTTCTCGAAACATTATTCGTTTTAATAACCTCCAATATGGATGAAACAAAATTGAATACTAATAAAATATTCAGTTAATATTAGAAATAACAGCAACTTTAATGTAAATATAAGAAACAAACTGAAGTTTTCGGCGTTTAAGCGAAACAAACGACAGAAAATGATCGGAAAGTTTACCATGAATCGCTAGCGCGATTAATTGAATTTGGCGATCATTTTCTGTCGTTTATTTAACTTAAACGCCGAAAGTATTCAGTTAATTTCTTAAATATGTCTACGATATTGGTATTGTCACTGAACAAAACAGCGCATTTTCTTTACCATCAGTTCTAAATCACTGTGATTGCAAATGCAACTCCCTACTTTTGCGTCATAGTACACAGGTTTGTTTTTGTTTGTATTTTCTAAAATACACAATCTCCAAAACAAACTTTTCACTCCTAAACAATGAAATTGTCTTAACGTAAAACACTTTGAACTAATTATAATTCACTAGTTGTGTCTTAATGATGAGAAAACAACTTCTCACATTACTCCGATTCATTCATCTAACATCAATTGTTTTCTTTATTGTTTTGTTAACGTCTAAGAGGTTGTACAGAGAATTAATTAGCTCACATTTAACCCTTTCATGATCAAATTATTCGGGAGATTTTCACCCTTTCACCGTTTCATTGTCGTCTGTTTCAATTTTGTTGTCTGCAAGGTCGTTTCAAAGTTAAAAAATAGGCAGTATGACTAAAGAAATTTCAAAACGAATGTCAGATAGTTGGGATCCTGATCAGACGCCGCGTCACGCGGCGTCTGATCAGGGTCCTAACTGTTTGTAAACGCGCTTTTAAGCGACATTGAGAGCGAAAGGGCTAAAGCAAATCATCTGTTCTAATAGTGTTTTTATTGAATCGTCAATTAACCATTTCTCTTATAGCCTGTGTTTAGTGTTTAAAACAGTTCGGGGATTTAAAGAGACAGAGCGTATTTTCTAATGGAGAATCTTCGTTAAGTTCAAGCATCTTTTAGCAACCACCAGTCAGGGTGGTGAATAATATTTCTAATTTTCTTTTTTTTTTTATCCCGACTGGAAAGAGGCTTTAAAAAGGGATTTTGAGGAATAAATAAATTTCGAAAAGGGATTTACATGAGAAAAAGTTTTAATTTGTAGGAATTCTTAGGGTATTTTTTCCTGTTTCCGTACAAACAAAAGGTTGAAACATCGGGTCTATCGCAAACTATTCAGGTATAGTAAAAAATTCCCTAATACGGCTTTTCAAACTGAAAACTTAATGTTCAGGGAATAGAAATGTGGAACTTTAAGCTGAAAGCATGTGAAGCAGTGCGCTCGTTTGATATACTTTTAAATTTCTTTTATGTTGCTTTAACCGATAGAATGGCCAAATTTCCGAGGGTTTAGAGCATTGGACTTTCAAACCCTTCGCAAGGGTCAAAACTCCGAGTTAGCTCATTAATATTGTTTGTTTTTCCTGATTTTAAAACATTTATTATTTTCCTCAATTGATATTTACGCCCTTACATAAGGACCTAACATCTATTTGCAATTTATGTATTAAATATTAGTTTCAATCACTTATCAGTGTTCAAACATTTTAACAATTTTATTTAATCCCTGAATCGAACGTGAAATGTGCCAACGTGAAAAGGTACAGTTTTAAATGATCGACTTGTAAATGCGTTGGACGTACAGTGGCTAAGTACATGTATGTATGTATGTATGTATGTGTGTATGTGCTTAAATAGTTACATGTACTTCTATTTTAAATAGCTCTTGTACGCTGACGTCTGATCAGGATCAAAACTGTTTGCAATTCAAATAGAACAAAAGCAATTTTCAAATCAGGTCATTTTCTCCATTTCAGTGCATATAACTATTGCTTTTGCTTTGAGTTTCATTTCTTTGGGTGGGGATAACGTCTTCTCAACTGTGTACGTTTTACTGTATGCAGTGCCCCTCCCTACAACTGTACTCCGAACAACGATTCCCTCCTTATAATAATGCTTGCCACTGTTTCCCGAACAATACATTTTATGTCTAACGCTTTCGCTGCTGCAATATTGTCTGCTTCAAATTGGTTTGCCGTTTTTCTCTCAATGTTACGTATTGGACAATTTGACAGAAAAACATAAAGACGAATTACAAACAGTTTAAACCCAAATTAAACGCCGCGTCACGCGGCGTCTGATCTGGGCTCAAACGTTTTGCAAATGTAAGCCAATTCATATTCAGCACTCTTAAGTATTAAAATGTCTCTCCCTATAACAACTCCCTCTGAACAACACACACAATCTGGCTCCCATTGCGTGTCATTGTAGAAAGGGAACACTGTATTGCTTATTATTAGGGGCCTCCGTGGCCTAGTGGTATAGTCACTGTGACTTACATCACTAAGCTCCTCACCGCTGTGAGTTCGAATCCCAGTAGGGTCGTTCGGATTTTTCATGTGGGGAAGCCATCCAGCTGGCTTGCGGAAGGTCGGTGGTTCTACCCAGTTGCCGATTTGTGTCTGAAACAGTGCATAAAGGGCTTCTGGGGTCTTCTTCCACCTGTAATTAGCTGGACGTCGCGATATGACTGAAATACTGTTAAAAGCGACGTAAAATCATAACAAATCAAATAAATCAAATGTATTGCTTATTATAGTGAATAACGTCTGCTTAGTGGAAAAACATTTGATTGTATAGTTCATTCATTTCGATGTAGGATTCACGGAGGCAACATGATTTACAATTCCCAAGTGATCATTTGGGTGTGGCAGATTGCAGCCCCTGTGCTGATATCTGTCGGGACTGTCGGAAATGTGCTGACCATTGTAGTCCTCGGTCGTGCCGGATGCCGGAAGTCTTCCACCTCTGTGTACCTCATTGCACTGGCAGTGACCGATCTAGCAGTGATTGACTTAGGTACGTGTATAAGTACAGTAAAACCCTACTATTACATCTACTAACTTGTGTTAACCCTTTCACTGCCAACTTTTTTTACTTATTCACCGTTCATTTTTGTCTGGTTCAATTTTGTTGTTTACAAGATCGTTTCAAAGTAAGATTCAATGTAGTATGACTCAAAACATATCGATACGAGTGTCAAACAGTTCGGATCCTGGTTAGACGCCGCTCAGGATCAAAACTGTTTGCAAACGCGCCTTTAGCCGTTATTGAGAGTGAAAGGGTTAATTATAAGTTGTTTAGGCAGATGGCTGCCTTTTTAAGACAAATGAATCTGGGTTTTACGGCACTGCGATACAAAGTAGGTTATATAACGCCGATGAATGATTAGGGACGATGAGAAGAGATGATGATAAATTCAGACAGATTATTTTTACTAAACTCGCTCGTTGCAGACCAGAGCATGGAATCAAAACCATGATCTGCTTTATGTTTAGCTCAGTCTTGGTTAAGGGGATACTCTCGGTCTAATAGACAGAAACCTTCCCTCTGACAATTAAGCCTCAGGACCAAAACAAGGTAGGAAGGTCTCCGGGGTGCTGACTTAAGTAAGATGAACACAAAACGGAACAATTCTGTAAGAGCTTTCAGTTTTACTTTCACCATGCTTTAAGCTGTCACACGTCTTTCAATTAGACTAAGTGGTACATGTAGTATACCTTTTGAGGGGACAAGTGTGCTCGTCACGGGTATCTTGTTTGTTAACCCTTTCACTCTCAATGACGTCATAAAGCGCATTTGCAAATAGTTTTGATCCTGATCAAAACTGTTTGCCACTTGTTTTGGGAATACGTCACTTATACTTTTACACGATAATACCACAAAATGAATGTCATTTGGGTAATTCCTTTTATTGAAAACACGTCCATGGTTTTCACTCTCTTTATCTCATTGTGTCATAGCGACGAGTACATTCGTCCTAAACACTTTCATGATCAAATTTATCGTGAGGTTTTTACCATTTTACGCCATACTTATTGTTATCTGCTTTAATATTGTTGTCTGCAATAATGTTTCAGAGGTAGATTTAAGGCAATACGTGTATAAGAATGGCCCTGCTGGTAGGCGAGAGGTTAGAGCCTATGGTTCTATTTTTGCGCACATTTTTGTTTTACAGTGGAGAATCTGTTATTCTATCCCGTTTAAACGCAAACGTACGCAAACGCAAAACACTAAAACGTAGAAAAGAACAACTTTTGGGCAATTCTAATATTTCATGTTTATCTTGGTGGCAAACAGTTTGGAGCCTGATCAGACGCCGGGTTACCCGGCGTCTGATCTGGCTCCAAACTGTTTGCACTGCAAATAATAGTTTTAGCGTAAACGCGTTTATTGGGAAAGAATAACAGATTCTCCACTGTACCTTTTCCGCAAGGGTTCGACCCATACCGAAGTCTCTGCTTTCTTCTTTGAAATACAAATGTTAACATAAATCCTGTCTCTAAGCTAATAATTACGTGTTTATTATATATATTCATGTCAATTAGCATTCTGTGTGTTGTCGTAATATAGACATACTGTTTCTCTCATAACTACCCCTTCTATAGTGAAAAACGATCACGGATACCCTTGTCTCCAACATGTGTGAAATAATTGTGATGGCGTCACTCTAACGTCACTATTTATAAATGCGTTATTACGTTACTGGCATTCAAAACGACATATTGCTTTAAAAATATCTTTAAATCGTTAGTTATGTGTGAAAAAGAACCTGTAACTCGTCGATGTTTAAGACACTCTGATCTCAAACCCGTCTAGAATAGAAAAGTTAATAAGTTCGCCAAATCGCGCTTATAAGATTGCCATTCTAGACTCGTTTGAGATCAGCTTGTCTTAAACATCGACTCGTGACAGATACTATACATATATGTAATGATATTGTCCGTTCTGTTACAGGTCTGTTGCGCTTGTGGATTATGTACATTGCTGGAATAGACATACGACTTCTCTCTGACATTCTATGCAGGCTTCACTGGTAAAGTACACATTAACCCATAACCTATAGCCTGGTTTCTAATTTTGAAGATAGGTGACCACTTAAAGCAGGTTGAAAGTAAAGCAGAATGCGCCTTATGGCGCATTCTGCTTTACTTTCAGCCTGCTTTAAGCTACAATCTGCTAGGATATAGGAAATGTTTCTGGTGTGGCATATGCATTACTGTAAGAAAAGGAACTATTTTCTTAAGTGGATGATTATATTGAAGGCGTAAAAAACGTATTCATTGGGTAACTTCATTTCGTGTACAATTTGAAAAGTTTGTTAAGTCGTAAAGGATACATTTGATTAACACATTGAACCCTAGTGATTGTAGTCATTTACAAACAGTATACCTGTGAAAAGTAACTTGTCATATGCAAATAGTGTAGACCCTCTTATCAGGATCTGCACTGCTTATATGCAATATATAACCGAAAACAACCCTCAGAAAAGACATAAATTAATTAGATACATGTATGTACACATTTTAACATGATAGTTCAAGCGTTATATAAATAAGTGGAAATGCCAATACTATTGGCTTTTTAACCTTTTTTTTCAAAAATAAAATTCAAAAGGACATTTCTAATTAAGTCTAGTCCATGTTTTACTATTTTGGACTGTTTTACAATAGGGAAGGACAAGTTGTTGAAATCAAGATCAGAGGACTGCCTGTATAGAAGTTTGCACAGGATTCCTATATCAGGTCAAAACACTACAAGGTTTACCATTTACTCCATATATACGCAATTTTACGCGTTTAGTTTATCCTTCCACCCTTAAGAGCTGGTTACTATTTTATACATTCATGAATATAAACCATAACAGTCATGAGAATAAACCAGAAATATTTTTTTCTCCTGGCAGACTGTAGCCAAAAACAGGCTTAAAGTAAAGCACCATGCGCCTGAAGGCGCATGTTACTTTTCTTTCAACCTGCGTTAAGGGCTCACTGTCTTTAAGAATAGAAACTGACTATGGGAAAAATGATAAAGTATCCTCTTCATTCGTATCGCCGGAACCCGTAGCGAAAATCGATTATAAGAATAATCTATTTAAATGGAAACTGGGAGATACAATAAAGGAATATAGAGAAAAAATAATTTTCTAAATGAAAATAATACTTAAAGTAATCAAACAACTTCATTGTTTAAACAAATACTTGTTATTCAAACTAACATTCGGCTGTAAATGCAGCACCGCAAATTCCTATTACGCCGGAAGATTGACGTCATCATCCGGGTAACAAAGGCGCTTGTACACAATCTGGTAAATGTATACTGCATGTGAAGGGCCAATTTCCAGAGACTTGCTACACGTAATAAACATTTAGAGTTATTTTGGAAAATGTGTTATTCTAAATTATTTTATAAAGGGATATTTTTTTTTTTGAAAATATGATTTTCTTCAAAGTTTCACTATAATTCCCAGTTTTCCCCCGCATTTTTTCGGCTATGTTGCTGCCCAGATCTAATACTTAACCGGAACCGGTGTATGCGATGAGGTCAGCAGATCGCACACGCTATATCAAGCGTTTTGTGAGTCTTATGGAAATGTGGAAAGGGTCCGATGTATGAGAATCAAGGATATTGGTATTAACTCATTCGCTGCCAAAATAATCGTGAGAGTTTTATCCCCCTCACCGTTTCATTGTCGTCCGATTCAATTTTGTTGTTTGCATGATCGTTTCAAAGTGAGATTCAATGTAGTATGCATTGAGCATAATTATATTGAAATATCGATACGAGTGTCAAACTGTTTGGATCCTGATCAGACGCTGCGTTACGCGGTATCTGATTAGCATCCAAACTGTTTGCAAAGGCCCTTTTTGGCATGAGAGTGAAAAAGTTAACGTATGGTTATCATTTCAGGTTCTTTATATACGTATCGACAGAGATTTCGTCCTGGTTATTAGTGGCAGTAACCTTAGAACGTTTGATAGGAATCATTTGGCCAATTAGGGTACGAATGATGTGCAGAAGAAAACCGGCATTGTATATCGTCGTTGCCATAGTAACAGTTTTATCTATTCTTAGTTCACACCTACTCTATGGTGTGAGTCTTCATGACCGGGGTAAAGGAAATGAAATTCAAAACTCAAGATGGAATGAAACATCTACACTGACGATAGACGTGACGGAATTTGAGACAAGTAACCATGGTGATATTGACACTGGCAACAAACTAAACTGTAATGCTTTCGGACACGAAAACAAGACATATCAATACTTCTTCACATTTATATTTCCCTGGGTAGATATGATTGTGTATAGTTTGATCCCCGCTGCTGTGTTACTAATTTCAGACGTTCTCATCATTTATAGCCTTTATACTAGAAAACGGCGAAATCGGTTTATGGAGGTGAACTTTGGTGGAGACAAGAAATTGCAAAACAGAACTTCGTCGGTGACAGTTATGCTTGTTATTGTCAGTGTGGTTTTTGTGGTGACGACCACGCCCCTCTCCGTGTTTCTTATAAGTTTACCTTACTGGATAGATACTAACAACGGATTCACGGAGACACAACAAGTCTTTGGTACAACTGTAACTCTTCTCATGTATCTCAACCACAGTGTTAATTTTATCCTGTACTCGCTAAGTGGTTCAAACTTCAGAAGAAAGGCAATGAATCTCTTTAGAGGCAACAAAATTGCAAATTCAACCACAGAGTTTTCATCAAGGCCATTTACGATCTAAATTTCAAGGTATTAATCCTTTCATGATCAAATTTATCGTGAGACTGTTACCCCTTTACCGCCACATTGTCGTCTGCTTCAACAATGGTGTCTGAAATATCATTCCAAAGTTAAATTAAAGGCAGTATGGCTGCAGAAATTTCGAAACGAGTGTCAAACAGTTTTAATCCCGACTGATTAGGATCCACAACTGTTTGTAAACGCGCCTTTTGGCATCGTTGAGAGTGAAAGTGTTATTAGCACTCATATTGCCGTTATAATTAGATCTATCGTCTGCTTTGAAATTTTCGTTCAATAAAACTTTATACACTTTTATGTTTTAATAAAAGAAACTTCAAAACGAGTGTCAAACAGTTACGACCGGCGGGATAAGGGTTAATATTGGTTTTTGACTGGTTAACCCTCTCACTCTCAATGACGTCTTAAAGCGCTTTCTAAAACAGTTTGGGTCCTGATCAGACGCCGCGATACTCGGGGTCTGCTCAGAATCCTAACTATTTGACACACTTATCGAACTATTATGTCATAAAACCTTAATATAACTTTGAAACGTGTCTTGCAGGCAACACTACTAAATCAGATGACAATAAAGCGGTGACAGGTTAAAATGAACCGAATAATTTGACCATGAAGGGTTAATGTTCAGTGTATGGAACTTGAAGATGCATTTTAATATCCTGTACATAGCACAGTATCACACATACAAACGACATTGAATAAATGAGCTGTGCCATGATGAAATCAGAATTAGTTCAATGTAAACTGTGTAGATCAAAGGCTAGCTGCTGCGTCCTTAATGTGGCGATTGGTCATTGTCTACACTGTTTGACATTCACCAGCATGTCCAATTTATTGCTACTTCGAACTTTCGTAATAGTAGAAACTGACTACACACCGAGAGGGAAGTTTCGACAATATGTTAGGATAAAAGTACTTTGTAATGCAAGGAGTCTGGCTTTCTCTTTGCATGTTTCATATAAATTTTATACATATATCGAAATGCGATAAGTCAAACTCGCTTTAGTCGAAAGTATCCCCATTAACCCTTTCCCCAATAGAAGCGCCTTTTCGCGGATATGATTTATTCATCCGCTGAAGAAAATAGTTCCAATTTAATCAGTAATGAATTATGTATTATAGGGAATATTTTCTATATTATAGCACATGATAGCTTAAAGCAGGCTGAAAGTAAAGCAGAATGCGCCCTAAGGCGCATTCTGCTTTACTTTCAACCTGCTTTAAGTAGTCACCTATCTTAAGTACTAGAAATAGGCTATCAGGTAAAGGGTTAAGACGTAAAAATTGGCCTTTGATTGACAGATGTAAGCTCGATTTATTGAAATTTAACTGGCCTTTTTTTATATATAGAAGGCTTTAACCATGACAATGTAAACAAGTTAGGAACCTTTACAACAACAACAACAATAACTGTAATTTCTATATATGACATGAGAAATACGTGACAATGTTAATTTACATAGAAAAATTTAAACATGATCTTATAAAATCATTATTGGTACAGTCAAACATAATTAAAGTGAAAGTTATTGTTTAATTTATTTGGAGTTTATCTGTTTCCCAACTGTTTGGTATTTTTCTTTATACATGCATACACACCACAATTATGTTAAATCTATTTGTAAATTAATAAAAAAGGTTTACATGTACTAGGTATGGTAAGGTGTAGAGATGGATGGATCTCCAACCAACATTCACGGAGATAATAAAATATTGAACTGAAAAAAAAAATTGTTTGAAGTTGACATAGCTATTTGTGTACACATTTTAGGCGAAAAAGGGCGACGTTTACTCTCGACTTAATTACCTTCTTTGAACGGGTTATGCAAATTCATTTAAATTTGGACACGACTCAAACTCTTTGATGATGTGTAGCTTTTAAGTGTACAACAAACAATGTAAAGAAATATGGCTCGCACTAATGTGAATTCTGTAACACCCGCCCCCTCCATTGCGCCTGCTTTAAACCTTTCATATGATCAGTGTACAAACTGTTTGCATATATTAACCCATAAACGCCCAGTGGATTTTTCCATGTTTATATATTGGATTAGTCCATTTTTTAACATTCGGATGCCTGGTCAAAATTTTCATTTTCATGTTGTTTTATATTGAAATTCCTATCAGCAAACAGTGTAGACTCTGATCAGACGACGCATAATGCGTCGTCTGATCAGAGTCTACACAGTTTGCCTATGTCCCATATATGGGATCGTGGGCACAAATGGGTTAAAGTGTTGTCGGGCCCTGTAGCGAATAGGGCTAAGCTGTAAATGACACCTTAATAGAGACTGTCATTAGTGTTTGCATTTACCGGGTGTTACAATATCTGACAACACCATAACCCATGCTTCTGAGATCATTGACATTGGGTTAAATAAACATTTGGACATCAAATTCAAATACTCTTTATTTTCTCAGTTTGTACATTTCTACAAATACATGAGAACTATCCTAACACACATTCAAAACATTAGGTCAGGTACATATTTTATAATAGAAACATCAGTTATAGTTTCTTAACCGTTAGCTAACTTCCAACGGAAGAGAACAGCATTCATTTGTATTAAAATTGCTATTTCTAGTGGGTACTAGGGTGGTCCAGGGTATATCCCGCAATTTAGCCGGGTTTTAGCCATGTCCACTTTAGCCACGTCATTTAGTTGAAGGTTAATTCACCTGGTGTTACGAGAATGTTTTTCATATTAAATGGAATTATTGTGTTCTTTTCTATTGGAAATTGGATAAAACACCGTTAAAGGTCAGTATGGTATTCAGTTTTACCGTCAAAATGTTTCACGCATGCATTATTTCATTCTAGAGCTATCTCGCCCTTGGTCATTTACCGTAAGCCTCAATTCAATGCACGTGTTAGTTGGTTATTTCAGGTGGCTAACAGGTATTCATGATTGTTCAACTGGATATCGTATATATGTACAAGTATCATCACAGAATTTAAAAGACATTTCTCCCTCTCTCTCTCTCTCTCTCTCTTTCTCTCCCTCATCTCTTTCCCCCCCCTCTTTATCCTTCACTTTCTCTCTCTCTCTCTCTCTCTCTCTCTCTCTCTCTCTCTCACTGTGTCTTTCTCTCAAAACGAATCATGGGCAAAAAATATAGTAGTATTTTCTCTGATTCGAATGTGATTTCATAACAGTTGGACTCAGTTCAACCCCAACACCTGTTGTTATTGATCTGAGGGTCAATCAGGTATGACATTTTTCAGCATATCTATTTTTACTTGGTACCTGTATTGTCGATAAGGTTTGACCTGACGGTTCATGCATATTCCGTCTTTTTCCGTAAGTTATTCGTTAGCTTCCGAAAACAACTACAGTGTATTGAGAATATACAATTCAACGGTGACTCGAACTGGTATTGTGTTATCGGTTATAGATAAATACAGTCGGTGATGGCTCAGTGGTAAGGTCGCCGCGCTACCAAGGTAAGGGTATAGGGTTCGATCCCCGGTAGAGTTTTGTATTATTTATTGAATATGTACATGTATTTTTTTTTAAATGCGGATAGACGCATGCAAACCATGACATTCATGCAATTGCATGTACATGTATATGAAATAGAGTACAGTGCTAATTGCCTAGGAAAAACTTGGCTAGAAAACTGGTCCAAAGAACACCACGTTATGCAAAACACTCCCAGAAAGCAATATGCGTTACTTTTGTATTTCGTCAAGCATCAAAAGGCATCAGGCAGCAGGCCGTTTTTTCAAAAAAATTGCTGACTGATTTATTTTAGTCTCGTTTAAGGCATACTTTATAAAAAATATAAAAATACAATCCAGAAATGAAATAAAAAAGATAAGAAAATGGAAAAATACAGTCTGAATACAATAAGATACTATATTTAATTAACACAAAATACTTTAACGGCTAATATACTAAAACAATATTTACAGCCGAAGCAGTACCGAGAATCGAACCCACAACCCTTCCACAGGAGTCATTAACGCTATCCATTCAGCTATTGCAACACAGTGACTTTTGGTTATCGGCTAAGGTATATATCGTGAGATCTATAAATAAAGTATCCGGAAACTCCCGATTGTACCACCGATTGTACCAACGAAAGCTGGCGGAAAGTGATGACCGTCAGGTCAAACCTTATTGATAATACAAAGGTGTGATTTGATTATAGTTGGGCTCTATAGATGTAAATAAATATATCAGGGCTCCAGATAAGAGGTAGTTATTTCAACAAGTCTAACATTTTCCCACTCATTTTAGTACCAAATCCTATGGTGTTACTACTCATTAGAATCGTCTCGAAGAGACGATCCCAATGAGTAGTGACTCCATAGGGCTTAATTCAGAAATAAAGTTTTGAAAAGCTACCCTTATCTGTTGCTCTGTATATATTTTCTTACCATGAGACTCTATACAAGAGGGTTGACTTGTAAATTAAACATTGAAACCTTATAGTTTACATGACTCACTCTGAGAAGAATTACTCAAGGTAATTCTTTTTTATACAATATACAATATACTTATACATCATTGCATTGTCATCGATACGCATGTGCACACAAACACCAGCAATAAGACACATACATGCATACTCTATGCACGTGCATGTCCGCCTATGCCTGCATACCCATTTATGCACCAGGGCATGTCCATGCCCCAATACATACATGCGCATGCATGCATTCATGCACACACCCGCCTGTCCGCATTCTTGCAAATACACTTTGTTTATTGTAATGGCTCGTTAGAAACATGGTTATAATGAAGTGGGCGCAGGACAGTGTCAACACTTAATTTTGGTTCTTGTGTACACACACATATCCATATCTACCTATTACACATATTTACATATACTCTTATATACACATCTACATTATTTGGAGTGAATTTTGACAATTTTTCAGGTAAACAACCAGTGTGGATTCAGATCAGTGGGCTCCAGG
The DNA here is from genome assembly GCA_922989275.2 of Gari tellinella. Classification (NCBI taxonomy): domain Eukaryota; kingdom Metazoa; phylum Mollusca; class Bivalvia; order Cardiida; family Psammobiidae; genus Gari; species Gari tellinella. The sequence continues at coordinate 18,646,600 of OV277868.1, forward strand.
TGGCGCCCTCTGGTGGAGGTCCATGCTGTATGTACAAGACAAGTGAACTCCTTGCAGGTACATTATTTAGGGTAGATTTTGACTATATTTCAAACTTAGCAACAGAGTGGATTCAGATCAGTGGGTTCCTTGTGGCGTCCTCTGATCGGGGTCCATGCTGTATACATGTACAAGACAAGTGCACTCCTTGCAGTTACATTATATAGTGTGAATTTTGACAATACATGTATTTCAAAATTATCAACAGTGTGGATTCTGTCCAGTGGGCTCTTTGTGGTGCCCTCTGGTCGGGACAAGTGTACTCCTTGCAGGTACACTATTTAGAGTTGGTTTTGACAATGTTTCAATCTTATCAACAGTGTGGGTTCAGATCAGTGGGCTCCTTGTAGCGCCCTCTGGTCGGAATCCATGCTGTTTGCGCAAGACAAGTGTACTCATTACAGGTACACTGTCTACATTAGATAACAGTACCGCCCTCATCATCAGTGTAGAGTGTTTTAACACTTTCAATATGCGCTATAAGCCTGTAAGCAATGCAATACTTATTTTTTGGGTTTATGATTATGTTAACATTAGCTGGACTATGCCAAATGGGGTACATGTTGTTTGTGCCACACACACACACACACATATATCTGCCTCTACTTACACTTATATTCATATATATATATATATAAAAAATACATACACATTTACATTTTTTAGGATAGATTTTGACAATGTTTCCAAATAACAAGCAGTGTGGATTCAGATCAGTTGGTTCCTTGTGGCACCCTCTGGTCGGGGTCCATGCTGTATGAACAGGACAAGTGTACTCTTTGCAGGTACATGGTCTTAAACTGGGTTGACAGTATTTCAAACTTATCAGCAGTGTGGATTCTGATCAGCGGGCTCCTTGTGGTGCCCTCTGGTAGGAATCCATGCTGTTTGCACAAGACAATTGTACTCATTACAGATTACATGTACACTGTCTACGTTAGATGAACAGTACCGCCCTCATCATGGGGTTAGAGAGTTTAAACACATTCAATATTGCGCTGTAAGCAATTCAATACTTATTTTAGGTTTATATGTTTACATTGGCTAGAATATGAAAAATGGGGTACATATTGTCTATAGGAGACATACACACACACACAAAGTAATCTGCTTCTTATGACATATATACTCATATAATTACAGATTGAAATTATTTAGAGTGGGTTTAGACAATTTTCAAACTAATAAAACGGTGCGGATTCAGATCAGTGGGTACCTTGTGGTGCCCTCTGGTCGGGGTCCATACTGTTTGCACAGGACAAGTGTACTCATTACAGGTACACTGTTTACTATTGGTGAACTGTACAACCCTAACCTTCATGGTAGAGTGTTTTTATACATTGAATGTTGCGCTGTAAGTAATACAGTACTTGTTTTGGGGTTTATACTAAGATGTTTTAATTTATTTTTAAGTTTGTGGGTGACATAGACGTTTTGCTATGATTTGTTTATTGGACTTTGCAGTATTGAGTACATCTTGTCTAGACAAAGCACCGGTTGTTTATGTTCAGTTATTTATTGATTTATTCAGTTATTTATCAGTTTAGCAAATTGGGTTTATTTGTTTATGTTGTTATTATAAATTGATCATTTATTTATTTTCTTTATTTGTTGTTGTTGTTGTTTTGATCAGTTATTTATTTTGCTTGTTTGTTGTTGTTGTTGTTATTAATTGATCAGTTATTTATTTGTTTTGTTTATTATTGTTGTTGTTTGTTGTTGTTGTTGTTGTTTTTGTTTTTGTTTTTGTTTTGGTTTTTTTATTCATTTGATTGTATGTTTGTTTGTTGTTTGTCTTTTGAGTTTTTTTTTTTTTTTTTTTTTTATTCATTTGATTGTATGTTTGTTTGTTGTTTGTCTTTTGAGTTTATTTGTTTATTTAATTTGATTTATAATAGTCATTATTATATTTGGTATTATCTTATTTTACTTTTAAATTTTTTGTTGTTTATTGGTTATTGATTTTTTTTTTTTTTTTTTTTTTTTTTTTTAAATTTGTTGTTTGTTTGTGCGTTGTTGTTGTTGCTTTATGACTTAATATTATAATCTTATTTTACTCATTAATCTACTATTTTTGTGTTTATTTTTTTGTGTGTATTGTTTGTTTGTTGTTTACTTGTATGTTTTCTGTTTACTTGTTTGTTTGTTTGTTGTTGTTGTTGTTTTCTCCTTTTTCTCTCTCTAGTTCGTTTTTGTTTGTTGTTTTGTGGTTACTTTAATTCATATATTTTATATTTATTATTGTATTCATTTATTCTTTTATAAATATATTTATTATACTTTTAATTATTGATTTATTTGTTTATTTAATTGTTTATTTACTTAAGTTATTTATCAAAGTTTGAATTATTGATTTATTTGTTTATTTCTGTTATTAAGTGTGGGTATTTTTTATTTTAATTTATATAATTATTATATCATTATACAAATATGATATATGATATTATTATTGGACTTGTCTAAGTTTCTCCGTTTACTGATTTAGTGATTATCTTTAAAAGGATCCCAAGGTTTATCAATTCTTTAGTGTTTTTGGTATTAAATAGTTCCCCAAATTTTACTGTGTTTGGGTTTTGATAATAGTATCTTTTCAGGTATTTCTTTCTGTCTTCTGTAAAATTTGAACATTTCAAAACATAATGATATTCATCTCCTATATCATTTAGATCACATATTTGGCATTTTCTCTCATGTTTAGGAATACTTCTCCATCTTCCTGTTTCTATTGGCAATCTATGATTTCTTGTTCTAAAAGCTGTGATTATCTGGCAATGTTGATTTGTTAGTAGATGGAAATAGTTATTCAATTCAAACTTTTCTTTAATGAGTTTGTAATTTAGACTACCTGATGATTGTTCTAGGATTGCATGCCAAGACTAGGAATGCATTCGGTTATCCTCAGCACAAAATGTTATTGCTAGGTAATTTAGGTATTTCACATTACAAATGAAATGGAATATCTTCGGAACAAATCTATTTGACCCCAGACGACTCAGCTAATATTTACCTGTCATTTTAGTGGTGGCGCTGGCATTTATACTATACATTTGAAGTACATGTATATCCACCGCCAAAGTTGACTATCTGTGTTAACTGTTGCATCGCCATATCGCCTGCATTAACTCATTGCACACTACATGTAGCGGTGGAATCGTGATTAGGCCAAATACAAAAGTACCTGTGTTTCCTATTACATGCCCCCAAAAACTAGGGACGGCAGGTCGGAAAATCTTTTTTTCTTTTTAAACCATAGAATAACACATTTAACTTTCTGATGGAGTATTTTATATAGTTATATTAATATATGAAAGTATTTTATCGTGCAGACCCGTGTGGTTAATCATAAAAAAACTCTTATAAGTATCCATTCAAATTGTTATTCTATTGGTAGGCCCCATTAGCACAATTACCTTAAAAATCTAAACCGGTATCATTGTTGTTAAAAAAAAATGAACCAAAACACAAAAGTAATGACATATATTATAGATGCAGTTAACTTAATTGTGCTTTGCAATGTTTTGTATGCATGTCAAATGATCCAATGAAATATATTGTCTGCATGTTGAATGTGTCAATAATGGTTAATGCCCTAGCAGATCGTATCATTATCTGCAAGGAACGTACTTATGACTGATTTAGAGCAAATTTCAATAAGATAGTTGCTAAATCTTATTTAACAATCAATTTTAAAACACTTAAACGTCTATAAATTAGCTTTTAAACCAATTAGGCGGAGAAAAGTTTATATTACACGCTCCGCAAGAAAGACTCAAAAAGCTCTGCAAAAATTACGGACATTCGCTGATACGTTTTTCGAAAAATGGGAAAAAAGGTTTTGGATTGGAGGGAAAAACTAGGCTCGGTCGGGTTACCGGAAACACGGGTATTTTTTATTTATTTTGCCTTATCTGGTAAGCAGTTTGGGCCCTGATGAGACGCCGCGTATCGCGGCGTCTCATCAGGGCCCAAACTGTTTGACACTCTGATATTGTTTTTGAAAATAATTTTGAAAATTTGATTTTTAGAACAGTACCAATTGAAATTTGTTGTAGACGAAAGCTACACAGCGTGCTTAGAGTTAGAAACATGGTCCCTCTGCAACAACTTCTTTGAAGATAAGACTGGCCTAATCAGCCACATTCGCTTACATTTAAAAAGACAGTGAAAACATTTATTGTGGTATTCTTATATACGGTATTGTTTCAAATCTAAATATGAGATAATGTTACGGAAGATATAACACATTATTATAAACCTATCGATGATTTATAGACGTTTCTCAGTGAGATAAATTTCATATGATATGATGATATCACTTTTGCAGTGATGATATCGTTTTTGTGACGTCACGTCACTATATCTTTTTTTGTTTTCTCTGTAAAAACGTCATTAAAATGTATATTATAAATAGAAAAATCGAATTCTTTGGATAGATATGAAAAATATGTCACTCGAATGGGTTGTTATCTCATTAAAAACTCGTCCCGCGGACTCGTGTTTTAACCAAATAACAACCCATTCTCGTGATATATTTTTCATATTACTCCTAAGGGATTGATTATCCTCTATATGATAGTTAAACAGCATGAATTCAGATCACGCTATGGGCGACTTTGTGATAACCATTGCAAATATGTTGTATCCAAGTAAGAAACCTTAAAATGGTACGCCAACTCCGCCAACCCAAAATGTATTTACACACTAACAGCGTTCCCTCCCTACAACGACCCTCCCATCAACGACTCTCTCCTCACAACGACCCTTGCCGCAGCAGTTCCCCCAGCAGGACAATCATTTCTAACGCTTTTATAGCTGCAGATAGCTTCTGCTTAAATTGTCGTCTGCTGTTGTTTCTCAAAGTTACATATAAATGGAGATTTTGATAGAATGACGAGTGACAGATAGCTTGAATCAAGATCAGACGCCGCGTTATCGCGGCGTCTCATCAGGGCCCAAACTGTTTGACACTCTGATATTGTTTTTGAAAATAATTTTGAAAATTTGATTTTTAGAACAGTACCAATTGAAATTTGTTGTAGACGAAAGTTACACAGCGTGCTAAGAGTTAGAAACATGGTCCCTCTGCAACAGCTTCTTTGAAGATAAGACTGGCCTAATCAGCCACATTCGCAGCAGTTCCCCCAGCAGGACAATCATTTCTAACGCTTTTATAGCTGCAATAGCTTCTGCTTAAATTGTCGTCTGCTGTTGTTTCTCAAAGTTACATATAAATGGAGATTTTGATAGAATGACGAGTGACAAATAGCTTGAATCAAGATCAGACGCCGCGTTACGCGGCGTCTGATCTTGATTCAAGCTGTTTGCAAATGTAAGCTAATTTCCGTCCTCACAACGACTCCCTCATAACAACACACACAATTTGTGTCTCCCTATGGGTGTCGTTGTAGAGAGGGAGCACTGTATTTTGGGTATTTCTAGCTGATGTTGAATAGGAAATATACCCAAGACAAGCTTTTTTATAGGCAAAGTCGAAGGCCAATGTAAAAGTTACAGTATACCCTATAGGATATTGGACAAAGCGCAACATGAACAAATGAGCAAAATAGGGACACAACGAATCCCTTTGGAACAAACGGATCACGATTAGGGACAAAGCGAATCATGTAAATGCTGAATTATTTTTATAGAAACATAATGTAAAATGCCATTTTTATTTAGGGAGTATATCTCTATATGGGAATTCAAAGTTTCGGATGCTCAGTGAAACCATAGCACCAAAAATTAATACTTAAATCTATTACTAAACGATAAAAAATCGAAAACAATTGGCTTTTATATTAACCCTTTCACTACCATGACGTCATCAATTTTAAACAACTGTCATCTTATTTTATTTCTCAAATTTAAATTTTAAGTATTTTGATTTTTTGATCCGCGATAGCGCAGCGTAGCGTAGCGTTTTCGCGGATTCATGTATACCAAATTCGCAAAGTAACACATTTCATACTGCAAAACTGACTACAGCCAAATCTAACAAGAAAATAGTGCTTGCTTTTAGAAGTGATCTATGCTTTGATACCACTACATGTGGGTTGAAGTAAGTTGTATCTCTTCTAATTAATTTAATATGAGATTTTTCAATGTTTTCCGGAAGGTCAGAATATGTCTTTTGCTTTATTTTTAAGAAAATGTTGAATAGTATTCATTCGCGAAAATCGCTGATGTCCGTTTTACGAAGCATACTCGGTCCTGTCCGTATAGCCAATAGTTTCGACCGACGAGTATAACGGGGAAAGCCGAGCAGCTGTTCGTATTACATTGCGAAAATCGCTGATGTCCGTTTTACGAAGCATACTCGGTCCTGTCCGTATAGCCAATAGTTTCGATCGACAAGCATACGGGGAAAGCCGATCAGTTATAACGGGAAACGTCTAATCTGGTTTCCGGTACTGTAGGATTATGTGCGTGTTAACCGGGAACCAGAACGAAATATTTTACGTGGGTAAATAAAACATGCCATTTTGCTGAAGTGGAGATTAACCTTAGCAGAAAGAAAAACACGAAGAGGAGATTAGCAAATTGTTATTTGCTCAGAGAGATTGTCGACGGAATTACTTCAAAGTAAGTACGTAGATATTGGTCGTGTTCGAATCATTGAGTTTGTTGACAACGAAAAGTGGGCGGAGCAAATGCGCGAAGATTTACTGATGACAACGATTTTGGCCCGACTCAAATAGAAATTATGGTCAACGAAAACTTTGTATTAGTGTTTTCTTCTGACATATCAGAGTTATTTAAAAGGGATGATCACCGTACTCGTTGATTTCCGTACAGTTAGCCAGGGATACGGAAAGCTGTATTTATTGTGCGTAATGTACAGTAGTCTTTATAGTAGAGAAGAATAAACGCAAACACAATCACTGACAATGCACTAAACTGTAGATGATTTATTTTATCTTTTTAATCTGGTTCAGGTTGGCAAACAGATTGGAGCCTAATCAGACGTCAGGTTACCCGGCGTCTGTTCTGGTTCCAACCTGTTTGCAATGGACATAATAGTTTTTAGCATTTTATAGGATTCTACGACGTTCTATATTCAGATTCAGATTCATAAACACGTTTATTGAGAATGAATAACATATCAGTAAAATTAGCGCAGCTGTCTCTTGCTGCACGAGGATCATGCTGAATATCTCAAGTTTGAAAGTGTGCAACTATATAGATCCGATGTTACCTTGCTTACCTTTTTACCATTATTAACTATATTTTTCTAAAAATAACTTTGACAGGTCAGAAACATCGAACAATACTTCCGGACGAAAGGAAATGAATAAAACACCCTTTAAAAACAGTCGTAATGCCCCCAATTTTTATAAAGGCAGTGGCTAGACGTCCGGAACCGGACAGCTAGCCAACCGTCACAGGACGGGCTAGACGTCCGGAATAAATTTCTTTCAGGAAATATACTGCTTTATATGTGGGTTAGTGCCTGGGTAAATTTAAAACAAGTTGAAACAAAACTAAATGCATTTAATTTTCCATAAAACAACAGAGAGCAATAACAAATCACATTTATATAAAGGAATTAAATTACCTTCACTTAAGACCAACGTTCGCATCCGCCAGTTTAATTGGTAATAGACTGTTGCCCTGACTTTGTCGTTATTAGATTAGCACGCAGGACATGTTTGTTGATTTTATTGTAATTTATGCATGTAAATATCATACTGAATGTTAAAATTAGAGATTGAAGTTAAATATGCCGAAAGTATTTCAAATGGATGGACTACGTATGATATCAATACGTTGATTATCGCCAAATCTAATTATCGCAGCCGGTATCTCCATGTCCATGTGGCTAGCAGCAAACTGTGAATGTATCGGAAATAACATTAACAAAGCCATGCAAAAAAAATCCATTGTTATTAACAGTTAAGCATCGGCATAAAGTGGCATTTGGAGTACAAGTTTGAGTAATACATGTATTTATGAAGGTCATTATATTTCGAAAAAAGGAGACCTTTCCATTACCATAGTTCGCTGTGAAATTCTAAGTTGGAGATATTTCTCTGACATTAAGGAAAACAATTAAAAAAGGGAAACATTCTGTCGTGGACGTCATGTACATTTTTTCGAACGTGTCAGTTTAGCGAAAGGTACAGGTATTCAATCATCAATTAAAAATGCCTGCGAGAGTGCGGTTTTCCTACTAAGGTGGGGACAAAATACGGCAACAACGACAATGGCGGATGCGATTGTAGCTCATAGTGACGGTAAATTAATTCCTTAAAGTGTGACTTGTTTCTGTTCTCGCCGATTTTCTGAAGTTCAAAATTGTATTTAAGGTTGTTTGCCATATATATCCAGGCACTAACTCACGTAAATTATGCAGTATATCAGGGGTGTAAAAATCTTTCAAAAGCTACTCGCCCTGTAGGACTAGTAGCTATTGAAATCCACTCGCCCTTCTGCAACTTTTGCTCATCCGTGAATTTTCATATATAATTCATATGTACTAAAACTTTCACAATTTTCTTATTCGTTTATTTAAATTCGAAAATATCAACATATAGAAACGCACTGTTTAACTGTTTCAATTCTTGTGGGTCTTGTCATCGTTTCGACATCCCTGTTAATGCCGCTATTTTACTACGAAAACGACTGAAGATAGTTTTGTTAGGTTGTTTACATTTTGACAAGTAGCGGGAACTAACGGTGCTTCCGTTTTTTTCGGCATGTAAAATTTTTACTTGTTCAAATTAGGTACGAAATCGTCGAAGCTTTATATTAAGAAATGTTTGCAGTTTGACAGATGATTGAACAATAAAACACGTTATAACACTGTTATTCATACTTTAATTTTATAATTCGAATAAATATTTGAACCACCCCTCGATACTTTCAACACAAATAAACCTTTTTGGGCCGAAACTTTCGTACTTTGAAGGCCGAATAATATAAAGAAGAAACAAGCAGGTGTCCGTGAATCGGAACGCCTCCAAACTCGTTGTCGATAATAGTGAAATGCAAAACATTGTAGAAAATGTGTCGTTGATGTTGACACACGCGGAGAACTTCAGCCGTTTTAATTTGGACTCTAATTACACTGCCCAAAAGATCCACTCGCCCTTAAGGTCGAGTATATATTTGAAAGCACTCGCCCGACTTCAAAACCTACTCGCATTGGCGAGCGGGCAAGTGGAATTTGACACCCCTTTATATGCTCTGACGAAAATCTATTCCGGACGTCTAGCTTACCCTCACAGGGCAGGCTAGCCCTCCGGAACCGGACGGCTATAGCCACTTCCTTTTATAAACGCATATAATGCCATGCGGTCTGGATCCATTCGATTACTTGAGGTCTTCATGTTTGTTTTATCTAGTGACACAAATCACATGGTATAAACATGGTCACGTGACTAAATCATCGCTCGATTTTAGGGTTTGTTAACATTTTGTCAACGGAAAACATCAAGTTAGTGGTGATTCGAATAGAACTTGTTGACAACTATTCCAACTAACGCGAGTGTTTACACCCCAGAGGCCACACATTTTCTCCAATCTTTCTCAAACTTGCTCAGGTTGTATATTACCATAAGAATTTAGATGAGTTTAATTATGGTTGTAATCAGATCAATAGGTCAAGAGTTATCTACCTTTAAATTGCTGAAAATGATATATTTAACACTGTGTTTTCACTCCAGAGGCCACAATATCTACTCAAGCTTTCTTAAACTTGCTCAGATTGTATATGAACATACAAGTTCAAATAAAGGTGATTATGGTCGAAATCAGACAAATAGGTCAAGAGTTATCTACCTTTGAATTGCTGAAAATGCCCTATCTAACAGCATTTACACTGTTTCAACTACAGTTTTGAACAGATTTTGATTATTCTTGCACACAATGTATATAGCTATAGGTTCTCAAAGGAGTGCAATTATTGTTTAAAACTTATTGTGACAATAGTTATCTGCCCTTGATATACTTTGAAATGCTAAAAAAGGCTTCATTTCAGTATTGTTTAGTGTCTAGTTATCAGCCCTTGATGTACTCTACTATACTAGAATTATGAGGTTGTATTCCAAAATGGTTTACATGCTATACTGCAAATTTGAATAGATCTAGATGAAAACGGGTGAAACAGAAAGGTAAAGCTATCAGGCTTCAGTACAAAAGGTGAGCGTGGCCCTCTTGTTCTATATTTAGAATCAATGTATTATAAATGGAATCTGTCTCAACCTTACTCACCATAATAAAATATCTGTCTTGTCCAACCATAATTGATTGTTTATCAAGGTGGCTTGCCTAAGGACTGCCTTTGGAGACCTCTGATCTGGAGCAACACTGTTTGCATAGTCATGTGTACCTTCAGAGGTGCACTGTTTGTAAACGACGAGTAAACAAATACTCAATGCTAGTCCTTATTGGATGTAAATGAGTGTCTATCCATTTTTCCTAATTTGTTGATATTGCTTTGGTTAGCTCTGATTAGCTGTAACTTTTGTTTCATAACCCCATGAAAAAAATAATTCAGGCCGCGCCTTGTCAGGACTACTTTCTCTTAGTCCAACAGTTAATGCTCTCCAAGAGCGCTGCATGAAGCAGGACGCCGAATGATGTCATTGACTTTACTACAAAACAATGTCGCGTTTTGGCGGAAAATATATATGGCGAAGGGACTACAACCTACGTTTTAAAGTGTTAAATAATGAACACTCGTGTCAGATTCTCTATTTAACCCTCTTAAATTCAGTAGTGATATTAAATTATGAGGAATAATTGGGAACATTTATTGTATTCATGGAGGTATGAAAAAAAACCTGGACACACTTTTGTATGAAACCGCTTCGCTTTCAATATATTTAAAAGATTTTTTTTTAGAAAACTCAGAACTATACACAGCAAAAATAGAAACTTTACATTGGATTCTAATGTGTATATTTCTGTCTACAAACACAATTTTTCAGAAGGCTTAATCTAGTGTTATTCGAAACTTTGGATCAATGTCTGCAATTTCTCAACAATGGTGATGAAAAAAAATCCAAAAGCAACGTCGTTATTTGACGTCAAAATGCAAAGGGGTCGATTTTAAAATTATCAGAGATGTGAACGTGTACGCAAGATGTGTTTTATTCATTTTACTGTTTCATTTTAAGTGATCGACTTTTTATGCCCCCAGAATCTACGATTCGGGGGCATATAGTTTTTGTCATGTCTGTTGGTTTGTCCGTCCGTCTGTCCGTCCGTCCTTCCGTCCGTCTGTCTGTGCCAAAAACCTTAACCTTGGCTATAACTCTTGCATTTTTGTACCTGGACCTTTTATACTTGGCATGTGTCTTCCCTGTATCAAGACCTTTCCATCCATACAAACCTTTTTGACCTTGTGACCTTGACCTTGACATTTGACCTACTTTTGTAAAAATCTTTAAATGGCTATAACATTTGCACCAGTAGGCCCAGGGCTTTCATATTTTGTATGTATATTTCTTTTGTCAAGACCTTTCCAACCATACCAACATCTTTGACCATGTGACCTTGACCTTGACCTTTGACCTATTAAATCAAACTTTAACCAAAAACCTTAACCTTGGCTATAACTTTTGCATTTTTACACCTGGGCCTTTTATACTTTGCATGTGTATTCCTCATGGCAAGACCTTTCCAACCATATAAAACTTTTTGACCTTGTGACCTTGACCTTGAAATTTGACCTACTTTTGTTAAAATCTTTAAATGGCTATAACATTCGAACCAGTGGGCCCAGGGCTTTCATATTTTGTATGTATATTTCTTGTGTCCAGACCTTTCCAACCATACCAACATCTTTGACCATGCGACCTTGACCTTGACCTTTGACTTATTTAATCAAACTTTAACCAAAAACCTTAACCTTGGCTATAACTTTTGCATTTTTAAACCTGGGCCTTTTATACTTTGCATGTGTATTCCTCATGGCAAGACCTTTCCAACCATATAAACTTTTTGACCTTGTGACCTTGACCTTGAAATTTGACCTACTTTTGTAAAAATCTTTAAATGGCTATAACATTTGAATCAGTAGGCCCAGGGCTTTCATATTTTGTATGTATATTTCTTGTGTCAAGACCTTTCCAACCATACCAACATCTTTGACCATGCGACCTTGACCTTTGACCTATTTAATCAAACTTTAACCAAAAACCTTAACCTTGGCTATAACTTTTGCATTTTTGCACCTGGGCATTTTATACTTGGCATGTGTATTCCTCATGGCAAGACCTTTCCAACCATACAAAACTTTTTGACCTTGGCCTTGACATTTGACCTTCTTTTGTAAAAATCTTTAAATTGCTATAACATTTGCACCAGTTAGCATAGGGCTTTAATATGTTGTATGTATATGTTTTGTGTCAAGACCTTTCCTACCATACCAACATCTTTGACCATGTGACCTTGACCTTCACCGTTGACCTATTTAATCAAACTTTAACCAAAAACATTAACATTGGCTATAACTTTTGCATTTTTGAACCTGGGCCTTTTATACTTAGCATGTGTATTCTTCATGGCAAGACCTTTCCAACCATACAAAACTTTTTGACCTTGTGACCTTGACATTTGACCTACTTTTGTAAAAATCTTTAAATGGCTATAACATTTGCACCAGTTGGCCCAGGGCTTTAATATTTTGTATGTATATTTCTTGTGTCAAGACCTTTCCAACCATACCAACATCTTTGACCATGTGACCATGACCTCGATCTTTGACCTATTTAATCAAACCTTAACCAAAAACCTTAACCTTGGCTATAACTTTTGCATTTTTAAACCTGGGCCTTTTATACTTTGCATGTGTATTTCTCATGGCAAGACCTTTCCAATCGTATAAACCTTTTGACCTTGTGACCTTGACCTTGAAATTTGACCTACTTTTGTAAATATCTTTAAATGGCTATAACATTTGAATCAGTAGGCCCAGGGCTTTCATATTTTGTATGTATATTTCTTGTGTCAAGACCTTTCCAACCATACCAACATCTTTGACCATGCGACCTTGACCTTGACCTTTGACCTATTTAATCAAACTTTAACCAAAAACCTTAACCTTGGCTATAACTTTTGCATGTTTTGCACCTGGGCCTTTTATACTTGGCATGTGTATTCTTCATGGCAAGACCTTTCCAACCATACAAAACTTTTTGACCTTGTGACCTTGACATTTGACCTACTTTTGTAAAAATCTTTAAATGGCTATAACATTTGCACCAGTTGGCCCAGGGCTTTAATATTTTGTATGTATATTTCTTGTGTCAAGACCTTTCCAACCATACCAACATCTTTGACCATGTGACCATGACCTCGATCTTTGACCTATCTAATCAAACTTTAACCTAAAACCTTAACCTTGGATAGAACTTTTGCATGTTTGCACCTTGGCCTTTTATACTTGACATGTGTTTTCCCTTTCTAACCATACAAAACTTTTTGACCTTGTGACCTTGACATTTGACCTACTTTTGTTGAAATCTTTAAATGGCTATAACATTTGCACCAGTAGGCCTACGGCTTTCATATTTTGTGTATATATTTCTTGTGTCAAGACCTTTCCAACCATACCTACGTTTTTGCCCTTGTGACCTTGACCTTTGACCTTTATTTGTATAAATCTTTATACGCCTATAACATTTGAACCAGTAGGACTAGAGCTTCCATACTTTATAGGTTTCTTGTGTTAAGACTTCTCCAACCATGCCAATGTTTCATTTACCCTACGACCATGACTTTTGACCTACTTTTGCAAATAAGCATTACATTACAGAACATGATGCTGGCTGGGGGCATTTGTGTTTCACAAACACATTGCTTTTCATCTGATCATCACCAAACTTTCTGAAAATGTTTGTTGACATAAAATGGAGACCAATTTGGATAACCAGCGGCACCAATTTATGCTAGGCCCTTTGGAGTAATGGCCCTTGAAGTCCTCAAAATGGCGCTCCACTACAGTTTCAGCTCTCTAACTTTTACGTTTGATAGTCTGGATTCCCCTCCCTGTACCATCGGGGGCATTCGTGTAACTGGGACACGCTCTTGTTTTGCATGAAGACCAGTGCTCCAGATAAGGTGCGTACGTGCGTTTTCCCGCATTGTTTTTGGAGAGAAACGCATTTGAAATGACAATCCATGCGTACAAAAACGCACAAAGAAAATTGCGTACGCATTTCAAATATTTAGTTGCGAGTAACAAACGGTAGACTGGGCATCAGTTTTGCGCATTTGATGGGTTAGAACTACGTTCTTTACTTAGAAAAATAACTTCAAACCAGTCCGTATTTTAATTGAAATGTTTACCCTAACACCGTTCGCTGTTTAAATTAGTTTCGCACCCGCAGTGTCTCGCCTCCGTCGCGAACTTTAAAAAGCGGCAACATTGGATCGGCCGGGTTATCTCGATTCCGTAGCCTTTCAGAAAGGATTGTGAATTTGGTGTGCTTTAAAACTCAAATACTCGGAGACCGGTATGTACACGCCCGCGTAGTTACTACAAGGTACGGGTCGAAACATTATGGGACGAAATTGTCATTGCAAGCGTCGGCAGAAAAACATGTTATGATGGCGGTGTCTGGTGCTGGTCAACGTAAAAAATAATGATAAAACGCCTATACTATTCAATTTAAAAAACCGCGAGGATGCCATGAGCGGGTATTCAAATCTATCATTGAGTGTTAATTGATAGCTTCATTCGCGAGGACAACCTCAGTGTATAAAAATCCGCAAAAATTATCAAAAGAAAACACAACGGTGCCCAGGTAAATAAAAAAAATGAAAATAATATTGGAAATGAATTATCCCTAGATAAATATTAGTTTTAAGGGACAAGATCGAGAAACAGTATTGAAATGTCCCATATGCATTGAGGTAAATGTAGACACCTTGTTGGCTCAAAGACTCAGACTGCAAAGAAATACTGTTGACAGGCATGGGTATTAAACTTAAAGAGCACAAGCGATGTGTTCAAATATGAACAGGAATGTACACATTACACAATGTCTTGTTCAGATAATGACATTAACATAGAAGTGTGTACATGTCTACATTGCTCAATTCAGTATAAGTTAAATTTAGTTGAAGTTTTCCATTGTTTGTATTCTGCGTAGATTTTCAGCATTCAATTTCAATTTTCAGCATTGAAGTGAAAATAGTGCGAGTACGTACTCATTGCATGCAAAATTTATCTGGAGCACTGATAAAGACAGTTTAGTCATAAGTTAAGATCTGCCCTGTATACGGTCTACTGGTACGGATAGGACGTAAGAGTGTGGTCGTCTCTTTGTGACGTCAACGATCTCCGAGTCCGACGATCCCAGACATAACCCGTAGCTCTCAGTCTGTAACGAGTAGTTAGGATATGAATTGTCTATCTTATGCGTCCAAAATGACGCGCAACATCAGTTACTGACGCAACCAAAGTAAGCCTGCCAAATGGCCTGATATCTGTGATTTTTAGCTCACCTGAGCTAGCTCAGGGTGAGCTTTTGCAATCCTTGAATGTCCGTCGTCCGTCGTGCGGCGTCAACAATTTCAGTGTTTACACTCTAGAGACCACAATATTAATCCAATCTTTCTCAAACTTTCTCAGATGGTATATTGCCATTAGAGTTCAAATGAGTTCGATTATGGTTAAAATCGGACAAATAGGTCATGAGTTATCTACCTTTGAATTGCTGAAAATGCCATATTTTACAGTGTTTACACTCTAGAGGCCACAATATTTATCCAATCTTTCTAAAACTTGCCGAGATTATATATGACCATAAGAGTTCGGATGAGTTTGATTTTGGTTGAAATCTGACCAAAAGATAAAGAGTTATCTACCTTTGAACTGCTGAAAATCCCATATTTAACAGTGTTTACATTCTAGAGTTCACAATTTTTATCCAACCTATCTCAAACTTGCTCAGATTGTATATTACCATAAGAGTTCAGATGAGTTTGATTATGGTTGAAATCAGACTAATTGGTGGAGAGTTATCTACCTTTGAATTGCTGAAAATGCCATATTTAAGGTGGTTCGACAGCGGGCGGGCCGCATTTCGAGTTCCGGAAATGCTGATGACTTTCACCTGATCTTTGCGGCACGTGCTTATAGTAGAAAATGTAGATAAAGAAAAGTTTGAACTGCTTCAGTGTCTTCTCTGTTAGCGCAGTTGATACGGTGATTGACTTGCAATCCAAATGTTCTAGGTTCGATTCCCACTCGCTTCAAAACTTTTTTTTTAACAAATTCTCCGATTTTAGTGACTAGTCAATCCATAACGCAGTGATCAAAGGACAGGCTATGTTAAGCCACGTAATAATGAATAATATCAGATGCAAGTATAGTCATGTGACAGCTAAATTTGTGAGGATTATAGCCTATATGACAGATGGCAGCTTAACAAAGGACAAAGGTAATGCTAAAAGATAGATCCTAAAGGAGCTTTTATGCATTACTTTTGTTATGCATTAAACAGCCACTTGCCTTTAAAGATCTACAGGCTACCGTATTCAATGGTCCCTTATTAAAGGTTTGACTTAAGGTATTATTTAGAGCTGACGGCATTTTAAAGTTGAACTCAAGGGAGGTTACTCGTTTTGTGTTAACATTTTGTCAGAATTTCAGGAAAGCATGTATAAAATGCAAATTCCACTGTAGATTTTCATTAAATTTGTGTGACTAGTAGAATTAAGTTATATCTATCTAATAAGAGTAAAATTAGTGTATGTTAAACAGCTAGATTTTTTGTAATTTGAGATTTTCAGAATTAGACTTTTTTAAGATATTGATATTTCCAGAAAATTTGTTATGAAATACTTTTGTTTACCCACTATCTTATAGTCTATGTACAGTTTACTTGAATGTACAGAAATTATTGAGTTATATCATTTTATAAAGAAATTATTCCTGTTTATTAAAAAAGGAGCTTTTCTCGACAAAAGGTCCTCTCAGAAAAAAACGGCACTGTAACTTTTTTTTATATTAACGATTTTTCACTCTCCATATGGTATATTTCAATTTAATCAAGGTTTCAAAGAATTCTGACACAGAATAAGCTGACCCGCGAACCACCTTAAGGGTGTTTACACTCTAGAGGCCTCAAATTTTATCCAATCTTTCTCAAACTTACTCAGATTGTATATTACCATAAGACTTCGGATGAGTTCAATTATGGTTGTAATCGGATCAATAGGTTGAGAGTTATCTACCTTTGAATTGCTGAAAATGATATACTTAACAGTGTTTACGCTCTAGAGGCCACAATATTTATCCAAGCTCTCTCAAACTTGCTCAGATTGTATATGACCATAAGAGTGCGAAAAAGGGTGATTATGGTTGAAATTGGACAAATAGATCAAGAGTTATCTACCTTTGAATTGCTGAAAATGCCATATTTTACAGCGTTTACACTATTACAACTACAGTTTTCAATGGATTTTGATTATACTTGTACACAAAGTATATAGCTATACGTTCTCGAAGGAGTGCAACTATGGTTGAAATGTAATCATTGTGGCAATAGTTACCTGCCCTTGATGTACTTTGAAATGCTAGAAAAAGGCTTCATTTCAGTATTGTTTAGGCTCTAGTTATCTGCCTTTGATGTACTCTCTTATACTAGAGTAGGTCGACAAATTTGACTGGATTTAGAATAAAACGGGTGAAATTCAAAGGTAAAGCTATCAGGCTTCATTACAAATGGTGAGCGATATCAGGGCCTTCAGGCCCTCTTGTCATAAAACTGTGGCATCTCATTTTTGAAACGCAGGTGTTTACAAGTTTGTTTTTTCGGTGTTTGGCTAAAGTCTGTGTGTGCTGTGCTGCATTAAATAAACTTTCAAAAAACCTGACTAGGTCAACTCGCCGTCAGTGTTAAATACTGGAAGTGGAAAGCGTGCTATGTTGTGCACAGTACAAATTAGCGAGAGTGTGGCTCTTTATGGTCTTTATCGATAACTCAATTGTGAAATGTGCGTATATTTTATGACACGTATAGTACCTCATTTAAACATCGCTTAAACCGGCTCTAAAGTATGTAAAGTTTCTATTTTTGTTAAGTTAAGTAAATTAAATGAAAACAAGATTTGTTTGCAAAACGCTATGCCCCCTTAAAAACCGTGACCTTTGTCTGACATTACTCAACTTGTACTCAAGCTCAAAAGCCTTCTCAGTTGAGTACACATGCAGGTACATGTAATCAACAAATTACAGAATAAAAATAACAGATCTATCTTAAAATATTCTCATCATTCATGAAAGAATTAAATGCAATTCAACAGCCTTTTAAAGATGGAATTGGACACTGGCTACATTTCAAATTCTTTACCCCTGTGAATCGAGCAGTAGATCCATCTCGGTGCAAAATGTACCTTAAATTGAATTCTGCTTAATCATTTGATGTATACCCCTCTGTAACCAGGACTAAACAATACTTATTGATGGAACAAAAATAGCTGACAACTTACAGCACAGTGAAACAATTAAAAGCAGAAAACATATTTAAATGCTCTCTGCTTTACTTTCATCTTTCTTTAAGTGACCACCTGCCTTATACAATAAATGATTACTGTAGCCTCAGTTTTGGCTACAGAGTGGTTTACTGAATTGCAAAACCTCATCCTTGGCAACTCTCAAGACCTTCACTCTTTGATTTATATTGGTTGTTTATTGTGAAAACTTACACATATTTTTTAACTACATGTATTTCAACAGGGGAAATGGTAACATGGTATGGATGGATCCCATGGATGAGTCAGATTGTATGGCACCACAGCACTAAATGGGTCATTTAGCAGTAAGCACCGATGGATGATGAGGGATGAAGAGATGAAGATGATTTCAGGACAGCTGATTTCATCTAATCTCATTGATTGTGATGAGGGGCATGGTAACATCACACTAACATGGTACCAGACCTTTCAAGGGGAATTCAACAGCCATACAATAAGGTAAATTATTGCTTCTTTCTTTAAAAAACTACATAAATTTAGAAAAAAATAAAAGTTATACACCAGTCAGCTGAGGTTAGCCTTTGTTAGCTGCTAGCTCAGGGTGAGCTTTTGCAATCCTTGAATGTCCGGCGTCTATCATCCATCGTGTGTCGTCCGTCATCCGTCGTCAACTATTTTAGTGTTTACACTCGAGAGGCCACAATATTTATCCAATCTTTCTCAAACTTGCTCAGATGGTATATTGCCATAAGAGTTCGGATGAGTTTGGTTATGGTTGGAATCGGACTAATAGATCATGAGTTATCTACCTTTGAACTGCTGAAAATGCCATATTTAACAGTGTTTACACTCTAGAGGCTACAGTTTTTATCAAATCTATCGTAAACTTGCCCAGATTGTATATGACCATAAGAGTTCGGATGAGTTTGATTTTTGTTGAAATCGGACAAATAGACCAAGAGTTAACGACCTTTGAATTGCTGAAAATGCAATATTTAACAGTGTTTACACACTAGAGGCCACAATATTTATCCAATCTTTCAAAAACTTGCCCATATTGTATATGACCATAAGAGTCCAGATGAGTGCGATTTTGGTTGAAATCCGATGAATAGATTAAGAGTTATCTACCTTTCAATTGCTGAAAATCCCATATTTAACAGTGTTTACATTCTAGAGTTAAAAATTTTTATCCAATCTATCTCAAATTTTCTCAGATTGTAGATGACTATAAGAGTTCAGATGAGTTCAATTATTGTTGTAATCGGATCAATAGGTCAATAGTTATCTACCTTTGAATTGCTGAAAATGCCATATTTAACGATGTTTACACTCTTGGTGCCACAAATTTTATCCAATCTTTCTCAAACGTACTCAGATTGTATATTACCATAAGACTTCAGATGAGTTCAATTATTGTTGTAATCGGATCAATAGGTCAATAGTTATCTACCTTTGAATTGCTGAAAATGATATATTTGTGTTTATGCTCTAGAGGCCACAATATTTATCCAAGCTCTCTCAAACTTGCCCAGATTGTATATGACCATAGAAGTTCGAAAAAGGGTGATTATGGTTGGAATCAGACAAATAGATCAAGAGATATGTACCTTTGAATTGCTGACAATGCCATATTTTACAGTGTTTACACTCTTGCAACTAGAGTTTTCAATGGATTTTGATTATACTTGTACACAAAGGATGTAGCTATACGTTCTCGAAGGAGTGCAATTATTGTTGAAATGTAATCATTGTGGCAATAGTTACATGCCCTTGATATACTTTGAAATGCTAGAAAAAGGCTTCATTTCAGTATTGTTTAGGCTCTAGTTATATGCCTTTGATGTACTCTACTATACTACAGTAGGTCGACAAACTTGATTGGATTTAGAATAAAACGGGTGAAATTCAAAGGTAAAGCTATCAGGCTTCATTACAAATGGTGAGCGAGATCAGGGCCTTCAGGCCCTCTTGTTGAAATTGCAACATGGTGAAAAAACATGCTACTCATCTGGAACAGTTTTGATACAGATAAGGCACCACTTATGCGGGGCCTGATCTCGATCTACTCTATTTTACCTAACAGAATAAGAATCTGAGTGTCAAACAGAGTAGATCGAGATCAGGCCCCGCATAAGTTATTCTGTTCTGTTCTGTTCTGTTATTCTTATTCTGTTAGGTAAAATAGATTTTTAATTTATCATACAATACTGAGCATGTAGCTATTTTGTGTAGACTATGTGTAATAGATAATACATGTTAAGGGCTGTACCTTCAAGTACTTGAACCAGATACAAACTACCTTGGCAAACAGTGTAGACCCACATGCAAAATATGAAGTATCTATCAAATGTAGTTGCAAAGTCGTGGTCTGTGTCAAGTTCATCCTATTTGACCTTTAGTTGACATCTACATGGCCTTGACATTTGTCTGTTTAACCAAAGTTGTACTGTTCTCAAGAGATTCTTAAGTGCACATGCCAAAATGAAGTCTCTATCACATGTAGTCACAAAGTTAAGGACTTATGGCCAATGTTACATTTTGCGTATTTGGCCTTTAAAAGCTGAGTCTCCTTAAAATGCAAAATAGTTTCGTATATTATGTTATAATTTAGAGAGCCTACAAAGTACAGTATATAGTAAATAATTGAAAGAAAACATTTTAAAGACAAGTTAAAGGCAATGACTATGTGTTTGGGTCTTTAGATTGAAAAATAATAAGACAGTAATGTGTACAGTCCTGACACTAACAGTATAATTATTTTCATTTCAGTCCATGAAATCCGATATATAATTACGAGTCAGGGCTCCACATAAGTTGGAGTAATGAGACCAAATGCAGCTTTTCTTCACGTCAGCACCAACGCCTATGGTGTTACCATTCATTAGAATTGTCTTGAAAACAGGATTCTAATAAGTAGTCACACCACTGGGTTTAATGTAGACATAAAGAATTTTACTTTTCAGTTATCTGAAACCCTGTATGAGTAGAACTACGTCAACATTAATTTATAATCATTCTATTTTAGAACTTTAACTCCATTGATTGAATACATATACCAGACATGCTGAAAAATTCATGGGAAAGTACAAATAAGCCACAACCATGCCTTATTGATCACATGTTTCCATAACGCCAAATAAAACTTAACATTGCCTCCAAAATCCAGCTTACGCTTTATAAAGAATAGTTGAAGAATCTTCAACATAATCTCCTGCTTTTGCACAAGTAACTTTGCTAAAGCAGGAACTTGTGAGAGACCACTAGTGTCATTTTGTGGAAAAAAATCTGCTATTTGGTCAATATGTTAAGTGGTACAAAAATTATAAAAGAAAAAAACAACACAAAAGTCCTGAGATGTTTCAGGCCTGTAGAAAGCCTTATGCATATGATAACAATCAATTATGTTTGTACTATCTATTGCAGAATCATCATAGCCTGTGTGGTGTTTCATAACCAGTGCAATTTTTGGAATGTTTCCCTGCCTGAAGTGGTAAACAATGTAGGACGAGCAGTAAACATGACATCCAGCAGTTTCCTATCCAAGATGGACTTTCATAAACAGAGTCAGAGACTATGATGCAAATTAAAACTGACTTTTTTCAAGGGCGAACAACATAATTATGTGCTGAATTTGAGTAATAAATATATGAACTGATTAGAGCGATGGATATGTTCAATTGGATGGAAATTCCATGTCAGCACCAAATCCTATGGTGTGGTTAAACTTATCTTTAGAATTGTCTCTTTGAACCAATTCTAATGAACAGTCGCACCATATGGTTTAATGCAGACATAAAGATTTAAGCTCTTGAAGTACTTCCCTTATGCGGAGCCCTGAATCCATGTTATTTATTTGAAAGAAAATTATGCTGTGATTTTTAACTAATGATTTTAATATAGTTTCTCAAAAAGCTGTTAAATTGAAACGTAAGGTTTACAACTTTATAGTGTTCACTGTTGTTGGTATTTTTAACTGCTGTGTATTATCAGAACTGATGAAATAGGAAAAAAAGCAAATTAAATATAAATTACATATTTTTCCTGTTGTGTTTATAGATAATTCATAATATCTTGATACAGTATAAGTGCGAGTAAATAAAATCAGAATTGAAAGCCCGAGATAACCTTAATTTTAACAAGATCATGTTTTATACGCCCACCTCTAAAGGTGGTTGTATATTGGCGCGGCCCTGCCTGTTCGTTTGTTCGTCCGTCAACATTTTGTTTGTCCGGAGATTTCTGGGAAAACTTTTGGAGGGATATTAATGAAACTTCACATAAATGTTATATGCATCAAGATCTAAAGCTGAGTCGAATTTTAGGTTCATTTGAATTTTTGTTACAGAATTATCTGCCCTTGATGTACTCAAATATGCTATAAAAAGCTTGTCCGGAGGTTTCTGGGGAAACTATTGGAGGGATATTAATGAAACTTCACACATGTGTTATGTGCATCAATATCAAAAGCTGAGTCAAGTTTGAGGTTCATTCAATTTTTCTTTACAGAGTAATTTGCCCTTGATGTACTCAAATATGCTATAAAGAGCTTGTCCAGAGTTTTCTTGGAAAACTATTTCAAGGATATTAATGAAGAGAGATTTTATGCATCAAGATCTGAAGCTGAGTAAAGTTTGAGATTTATTTGATATTTTATTACAGAGTTGTCTGTCCATGGTGTACTCAAATATGTTATAAAAGGCTTATTTGACAGTGTTAACACACTTAGCAACTACAGTTTTGAATGGATTTTGATTATGTTTGCCCATAGTATAATTATAGAAGTATAAGTTCATGAAAGGGTTAATTATTATTGAAATCGGATCATTGTGCCAAGAGTTATCTGCCCTTGGTGTATTCAGATATGCTAGAAAATGCTCTATTTCAGTATTGTTTATGCTCTCAGAGCTCTAAGTGTCTACAAATTAAAATGAAATTTGATAAAACTATACATTTCTTTGCCAGTGGGAGTATAATGTACCGTTTGCGGTGCTCTCGTTCTTTTTGTATGCGACATTTCACTCTCTGATGCTTATTTTGAATCTCGATGCCAACAATAGTTTCATTTACAGTAAAGCAATCTATTACAACCACTACATGAGGTCCAACTGTTGGTTTACAGGACAACTTGTCAAGTGGCTGCATTATGCAAGATTATTTAGATAAAAGTAAAGCAGAAAGCTCCTTAGGTGCTTTATGATTACTTTCGCATTGCTTTACCCCTTTCCTCCATAACCAAAAGTGCAAATCTCCTATATCCAACAGTGAGTGAACTACATTATGTCAAAACACTGACTGCTTAAAGTAAGATGAAAGTAACTTTTTGCAGGGAGCTCCTGCCAGAGCTTTTTGCTTAACTTTTATCTTGCTTTGAACTACCTCATGTGCACCACTGACATCTCATTACAATAAATTAAATTACTTATACTGCAACATAATGCAAGTTTTGCCCACACAGCATAAATCTATTTCGATTTCATTTTTATGCCCCGCACGACTTAGTCGGGGGCAAATCGTTTTTGATCTGTCTGTTTGTCTGTACACAACTTTTACCTTGGTCGTAACTTTTGAACAACAGTGAATAGAGACTTTATATCTGGCGTGTGTACTGACCTCAAGAAGCTCTTGAGGTCAGTACAACTTGGGTCATGTCTGGCAAAGGTCAAGGTCATTTAGAGGTAAAATCGGGTGAAATGGGAGATAACCCATCCTATATTATTTCAAGTGAATAGGAAGGGAGATAACTCATCATAGCTGGCAATAACTCTTTGATCATGTGATCATTTCTTAATTTAGAAATAAGTCCTCAATATGCCATTTGACTATAAAATAAAATGAAGTTGAAAATTGATTTTCAGTTCTGATTTTTTTTCTACCATCAATATTTTTCGGCTCTAAATGACCATTGGTGTCGATGGGCCATAAAACACTAATCAATCGATCAAAATCAATATAACATATGCTCTTGTTCAGTATCAAACGGCAAGCTCATTCCAAACAAAACAGGCCACACTGAGACTTGTCATTCCTGAGTTATCGCCCTTGTTATATTTACATAAATTTTGTAAAATTTAAATATCTTAAATCTATGAAAGGTAATAACTTCAAACCTTGCATTCTTGTTAAATATCAAATGATAACTAGTTACAACAAGACAGGTTACTGTTTATTTGAAACTTCCAATACTTGTTAAGTATCAAATGGGCAACTAATTACAACAAGGCCGGCAAAGATAGTGTACTTGTTTATACTTACTGATTGCTTTAAGTGCACTTAATAGGTGTAAAATCTTCAATACGTTCAATTAAACTAGATCATTTCACTAATCGCGGATCTCTCAGTGCTTTCAGCACTTTGATTATACTATATTCTGTCATCTAAATTCAGTTAAAACAGCTAAATAGACTAAAAGTGATTACCCATCCTGCAGATAAAACTTACCAACAATTGGACGACAGAAAATTATCGGCAAATACCATGAATCGCGCTTGAACGCCGAAAAAATATCAGTTCATTTCTTATACTTACAATATGTTTGCTGTAATTTCTAACATTAAATAAACATTTTGTAAGTACGCGTGTATTTTTAATCCATATTAGAGGAAGATTACACGAATAATGTGTACCCTATAAGGAACAGTCATGACCGATTTACTGAATCTGTGTACATTCGAAAGCAGAACAAATAAGTTCCACTGTCAACAACTTGACAGTTTGGCGCGAAAAATGCTGATGTTTGACGTCATTGGAAGTAACGTCATTTTAAAGTAGGGTAAACATATCGGGGTTTTTTTTGTCATAAAGAAACGCAATTAGCCGAGCTGTTTATAAGGTAGATTCTTATGTCAATTTTCTTGCAATTTATCGCATTAAAGAAGAAGAATATTAGTCGGGAGTCATGGTTTCCACTAGTAGGAAGGCATAGATCGGTTAAGAACAAAATTTGAAAATCTCCGCCAAATGTTTGCTGCCCCATGTTCCAAAGATTAACTCGCGAATGTAAACTGCATATGCCCCGCCTCCCCTTCGAAACTTTTCCACAAGTCCCGCTCTCTCGAAAAGTGGTGTTTATATGAAATGAACACACTTTTTGTCAATGGAATTGAATGTGGCGATTGTAAATATTTGGTCTATAAAATGGTATATTTACAATCGCCCCATTAAATTCCATTGACAAAACGGGTGTTCATTTCGTATAAACGCAAACGAAACGCAGGCGAATTGCAATAAAACGTAGAAAATGACGGCTTGTCCAATGTTCTGACTTCTTATCTTAATCTGAATGGAAAACAGTTTGGAGCCTGATCAGACGCCGGGTTACCCGGCGCCTGATCTGGCTCCAACTGTTTGTCATAACGGAAATAATAGTTTCTAGCGTATATATGCGTTCATTGGGAAAGATTAATGTATTCTCAACTGTACATAAGATTCCTGGCGATGCCTAAATTCATCTGATTCTTTCGCATGCCTTGTGTTAAGCACTGGTACAGTGGATAATCTGTTATTCTTTCCCGTTTAAACGCAAACGTACGCAAACGCAAAGCACTAAAACGTAGAAAAGAACAACTTTTGGACAATTCTGATAAGTCATGTTTATCTTGATGGCAAACGGTTTGGAGCCTGATCAGACGCCGGGTTACCCGGCGTCTGATCTGGCTCCAAACTGTTTGCACTGCAAATAATAGTTTTAGCGTAAACGCGTTTATTGGGAAAGAATAAAAGATTTTCCACTGGTACATGGTAGTTCGATTTAACCCTTTCACTCTGAACGACGCTTAAATGCGCGTTTGCAAACAGTTTGGATCCTGATCAGACACCGCGTAACGCAGTCATACTACCTTATTAATTTTAACTTTGAAACGACTTTGCAAACAACTAAATTGAAGCAGACGACAAAGAAACGGTAAAAGGGTAAAAATTTGCCACCGAAACGGTTAAAGACTTATCCGAATCACGTTTTCAAGAAGGGGGTGTCGAACTCACGATTTCTAGAATCGACAGCCTACAGTGGATAATGTGTTATTCTTTCCCAATAAACGCGTTTACGCTAAAACTATTATTTGCAGTGCAAACAGTTTGGAGCCAGATCAGACGCCGGGTAACCCGGCGTCTGATCAGGCTCCAAACTGTTTGCCACCAAGATAAACATGATATATCAAAATTGTCCAAAAGTTGTTCTTTTCTACGTTTTAACGCTTTGCGTTTGCGTACGTTTGCGTATAAACGGGAAAGAATAACAGATTCTCCACTGTAACACGTTCATGACCATAAAAAAATTATCCGCCCCTCCAATGGTGGTTTAACCCTTTCATTTTTTTCGGGAGATTTTTACCCGTTCACCGCTTTATTGTCGTCTGCTTCATTATTGTTGTCTGCAAGACACGTTTCAGAGTTAGTTTTAAGGCCGTATGACTTAATAAATATCGATAAGAGTGTCAACCAGTTTGGGTCCTGATCAGACGCCGCGTTACGCGGCGTCTGATCAGGACCCAAACTGTTTGCAAACACGCTTAATATTAAGTCATGGAGAGTGACAGGGTTAAAAATGTTAAACTTATTCACTACGTACGTGATGTCGCATATTGAATATTCATAAACCGTTGTCATGTGTAACTTTTTAACCTCTTCACTGCCATGATGTATTCGATCTTAAACATTTGTCGTCTGCTTTTGTTTCTAAAATTTTAATTTTTAGGTAGATTTCTTTTTTTACTTCAGAAATATATAATCGGATCCAAACTGTTTTCCAATAAGTCTGGTACTCGGGGTGGGGCAGAATAGGTTAAAAGTAGCGTCTGCCCTTAACCCTTTCACTGCCAAATATTTCGTGAGATTTTTATCACCCTTCACCGTTTCATTGTCGTCTGCTTCAATTTTGTTGTCTGCAATGTCGTTTTAAAGTTAAAAATTAAGGCAGTATGACTGAAGAAATGTCAAAACAAGTATTACGCGGCGTCTAATTAGGATCCAAACTGTTTGCAAACGCGATTTCAAACGTCACTGAGCGCGAAAGGGTTAACAACCGATCCATCTTGGTATATAAAGCAACTTTAACTTATCTTCTGCTCGCTTTGTAATTGTCGTCTGCAGATTTTGTCGTCTGTGAAACTTCTAGAGTCTATTTAATTAGCGTTTCTCATTGAAAGTATCATACGAGTGTCAAACATATTAGATCCAGATGAGATCTAGCCTACGTCTGATCACGATCAAAAATTGTTTTAAAAACTTGTATCAATATTTGTTAAGTCAAACTGAAAAAACAACTTCAATTGAAAACCAAATTTAGACGCCAATAGACACCTTGAATACGTTCAACGTGCTGTGGAAGAAATTGTGATAATTATCTTATGACAAACAGTTTAGATCCAGATGAGGTGATTGTTAACTCGGCGTTTGACCTTGATCTAAACTATCAGAAATTTTAATGTTATGGTTGTTTTACGAAATCAAGTGCAGATAAATAATCATTGCGAAAAGTTTATGTCGATATTTTTTGCAGACGACAATTATATAGCGAACTAAACGTAAACTTTTACCATAGCGGAGGATATATCCCGCAGTGATTACCTTTGCAAACAGTGTGGATCCTGATGAGACGCCGCGTAACGCGGCGTCTCATCAGAATCCAAACTGTTTGAAACTCTGACTCGATCTCTTTTGGAAAGAAATTTAGAAAATTCTATTTATAGAACAGTTACAGACGATAATTTTACAAACGAAAAATTACCCAACATGCAAAGAGTTAATGTGGATTTCAAAGGGTTTAAACCGAGGATGGTAGGGCATGCATGACGAGTAAATAGTCTGTGTTCTTCGTTTAACATGTATGCCGTGTAGGTCAGCCACTTAGTTGTGACAGATACTATCACCGAACACTACTTTCGTTTTACCTGTCCGAATGGAGCTTTCTACTATCAACGCAGAGATACCTGGACTCAAAGACAGCGGCCAGAATATTGCCTACGCTGAGCAGTTACAAAGTGATGCTAGGACTGTCAATGCCACTGAGACTGCAAGTGTTGAAAAACACCCAGTCTTCGAATACTTTGAAAAGCTTCAAGAGTTACGAATACGGCACCATCAGCAAATTATCAAAGTCAGGAATTGGCTTTTGATTGCAGGATATTTTGTGTATTTCGGTTTTGCTGTGAAACATTATAAAGGAGATGAACCCTCCTGGAGGCTAATTGGTTTTACTATATTCGGAGCGTTGTTGTTGGCATGGAAACAGTTAAACAAAACTGCATTTGGACCTCAATGGACGAAGTTTGTGGCTGCGCTGTATAGGGGTTACAACACAGGGAAAAGGGGCTGCGTAGTAAGATGGTAAGAATTTACAGTTAAATCGTATTACAGTGTTCCCTCCCCACAACGGTCCTCCCAACAACGACTCCCTCCTTGCAACGACCCATGTAGCAATGCCCTAAACAAGAGAATTATGTCTATATTTTAATGCTGCAATATTGTCTGCACAAAATTGTTCTCTGCTGAGATTTTGTTAATTACATATAGGTGGACAATTTGATAGAATAAATTTAATGTAGAGTGGCAAACGGCTTGAAACCAGATCACAAGTCGCGTTACACGGCGTCTGATTTGGATTCAAGCTGTTTGCAAATGTAAGTCATGTTTAAATTGTTCCTCCCTATTTCGATTCAATCCGAAGAACACACATAATCTGTGTCTCCAATAAGGTGTCGTTGTA
Organism: Gari tellinella; assembly: GCA_922989275.2. NCBI lineage: Eukaryota > Metazoa > Mollusca > Bivalvia > Cardiida > Psammobiidae > Gari > Gari tellinella. The sequence continues at coordinate 18,675,776 of OV277868.1, forward strand.
CAGAGGGGGCGCTGTACAACGACCTGACAAACCCAGAAGGTTAATGACGGGGTTGAACGGGTGAAAGGTTAACGCAGGATGGAAGGAAATCCGGAATTTTCTATCCAAACTTTCAGCTTCAATGTCATCTTTCTTTTAACCATTCCTCCCTGAAACGTAGAATAGACTATTCCAGTTACAATTTTCGTCTACTCTATGTGTTACACTTGGGTATTTTTGTGTGTGATTTTTTTACAATTAATCGCAAAATGATAAATAGAATAGGCCTTGACAAGGAAGCTTCTTTTTGTCCTCGCGAATACAATTTTACCTTGACTTACAGGACAAGACCAAAGTCCTCGTAAATACACTTTTACCTTGACTTACAGGACAAGAGAAAAGTCATTGTAAAGACAGTTGCACGTTGCTTACAGGACAAGAACAAAGACCTCGCGAATACACTTTTACCTTGACTAACATTGACTTACAGGACAAGAGCAAAGTCCTCGTGAATAAAGTTGCACCTTGCTTACAGGACAAGAACAAGGTCCTCGCGAATACACTTTTAGCTTGACTTACAGGACAAGAGCAAAGTTCTCGTGAATAAAGTTGCACCTTACTTACAGGACAAGAACTAAATACTCGCAAATACATTTTAACCTTGACTAACAGGACAAGAGCAACGTCCTCGTAAATAAAGTTGCACCTTGTTTACAGGACAAGAACAAACACCTCTCGAATACACTTTTACCTTGACTTACAGGACAAGGGAAAAGTCCTCGTGAATGAAGTTGCAGCTTGACTTACAGGACAAGAACGAAGTCCTCGCGAAAACACTTTTACCTTGACTAACATTGACTTACAGGACAAGAGCAAAGTCCTCGTGAATACAGTCGCACCTTGCTTACAGGACAAGAACAAAGTCCTCGCGAATACACTGTTAGCTTGACTTACAGGACAAGAGCAACGTTCTCGTTAATAAAGTTGCACCTTGCTTACAGGACAAGATCTAAATCCTCGCGAATACACTTTAACCTTCACTAACAGGACTAGAGCAAAGTCCTCGTAAATATAGTTGCACCTTGCTAACAGGACAAGAAATACACCTCGCGAATACACTATTACATTGACTTACAGGATAAGAGCAAATTCCTCGTGAATGAAGTTGTACCTTGACTTACAGGACAAGAACAAAGTCCTCGCGTAAACACTTTTACCTTGACTTACAGGACAAGAGCAAAGTCCTGACGAAACTACTTGTACCTTGACTTACAGGACTAGAGCAAAGTCCTCATAAATACAGTTGTACCGTGAGTTACAGGCCTACTTGTACCTTGACTTACAGGACAAGAGCAAAGTCCTCGCGAATACACTTTTACCTTAACTTACATGACCAGAGCAAAGTCCTCGCGAATGTACACTCAGAGGATCTTCTAACCGATTACTTTTTAAACTCATATTTTTCGAAACAGGAAATGGCACTCTGGCGTAATTAGTTTTGTTTCAAATACTAGGTTGAATGTGCATTGACTCGAATTATTGAATTTTGAGTATCTCTCTACGTTACGTCACATCTCCAAACTCGACGATTAAGGTATTTTGCACGTGTGAAGCGTGTGTGTGGACATTTGTAAACAGGGCTTTTGATTATTTGTTGGTCATCAATCGTCCTAACAGAAAAACATTTAACATGTCGAGAATGCGAATTGTACTAATCACAGGAGCACTCGAAATGTTGTATTCAGAGCCAACGTGAAATACCACGTTAACGTCTATGACACTTTACGTCCTGGGTGCCCCAAAATTGTTTACATAAGCTAAATATTAAACATCAATATCTTATTTCACCAACTGCAACGCATTTCAACATGTTGTTTGCCAACATAATTATGCTTGTTTTGGGTAAATTTTGTCTGGCGGAAGTGTAGCGACTAACGTCATTAGTGCCTACTGATGAAAAACTCATGTTTACGAAATCTTTCATGTTGGTCATCACACACTCGCTGGTATGTTTCTACGCGTCTACGGTGACTGCCCGCGCATGTCTGGACTGTCGAATACGTCAAAATAACGTAACGTAACTGCGTTAACGGCATCGACACCAATCGCTTAAATGCAAAATTTTAACTTGGCAGCTCAAAGTTTACCTTTTTATTGATACATTAACATTGTCGCTGAAGCCGTTTAGGAACGCATTCTTTAAGTATTCTGTAAAATCCACTAAGCCACTGCTAACAGCTAGTGGCATTTTTTGTATTTTACATATCATAAGAAAACAGACCAGGAGTTGCCTCAGTATTTTTATTTCAGTGCCAGTTGACAATATTTTATCAATACTTAGATAGTATTTTTTTCAAAGTAATCATTTAAGTGCTACATAATTATGGCACCAATGTCGTGTTGAAAGCTGGTAGCCCAACAGACAAATGTCATTCATGACATTGTGACTTGTTATTTTAGGGTTAGGTTACAATTTCATTAATATTTTCCATATTTCGTGATCAATATTAGTTAACCTTTTTATCTTGTTATAAAACATCTTCATCTCATGGAAAATGTAAATTTTGGCAACCGGTTTAACTAGTTTAACACCTTTAAATCTGACTGATCGGTTAGAAATCCCAACAAGAGCAGTGTTCTTGCGAATATACTTGTACCGTTCCAAGAGCAAACTCCACATAAATAATCCTGTACATTGCTTACAGGACAGGCGCAATGTATTCGCGAATAAGTTTGTGCCTTGCCAAGAGCAAAGTATTTGCGAATATACGTGGAACTGTTTTCCAAGAGCAAATGCCTTGCTTACATGACAAGAAAAATCAGACAAATCGTGAACATATATACATGTACATACTTATATATTTGAGCTACTTTATTACATTCTTACACACAAAAAGCAATTTGCTGCGTCACAACATGGTCTACACAGTTTTCTATTTCACATGGCATGTCTTCTCTGTTGCCAAACCTTACCATGTCTTTAGATCACCCTTATATATAGACCGATTTTATTGACCTGTCAGGGCGGAGTTCCGATGCGGACCATTGCATTAAACTTTGGGGGCGACAGCACGCTCTTTTATTATCGGAATTTACCGTTGACGTCTGCCGTCTTTTCTCAACATAACATTTAAGTGGACATTTTGACAAAAATAATATAATGAAGAATAACAAACAGTTTGAATCCAGATCAGACGCCGCGTTACGTGGCGTCTAATCTTGATTCAAGTTGTTTGCAAATGTTAACCAAGTCTTAATTTCTCTTCCTATAACAATTCCCTACGAACAACACACGCAATGTTTGTCTTCCATTGGGTGTTGTTGTAGAGAGGGAGCACTGTATATACCAATTGCACCTGGATATCGGGGCACGCATAAATTGTTTTTCTTAAAGTTGGAAGTATCGGACAATACGGAACCATAACTATCAACCCTAAAATCAAAAGTAAATTAGTTTATCTTCGCCAAAGGTCAGCTCCGTCCTGCCAGTTGAATAAAATCAGCCTATATCTATATTGAAATATTCCAGCAGGTTCACATACGAGCATAGATAAGGTAATGAAAGAGGTAAGTATATGCAAATACAACTACGACCAGACCGAGAAGAATTCGTTTATTAAACGTTTCGGCCATCGCTATTTGTAACATATTAACCCTTAATATTCAAGTGATTCTGAAACGAGATCTGTTTTGCAACGTGAATTAAACCAAACATTTACGCCGTTGTCCAGAGGTCTCCATACTACATCGTATCTTTGCCTGTTTGTAGTTATAAATACTGATGGTCTCTTTAACCCATTATCCCATAGCCTGATTCTAGTTTTGAAGACAAGTGACCGCTTAAAGAAGGTTGCAAGTAGAGCAGAAAGCACCTTAAGGCGCATTCTGGTTTACTTTCATCCAGCTTCAAGCTACCATATGCTAGAATATAGAAAGAAATTCAGATCATACATATTCAAAACTTTATGAAATTGCAAGTATTTTTCTCAAAAGAGAAATAGATTAAAGGTGTAAAAAGGCGTATTAATGGTGCAATGGGTTACGCAGGTTAAGTAAAATGGGTATTAAGTCCGCGTTGCCTTCAATCCTGCTTTCAGTTACATTCTGCTAGCATATCCAATATGCATTGCTCCCTCCCTACAACGGCCCAAACAACGACTACCATTTCCACTGTTTCCAAGACAATTAATTCTAATGCCTACACTGCTGCAGTATCGTCTGCTTGAAATTTTCGTCCTCCGTTTTTCTTACATATTGGACATTTTGACAGAAAAAAACAATAATGACGAGTGACAAACAGCTTGAATCCAGATCAGACGCCGCGTTACGCGGCATCTGATCTGGATTCAAGCTGTTTGCAAAAGTAAGCAAATTCACCTCCCTATAACGACTCCCTTCGAACAACAAACATAATCTTTGTCTCCCATTGGATGTCGTTGTAGAGAGGGAGCACTGTACTTATTATAGTGGTACATATTCCTGACTGTATAAATAGGAACTACATGTATGTTCTTCAATGCAATGATAAGTTGTTAAAACTAGAGGGATGGCTTTGTCTGTAAGACAAATATGATGCCCCCGCCGGTGTAATGCCACCCTTGCTAAAATGACCCATGGGTCATGTCACTACGTAGAATAGTGACCCGGGTCATTTTGCTACGTAGAACAAGGACCCCAGACCGCAGAAAAAGGATCCCATCGACTCGTAGTAGAATGATCCCTCAAGGTCTGGGGTCATTTCTCTACGTAGTATAAAGACCCCGGGTCCTTTTGCATGGGTGGGTCATTCTACTGCGTTACACCGGCATAAAATTGACGAAGTTCAACTGACTGTAATTTTGTAAAAAATTTAAGCAGATCAAATCCCTGTTCACATGCACATGTATGGTATATGTGTAAACACTCTGCCAAGTTAAAAGGCTGTAGCATGAAAACTGTAGGAGGTGTTAACCGGACATAGTATGTACTGTATGTAGGACGGACGGCCAGGTTAATGACCCAAACTGCCAGGTTAATGACCCCATAATGTGCCTCCTGGATGTACGGACGGACGGACGAACGGACATTCTAACATTTCAGGTTTATGTGACTTTTCCCATTGTTAAAAAGGTGTGAAATGCCACATAAAGAAGCTACATAAACCCAAAAGAAGCCACATAAACCCAACATAGACTAACGGAATTAACAGCTCTATTGTTTTCTTTTGTTCTGTATTATGCCAACTAGTCCCATAAACCCAAAATGTTAGCGCGGACGGACTAACGAACGGACGAACGGACGGACGGGCAGACAGGGGTAACACAGTATGCCCCAACTGATCGTTGCGGAGGCATACAAAGTCTGTCAACGATCAAGCATTGTGACACATTCGAGCAGCTAGATTTATGAAATGAAAAGTAGTTTTGGCTGAATACATGTAAGTGCAGGTTGTAATATTTTCAAACGCTCTTTGAATAATAATTTTGATGTGCATGGTTTGAAAGTGATGAGATAAGTACCGAGTAGATACCTTCAAACGGGAAATAATAAAGTTAGCCACTGTAATATATCTAGGCTCAAACGACAATGTAAATGTCAAATGGAAACACTAGTACAGAAAGAGAGATGGGTTTTATTAAGTCGCTTCAGATCAAAGGTTAACATGTTACTAACGAGGCTGAACTCAACAACCTTACAGTGGAGAAAACGTTATTTTTTCCCGTCTAAACACAACAGAAATGCAAACCCATTGCAATGAAATATACAAAATGACAACTTTTTGACAATTCTGACTACCAGTTTTAATCTGAGTGGCAAGCAGATTCGAGCCTGATCAGACACCGGGTTACCCAGCGTCTGATCTGGCTCCAAACAGTTTGCATTAGAAGAAATAGTTTTAGCGTAAACGCGTTTATTGGGAAAGAATAACGTTTTCTGCACTGTATCTAGTATATATATCAAGCCTGTTATGAGCTCTTTAACCTCTGTTCGGCGCCATATGGCCATTGTACAGTGGAGAATAAGTTATTCTTTCCCAATAAACGCGTTTACGCTAAATCAACTATTTTCAATGCATACAGTTTGGAGCCAGATCAGACGCCGGGTAACCCGGCGTCTGATCAGGCTCCAACTGTTTGCCACTCAGATTAAAGTAGATAGTTAGAATTGTTAACACGTTGTCATTTCGTACGTTTAAGTGATTTGCGTTTGCTTTTCGTTTGCGTTTAAACGGGAAAGAATAACGTTTTCTCCACAGTATGTATCGCGATGCCGTAAAAACCAACTCTTTCAATCAATCATTCACACCTGAAACATTTAATGGGCAGTTCTAGTTTCCTTTTAAGTCAAGTCTATCTATAACTATATACAGGTTATGTCTGCAATTGATTGCAAAATGACACTCCTGATTAGGAGCCCTCAAATCTGGTCTACACTGTTTACATAGAACAAAATAACTCTCTAGTGGTATACTGTTAGTAAATAACTAGTTCTCGTCGCTTGCGTTAATTAAAAGTCACATTTTGTTAAATACTTTTCCTCAGTCCATTTTTGGAGCCCCCCCCCCCCCATTGTTCTGGAGGCGTCAATGTAACTTCCAAAGCATGTGCAGCACAAGATGTCGGCGGGTACACCAGTCTCAGTTTACCTGGTGAGGCCCAGATTATACTCATGCTTTAGTGATTTTCAATGGTTATTTCTAACCAAACTATCAAATATAAAGTTAGAGTCTCATACGAGAAGCTTCAATGAATGGTTCTTTGCTAGCGACATGTCCATAAGATGCATGATTTTTGCAAGGAAATTGCCTGGCAAGGCGTTATGATCGAACGGTCGTCAGGAGATGTCTTTAATCGCAAACACCTGTATCTTTGTTGCCGTGCAAAATTATATCATGAAACCAAAATGGTTTAAATGAGAGCCTCGTGAATATTTCACGTGTCACTCCAAATTCCCTGCCATACCTTACAATGTACAATAAACATTCATACTCTATACCAATGTTTCAATCGACCAAAACTCTAATTGCCTTTTTTATTTGTTTTGCCTTTTTATTTTTCTGCATTGAATTTTTTCTCTTTATTTATTGATATATGCATATCTAAAAGAACTCGCCCACTACCATGGAAAGGATCAAAATAAGCAGGGTTTGCTTCCGGTCCAATCCATTTCCAAAATATTGCTCACTGTGAATTATATATATGTGTATATTTGTAAAATATCTGGAAATAAATATGTACACTCAGTGCAAAAAGAAACGCACATCGTGCTCAGGCGCAGATTAAGAAAAAAAAATTTTTTTTAAGAAAATTAGAATAGAAAGACCATATCTCAAGATTTATTCAATTCTGCAACAAGTTCAGATAAAAATACTCAAGAAACATTGTGCTGCCTTTTAACCATTTTCCTCTTAATGACGCCAAAAAGCGTTTGCAAACAGTTTCGATCCTGATCAGACGCCGCGTAACGCGGCGTCTGACCAGGATCCAAACTGTTTGACACTCGTGTCGATTTGCTTTAAGTCATTCTACATTGAGTTTTACTTTGAAACAATCTTGCAAACAACAAAATTGAAGCAGAAAACAAAGAAACGGTGAAGGGGTAAAAACCTCACGATTAATTTGGCAGCGAAAGAAATTAACTACAGCTTGTTTAAAACACCGCACCGATTAGTACAGGTTGTGATGCTACCAATTCAATAATGATTTAATAACTATTCACAAATACGTTCCTTCTACATAAAAATAATATTTTGATAAAAAATGTGCGTTTCTTTTTGCGCTGAGTGTATGTTTAAACTAATCGGAAATACAATTAAAAGTCACATCAAACCTTCTAAATACTTTATTGTTAATAACAAAACTTTCTACTAGTATTTGTAAAAGATATTGAGAGATTATCTTTAAACACAATTATTATGTACATTACTTGTTTTCTCTACTTAAATATCTTTTCAATGTGTAGTATTTATTCTGTTCCTACATAATATTATAAGAAAATTTGCATGGTAGATCTATGTGGCTGTAAGCCATATCAAATATTTTACAGAATGTATGTATCAACAAGTCTCGTTAATGTACAATTTGAAATAAAATATTGTTATGTTCTGTTCAGTTAAATTTACGGTCAGAACAACAATAACCTATTTCCAGTAAAAATAACTGCCATTCACTTCATTTTCATTACATGAAAACTGCGTGTGCGCTTCGTTTCGTTTAAAAGGGAAAATAAAAACAATTTGCTAAAGAAAGATAACCCTAAAGAAGTATTATGTAACACTTTTATGCGAATGTACCAACCACAGGTACTTGACACATACTTTATTATCTATTAACACCCCCCCCCCCCCCGACATAAAACTTTTTGATGCTTATTTTCGTTATAATTCACATACTGTGGCGTTATTTGACGGAATTTGATGAAATAAATAAATTAATCATTTCCCGAGGGTACCACAAGAGAATATCGGCGATCTAGTTTATTTTAGCATCAGTTTAAGTCGATAGTAAAGACTAGGTGTTGAATTGCACTGTTTACCTTGTTTCTATAATAGAAGTAGAATAAAAATTATTTTATTTTTTAAAAAGGGGGGGGGGGTGTTTTTAGATAATATAGTATGTGTCAAGTACCTGTGGTACCAACTGTGCCCGCGATCCCAGATGTAGGACATAGACAAACAGTGTAGACTCTAATCAGACGCCGCATTATGCGGCTTCTGATCAGAGTCCACACTGTTTGCTGATAGGAAATTCCATATAAAACAAAAACAAAATGAAATTATAGACTAGGTACCCCTCATATCAAAACTCCAATATAATTACAGGGCTCCAGATAAGCAGGAGTTGATTTAACAAAACCACCGTTTTCTCACTTATTTCAGCACCATTTGATTTGTTACTACTCATTAGAAGTGTCTCAATTCTAATGAGTAGTGACACCATAGGGTTTAATGCAGAAATAAAGATTTTAGTTCTTGAAATTTTCCCCTTATTTGGGGCCATGCATTATAAGTATGGAGGAATTCACTAGACGCAAACGGTTACAGGTTTTAGATTACAGAAATGTAGATGATGCTGAGGTTATTAAAATAATGATGCAGACTGCATGGCGACATAGACTGTTTTCACAGAGCCAGAAAGAGGGCATCATTCAGATAGATAAAGATTATTTAACCTTTTACCCCGTAGACTGTTTCTAATTTTAAAGCCAAGTGACCTTTCAGTAAAGAAGGTTAATGACAAAAATAGTTAATGGATTTGTTGGAATAGGTAGCCGATTACCAATCTTACTTTCCAAAATATTGATGCATTTTTATCTGAGTTTGGAGTCTGATATCTTGCTCTAAACGTTTTGCAATGGAAATACTTGCATTTATTAGCAAAGAATAATGCCTATAGTGTCCCCAGCGCAAGTGTTTCCTTTAATCCCACTCTTTACGCCTTTAATTTACTCATCCACTGAAGGAAAATGTTCCAACTTATACAGTCATGCATATGTATAAGTAGAAATATGTTTTTGTTTCCTAGAAGATAATAGTTTAAGCAGGTTGAAAGTAAAGCAGAATGCGCCTTAAGGCGCATTCTGCTTAACGTTCAACCTGCTTTAAAGTGTCACCAGTTTTTAAAACAAGAAACAGGTCATGGGTTAATGGGTTAAACATAAATCAAATAACGTCTTTCTCTCTGTTATAGACATTACTTTACCTAGCTTGGTATATATTTGTGAATATTTATATGTGAATGAGATGATGTACATGTACTTTGTACAACTCTGAATAAAAGTATGTTCTGTTCTGTTTACCTAGCTTGGGTAGTAACACTTAGGTTGGTCAAAAATGAATTATCTAGGCAAAAACACCAGTGAAGCGTCGAATGTGAAGCCCGTCCCTTATTTTGATGGTTGTTTTGAAAAATCCCTTGAATTTGAGTATGTCAGGTCCTCTCTAGAAAACTTGATATGGTGTTGCCATATTTTGCACACTTTTCTCATGCTTTCACGGCTATTTGGGCACATGGGTAATATGTCTTTACACTTCGTTACATTTCAGGGCTCTGTACGTTGCTATGTCAGCGTTTATGGTAACCTACATCGTCGTCTTCATAGCGGTCAAGTTTCCGGAGAATTTGCGGTCACTGATGGGACTAGCAGCTTTTCCATTCTTGTTATTCCTTTATTCGAACAACAAAAGAAAGGTACTGTAAACCTTGCTTATCATATTACCCCATAAATACGCCCTTTTACGCCTCTAAATATATTCCTCAGCTGAAGAAAATAGTTCCAATTTATATACAGTCTTGAATATGCAGCATAAGTAATGTTTTCTGCATCCTATAGCAGATGGTAGTTTAAAGACTTTTCCTCAGTCCTTGATGGACTACCCCCCCCCCCCCCCCCCCCTAAACCCCTTGTCTGAATAGATGTGAATTTTAACTGTCAAAGTCTGCAGCACATGCTATACCAATCTCAAATTACCTGGTGGGGCTCAGATTATACTCATGCTCTAGTGATTTTCAATGGTTATTTCTAACCAAACTATCAAATATAAAGGTTGGGTCTCACACGAGAAGCTTCTATGGTTCTTTGCTACTTCATGTTCATAAGATCCATGCTTTTTGCAAGGAAATTGTCTGGCAAGGCGTTATAATCGAAAGGTCGTCAGGAGATGTCTTTAAAGCAGGATGAAAGTAAAGCAGAATAATTATAGTAAGGCGGTATAGCTAACTTCAGGTTCAGATACGGCACATATAATATACATGACGTCAGCCATCTTTAACACCATTATAGTAAGGCAGTATAGCTAACTTCAGGTTCAGATACGGCACATATAATATACATGACGTCAGCCATCTTTAACACCATTATAGTAAGGCAGTATAGCTAACGTCAGGTTCAGATACGGCACATATAATATACATGACGTCAGCCATCTTTAACACCATTATAGTAAGGCAGTATAGCTAACGTCAGGTTCAGATACGGCACATATAATATCCATGACGTCAGCCATCTTTAACGCCATTATAGTAAGGCAGTATAGTTAACTTCAGGCTCAGATACGGCACATATAATATACATGACATCAGCCATCTTTAACACCATTATAGTAAGGCAGTATAGCTAACGTCAGGTTCAGATACGGCACATATAATATACATGACGTCAGCCATCTTTAACACCACTATAGTAAGGCAGTATAGCTAACTTCAGGTTCAGATACGGCACATACAATATACATGACATCAGCCATCTTTAACACCATTATAGTAAGGCAGTATAGCTAACTTCAGGTTCAGATACGGCACATATAATATACATGACGTCAGCCATCTTTAACACCATTATAGTAAGGCAGTATAGCTAACCTTAGGTTCAGATACGGCACATATAATATACATGACGTCAGCCATCTTTAACACCATTATAGTAAGGCAGTATAGCTAACTTCAGGTTCAGATACGGCACATATAATATACATGACGTCAGCCATCTTTAACACCATTATAGTAAGGCAGTATAGCTAACTTCAGGTTCAGATACGGCACATATAATATACATGACATCAGCCATCTTTAACACCATTATAGTAAGGCAGTATAGCTAACGTCAGGTTCAGATACGGCACATATAATATACATGACGTCAGCCATCTTTAACACCATTATAGTAAGGCAGTATAGTTAACTTCAGGTTCAGATACGGCACATATAATATACATGACGTCAGCCATCTTTAACACCATTATAGTAAGGCAGTATAGCTAACGTCAGGTTCAGATACGGCACATATAATATACATAACGTCAGCCATCTTTAACACCATTACAGTAAGGCAGTATAGCTAACTTCAGGTTCAGATACGGCACATATAATATACATGACATCAGCCATCTTTAACACCATTATAGTAAGGCAGTATAGCTAACTTCAGGTTCAGCTACGGCACATATAATATACATGACGTCAGCCATCTTTAACACCATTATAGTAAGGCAGTATAGCTAACTTCAGGTTCAGATACGGCACATATAATATACATGACGTCAGCCATCTTTAACACCATTATAGTAAGGCAGTATAGCTAACTTCAGGTTCAGATACGGCACATATAATATACATGACATCAGCCATCTTTAACACCATTATAGTAAGGCAGTATAGCTAACATCAGGTTCAGATACGGCACATATAATATACATGACGTCAGCCATCTTTAACACCATTATAGTAAGGCAGTATAGTTAACTTCAGGTTCAGATACGGCACATATAATATACATGACGTCAGCCATCTTTAACACCATTATAGTAAGGCAGTATAGCTAACGTCAGGTTCAGATACGGCACATATAATATACATGACATCAGCCATCTTTAACACCATTATAGTAAGGCAGTATAGCTAACGTCAGGTTCAGATACGGCACATATTATATACATGACGTCAGCCATCTAACACCATTATAGTAAGGCAGTATAGCTAACTTCAGGTTCAGATACGGCACATATAATATACATGACGTCAGCCATCTTTAACACCATTATAGTAAGGCAGTATAGCTAACGTCAGGTTCAGATACGGCACATATAATATACATGACGTCAACCATCTTTAACACCATTATAGTAAGGCAGTATAGCTAACTTCAGGTTCAGATACGGCACATATAATATACATGACGTCAGCCATCTTTAACACCATTATAGTAAGGCAGTATAGCTGACTTCAGGTTCAGATACGGCACATATAATATACATGACGTCAGCCATCTTTAACACCATTATAGTAAGGCAGTATAGCTAACTTCAGGTTCAGATACGGCACATATAATATACATGACGTCAGCCATCTTTAACACCATTATAGTAAAGCAGTATAGCTAACTTCAGGTTCAGATACGGCACATATAATAAACATGACATCAGCCATCTTTAACACCATTATAGTAAGGCAGTATAGCTAACGTCAGGTTCAGATACGGCACATATAATATACATGACGTCAGCCATCTTTAACACCATTATAGTAAGGCAGTATAGTTAACTTCAGGTTCAGATACGGCACATATAATATACATGACGTCAGCCATCTTTAACACCATTATAGTAAGGCAGTATAGCTAACGTCAGGTTCAGATACGGCACATATAATATACATGACATCAGCCATCTTTAACACCATTATAGTAAGGCAGTATAGCTAACGTCAGGTTCAGATACGGCACATATTATATACATGACGTCAGCCATCTTTAACACCATTATAGTAAGGCAGTATAGCTAACTTCAGGTTCAGATACGGCACATATAATATACATGACGTCAGCCATCTTTAACACCATTATAGTAAGGCAGTATAGCTAACGTCAGGTTCAGATACGGCACATATAATATACATGACGTCAACCATCTTTAACACCATTATAGTAAGGCAGTATAGCTAACTTCAGGTTCAGATACGGCACATATAATATACATGACGTCAGCCATCTTTAACACCATTATAGTAAGGCAGTATAGCTAACTTCAGGTTCAGATACGGCACATATAATATACATGACGTCAGCCATCTTTAACACCATTATAGTAAGGCAGTATAGCTAACTTCAGGTTCAGATACGGCACATATAATATACATGACGTCAGCCATCTTTAACACCATTATAGTAAGGCAGTATAGCTAACTTGAGGTTCAGATACGGCACATATAATATACATGACGTCAACCATCTTTAACACCATTATAGTAAGGCAGTATAGCTAACTTCAGGCTCAGATACGGCACATATAATATACATGACGTCAGTCATCTTTAACACCATTATAGTAAGGCAGTATAGCTAACGTCAGGTTCAGATACGGCACATATAATATACATGACGTCAACCATATTTAACACCATTATAGTAAGGCAGTATAGCTAACTTCAGGTTCAGATACGGCACATATAATATACATGACGTCAGCCATCTTTAACACCATTATAGTAAGGCAGTATAGCTAACGTCAGGTTCAGATACGGCACATATAATATACATGACGTCAGCCATCTTTAACACCATTATAGTAAGGCAGTATAGCTAACTTCAGGTTCAGATACGGCACATATAATATACATGACATCAGCCATCTTTAACACCATTATAGTAAGGCAGTATAGCTAACTTCAGGTTCAGATACGGCACATATAATATACATGACGTCAGCCATCTTTAACACCATTATAGTAAGGCAGTATAGCTTACTTCAGGTTCAGATACGGCACATATAATATACATGACGTCAGCCATCTTTAACACCATTAAAGTCAATCATCTTCATTACTGTTGTCGTTCTCATTTACCATTCTCATCGGCGTCGCCACATTCAACATATTTACAAGAATAATTATCAACGACATCTCCTACCAACATCACCCCAATCATTAAGTACATTATAATAATCAGCATCATCATCAACAACAACAACATCAGTAAGTATGTCTAAAATAGATCATGCACTCTTCCTAATATTTGGATAAATGAACAAACAGAGTACTCATATTATACTGAGACAATTTAGCAAGTTTTTCTGTGATACAAGTCGTAGTAATCAGGATCAAGCAACCTCGCACGACAAATACTATCGCAAGTCGGATTCTGAAATGCTCCATTTTTATATATTTCTCTATCCTATCCTGTCCCGCTACATCTCCCCGGTATCCTCTTGAAAAGACGATTCCAAAGAGATGCCACGAGACAGGGTCAGCTTGATAAATCAGAATTGTATAGATGTATTTCAAAGTTTCGACCTACGATCGTTCTGTCGTACGGCGCTTAATAAGACGGATCCCCTCTAGCATAACCAATTACAGCATTAAAATCTATTCGCCTAACCATTAACTCATTCACCTCTAAAACTTGATAAATCAGAATTTAGACGTATTTCAAAGTTTCGACCTACGATCGTTTTGTCGTATGGCGTATCTGATTTTGGTCTATACCGCATGCATACGACAAATGTATTCTATATAGGTACACTGGTTGTAAATGACGAATATATTCGTCATTAGGGTCCAATGTATCAGGGAATGGCCATGTCCATTATCATATACTTCATAACAGTGGCACTTGCAAACACCGTTAAACTCATTATTTCATCTTAAGTTCTTAACATTCAACATATTTAAGTGTCATCCATCATTAATACATCATCATTAGAACAAGTTTGACTACACAATTAGAAGGAAAACAGAAAGTCGTTTAATTCCGGTTTAACAAAATCGATAGGAACAGAATTTGTTTCATTTAAGTGTAAGCGTTTTACAGGGCTGCCATAAGTTGATCGTGAGAGATCCTAAGATTTCTAGAAAAAAAATCAAACTCGATTACTTCAAGCAGGTTGAAGTAAAGCAGAATGCGCCTTAAAGCACATCCTGCTTTACTTTCAGTCCGATTTAAGATAGCATCTGCTGGGATAGAAAATCCGATGATTTCGGAAAAAATCGGAAAAAATGGCAGCCCTGTTTGTTTGAAGTTGAATTATAATCGCCAAAGGCCGAACGGAAACATCACAGATAGCCTCTGCTGGAACTCTGTTCCGCGTTGAATACAGGTAAAACGTAGAGCTCCTTATCTGTATATCTCGCATTCGAACAGGCGCCTTAACTCAAGCAATATTATATAATTATTTCCTATTGATGACAACTCCTTTGCTCTGACATATCAGTTGACAATACAGTGGAGAAAACGTTATTCTTTCCCAATAAACGCGTTTACGCTAAAACTATGAATTCCATTGCAAACAGTTTGGAGCCATATCAGACGCCGGGTAACCCGGCGTCTGATCAGGCTCCAAACTGTTTACCACTCAGACAAAAATAAATTGTGAGAAATGTCAGAAAATAGTTATTTTCCATATTTAAGTGAATTGCGTTTGCATTTAGTTTCGTTTAAACGGGAAAGAATAACAGATTCTCCACTGTAACTATAATAGACTAAGCCGATATACTACTAGGCCTGTGTCAGTACAAGGTAAAAACACAAGTAGAAATCAGACACGGTGCGAGCTCATAAAAGAGCTATTTGTGCTGGTTTATATCTCGCAATGATTAATAAGATGTTAAGCTTATAACGTCAGGTATTATCCATACTAAAAGACAGAAATAGGTAACGCAGAGAGCTCTGTTACGAGCCCTCTACATTACCTATATTCTACATTAAACGACCATCCATATGTCAGGCAACCTTTAGCCTGTCGTCTTATGATCGCTCAGTTCAAAACCGACACTTTAGTTTATAGTAGAAGACCGATGTCATCTCATTTGCTGTAATACGTCAATAAGTACTCATTATGTTTCAAAATGTATTAATCTGACACAAGCCCAGTCTCGTTCCTGTTCAATGCCGAATCAATACAGCAAGAAGGGGAGAGAAAGCTCCAAGCAGAAACGCTCTGCGTCAATTGCATTCCGCATCAAGCAGACGACAGTAAATCACACAGCTTTCAGACCTTCTAATATGTGGTTAGTTTCAACCATTTCCCTGTCAATGCGAAATGCGTCTCTGGCTATGATACATCCCGTTTGACCTTTGTACCAGAGTGTCCTAAGCCAAAATAAAAGCATATAATTTTGAAAAAGAATATAAATAAAAGCAGTCGAAAGCAATGTGTGTGCGATGGCAGTGGACACACTGGACTAATCCTTTCGTAATAATGACAGAGAAAGGGTCAAAACCAATTATAATATACACATCTCGTTCCAATGAAATGTTAAGTTTTGTCAATTAACTCATTGAGCCCTAGTGACGCATATATGCGCTCTTTACCAAAAGTGTACCTGTGCTTAGAGCACTTGTTTAAATGCAAACAATGAAGTCCCTGATTAGAGGGCTCCTGTAATAGCCTTCTAATCAGGGACTTCACTGTTTGTCATTTTGAAATATATTATAAAAAAAAGTCCATAAATAGTCTAAAATGGACAAGCCTTTATTGTAAACTGGAATTTTCCATTGGAAGTTTCAGGGAATAATGAGTTAACATTTTCATTATAGATTAAGCTTAAATATATCTTAGACCAAAACCCGAATACAGTTAACAGAGACAGCTCGCAGACAAGCTCTCTGCATCAGCTATACCATGGCTTAACTCATTGAATCTGTAGATCATCAGGTGAACAATCCGAATATTTACTTAGGTTCATATTTAATATTTTGGGTTGTTTAACCAACTCTTTAAACACTACAAGCCTTGCAGGCTCTGATCAAAGGACTCGTTTAGTAGCTCCTTGGTATTGGTCTACACTGTCTGATCAGGATGCAAACTGCTGGACACTCGCATCGATATTTCTAATGTCACACTACCTCTAACGTAGTTCTTAGAACGTTCTTGCAGACAACAACATTGAAGCAGACGACAATAAGCTGTAAAAGCCTCGCGTTTAATTTGGCGCCGAAAGTGTTAATAGTTAAGTGAGCGTTTGCTATTCAAACCGCTTTAGTGAAGACTTTGTTGAAGTTGTTTGAGACAGACACCATCTTAAAAGTAAAGTGAAACTAAATCAGAAAGCTTACCTGGCCTTACTTTTACTGTAAGCAATGCCATTCAAGCTACAAAGGCGGGCCTTTTATTCTAAGCGCTCTTGGTACATGTAACAGCAAGTGAACTACATGTAATTCTACACGTCTATGTTCCACGGATGCTTTCTGCTTTACATTTACATTCATCTCACTTTAAGCAGGCATTTTATTACATCCACACGATGTAATAAGCGTTATAATAATATATAGATCTACCTCATAAATACTCTATCATGTTCATCTAGATAAAAATGACAAACGGTGCAGACCCATATCAGAGGACTCATCAGGAGTCATGTGATCTGGGTCTTCACTGTTTACACAGGACAAGTGTACACTTAACATGTGCACTTTTGCAGATGCTTAAGATACTTTTGTTCTTGTAAATTGCTGCATCACGGTTGGTATTGTTAAATTGTTGTTAATTATTTGTTTTGTATGAAAATGCCTTTTGTTGTGTGTGCTTGTATATATGTTGAGGGTCTCATGGAAGATTGGTATTTACCAAATGAGCTCTCTCGTTAAATAAAGTCTTTATTATTATTATTATTATTAACGAATGCGTTTAAGCTTCACCAATTACAGTCGAAACTCGATAATTCGAACTCGCGTTAGTTTGAACATACCCATATTTCAAAGTTAAAACGTGGCCTAGCCACGTTTTAACTTTGAAATACGTGCATGTTCGACTTAACGAGATCGACTTATTGAAAGTCAACTTATGAAACTCTGGTACGGTCGATTGAAATATCGAGTTACGACTTGTGTCCAATGGAAACAGTTTGAAGTCTGACATGACGTTGGGGTTGCCATGCAGACCGAAGAAAATCGTCAGCATCTTTCAAGAGCTGTAATGCACAGTGCTTCCTTCCTGAAACGGCCCTCAAAACAACGAGTCCCTCCTTACAACAATGTTTACTGCTGTTTCCTCAAATAAGACAATGTTATCCAACCTTTTCACGACTGTATTAGCGTCTGCTTAAAAGTGTCGACTGCTGTTTTTCTCTTAGTCAAATAATGGACATTTTGACAGAAAAAAATAATGAGTGACAAACAGCTTAAATCCAGATCAGAGACCGCGTTACATATATAGTAGCGTCTCGATCTGGATTTAAGCTGTTTGCAAATATAAGTCAATTTCCCTCCATTTAACAACTTCCTCCGAACAACACCTAATCTTTGTCTCCCATTTCATCAGAAGTCATCCCTTACATGTAGTGTATGAACAAATCATCTTTCAAACAAAGTGATATTTTCATTTGTCAAAAGTCGTATTCGACTGACAAAACGCTAGTTATTCCATCAATGGAAATTACACAAAGAGACAATTCTGACCTATCAAATAAATGTTCATGGATTATATTTCGCGCCTGATACTCAACGAACTTAACATTTTCAATTTGCTGTTTTTTACGAGGAACTGAGAGGTTGCGATTTAACGCAACTTTTTGTATTCAACTAGAATGTCATTAACGCCAAAGTATCACTTAACTGAACATGATCAGTCGAATACGGCTAATTATTATCTTACAAACTCCAGGTTTTGCCATTTCTCCGGATTTTTCCGAAATCTTCTAAATTTTCTTAACTTTTCCGGACCTACTGATTTTTCCCGAAATCTTCGGATTTCTGCTCTTACTTTGAGAATTTGGGAAATGTATGCGTTTTTTTCTTAGGAAACATTGATATGGGTGTCAAACAATTTACACCCTGATAAGACGCCGCAATACGCGGCATCTGATCTGGATCTTTACTGTTTCCATAATTATGTTAGTGTTAAAGAGCCTTGTCAGCTGATAGGTTAAAGGTACGATTCCTAATACCGCGCTTGCAAATCGTTTTGATACGTTCCGTGAGTAATTGCAGTAACATGTATGGCTGCTCCTTTCAGGTCAAAGTCAAAAGTCAAAACTTTTATTCACGTACTTAGGCCACCGGCCCATCATACACACAAGATACATTTTCAAAATACATAGTAATGAGTGACATCAATATCATAGATATTCGCAGTCAATAGAAAAACTGCACTTAAATGTATATATAAGAAACACATGCTTTAGTCTTACATTACGTTGATGTGTTTTCAAAAGAACACAATTCTTTAACTCAGGAAAGAGTTGTCTCCTTTTGGAAGCACACCAGCAAACTTGCATATGTAAAGTTCAGCATATAGTTACTGTATAAGGGATGTTCTATGTTCAAACGCAGCGTGTAAAAATTTTGCAAGTTTCAAAATAGCACTTTCGTTTGAGTTTGACATTAGTTGGTTAAAGGTTTGTATATTTCGGTGCATTCAGGGTACACAATGTTCGTGTTAGTAACCTCTAATTCGGATTAAACACACATGCACACTAATAAAATGTTCATTTAAAATTAAAAATTACAGCAAATATAACGTAAATATAAAAGATCAACTGACTTTTTCCGGCGTTTTTTAAGGAAAAAAACGACAGAAAATGATCCGCAATTTACCGCGAATCATGGAATTTGCCCATCATTTTCTGTCGTTTATTTCGCTTAAACGCAGTTCATTTCTTAAAGAGCAACTTATGATAGCCCTGAAACAGTGACATTGAACACTTGTCCACAGATCAACTGGCACACTGTGTTCTGGGGTATGGCAATACAGTTCCTCATGGCCTTGCTGATTCTGAAGACAGCATGGGGAGCTTCAATTATCAGTTGGATGGGCGACCGCCTTACCGAGCTCGTCCGTAATGGAGAGGCAGGCAGTCTGTTTGTGTTCGGAGAGACATACAAAGACCACAACTTTGTATTCGGGGTAAGTTCTGAGTCTTTTGTTTGAGTTTATTATGATTACACTGTTTCGGGCACAAATCGGCAACGGAGTAGAACCACCGACCTTCCGCAAGGATAAGTTCTGGTGGTTATTTTATCTGCTAGATAACGCGACGTGTATTCTATGGACTTTGCTGTTATTGTTTGGGGCTTTTTTTACCTGTCAAAATTAAATTTGAATATTCCTACGTCACTGAAAGGATATATTTAGCTTCGGTATAAATTATAAGTTTCCGTTTGATTTACGGATAAGTATTTAAGGAGATTGTGCATTCTGTGTAGAATTTAAATCAAAAATCGAATTAGAGTAATTGGTAATAATAAACCCATCACTGCCGAATTCCGAGTACAATGGTGTTTTACTAACAGTAACGATTGCATGGTTTCTCTGTAATATTTCGCAATTTCTCATTTTCTTGAAATCGAACATAGGGAATTCGAAAAATGTTGATGTGAAATCGTGAACAATTGTACACAATCTATGAGCCTTCGTTTTAGTCGTCGTAATAGAGAGATTATACTGTATGGACATAGATGTCAGGTAGTCAGAAAGAAAGATTAAACATCTTGGAATTGTACTCAGCAAATAAACTGTTTGTTTCAGTCTATGGTACAGGGTATGTGTGTTATTGTGGGCATCTCTGTGTTGACATACCTCGGGGTGATCAAGTTTATAGTGGAGACTCTGGGTCGAGCCCTGTCTTTCATGATACAGACCAGCCCAGCAGAGGGCATCAACGCCGTGGGCAATATTTTCCTTCACGTGGTAAGTAACAGGTCAGTTTGGGGTCGCAATAGCATAGCAGTGCAAAAAGTACAGATTCCTTTTTAAACCATTGCTCCGCTTCATGAAATATATTTAAATACACCAGCAGATGGTAGCTTAAAACAGGCTGAAGCTAAAGCAGAAATGTTGACGATTCGATATTTGATTTATTCTGGAGCGCTATCAGACTCTGTGTTAATCTAATGTTGTTTTGAACGTGTTAGTGGCCCAACCCCATTTCTCTGTATATTTATGAAATAAAATATGTTTAAACTAAAATAAACTCTGGGTTACCCGTGTTCTAATTGTCAATATATTTAACCCTCTCACTCTTTACTTAATGACGCCTAAAAAGGCGTTTGCAAACAGTTTGGATCCTGATCAGACGTCGCGTAACGCGACGTCTGATTAGGATCCAAACTGTTTGACACTCGTATCGATATGTTTTAAGTCATACTACAGTGATTCTTACTTTGAAACGATCTTGCAAATAACAAAATTAAAGCAGACGATAATGAAACGGTGAAGGGGTAAAATTCTCACGATTAATTTGGCAGCGAAAACGTTAAGTACGCTCCCATGTCACAAAGATTTACAGTAAAACCTCTCTATTACGACCACTAAATAGAAGGCTAATTGAGTGAATAAAGGACAGGTTACAGCTTAAAGCTAGGTTACAGTAAAACAGAAAGCTCCTACAGGAGCTTTCTGTTTTACTGTCACCTTACTTTAAGCAGTCACCTTTCGTAAAAAACTAAATATTAACACCATTTAGTGGTCGTAATAGAGAGGTTTTACTGTACTCTATCGTGAACCAAGTTCGAAGAGTGTTAAGCTCTATAAAACATGCATTGCTGATCAGAAAAAAAACAGTGCGAGCATATGATACAGTAAAACTACCCTATTAATTTCGACCGCAAAATTGTGTTAATTCAATGATAATGTGTTAAAGACAGGCGACTTCTTAAAACAAGGTGACAGTGAAACAAATAAAGGGGCTTTCTACTTTACTGTCACACAAGATAGATAGATAGATTGATATACAGTGGAGAATCTGTTATTCTTTCCCGTTTAAATGCAAACGTACGCAAACGCAAAGCGCTAAAACGTAGAAAAGAACAACTTTTGGACAATTTTGATATTTCCTGTTTACCTTGGTGGCAAACAGTTTGGAGCCTGATCAGACGCCGGGTTACCCGGCGTCTGATCTGGCTCCAAACTGTTTGTATTGTAAATAATAGTTTTAGTGTAAACGCGTTTATTGGGAAAGAATAACACATTCTCCACTGTATGTGTTAAGGACAGGCGACTTCTTAAAACAAGGTGACAGTGAAACAAATAAAGGGGCTTTCTGCTTTACTGTCACACAAGATAGATAGATAGATTGATATACATGTAGATTCATTTTGGTACAAAGTGTACATACGGTGACAAAACATAATTAAAGCAAATATATAAGTGTCATGTTTATGCGCAATAGACTACAACAGAAAGGCGACACTACATGCACTTGTTAAATAAGTCTTTCACTCTCAACGACGCAAAAAGGCGCGTTTGCATCAGTTTGGATCCTGATCAAGATCAAAATTGTATGACACTCGTTTCGAAATTTCTTCAGTCATACTGCCTCAAATCTAACTTTGAAACGATATAGCAAACGGCAATATTGAAGCAGACGACAATATGTCTGTGAACGGGTAAAAACCTCACGATAGATTTGATCATGAAATGGTTAATGCCGGACAAAGGTCCTTTAGTCGCTCTCTGCATTATGTTTGTCCTGCGTAAAACGACCATTTTCTGTAAGAGTACACGTACTCCTGTGCACAGTATTCACTGTCTGTGTATAATGAATAATATTATGTAGATACACACTCTTTGAGTAGCTCATTTAAATTCGCCTCAATGGTCAACATAATTGCACAGTCAGGCTGCCATGATCAATTTACCCTTTCACTGTCATGACGTTATGCGCTTTAACCCTTTAACCCATAGCCTGTTTCTAGTATTTAAGATATGTGACCTATTAAAGCAGGCTGAAAGTAAAGCAGAATGCGCCCTAGGGCGCATTCTGCTTTACTTTCAGCCTGCTTTAAGTTACCATCTGCTAGGATATAGAAAATATTTCTTATGGTACATATTCATGACAGTATAAAATGGAACTATTTTCTTTGGCGGATGAATAAAATGAATGCGCTAAAAGTCGCTTCTATAAGGGAAAAGGTTAAAGAATTTTCTTCCTTCAGCTTTTATTTCTCAAATGTAAATTTTAGATATTTTGATGCAAATATTGAAATGGGTGGCAAAACACTTTGGATTCTGATCAGACGCCTCATAACGCGGCGTCTGAACAGGGTCAAAAGTGATTGCAAATAACCATTGTTCTCTGGGTAAGACAGAGAAGAGGTTAAACGACCCATTGGTTGAAAAATCCATTTTGTTAAATGACCCATTTTGTTAAATGACCCATTTTGTTAAAAGACCCATTGGTAAAAAACAATGACCCATTGATATTGGCCAAGAAATATGGCATGTTGAATGTCTATAGAAAGCATAGCAGAACGAATCTGCATGAAGTTCAATTATCCTTTAGATATTTATAAAGAAGACATTTGCTATTTGCTCTTTTGCCCTGAATAATAAAATTCGTTGAAGCTATTGTGAGAGCGAAATGCTGTTGAAAATAAACTCCATCTCTCTTCTTCTTGTTCTTTTTCTTGTTCTTCTTCTTCAAATATTCTGCATCACCTCCTCTGGAGTATTTTCGCAGACTTTATACGCAATGATGAAGTATTAAACTAATGTGTTAGATACTGTCTAAAGACATCAGTTTCAAAATGTTCCTTAATCATCTTTCATCGCCATCGAGTGTGTTGGTCAACGTGTGTACTCTGGTGGTGGGTGGGCCATCAGTGCTCATGATTCACTTGGCGTCGACCTGATGCTTTCAAATATTTATATAGTTGTTTTTGTTGCTGTTGCTGCTAAGGTTTATAGGCCCGCGTAAGCTTTTCCAGTATTAATATGGAATACATACCCTAAGGTTATTAAGTGTTTGAGTTGAGTCTGAGGTCGTTCTAATTCATTTGATTGGACAGAAATGTTTGAACTTATTGTCAAATCTGACCAATCAGATGCTCGAGAATGATATAAGACTGAACCAAAACTCTTCATACCCTTTCACAGAGGACGATAACAGACCCCAAAGTTATAAAGCAATTAAGTTTGAGCCTGAGATCGTTCTCAAGTATTTGATTGGTCTGATTTGAAAATTTGCAAAAGATCAAATCTGACCAATCAAAACCTGAGAACGATCTCAAACTCGACCCAAACGTTTAATTACCGTAGGGCCTGATTACCAATGTAATGACGAGTTCGAGATGAGTCTTAGTTTGTTCTCAAGTGTTTGATTGAGCAAAAACTCAAATCTGACCAATCAAATGCTTGAAACCGTATCGCACTCAACTTTAACGTTTTATAGCCTCAGGGCCTGAACTCATGTCGGCCTGTATAAAGTCTGGGAAAGCAAGCATTCTCCCGTGATCAACCCCCATGTGCCATATTGCTGTTGAATCATTAATTGCTGTGGATGTCGGCTTTCAATTCACTAAAAAATTAAATTGAAGTAAATTGACTAGAGTGTAAAAGTTTTCAAACGACGCTTCTGTGGAGAAAATGTTACATTTGTAAACACTGTAAATTGCTTCAAACGAGTAAAATGGGATACTATTGTTCCATTCACACTGTATTTTACATTGTGCTGTTTTTATTTTTTCTTAAAGCCAGAGTCTGTGATGCTTGTACAGGAATATATTGTCGATATGACACCGTCCCAGTTCTTTGTTACCTATTCTGGAGGCCTGACTACAGTTGGAGGCGTGGCTTTGATTATCTTTATGTCGTCTGGGGTGAGTAACGCTCGATAACGTATAGCCGAACTTCGATATCTCAAACTCGCTTAACTCGAACTATCCGATAGTTCGACACATGAACTGTATTATTTCATCATTGGTTTAGTCAAACATACCCATATTTTAAAGTTAAAACGTGGCTAAGCCACGTTTAAACATTAATATAAGGGAATGTTCGATTTAACCGAGTTTGAGATATCGAAGTTCGACTGTAATTTATGTTAACATTTGACTACAGCGCTCTCTCTCTACAACGACACCCAATGGCAGACAACAAATATGTGCGTTGTTCGGAGGGAGTTGTTATAGGGAGGGAACTTGGTTACCATTTTTGCAAACAGCTCGAATCCAGATCAGACGCCGCGTCACGCGGCGTCTGATCTGGATTCAAGCTGTTTGTCTTTTGTCATTATGGTTTTTTTCTGTCAAAATGTCATTTATGTAAGAAAAACAGCAGACAACAATTTTAGATAGATGATGATGCATCAGTGCAAGCATAAAACATAATTTTCGTGGGAACAGCGGCGAATGTCGTTCAAAGGAGGGAGTCGTTGTTCGGAGGGCCGTTGTAGAGAGGGAACGCTACATATATAATATTCAGTGGAGAAGACGCTACTCTATCCCGTTTTTAACTCAATTGAACGCAGAAAATGCACGTTACAAACAGTTTTTAGCCCGTTCAGACGCCGAGTTACCTGGCGCCTGATCATCCCCTAAACTGTTGCACCAGTCGTTTTCTCCATTTTATTGCATTGTGTTTACATTTAATTTGGTTTTAACCCTTAATTTCTCTTGTGGGTATTTATTATCCGTTTTGACTCTTCCAGTACAGGCATTTTGAACACGTATACACTGTTGCATTTTTTATATGACAACAAAAAGAATGAAAATATAAAACTGTGCAGACCCTTATCAGAAGGCTACTATAGGAGCCCTCTGATCAGGGTCTACACTGTTTTGATATGTAATCTCTAAAGAGGGCTGTAGGGTCGAAAAAAGTTAATTAATTTCTCAAATTCATCAACTAACAGCAACTTGCCTCAACATAGAGCAAAGCATGAACTATTTATTTAAGAGGCCTTTTGGAATGTGTATTAAAAACAACCTCTTGATGTACAATGATCACACTGGTATGGCAAAACGAACGGGCTCCCGCTTAACGCTTCAGTTCTCGTTAATCTAACGTATCGGTTCCCGTTAAAAAATGGCGTCAGTTGTCAAATCGACACATACGAGTATACAAATATGATGTTTATCCTTGGATATTGCTTAAAATGTAGAACAAAGACTACTCTTACGGAGTGTCTCACACACTGATGCATGCATACGTACAATTTATATATGGGATAAATGCTTGAGATTGATGTTTAACTTGAAAAAGTTTCTACCGTTACGGCGATTTCTGAAGAAACTGATGCTCATTGACCATAACTTGTTCTGAATAGTCAACAAATCCAGCTCTTATCGACACCAAATATGTCCGTCGAGTAGTCTGAATATAATCGTCAACTGCATATAAAAATAATCCGTTTAGCTATTAAACAAATAACATTTTTGATTGTTTTTCATAACAAAGAACCACGCGCCAGTTGTGTGTACAACGAACATGCTCCAGATCAAAAGCATTGTATATAGAGGGTTTTTTCCCTAAAACTCTAGACCAATTTGAAATTAATATTTGCATCTGAAGTAGAATACCGTCTCCATTGCTATCGCCGGCAATGTTTTGTAAGTTTACTCTGTTATTTTAAAATATAAATCCCTTACTGCGACCGTTTAAATAACTCATAGTGGGCAGCCAGGGCACCCACAATTTTGGAATCCATATTGTCAACAGACGTTATGAATGAAATTAATTTTCAAGCACAGGGCATCTCGTTGCATGTATAGATAAGGAAAAGAAAGCGGATCTTCCACATGTGCCTGTTATAGCATCCCTTGAAATGTATCTTTGACCAGACCAAGAAACCAAGCACGTGAAAATATAGATCTTCATTGGCCTTGCAAATTCATTTCATACCCTCATACTACCACTACTCTACATATCCCTAATACTACCACCTCCTAACACTACTCTACCTACCCTAATACTACCACTACCTACTCCTAATACTACCTACTCCTAACACTACTCTAGCTACCCTTACCACTACTCTACCTACCCTAATATTACCACTACCTACTCCTAACACTACCACTACCTACTCCTAACACTACTCTACCTACCACTACCACTACCAACACTACCACTACCTACCCCTAACACTACCAACTCCTAACACTACCACTACCTACTCCTAACACTACTCTACCTACCCCTAATAACTCCTAACACTACTCTACCACTACCTACTCCTAACACTACTCTACCTACCCTAATATTACCACTACCTACTCCTAACACTACCTAATCCTAAGACTACTCCTAATACTCATAATACTACCACTACCTACTCCTAACACTACTCCTGACACTACTCTACTCTATCTACCCCTAATAATACCATTACTCTACACCTAACAATACTCTAACTACTCCTAACACTACCTACTCCTAACACTACTCTACCTACCCATAATACTAGCACTACCTATTCCTAATACTACCACTACCTACTCCTAACACTACCACTACATACTTCTTACACTACGCTACCTACCCCTAATACTACCACTACTTTACACCTAACACTACTCTAACTACTCCTAACACTACTCTGTCTACCCCTTATCTTAGCACTCTACTATCAATGTACTTTATCTACTTCTAACACTAAAGCTAGACAACTTCTACTACAACAACAACTACTACTACTACTACTATTACCCCTGTGGGACAGGAGTAGTGCACAGACAAGGCAAAAAGACACCAATGTAAACAAATACAAAGGCGTCGTTGACTCCCGAATGGGTGTCAGTTCAAAGAAGGCATTGTGCCATACAGTGAAATTGACCATAGATATATCACGGGGATTATATACAAGCACAGTTTTACGTTGGACAGGTCTCTGCAGAGTGAGTGAAAAAGTTATGAGACAAAAATGGCCTTAAAACTCATTTTGGTTCATTCAAGCGGACGGTTGCTTTCATGTGTGTCCTTTAAAAATAACAATCCTATTTAAATATTTATTCGTTTTTATTCTCACCTCTTTAAAGAAGTTAATATTAATAAAATTCTAAATTTGCTTTCCCAAATGTATGCAATCCAAACGGTATGTCCCTGATTTGCATATGAACAAGGTGTTATACCCCCGGGCAGCCAAAAACAGTTAAGACTGCCAAAGAGAAATCTTTCGTGTGTCTATTGTTGTGGTTTTTTAATCCCTTCACTGCCTTACCCGAGTACGATAGATCTAGTTATTTGCATGCAGTGTGATTCCTGACCAGACGCCGCGTAACTCGGTATTTGATCAGGTTCCAAACTATTTGCAACTAAGATTAAAATATAGCGTAAGAAAAAACAAAAACGTATTTCTTCATTTTGTTGCATTTCGTTTGCGTTCTGCGCTCATCTCAATAATTCAGGCCCAAATACCTAAAACAAAAACTACATTTGATAAATAAAACCAGACTTCGCGTATCGCTGCTTCTAATAATGGTCTACTGTTTGTCAATGTCCTGCTATGTTTAAAATATACTAAATGCATTTGCAAGACCCAGTGGTCTACCAAGAATTCCAAGAAGATTGGTTCATGTTTTGGTAACTAATATGATCCACAAGGTAACTTATAACCCGCAAAGGTATTTAGTGTTGAAAGAGTTAACCCCTTCACTGCCTTATCCCGAGTGCGATGGTTATTTGCAAACAGTTTGAATCCTGATCCAAACTGTTTGACACTCATTTCAATATTTCTTAAATAAAAATACCTAAAAATTAAATTTCAGAAATAAAAGCAGACGAAATTTGTTTAAAATTGATGACGTCACGGCAGTGAAGGGGTTAAATGGGTTTATGGTGCCGATGGTTACATTTTAACAGAACACGGACTTGTGTACCCTCGGCAATGTAAAATTGGGCGTCGGTTAAATTCAAATTAGCTTCAGTGAAAATATTTAAGTTTTAACTCTTTTCCTACCGTAATATCGTCTGCTTTTAAATTGACGTATGCAGACACGTCCCTAACGTCTGTTAACAATTTGGATCCCAAAAATGTGGATGCCCTGAGGATATCCAAACGTTCTCAGTAAAAGATCTATATTTTAAACCGGCGATAGCAGTGGATAAGATATTTTATTTCAGATGCAAAGGTTTATTGCAAATTGGTCTAGAGATTTTTGAGAAAAACCATCAACAATGATTTTGATCTGGAGCGTGTTCGTTGTACACACAACTGGAACGTGGTTCGTTGTAATAAAAAACAACCAAAATCTTATTTGTTTGATAACTAAACGGATTATTTTTTAAATGCAGTTGACGATTATATCCAGACTACTCGGCAGACATATTTGGTGTCGATAAGAGCTGAATTTGTCGCCTATTCAGAACAATTTATGGTCAATGAGCATCAGTTTCTTAAGAAATCGCCGTAACGGTAGAAACGTTTTCAAGTTAAACATCAATCTCAAGAATTTATCCTATAAATAAGTTTTACATATGCTTGCATCAGTGTGTGAGACACTCCGTAAGAGTAATCTTGGTCTACATTTCAAGCAATATCCAAGGACAAACATCATATCTGTATACTCACATGTGTCGATTTGACAACTGACGCCATTTTTTAACGGGAGCCGATACGTTAGATAAACGGGAACTGAAGCGTTAAGCGGGAGCCCGCTCGTTTTGCCATACCAGTATAATAATGTTCACGGAAACAACGTGCACATACATAATTGTAGTTACAAATAGACAACATTGTCTTGTACTGGTTCATGTGGTTCATGAACCTTCAAATGGATAAGTCAAGTTTTCAAATTTATTCTGCAGTAGTCCATTTTTTCTATTGAGGGTTGATTTTTGTCAATGTATTGCTTGTTGACGAACGGTGAAGACCCTGAAAGAGGGCTCTTTTTGGATCCCTCATATCGTTGTCTTAACCGTTTTATAGCACATGTGTACTTTTTACAGGCACTTTGTTTGCAAAGCACGCTTATAAATTTGCGTGACTAGGGTTCAAAGGGTCAAAACCGATTGTGATTGGTTACAATTAGGGGCATTACGCGCATGAGGACACGTGTTTAAGCCATTTGCGCCCATTAGACTCGTGCATGCTTAGGTATTGGTGTAGTCCAATTTTATTTAAAGGATGCATGGTTTAAATTTTTCATTTTCGTTTTTTTTATATTGGAATTCCTATCCACAAACAGTGTATACTCTGATCAGACGCCGCATAATGCGGCGTCTGATCAGAGTCTACACTGTTTGCCTATGTCACATACGTATATGGGTACAAATGGGTTAACATTTAGTACGCTGTACAAATGTCGTTAACAGCAATTTGCACGTTTGCAACAATTCTCAGTGTATATTGTATATTATATCATGTGATATTTGTGATATATATTATATGTCTATTTACTCTTAAAGAGCACAGTCTCTTGTAATTCTATAAAGAATGGCATGGTTTTTATTTTAGTTGTATGTCTGTACTTGTATATGTTTTGTAACCATGATGAGACTTAAATAAAAAAATAAACCAAGTGTATATTCAGCCGCATTTTCTGTAAAAAAAAAATCGAGAGTGTCCATCAGTTTGGAAACAAGACGTCGAGTGATTCGGCGTCCGATACGAATCTAGACTCGCAACATATTATTTCATTATTTTATCAAACTCGTTCAATAAATTCACTACTGAAAACACACTCATCCAATATCCTCTATTTATTGAGAAAAAAATGCCGTTTTCACCGCTGTCTCATTGTTCCGCCCAAAAAGTGTAGAAGACTTAATATGCTCTGTCGCCAAACGCTAAATATGATCATTTTATAGCTTTCTTATATCACCAGGTACCTGCAGCCCCATTGGTTGCTGCCTCCGCAATGTCTGCCCCCGCGGCCCTGGCAGCTAGCAAGATCGTCTACCCTTCATACATAGAGGAAAAGGCCCCGGTAGCCCCAGAAAAACCCACGTTACTCAGGTATGGTAAACTTGCAGTCAAAGTTCGTTAAATGAAACTAATATGTAAGGAAAACAATTTCCAAAATAGTTTCTTTTTGAAAGTGGCGATAAGTATAGGTTATATAACATGACATAGAGAAGTTGAAGTCACTGAGTGCTCAGCGCGAAACAAGTATACAGGAAAATAGTTGTTCCAAATTAACTTCGTTCACTAGCATAACGTTTCTTTCATTATAATGGAGTAATAGTTTTTTCCACGTAGATCAAATAATGATGAATTAAACCAAAACTTTATAAACTGAACCTACATGAAGGAATGACGACGTTGGATATTAAACGCATTCAACGTATTTTGTAACATAACCGACGGCGTGAGCGTTGAGTAACACCCGTTGTTTATTTCTCATATATAACTATTTGAATAACTATGCAAATGAGGTACATCTCGACGTCGTTTACTGGTGACGTCATAAGTTGCGTTTTATGCGTTCAATATCCAACGTCGTCATTCCGTCATGTAGATTCAATTTATAGATTTTTGGTGTAATAAATCAATATTAAATTTACATGAAAGTGTTTATTAAACATAATTTATTATAATAACATAAAAAGTATGCTTGTGAACGCGGTAAATTTGGAACAACATTTTTCCTGTATAGATCTATTTATTTGGTGCTTGGCATTAATTTGACCTCAAAGGCTGCGAAAAATAACTTTTCTAGGTTATTTTATAAAAAGAATATAACATTCGTGTTAATTATTATTTGGATTTATCAAACTCGTCGTTTTAGAAAATGACAAAAGCTCGGCAAAGCCTGGTTTTTATCGTTTTCTAAAAGACTCGTTTAGTAAATCCAATAAATTATGAACACTAATGTAATATCCTATATGTAATGACGTCTTAAGTACACGACGTCGTGGCATACCTCATTTGCATAGTTATATATTAAAAATAAAGAACGGGTGTTATTCAACGCTTAAACCATCTGTTATAAATGCTATAACTCATGTTACTCTTATCTCTACCTGATTGTAACCTTATCAGACGACCAATTATTCGACGCCTGGGGTTCTTTATCGTTTGCAACGGACTTCAGAGTTAAACTGTTTTAATCATTAACGCGTTTGTGTAAAAGAAAATGATGACGCATTTTCCGCCGGACTACTATGAAAAAGTCGTTCCAATTTATACAGTCATGGATATGCGCCACAAAAATACATATTATATGCTAGCAAATGGTAGCTCAAATTAGGTTTAAAGTAAAGCAACATGCGCCTTATGGTGTATTCTGCTTTGCCCTCAACCTGGTTTATATGGTCACCTGTTTTCAAAACTAGAACCAGGCTGT
Source organism: Gari tellinella (assembly GCA_922989275.2). NCBI lineage: Eukaryota > Metazoa > Mollusca > Bivalvia > Cardiida > Psammobiidae > Gari > Gari tellinella. The sequence goes on from OV277868.1 coordinate 18,708,164, forward strand.
TGGGTTAAGGGCTATACGGAAGTAACTATTAAAGCCTTTCCGACTGAAAATTTGATTTACTGTAAAACCTCTCTATTACGACCACTAAATTATGTTAATTATTAGGGTGTTTACGATAGGTGACCGCTTAAAGCAAGGTGACAGTGAAACAGAAAGCTCCTATAGGAGCTTTCTGTTTCACTGTCACCTTGCTTTAAGCTGTCACCTGTCTATTATACACTCAATTAGCCTTCGTTTTAGTGGTCGTAATAGCGAGGTTTTACTGTACTTTCTTTTTCAAGGATGCCAACTTCACTTGCTGATTCTGTAATAGTGGGCATACAACAAAGCGTTGCCGTGATTGTCCAGGTAGTGGCCTTCATTCTAACCTTTGTTATCATACTGGAGTTCCTCAACAATACACTGATGTGGTTCGGTGATAGAGTTGAAGTCCCAGGCTTCAGCATTGAGGCAAGTACAAGAAATGTCAGACAGAGTCACGTGGTTGGCTGGATATGTCCTGCCTCATACTAATATAACAAATACCGAGTTATATTGGTTTTTATATAAACAAATCAGTAAGTTTGACAACAGGATCCGTACGGTGATACGAACATGCAAAAAACACGCATATCTATGTTTACTCAACAAAGTGCTAAAATCACAAATCTTGGAACTCTTTACAAGGAGGGGATACTTTATTTTTTCACTTTTAAACAAAACTAAACGTTTGCACCATGTCAGCTATGTGAAATATTCGATGGTTTTTTATCTAAGTGGCTAACATCTTGGAATATGATCAGACGCCGGGTTTCCCGGCGTTTGATCTGGTTAAAACGGTTGCGAATGCAATCCTGTATTACAATACCGCGTTTATTTAAACGTCAGTTTCGTTTCGTTTCATTTCAACAGAAAAGATTAACGCCTTCTTGCACTGTACCTTCGAACTTCGATATTTCGAACTCGCTTAACTCGAACAAACCGATAGTTCGACACATGGAATGCATCATTTCATGCTCGGTGAAGTCGAACATACCCATATTTCAAAGTTAAAACGTGGCTAAGCCACGTTTTAACTTTGAAATACGGATATGTTCGATTTAACCAAGTTCGAGATATTGAAGTTTAACTGTATTTCATGAGATTCCAGCAAGTTATTGTCTCACTAGTCTCTCGTGCGGAACTCTCTACTATAGGATTCCCTCCCTATAACGACTCTCCGAACAACGATTCCCTCCTTACAACAAAACCAGCCCCAAACAATACGTTTATGCCTAACTCTTTTCATGACTGCAATATCGTCTGCTTGAAATTGTCGTCAGCTGTTTACCTCGATGTTACATATAAGTTGAAATTTTGAAAGCATACATATAACAACGAGTGACAAACAGCTTGATTTCAGATAAGACGCCGGGTTACGCGGTGTCTGTTCTGTAGTCAAGCTGTTTGTAAATGTAAGTCAAGTGTTAATTTCTCCCCTCCCTATAACGACTCCCCACGAACAACATCAAAATATGTGCCTCCCATTGGTCAAAGTTGTACATGTAGAGAGGGAACACTGCACTTGTACATGTAATTCTCATATTTCTCATTAATCTATTTCAGTACGCTTTTGCCTATGTTTTCTACCCATTCGCGTTTCTGATGGGTGCCCGGCTTGAGGATTGTCTCTTTATTGGAAAGCTGTTGGGGGTCAGAACATTCGGGTTAGCTATTATAGCTTATCCGAAGCTTGGACCAATAATCCAGGTCAGTATAGAGTAGCCTAAACACCAAAAGGTATCCGGTTCCATCGTAATTAAAGGTCACAGCAGGGTGTTTTTACATAAAATAATTATAACAATGTTTTCTATCAATTAATCATCTTCGCGAAAGACTAAACACGAGATTTCGTTAGAGATGTACAATGTATGTGTTAGAGGGATAACGTGTAATCAGGGAAGGCTTGAAATCCCTGAAAAAACAGGGATATCACGATAACCTTAAATATCCTAGGGAAAGGCGTACTTGTGAAGCTTTTCGTTGATTTTTTTTTTAATTTGGCAGTTACTTTTGGTTAGGGAAATTAATCTTACCCTGTATATTTAATTAAGTATGAAGGCAAGTACCACGCTATGAAATATTTTGTTAACTTTATTAACAAGACCGATGTCTTGCGTTTTAAATTGTCCTGGCTTAGATCTATATGTACTTTGTTCACTTATTGTTATTCACTTGTCCGAGAATCTTTGTATGAACGTTCATTAGACCTTGCTATTTCACGAAAGCATGATGTTTTAAACCAAATGAAATATCATGATAATACAAATATATTTGTTTAAGGGAAAAAAGGGACATTTCATCGATTCCCTAAAACGGCCAGTGATTACGTGTAATCCCTAAAATATTCAGGGATAACGTGTACATGTAATCCCTAATATTTACAATCGCCCCATTCAATTCCATTGACAAAAAGTGTGTTCATTTCATATAAAACACCAATTTTTGAGAGGGCGGGACTTGTGGAAAAGTTTCGAAGGGGAGGCGGGGCATATGCAGTTTTCATTTGCGAATAAATATTTGGAACTTGGGGCAGCAAACATTTGGCGGATTTTTTCAAAATTTGTTCTCAACCGATCTATGCCTTCCTACTAGTGGAAACCATGATTCCCGACTAATATTCTTCTTTATAAATGAGATAAATTGCAACAAAATTGACATAAGAATCTACCTTATAAACAGCGGCCTATATCTGCGTTTCTTTATGACAATAAAACCCCGATATATTTATCCTACTTTAAAATTACGTCACTTCTAATGACGTCATAAATCGGCATTTTTCGCGCCAAACTGTCAAGTTGTTGACAATGGAACTTATTTTTTCTGCTTTCGAATGTACACAGATTCAGTAAATCGGTCATGGCTGTTCCTTATAGGGTACACATTATTCGTGTTATCGACCTCTACCAATGTTCTGCCCGAAATATTACTTCGGTCTCGTTGGATATAGCCTTTACACACACAACTCGAGTGATCCGGTGCATAAGATATGCAAAGTATAGTAATATTCCGTTTTTATTGTCCTAATATTCGTTGCAGAATGGTAAAAAATACAGACAATATGTTGCTGAAAGTGCCAACAACACCTGGTCGACTGTGGGAAATGATATTTTTCTTGACAATCTGAACACAACGCTGAAAGGCGGTGTCATAGAGGTGGGTGCATCTAGAGCAACAAAGCCAAACAGGAGTGAAAAAACAGGGCTGCCATAAGTTGACATGAAAAATCCTTAGATTTCCAAAGTTGTATTTTTCAAGTGCGATTTTACGAATCGTACCTTTACCCGATAGCCTGTTTCTTGTATTGTTGGCATGGGGCTACTTAAAGCAGGCTGTAAGTAAAGCAGAATGCGCCTTAAGGCGCATTCTGCTTTACTTTCAGCCTGCTTTAAGCTACCATGTACTGGAACAAATCCGAATATTTAGGAAAAATCCGGAGAAATGGCAGCCCTGAAAAAAGATTAAGGTAGGTCATGTATGAATATGTATAACATATTCTAAAAAGTACAAAATGTAGGTCACAACACAACTTCTACCGACGTATATCTATAAATATACATCAGATGTCATATATAAACTAGAAGCACGATTTCATGAAGTACTCGATGCATAGAAGATGTAACTCCTCACAAGGTTTCTCGGTTATCAGATTTTTTTTTTTTTTTTTTTTTTTTTTTTTTTTATACTTTATTCATGAATATTACAATCACATATGTATATACACTCATCTTCAGATCAATTTCATATACACAATATTTATATATATATATTGTAATTTAAGAAAGTCACAACCTCATGTGTACAGTATGTATGTACATTCATATCAATATACATGTATATATATTGTCGTTGAAACTTTGAATGCTGTTCAATGTTTGTGTTCGATATATTCAAGAAATTGGTATTTTCCAAATTTTAAGCGCTGATGGATATGCATAGAATTTTCATCTACACTGTCTTCAGCATTCAGAGAATCAACGACAATATATTCCATTTAACAAAAAAGTGAACGTTTTTTAATATTGCACTATTCAAGAGTTGTTATGAATTTTGAAGAAAAAAAGAGAAATAAGAAAAAAAATGGAAGAGAAAAAGTATATAGATTTTTTATTCTCGGTTATCAGAAATAAATAAACGAAGTCTGTTATCTAACATTTTTAATACGTAAAACACGTTCAATTATGTATATAAACTGTATGTAATAATATGTCAGGGCTGCAATTTCTCCAGATTTTTCCTAAATCTTCGGATTTTTTTCTTGTACATGGTAGCTTAAAGCAGGCTGAAAGTAAAGCAGAAAGCGCCTTAGGGCGCATTCTGCTTTACTTTCAGCCTGCATTAAGCAGCCATGTGTCTACAAAACTAGAAACAGGCGATGGGGAAAGGGACGATTCGTAAAATCCTACTTGTAAAATGCAAATTTGGAAGTCTTAGGAATTTTTATGTCAACTTATGGCAGCCCTGGTATGTGTCTCTTTAATGTGCACACAATTCCATATCCAGTAAAATTTGTAAAAGTATATAGTCTGATACCCTGCCTAATCTTACCATTAGAGTTTTAAGCAGGTGCGCTTAAATATATATGTCTGAGCATTTATCATTGGTTGAAAATGTCATCGGAAAGTGTGGGGGTGCAATATGGAAATTAGACAACTCCGCTTAATTTTAAGGAGACCATTAAGTTTAAGAAACATAACAGGGCTGCCATAAGTTGACATGAACAATCCTAAGATTTCGAAATTTGCATTTTTCAATTGCGAATTTACGACTCGTACCTTTACCCTATAGCCTGTTTCTAGTTTTGTTGACACGTGACTACTTAAAGTAGGCTGGAAGCACAGGTACTTGACACATACTTTATTATCTATTAACCCCCCTCCCCCTTTTTAAAAAAAAAAAAGTTTTATGTCGTTCTCACGGTACAGGTTTTATTGCCCAAAATAAGGGGTAATCTAGTCTGTTTGCACATTTAACGGCCTTTACGGCTGGAACTTTCACCTAATTTCATTAGAGCAAATGCGTTTGTGTCGGAACATGACCCTCTTCACTATCAGCTATATGAAATATATACATGTGATTGGGCACGAAATTGACAAGTGAAAGACTCATTTCATTGTGATTGCCATTTTGAATCCCGGAATGAATCGAATGAACGGAGCGATCTCATTGGTCAAAATTAAACAGGTAAAGTTTCTTTTAATTTTGCATTCTATGTAAATTATATAAACCTGATAATATTTCATTTAAAGATGATTTATAATATTTGGTGAAAGTTCCAGTGGCATAGGCCGTTTATTGTGGACAAATAACAGATCACCCCCTACATGTACATTCGTTGCTATGTACCGTGAAAACGACATAAAACTTTTTGATGCACATTTTCGTTATAATTCACGTACTGTGGCGTTATTTGACGGAATTCGATGAAATAAAAAGTAGATATTGATAAATTAATCATTTCCCGAGGGTACCACAAGAGCATATCGGCGATTGAGTCTATCTTAGCATCAGTTTAAGTCGATAGTAAAGACTATAGGTGTTGAATTGCGCTGTTTACCTTGTATCTATAATAGAAGTATAGTAAAAAAAAAAATGTTTTTTTGTTTTTTTAAAAAGGGGGGTGGGTGTTAATAGATAATAGAGTATGTGTCAAGTACCTGTGGCTGGAAGTAAAGCAGAATGCGCCTTATGGCGCATTCTGCTTTACTTTTAGCCTGCTTTAAGCTACCATATTGATTCGAGTACCAAATATTCTTAGCCTGATCAGACTCCGCGTTTAAAGGTAAACCTTTTTTGCTTAATTTAACCATTTATCTACCATTTTTTCATTATTCTAGGCGAGGTCAGAGGTGATTGCCACCTACGCGCTGTGCGGGTCTGCCTCTTTCGCCGTCATGGGCCTTATAATCGGCTCATTCGGAGTACTCATACCTTATCGTCAACAGGAAATAACCGACAACATATTCCGTGCATTTGTCGTCGGGACGGTTGCAAGTTATTTGACCGCATGTTTCGCCGGTGAGTCAAAGAACTGTCAAAATTTAGCTTTATCCTGTCGAAATATAGTTTGCTTTCAAATTGTTGCTTGTAAAGTTTATCAAATTAAGATTTGTGCATTTCTAAATTGAAGAAACGTAAATTCTAGTGAAACACATTTTTTTGTTTCATGCAATTTTGATCAAAACTGCAAAAACAGGGCTTCCATAAGTTGACATTAAAAATCCTAAGATTTCAAAATTTGCATTTTACAAGTGCGATTTTACGAATCGTACCTTTACCCCATAGCCTTTTTCTTGTTTTGTTGACATGCGACCACTTAAAGCAGGCTGTAAGTAAAGCAGAATGCGTCTAAGGGCGCATTCTGCTTTACTTTCAGCCTGCTTAAACTACCATGTACTGGGGAAAAATCCGGAGATTTAGGAAAAATCCGGAGAAATGGCAGCCCTGCAAAAAGAACTGATAAGTCGTGATCGACAGGGTAAGGGTTATAAAATTCATATCTTGATTTTTGCAATATCATTAAATAAGGTCCTTCTAAATACCCCAACCTACCCCAAACCACACAAAACCTCGCCAAACCTCCCTAAACAACTTTTATTTCTTCATTTCAAATCTATTAAAGCTTGTAAATGGCGGGTTTAAGCTAAAATAATGGAAAAAATGTTAAATTAAATTTACAAAATCTAAGCCTAAAATCTACGATGTTTTTCATTTCAAATGGAGCAACTCGTACAAAACTTAAGATAGCTATACACAGATACTTCTAGATATTAACCCATTATCCAATAACCTATTCCTGGTTTTGGAGACAGGTATCAACTTAAAGCAGGTTGAAAGTAAAGCAGAATGCGCCTTTTTAAAAGTTGTCTGGGGAGGTTTTGGAGAGGTAGTTGTTTTAGACGGGCTGTATTAAATATACAGTGGAGAAGGCGTTGTTACTTCCCATTTAAACGGAAACGAAACGCAAACGCATTGCAATAAAATGTAAAAAATGACAATTTGTTGACAATTCTGTTTTCATCTAAGTGGCACACAGCTTTGGAACTAGATCAGACGCCGGGTTACCCGGAATCTGATCTGGCTCCAAACTGTTTGCAATGAAATACTTGTTTACAAAGGTCCAAAACAAATCCACCGTGTTCCATCCCGTATTGAACTACCACCTGTATAAAGAACCATGTTGCAGAAATTTTAAAGGGACGTTCATCCAATGCCAGGGGCCCGTTTTACTAAACAGCTTACGCAAAAATGTTGCGTAAGTCAAAATCGTTTAACTTTAATTTTTCTATCATAAACGTTTGCAAACAGCAAATAGCCAGATCAGAGGACGCGCTACATGTAAAAGCGCGTCCTCTGATCTGGCTATTTGCTGTTTGTAGCAAATGATAATAAAAAATATAAATTAAAATTTAAAATTTTGACTTTCGCAAAAAATTTGCGTAAGTAGCTTAGTAAAACGGGCCCCTGATATTTAACGAAGGTCAACGATTTATTAAACGGCTGTCCCTCGATGCGCGTTGGCCAATATCATTTACTGATATAAAATGTAGCGGGCAGAGAAGTTTCAGGGCAATCGTCCAATTTGGCACACAACTTTCTTCAGCTTTTAAGTTGAGTCTGAGGTCGTTCTCAAGCCTTTGATTGGTCAAATTTGAGCTTTTTCTCAGCAAAAGCTTAAACCAGACCAATCAAATGCTTGAGAACGATATCAGACTAAACTCAGACACTTAATTACCTGGAGGCATGTGTGCAATAGACATAAGGTTTTTAGCATAGGGACCTTGAACAAAAAAATGTATTCAATTAAATATATACATGTAGTCATATACTGTATTTAGAATTTAATACATTTGATTGATCAATGTCCCTATGATTTTAAGCTAAAAAAAGGTTTATTGGGAAATAATAACAGCTTCTGCACTGTATCATATGTTCAAAACATCTTTGTTCCAAAGTATTTTCCGATTTTTCTGACCTGTCAGAGTTATTTTTAGAATAGAATAGTTAATAATGGTAAATAGGTAAGCAAGGTAACATCGAATATGTAATCGTACACTTTCCTAAAACTAGTATTTCCATTGCAAACAGGTTGGAGTACCCGGCGTCTGATCAGGCTCCAACCTGTTTGCTACTCAGATTAAAAATATAGTTAAAATTTCTGAAAGTTTGCGTTTGTGTTTAAACTGGAAAGAATAATATATCCTCTACTATACATTACGCACAAAAATTACAGCCATCCGTATCTCTAACTAGGGTAGAGAAAACTCATCCTTTTGAAAGTTTTAGAATGTTCCAATCTAAAAATAACTCTGACAGGTCAGAAGAAAACACTAATACCTGTATAGTTTCCGAGACCGTATTTTAATTGCTCATTTTCTTTTTTTTCAGGTTTACTATTTGAAGAAGGAATTGGATACTCGTAAAATAATGTGCAATAGAATTCGTGTTTTATTCTGCTCAAGTCAGTGCATCTGTGCTTGGTGTATAATAGAAACGACGTTTGTCTTTCCTTTATGCCTTAAAACTTTTTTTCCTTGCAAATAGTTTCGAGCCAGAAAAGATGATGGATAACCCAGCATCTAATCTGGCTCTAATCTCTTTTTCACTCAGTTTTGAAAGAATGTCCAACATTATTTTGAAATTGCTGTTTGAAAATAAAATCATGCGACTATTGATTTAAAAAAAATGCAATTTCCGCATTTTATCGCATTGCTTTTTCTTTTGCATTTAATTTGGAAAGATTAATTTCATCTCTACTGTAATTGTCACCATTTTAATTATATATGATTTGTCTATATTCTGTGAAATATTCAAGGCTTAACTATTTATTATGTTTGATAGTTTCGTCTTATTAAATAATGTACCCACACTAATATAGTTCCAGTTTTTTATTGACAATCACCATACATCGATGTCTTTAATTTAAACATATTTTAGTCATATTAACGTACAATACATGTCAATACATATCATAGTACAAAAGGATTAAGTCGAAATCATAATGCTTATGGAGGCCTCAACACTGATATTTTACACAGGTGGAACAAATGCTGTACTAAGGTACACCATTTGCTCCACCTGTGTAAAATATCAGTATAAACATCTCCCCATCACAGCCACCTAAACTATTCCAGTTGGTAGTTTAACCCATGTGTGACATCGATCCCATATATGGGGCATAGGCAAACAGTGAAAACTCTGATCAGACGCCGCAGTATGCGGCGTCTGATCAGATTTTACACTGTTTGCTGATAGGAATTTCAATATAAAACAAAATGAAAATGAAAATTTTGACCAGGCATCCCATAAATAAAAAAAATGGACTAATCTAATGTATAAAACATGGAAGTATCCACTGGACGCAAATGGTTTAAAGGGCAGCGCGGAAGTCTCAGAGGTAGATGAAAGCAAAGCGGAAGACCTTTGGTCATTTACAAAACAAATATAGGAGTACAGTGGAGAAGACGCTAAACTTTCCCAATAAACGCGCTTACGCTAAAACAATTACATTACAGTGGTCCCTCTCTACAACGGCCCTCCCAACAACGACTCTCTCCTTACAACGACACTCGCCGTTATTCTCTCAACGGGATTAATAGAATCAAGCACGGCTTTTGGTAAAGACGGGGAATTCTATACACGAGGTTTGTCTGTTCCCAGTCGGAAACGAGCTTTAGCGAGTTTCCGACAGGAACAGACAAACCGAGGGTATAGAATCCCCCGTCTTTACCAAAAGCCGTGCTTGATTATTTTTCTCGCTTAAAATTACCGTTAAAACGAGTTAATTAAAGGAATTGTAAAGACCTACATTTTATCCGAATCACACATTCCATATCCAATAGCAACAAACAGCTGTTTAAAAGTCGCGCTATTTCAACTTGGCTTTAACATTTATTTGTACACACGTTTTAAGAAGAAAACATGTCCCATTTTAGATCACAACTCAGAAATACAAACGTTTTTATTGAAGCCAAGCGATTTTGAATAGTAAAAGTTATCAAAACGTCCATTTCTTCCTTTATATGCGTTCTACTTTCAAGCCATAACAACAACCGACGTCAACGACGTCATATAAGAACGTGACATTACGCGTATACTCGATCATGTGAAACAATCAACAACAACAACATAAATTATGGTTTAAACATCGGATCATTGAATTGTCGAAAGCCACAGAAAACTGTAGAGTCTACTGTAAAATTATCGATTTCATTTCTCTCTATACGTAGTTTGTGGTCCATTTAAGTTTTAGGGAATTTCTGTAAGAGTAACGTCCCTTTCCCTTGCTTTGAGCCAATCGGGCGGAAGGATACCGTACCAGACAAGGTTTGCCGCACTGCTATTTATAGTAACAAAATGTGGTCTAGCACCCCTGAAAAGCGAGAAAATTGAGTCTAACTCTTTTTCTGCTGCAATATCGTTTGCTTAAGATTGTCGTCTTCTGTTTTCTCTCAGAGTTGCATATACGTGGAGATTTTGAAAGGATACATAGACATAGACATAGACAAATTTTATTTTACGTCGGATAGGTTTAACAAAATAACATAAGCCCTGTAGGGCTTTTACTCCGACAAACATAGGTAAACGTTATAATAAACAAATAACAAATAAAACAGATTTAAACAGGATCACAGGCATGCATGCAAATAAATACAGTAGGCAAATTGGTCAAAGCATGTTAAAAATAAATAAATAAAATATTTACCATATATTGACCAGTAACAAAGAGCTTGCATCCTGATCTGGATTCAAGCTGTTTGCAAATGTAAGCCAATTTTTAATTGTCCCTCTCTATAACGACTCCCTCCGAACAACACACACAATGTTTGTCTCCCATTGGATGTCGTTGTAGAGAGGGAGCACTGTACTTCCATTGCAAACAGCTTGGAGCTAAATCATCAGTCGCCGGGTATTCCAGCGTCTGATCAGGCTCCAAACTGGTTGTCACTAATGTCAGTATGAATAGTCAGAGTTGTCAAAAAGCTGACATTTTCCACATTTTAATGCCATGCGTTTGCGTTTAAACGGGAAAGAATCACGTCTCCATTGTACCAGAATAAAACTGTAGCAGCGGACAAGACATCACTATTTCTCTCTCAAACGCAACTAGAATAAAAAACAAAATGATAAAAATTGACAGAGTTTTAAACATTCTATTGTTTATATCTAATTGAGCGGAAATCAGCTCGAAGCCAGATCATAGACCAAGTCACTTGGGGACTGATCGGTTTTATCTGAAAATTTGACGCTCAAATAAAGAAAATGTTATCATTTTAAAACATTCTTCATTTTATTACAATGGGTTCCCATTTAGTTCGTATTTACCATAAAACCGTTCTATTACACCCACTAAATTGTGTTAAATATGTGGTGTTTACGAAAGGTGATTGCCTAAAGCTCATTCAGGAGCTTTCTGTTGTACGTTCATCTTGATTTAAGCCATCTTCTGTGTTTTATGAAATCTATTAGCCATTTTAGTTGTCGTTATAAAGAGGTATTACTATAGGAATGTATAAGTATATTATAAATGGTTTCAATGGTCGAGACGTTATATTTACCAAAATTAAAAGAAGTATAAATGATCTCCAAGATGTATTGGTCATTTAAAGACATTGTAAATCAAATCAACGGAGCAAGCAGTTGTGTGGATCTGTCAAAAGTATGTTGTTTTCTAGTCAGAGTTGGCACAGCTAAGAAATTTTTATTCTGTTACGCTAAACGTGTTTGTGAAAAGACAATAAGTGAATCGGAAACGGTTTGTCGTCTGGTTAGACTCTAAACCGTTTTTCACTCAGAATTAAAGAAATAACTAACTTCTTTTTATTAAATTTATAATTGTTTCTAAATTTTACTCCACTGTGTGTGCTTTTCATTGATTTAATTCATTGTTTGCATACTAAAGGACGTTGGACATCGATATAGACCGATTTATTTCAACTGACAGGGCGGAGCTAACATTTGGCAAAGATAAATTAATTTGCATTTGATTTTAGGGGTGACAGGTATAATTCCGTATTAAATGGTTATTTTCCGATACTTTCAACATGAAGAAACACATGGGCGTGCAGCCATATCCACGTGAAAACGGTGTGTACAGTGCTCCCTCTCTAAAACGACACCCAATGGAAGACAAAGATTACGTGTGTTGTGCGGAGGCAGTTGTTATAGGGAGAAGAAATTTAGATTTGGTTTACATTTGCAAACAGCTTGAATCCAGATCAGACACCGCGTAACGCGGCGTCTGATCTGCATTCAAGCTGTTTGTCATTCTTCATTATATTCCTTCCGTCAAATGTCCACTTATATGTTATATTGAGAAATAAAACCGACTTGCGAGAACGGTAAATTTTGATTATAAAAGAGCGTGCTGCCGCCCCTAAAGTTGAAATGCAATGGTCCGCATCGAAACTCCGCCCTGGCAGGTCAATAAAATTGGTCTATACTTGAACACGCTACTGATAGGTGTGTATCACAATATTACACCGTTTGTCATGTTAGAAGGTATTGCACTAGCAGGACGTCGTTTTTCTTGATACAGTGGGGAGGACGTTAATAATTCCCGTTAAACCCATTCCCCTACTAAGTAGACCTTTTAACGCCTTTGAGTTACTCCTCTACTGAAGAAAGAAAATCTTATTTATACGTTACAAGTACAGTGGTAAATACGCTATTCCTACCCACTCTACGCGTTTCTTACGCTTTCGTTAACCGTTCACTATGCGTTTATTATCCGTTTCGTTAAACGGCTTTCCTAGCCGTTTCTTTACGCGTTTCTTTACGCGTTTAAAAGAGCCCGGATGAAAGGGTCATCACTTAGCCGACGGTCCCCTTAACATCAGCGGTTTACACATACACTTTATGACATGTGTATTACAGAACATTAGGTGGTCATCGCCGATAACATTGCTATCTTTAATTGGCAATACACTGTTAATCCCCCGATATCTGAGTGGCATGTATAGGCGGGTTACATACATAGATTGGTTACAGGCGGGTGGTACGTGCCTGTCGATAAGATCCGAAATCTCCGCGTGAAACGGATACCTGAAGCACCAATCGCAGCATCTCTGGTATAATCGTTTATTAACGCGTTTAAACTGGTTAAGATCGTTAGGCGTTAACAGTTCGTTAAGCGTTCGTTAACCGATCACTATGCGTTTCTTACGCATAGATTAACGCGTAAATGGGTAGGAATAGCGTATTTACCACTGTATGAATCATAAGATATATGTTCTATTTTTTAGCAGATGGTAGCTTAAGGCAGGCTGAAAGTAGAGCAGAATTCGCCTTAAGACGCATTCTGCTTTACTTTCAACCTGCTTTAAGTTGTCATCTGTCTACAAAACTGGAAACATGCTATTGGGTAAAGGGTTAAACTTAACGCAAGTACAAAGCAATATAAATGTTGACAATAATAGGGTTTTGGAAAAACACTGAAATTTAATGTCTGTCTAAGTGACAAACAGCCTTGAGCCTAATCAGACGCCTTACGCGGCGTCTCATCAGACCACAAGAAGTATGACACCCTGACCCTGTTTTAAAAAGAAATTTAGAAAATTCTATTTTTAGAACAATAACAGAAGACAATTGTTGCAGACGAAAAATAAACGTAGCATGCAAAGAGTTATTAAAGACGTGTGGCAATTTTAATTTCGTACAAGTAACTTCGCTTTCTAAAACCCTCAGTGAATATTCATGTTTATTATCAAACATGAACCACTTATTCACGACGCATGAGATTCTTATTCATTCCTAAAGCAGTTTCGTCATTTTAATTTTCATAAAACGAACGTAAAACTGTTATTCTAACATGACACGCGTTTTGGTCACTATAAAAATAGAACAAGCTCATCGTGGTATACCTGAGACGTTTTACAACGCTCTTCTCTACCCCGCTCCTCCCGCGGCTATATGACATGACGTGACCTCGTGCATTCATAAGTTATGTTTTTGAAATTTCTTACGTTATTCATATAGCCCGTAAAGACCATATACTTTTAACCAGTGATGTAACTGTAATTTTCCCATTCTTCTGTCTTGTTTCATGTAATGTTCGTTCTATGCCAGATTGTGGATCGGTAAATGTAAATTTGCTGTTGGGTGTTAGATTCTTGTAATGCCGCGGGAAAAAGTTATTCGGTCGAAAAACTGCATCCGCTGAGGAAATAGGTACGGAACATTTGATTTCCTGTCTAATGAATTTCTTTAAATCTGGTCATGTTAGAATCGAAATAATCTATGTTCTACCGTTGTGAAACGGTATTTTACAACGGTCGGTCGTTGTGGTGCGCAGGAATTGACCACTCAGGCCTCAGGCCCTGCGCACCACAACTCCCAACCGTTGTAAAATACCGTTTTACAACGGTAGAACATAGATTATTTCTTAAATAATACTAATGCATACCCTGAGTACAAGGGTTATTTGCAAACAGCTTGATCCTGATCAGACACCGCAAAGGAAAAAACTCATTACAATAAGGCGTGTTACCCTCGGATTAGTAATTCAATTGTTCAGACATAGAATTTTTAAATAAAATTTCACAATAACTTTCCAAGTTATTGATTTGAAACTTTGACAACTTGGTATGTTTCGAAATATAAATTCATTACAACAAGGCAGGTACAGTTGAGAAAAAGTTATTCTTTCCCAATTAACGTCCACGCTAAAACTGTAATTTAGAATGCATTAAAGACAGTGTAACCCGGCGTCTGATCAGGCTCCAAACTATTTGCCACTCAGGGTAAAACAAATACTCAGAAATATTAAAAAGTTGTTATTTTATACTTTTTTGTGCTTTGAGTTTAAACGGGAAAGAATAACGTTTTCTCCACTGTAACCCTAGGAGTTATTGTCCTCGTTTTGCCTTACAATTTACTTTAAATGTAATTTCTCATTGTCTTCCAAAGGTATTTACTTTAAACTTGCAATACTTATTCACTATCAAAAGAGTTATTTTTTACAAGAAGTCAGCTAACCCTGTGATTATTTTTGTAGATTTAGTACCCTTATTTGGCTTAGAGTTTTTTTTAAATGAAATGCAGATGCAGATACGTATATCAATTATTTTACATTAAAAACAGATTTATTAAAACCTTGCATAGTATTATTTTCTTTCAAAACATATCACCCAAGTGTCAAACGATTAGGGTCCATCTCGGACACTGAGTTACTCGGCGTCTGATCTTGACCCAAACAGTTTGCAACAATTCTCACAAATTCACAAACGTCAGGTAGAATGTTAACGCTTATCATCCTAAATTGTCGTCTGCTTCAAATATATCGTCTGCGATAAAACAAAATTAGTTGTATGCTTTTTTAACCAAAGAAAGGTTTGATATGAGTGACAAACAGTTTGGGTCAAGATCAGATGCCGCGTTACGCGGCATCTGATGTTGATCGGAACTGTTTGCGAATGGTAGCCAAGTTGCGCTTTACATGATATTCTATCGGCTCCATGCCCCGCATGAGCCCCACAGAGAGAAACACGTGGCTTATCACCCATTTTGGTCAGGTCATAACACGGTAATCACCCAAAGGTATAGGATGGTCAAACTAGGGAGACATTTCAGTTATAATTTCCACAATTAAGTTTCACTGTGTTTATTTCATGTTAATCATTAGCGGTATGATGTACACAATAAATGATCTTGTCACGTAAAGCTGTTGACCTTTTTGAAGCACGTGGTCTAATGTTCGGTTTAACATTTTCACTCATAGAGAATGAATCATGGGTGGCATTTCGGGTATTTTTCAAGATACATGTACAGGCATAAAGCAGACTGAAAGTAATGCAGAATGCTTCTTTAGAAGCATTCTGATTTACTTTCAACATGATTTAAGTTGTCACCAGTCCTGTCATCAAAATTAGAAACAGGCTATGGAGCAAATCAACCTGATACAGTTCGAGTTTCCAATGAAGTCCAGCATATTTTGAACTTTTTTGGTTCAGTGTATTATGTAATTTATTGGGAGAAAATGTGACATTTGAAAGTCCAAATAAATGCATTTAAGTGATTTGAAATCCATATTTGGCTATTTCGGTTTTGGTTTTTTTTGTCAATGTATTGAAATAGGACAATCAGTGCAAACATTGATCTAGGTATACATTGTTTGCAAAGGACAAGTGTACACTGTAGAGGTGAACTGTTTGTAAAGGATGTGCATACATGTACATTCCGCTAGAACTCAGTGGGTTACGCAAGCTGAAAGTAAAGCAAGCATCTTTTCATTTAATTTGCTTCAAGTAAACATCTTTAAACGCAGAAAACAACATCAACTAAGAATGACATGGTGAAGTATTTCAGCATGGGTCCAAGGTTACAAAGATTTTCAGTTGAGTCTAAAGTCGTTCTAAAGCATTTGATTGGTCAGATTTGAGCCAAGGCTCAAATCTAATCAATCAAATGCTTGAGAACACACTCAGACTCAGCTCAAAATCGTTAATAACCTTGGACCCAGACTAGTTTTTCTTCTAACTTTGACCAGAAATAACCCTTTCATCACTTTCGGTGGAAACCTTATTCTTTCACTATAAACGCGTTTTCGCTAAAACTATATTTTCAATTGCAAACAGTTTGGAGACAGATCAGACGCCGGGTAACCCTGCGTTTTATCTGGCTCCAAACTGTTTGCCACCAAAATTAAAATGAGTCGTCAACATTTCAAATCGTTGTCATTTTCTCCGTTTCAGAACAATGCGTTTGCGTGTATGAGGGAAAGAATAACGTTTTCTTTACTGTAAGACCTTAAACTTAAAAACGAACTCTGTGCTCAAAACTCATTTTTCAGCTCAAAGCACTTTAAGCCAAACATTTCATTTATAGCTCGTATTGAATACATAATTCTACTGTAAACATGTATCCAGGTGTGGCAACTAAAATCAAAGAAAGCGTGTTTTGTAAAACCTAGAGCCTCTAATCGAAATCGAGTTTTGAGCACAGAGTTCGTTTTAAGTTTTATAACCGCGGGGCCTGTACTCATAAAATACCTTGACAACAATTTGAAATCCGTTTGTTTCTCAGATAATTTCTAGTTTCTGCGGCTTAAATGAGTTTAATATAGAGTCAAGTCTCCTGTCACAAGTTACTCAAATCTACAGTAGATACTAACCTCCTTCCTGACATATGGACTTAGGTTGGTTCAGAAATCGAACTGTTTGAAAATGTTAATGATGCTAGGAGGAGCCTAAATTGCCTAGTGGTATAGTCCATGTCACTTAGATCACTTAGCCCCATACCGCTGTGGGTTCGAATCCTGGTCTGGGCATTCGAATTGATCAGGTGGGGAAGCTTTCCAGCTGGTTTGCGGAGGTCATCGGTTCTACCAAATTGCCGAGTTGTGCCTGAATGTTCAGTGCATAAAGTGCTCCTTGGGGCCTTCCTCCGCCTGTAATTAGCTGGACGTCGCTATATGACTGGAATACTGTTAAAAGCGACGTAAAATCATAACAAATCAAATCCAGTGCGAACGGTAAGTCAGGTTACATGTTCAACCTTCCGCATGCGGCGGGCAAATTTGTATTAACTATTGGCAAGCAGTTTGGATCCAGATGAGACGCCGAGTAACTCGGCGTCTCATCTGGATTCAAACAGTTTGACACTCAGATTATATTTTCTGAAACAAAATGCCTTAAATGTTAAGAATCGTTACAGACGACAAACAATTTGCAGACGACAATTACATATCAGGCAGAAGATAAACAAACAACAGCTTTTGGCACAGGATATGGAAAACTAATTGTCATGTCACCAAGACCTGTTGACCACCGTGACGCGTGACCATGTATTTAAATGGTCAGTCCAGACTCCTTATACCTCATTGTAACAGACCGTCGTGGCTAGGACAGGTACTTTGGTTGTCCAGTTGCTGTTGTAAAAAGGTAAATATCACTTTTTGTTATCTTGTCGCGCACCGAGCATTTCCCCCATTTTAACAGAACAGTGACCCGTTTCATAATACTTCGTACGACAAAACGGTCGTAAGTCGAAACTTTAAAATACATTTAATTTCTGATTTCTCTATCTCATAATGTCTTGTGACATCTATTTGAGACTATTTGTAATCGTCTTTTCAAGACGAATCCACGATTCCAAACAGATGTCAAAAGACAGGATTAGATGGAGAAATAAATAATTATTGAAACTTTTATAAATTAAATATGACTTACGACTTGTCGTACGAAGTTTTATGAAATTATATAATTAACCATTTCATTACCACTGAAAAATCGTAACTATTCTAATTCTAAAAGTGTGGAACACCAATTAATCAGTGTTTTACACTGGACATCCAACAGAACCAGAGAACTCTGTCGATTATAAAAAAGGGCATCGCGTCTGGGATTTCTGTATCCACTCTCCTATCTCTGGGACGTTAACAAACACCAAACCAAACAAACTGGAGTCTCCGAAGACGACCGCGTTAATCAACGTTTGATCAATCCCCAAACTGTTTGATATGGAAATACATTCTGGACTTTAACCCCTTCACTACATTACCCCGAATGTAATGGTTAATTTCAAACAGTGTGGATACTCATCAGACGCCGTTTAACACTTATTTCAATATCAAAAATACCTAAAATTTAAATTGGAGAAATAAATGCCGACAATTTTTATCTAAAATTGATGTCGCCATGACAGTGAAGGGGTTACCTTATCCAACACTGAAACTTCAAATGAACAATTCCAGGGTCTAGATAAGTCTAGTCCATTCTTTATTATTTAGGTGTGGTTGTTTTTTAAATATATTGCAAAATGACAACATGTTGACTCTGATCAGAGGGTTCCTGTTGTTCTTCTGCTTTAAATAACGTTTTTTTTTTGTTTTTGTTTTTTTTTTTGGGGGGGGGGGGGGGGGGGGGTTAATTCGCTGTTTCGTCCGGGGTGTCATTTGATATAAGCATTTAGTATTTATAACATTTTGTGTTCATTATTATAATGTTGATTAATCTTGTTCTATAACTTTGTAGACTCGTCATGAAGTCAAATTTATCGACAGCTATTGTGTGTCTTGTGGTCGTATTAATGGTAGTTGACCATGGAGTTGCTACTTCACCGAGACGTAAGTACAATTTAGTAAAGCCAGGGTCCAAGATTATAAAGCGTTTTAGCTGAGTCTGAGTGTGTTCTCAAGCATTTGGTTGGTCAGATTTGAGCCTAGGCTCAAATCTGACCAATCAAATGCTTGAGAACGACTTTAGACTCAACTGAAAAGCTTTATAACCTTGGACCCTGGCTAATCCGACACCTTGCTAATCCAGAAACCTGCATTATCCGACAATGATTTACGGACCCAAATGTCGAATGGCATACAGTCGAGTCGATGTTCGTTTAAGTCGAGCTAACCCGCATTTCTTTTGATGAACTTCTATATATCAAGCTCGCTTAAGTGGAACATACCCGTATTTCAAAGTTAAAGCGTGGCCGTACCACGTTTTAACTTTGAAATACGGATGTGTTCCATATAGGCGAGTTTGTAATATCAAAGTTCACCTGTATATGTATATAGAGGATACACTGTTATTCTTTCCCACTTACCACGTTTCAAACGCGTTTAGCGTTTATGCGTTTACATGCTCATATAAACGAGTTTACTTCGTTTTTAAACGCAAGGGAGATCATCCATGTCGGTCAGATTTTCCAATACAGAACTTATTCCTTATTTCAACAAAAATAGCGTTTATCCATCTTTTACTTACATCTGGGCTAATTTTGACCAATGTACAGTAGTTACCTGTCGTTATACATTGTTCAGGAACAATATCTACCAGTTTTTAGCTCACCTGAGCACAAAGTGCTCAAGATAAGCTATTGTAAAGTCTTTGCCCGGCGTCCGTCGTCGTGCGTCGCGCGTTGTGCGTCGTTCGTCGTGTGTCAACAGTTTCTTTAAACATCTTCTTCTTCTTAACCATTTGCCTGATTGCAACCAAACTTCACAGGAATGTTCCTTAGGTCAAGGTCTTTCAAAGTTGTTCAAAGAATTAGAAGCAATGCAGTACTCTGGTTGCCATGGCTACCAAAGTGAAAAATAAGGAAATCTTAAAAAATCTTCTTGTCAAAAACTACAAGGGCCAGAGCTTATATTTTTGGAGTATATTATCATCTATAGGTCCTCTGTCAAGATTGTTCAAATTTTGCCCCTGTGGTCAAAATTGGCTCCGCCCCGGGGGTCACTATTTTACATATATTAGTTATATAGTAAATGTTCAAACATCTTTTTCTCTGAAACCAATATTGTCAGAGCTTTGATATTGTGCATGGTGTAACTTCCAGAGGACCTTCACATATATTGTTGAATTGGTCCCGGTATGTTGCATATCTGGGTCACCAAAGCTAAAAATTGATTATTTCATTGAAAACTTCAAAAATCTTCTTGTTTGTCTGAAACCATAAAATTACACAGAGCTTAGATATTTAGCACATAGCATCCTATACAGGCCCCCCATCAAAGTTGTTCAAATTTTACCCTGTGGTTAAAATTGGCCCCGCCCCGGGGGTCACCGTTTTACAAAGAGTTATATAGTGAAAAGTTCAAACATCTTTTTCTCTGAAACCAATATGGCCAGACCTTTGATATTTGGCATGGTGTAACTTCCAGAGGTCCTTCACAATATATTGTTGGATTGGTTCCGGTCTATTACATATCTGGGTCAACGTAGCTAAAAATAGATATTTTCAATGAAAACTTCAAAAATATTCTTGTCTGATGCCTTAATACACTGAGTTTAGATATTTGGCACGTATCAGCATCTATATGTCCTTTATCAAGATTGTTCAAATTTTGCCCCTTGGGTCAAAATTTGCCCCGCCCGGGGTCACTGTTTTACATAGAGTTATACAGTGAAATATTCAAACATCTTTTTTCTCTGAAACCAATATGGTAAGAACTTTCATAGTTGGCATGATGTAACTTCCAGAGGTTCTTCACACACATTGTTAAATTGGTTCCAGCCTGTTGCATATCTGGGTCACCGGAGCTAAAAATATATCATTTCAATGAAAACTTAAAAAATATTCTTGAAACCACTTAACGCAACTTTTAGTGTCACCATGGTCAGGTGAGTGATCAAGGGCCATTCTGGCCCTTTTGTTTTTGTTAAACTTATTCAGCTTCATTTCTTTCACTTAAACGTGTTATAAAATTTGATTCAACCTAAAATCCAGCAGATTTTTAGCTGCTGAATATGTGTCATCTGCTTTACTTTTCGTAATTAAAAATCCTTTGATGATTTATAAATCATAATTTCTGCGCTGTAAGATCCAGATCAGAATACCGGAAGAAATATATTATTTGAATTCTACACGTACCTTCTGCAAAATAAATCCATATAGTCCTTTAAATGACACACTGTACCCACTTTAGCCCGAAGCTGCATGTACGATGGCCAGTCATGAGTAGCATCCCTATTAACTTAGTTTCAATACAAACGGGGTAGATTGCGCAATACAGTCTCCCCGCTGGGATTTACTCGCTCCGTAGTTGAAGAACAGTAACTAACTGCATAAGTGGTGCAATTTATACCGGTTCATAGCAGGGAGGATATTTCCAAACCGTATCATTGATTGGAGCTAAATCAGACGCCGAGTTACTAAACATGACTGAAATGTCAATTGTTGGTGACTGAATACCTTTCGTGGGTTTTATTTTTCAATCGTATAATTGATCGGTCACGATAATAACAAAGGGTTGCCGATTGAAACGCATTTATAAACGGAAAATCCCCTTATAAACGCACAATCCACTTAAAAACGCTCAAACGCGTTTATCGTTTAGTTTGCGTATCGTTTGCGCATCGTTCGCACATGCGTAATCATAAATGGGAAAGAATAACAGTGTCTTCACTGTATCTTATAACCTCCTTTAACCGATACACTGCTGTATCCGACATCACCTGTAGTTGGTACCGGATAAGGCAAGTTAAACTATACCATAAAAACAACCCTTGACCAATCAAGCATTTGTTTATGGTCGATTATGTTTCATTAAGCGCTTAATATAATATAATATAATTAACCAGTAGCCAAAGAGTAGCGACTGAATTCAACTTTTTATATTCAACTTGAATGTTGCACAACGCAAAAACATGAGCAAGCGTATACGCCAACTTAAATTACTACTGTAAGTAAAACAGGCGTGTCCATTGAAACAGTTTGTCGTCGGTTTTTATTTCTCAAATTTAGAATTTAGGTTTTTTGACTTAATAAATATTGAAAAGAGTGGCAAACAGTTTGAATCCTGATCAGACGCCGCGTTACGTCTGATCAGGATGTAAACTCTTTGTAAATAACCGTTGTACTCAGAGTAAGGCAGAGAATGGGTTAAAGAAGGTGTTTGATTTGAAATTATATTGAGTGTATAAAACTATGCTTTCTATTTATAGTCGACCCCTCTTGTTGGGAGCCAGTTGGTCGAACAGGGGTCTGTAAAAATCGGAGAAATGCTTGGACCTATGATAGATCCGAGGGTCGCTGTGTTAAAACAAAAGCATGTACCTCTGACGTCGTCCCTGAAAAGAACCTCTTCCCTACAGCACAGGGCTGTCATCTATACTGTAACATGATTTACGAATAAAGAATAAATCAACGAAAAAAGTGTGTTAATGTTTATATTGCAAATGCCAGGGCCCAAGGTTATAAAGAGTTTGAGTTGAGTCTAAAGTCGTTCTCAAACATTTGATAGATCAGATTTGAACTGACCAATCAAATGTTTGAGAACAAACTCTGACTCGACTCTTGAAAACGCTTTTTAACCTTGGACCCAGTCGCTGTGTCCAAAACTAACAGAAAGACCCATGTTTTTCATAACTGATTTAATTCTCATTCAGATCGTCAAATCAGTTGCTGCTATGGTAAAATCTGCTTGTTCCTGAAAAGGACCTCTTCCCCACTGCACATGGCTGTCATCGATACTGCAACATGATTTACGAATAAAGCAGGGCTACCATAAGTTGACATGAAAAATCCTAAGATTTCCAAACTTGCATTTTTCAAGTGCGATTTAACAAATCGTACCTTTACCTATTAGCCTTTTTCTTGTTTGTTGACATGCGACTACTTAAAGCAGGCTGTAAGTAAAGCAGAATGCGCCTTAGGGCGCATTCTGCTTTACTCTCAGTCTGCTTTAAGCTACTATGTACTGGGAAAAATCCGGAGATTTAAGAAAAATCCGGAGCATGCCTGATAAAGAATGAATAAAAGAAAAACGTGTATTAATGTTTATATTGCAAATACCAGGACCCAAGGTTCATTATTAAAACAGCACGATTGTCTTTTTCTCCAAAATGTACTTTTTTATTTTATTTTATTGCAAATAGATTTGATCAATGTAAGATGCCTTGCAAAGAACGCTGTGCATAATTCTCTGTATTAACTCATTGAGCCCTAGTGACGCATATATGCGTCCTTTACCAAAAGTGTACATATGAAGAGTACACTTGTCCTATGCAAACAGTGAAGTCTCTGATCAGAGGACTCCTGCATATGAAGAGTACACTTGTCCTATACAAACACTGTTTGTAATTTTGCAATCTATTATCTAGAACAACCCTAAATAGTTTAAAATGGACCAGTCTTTATTGCAAACTAGAACCGTCCATTGGAAAGTTCAGGGGATAATGAGTTAAGATGCATTTGTGTTTGATGTTTCTTTCCTTTCCTTTTGTTAAAACGAAGAGAAAGGGCGTCCAGGGTACCTCGACGTTCATAAAAAAGGAACGTCTATTATTTTAACCCTTCAATGATTAATATATTCGGGGGACTTTTCCCCCTCACCACTTTATTGTCGTCTGCTACAATATTGTCTGCAAGACAGGTTTCAAAGTTAGATTTAAGGTTGTATGACTTAATAAATATCGATAAAAGTGTCAAACAGTTTGGGTCCTAATCAGACGCCGCGTTAGGAACCAAACTGTTTTCAAAAGCGCTTGATGACGTCATTGAATGTGAAAGGGTAAATAGCAAGAATTTGGACCAGCGCAAATATTGTCGTAAACGCGGAAAGGATACAAACAATGAGCATTGTGTAATGACTTACATGAACAGAACAGAACAGAACAAATCTTCTATTACATCTCTGGCATACAGGTATTGTTATACATCAAATTGTTATGATACAGTGGAGAATCTGTTATTCTTTCCCGTTTAAACGCAAACGTACGCAAACGCAAAGCGCTAAAACGTAGAAAAGAACAACTTTTGGACAATTCTGATAATTCTTGTTTATCTTGGTGGCAAACAGTTTGGAGCCTGATCAGACGCCGGGTTACCCGGCGTCTGATCTGGCTCCAAACTGTTTGTATTGTAAATAATAGTTTTAGCGTAAACGCGTTTATTGGGAAAGAATAACAGATTCTCCACTGTACGTGACCAAATGGCGTGTTAAAGTTCATTAGTACAAATAGTAGTATATATTAATATAATTCCAAACAAGATCTTGATAAGGATAATGTATATTTAATGACCCGAGTAACTACTCAATCAATCATACACGACTACTTCGAGATAAATTAAAAAAAAATTCTAATTTAGGACTTCTCATATATATTTTAATGGTCCAAATGGCCACTTTATCTAAATTGACCATACTGGCAATTAGTTTACTTGAATAATTTAGTAAAGTTTCAAAATACCGTATACAGTACATACTTTTTGTATATAGTGTTCCCTCTCTACAACGACACTCAATGGGAGACACATATTGTGCGTGTTGTTCAGAGGGAGTCGTTATAGGGAGGGAAAAACAAGACTTGTCTTACATTTGAAAAAAGCTTAAATCCAGATCAGACGCCACGTAACGCGGCGTCTGATCTGGATGCAAACTGGTTGTCACCTGTCTTTACACTTATTCTATCAGAATGTCCACCTATATGTTACATTGAGAAAAACAGCAGACGTCAATTTTAAGCAAACGATATTGCAGCAGTAAAAGCGTTAGACATTATTTACCCGCTTAGGTATGTGTGGCAAGTGTCGTTGAAAGGAGGGGGTCGTTGTTGGAAGGGAACGCTGTACAATCGGCACAAAGCCACGTTTTAACTTTGACATACGGGTATATTCGTTTTAACTGAGTTCGAGATATCGAAGTTCGACTGTAGTTGTTTGCAAACATTTTGTATCCTAATTAGACGCCGAATGACGTGGCGTCTGATCAAGATCCAAACTGTTTGACACTCATTTTATTATTTCTTTAGTCAGTTACCTAAAATTTAAAGTTGAGAAATAAAAGCAGATAGCAATTATTTTAAAATTGATGACGTCATTGCAGCGAATGGGTCAGTTTAGTTTGAGTGGCGGTAATGGTAAATATTACCCCTTTGAAATGAGATGCTTCAGTGATAACAATACGATAGTTAAAGCACTAATGACGAGCAATGATAATTAGTTGTTAATAATTGACTTGACCTTTATGTGTCCCGTTTGGTCGAAACCCAATAAATACGAGGAGACTTGGCTTATTTCAATCTGTGATTCAAACAACCCAGTGTCTGATTATTTCTAGCACTAAATATTATCCAATGAAATACAAACATGTTTTTTTTTAAAAAGTACTATACGGTTTCACCAACGTGACAATCATAGAAGTGTAGTATAATATGTTGTTAAAGTGATGTTATTGTATCCAAGACGGTTATAAAATTTATCGATATACAGCGTTCCCTCTCTTCAACGATATCCAAAGGGAGATTAAAAATATGTGCGTTGTTCGGAGGGAGTCGTTATATGGAGGGATATTGGCTTATATTTGCAAACAGCTTGAATCCAGATCAGACGCCGCGTAACGCGGCATCTGATCTGGATTCAAGCTGTTTGTCACTCGTTATTAAGTTTTTTCTGTCAAAATGTCCATTATGTAACTTTGAGAAAAACAGCAGACGACCAATTTAAGCAGACGGTATTGCAGCCATGAAAAGTGTTAGACATAATTGTCTTGTTTGGTGAAGAGCGGCAAGGGTCGTCATAAGGAGGGAGTCGTTGTTGATAGGGCCGTTGTAAAGAGGGAGCACTGTAATTCGATTTTGTCTGTGATTATAGTTTTTTAACACTCGTTTTACGAACATTTGACTTGAAGAGCAATGGAAGGGGACAATAACAGTTCGCTCAAACAAACTTTAAAGGATCTCGGGGAGTCCAGCTCCCTCCATGGGATTCCAAAGATGGTGTCGTCCAGACAAACTGCAGTGAAGTGGTTATGGGGAATTCTCTTATGTGGTAAGTTATACACTATTATGAAAGTTAAACTTCTGGGTCCCGTTTTATGAAACGTCGTACGACAAAAACGGTCATAAGTCAAAGTTTTAAAATAGATCTAATTTCTGATATATCCTCTAATCCTGTGTTGTGACATCTCTTTGGACTCGTCTTGAAGAGATGTCACAGGACAGGATAAGATGGAGAATTAAATAATAATTGATAATTTTAGATTCTGACCTACGACCATTTTTGTAGTACATGTACGACGTTTCATAAGACAGATCCCTGCACTTTACAAAATTGTCTTTATCACAGTTTACGGTGGCAATATGTTATCACTTTTTTAAGACATTTAACTTTAGAAACCTAAGGTGAGAGTGAAAAAGTCTCGACCCTGATCAAAAAACGTGTTTCGCCAAGTCACATCGGACTGGTGTCCTTACTGTGTTCCTACAGCGACACCGGACGCAGTAAAATTGCAACGGACAACATAAGACAGTGTTGGGAAGACCGAACGACACTGTAAAGGATTACAAGACCGCCTAAATACCACACGCCAAATGCGACTGTTTTGGACATGCTAAAAAGCTGACGCCGAGACACTATGTCCTATAAGCGTGTCCTGGCCCCGAACGTCTTTGTAATATTCATTGGCCGCAACGATCGCAAAAGCAACCCGGTGTAACGAAGTTTTTGACCCCCATCGAAAAGTGACCCCCGGTCAAAATTCGACGTCGTAGAATGACCTCCCATCGTCGAATTATGACCCCCATCGTCGAATTATGACCCTCTCTGTCGAAATATGACCCCTTTTAAAAATCCTTGATATTTTGTTTAAAGTCAGCTTTGCATATGCTAAAGTTGTTTTAAACCGAAGTTTTGAGTGAATAAATTATATTGATTGAATTGTAAGTGTGTCCGCCTATCAATGGACAACCTTATGGGTATCGAACCCAGAACCGTTTACCCATTTACAAGTATACCTTTACGATCTACCAATTATTCTTGTTCGATTATTGATTTAATTTCGACATAGCAGGCTGAGTAAACCCCAACCACACATGCACCACGTCTCCGAGAAAGCGTATGATCAGAATTTACAATACGCTCGTATTGACATTCATTCCAAGAAACTTCCTATCTTGCCGCGGTTTCTTTGGTTTAACCAACTACCCCACAGCCTTTTTCTAGCTTTAAAGACAGATGACTACCTAGAACAGGTTAAAAGTAAAGCAGATTGCGCATTCTGCTTTACTTCAGCCTGCTTCAAGGTACACTTTGCTAGGATATAGAAAATATTTTCTTATGGTATACGAGTAATTTGATCTATTATCTCCAGTAAAGGAATAAAAAGATCAAAGGCGTAAAATTCGTATTTATTAGGTAATGCCTTAATATATTTTCATAGAGGATGTTTTGATTTGTCGGAACTTATCCCTTTTGTCAAGAAATAAGAAGAATGCAGGTCGGTTGTTTTGAGTGGGCTTTGTTTTTTTTTGTCAACACTTGCTATGTTGTGCGTTTATAGTTTACCATGTTAAGTGTAAAGTTAATTGCATTTACTAAACAAACAAGCAAACAAGCAAAAAAAAAGCGATCAAAATCGTAAGCTGTGTTTTGTTGCCTCATTGCACATCACACCAATCAGTGTCGTAGAAAGACTCCGGTCATTATTCTAGGTCGTATTTTGACACCCCGGCCATTATTCGATATCATAGTTTGACTCGCCGGTCATTATTCGATGTCGTAGAATGACCTCCGGTCATTATTCGATATCGTAAAATGACCCCCGGTCATTATTCGATGTCGTAGAATGACTCCCCGGTCATTATTCGATGTCGTAGAATAACCCCGGTCACTATTCGATGTCGTAGAATGACCCCCGGTCTTTATTCGATGTCGTAGAATGACTGCCCCGGTCATTATTTTATGTCGTAGAATGACTCCCTCGTAAATTATTCGATGCAGAAGAATGAAGCCATCAGTCATTATTCGATGTCGTAATATAACCCAAGGGTCATATTATGATGTCGTTTAATAATCTAATCCCGCCAGGGTTTATTCAATGTGTTAGAAGTACATGTACTCTTCTAGTACTTCTACTATTCTCCAATCTCGTAGAATGATGCTCGGAAATAATTCGATGTCAAATGTATTAAACAAGTCATGATCTGTTCGACAAACACGAGTTTGCATTAGTCGGTGTCAGCTCCTTGAGGGTTAATTTATGTCACATTGTCGAAAATATGTGTTATCTGAATAAAAATCATTAGCTACTCGTATTAACATTACTAGGTTATTTTGTTTTGTACAATGTACTATAAACAACCTAATAAATTTCCATAAAGGCAAATGTCACTATGTTTCTCCTGCGACACAATATAAGAGAACTAATGTCATTAAAATGGATGTAAGTATTCTAAATCGGGCTATTGTTTCACTCGTTCAGCTCTATTCGTATCGAATTACCCTGATAGGATGTAAACTATGTTCATACAAAAACTCATAATCTATAACGAAGAGATGCAATTTATATAAACTGCATTTTTACATGGCGCGCTTAAGGTAAATTTGAATTTTGACATGTTTATCATTTAAATTTTAGGTATCTTTCAAGTCATTTGCCCATGGACTAGTTTCGATTATGCATCAAGTCAATTTTCTACTAGTTAGGGTTATTTTATACAATATATTACAAAACTGACATATACTGCAAACCCATATGAAAGGGTTATTTTAGGAACAGTCTGATCTGGGTCTACATTGTTTGCGAAGGACAAGTGTAATTTTCTCATGTACACGGTTTGTGAATGACTAGTATACTCGTTGTTAGGATCCAAAGGGTTAAACTGCGCCTCTTAATTGGTAGGGAAGGGGGAGTCATTTTTCGATGGGGGTCAAAGTTTTTCAGGGGGGGTCAAAATACTTCATGTGGGGGGTCAAAGTACTATGACCGGGGGGGTCAAATTTCGACGTCGTATGACCCCCGGTCATAATTCGACGTCGAAATTTGACCACCCGGTCATAGTACTATGACTCCCCTCATGAAGTGTTTTGACCCCTCCTGAAATATATCGACCCCCATCGAAAAATGATCCCACCCTTCTCCAGCAATTAAGCGACACAGTTTAACCCATTGGACCCTTTCGACGAGTTTATTTGTCATTCACAAACAGTCTACCTAGCAATAGTACACTTGTCCTTTGTGTAGACCCAGATCGGACTAATCCCAAAGGAGCCCTCCTCTGATATGTTTGCAATATATGTCAGTTTTTAAATTTATTGTATAAAACAACTCTAGCTAGTCAAAGGTTGACTTGACATAACTAGAAAAAAATGCATTGTCCATTTGAAGTTTCAGGTGTGAATAAGGTAAAAGATATATAAAATTTAGATGATAAACAAGTCAAAATTCTGACTTATGATAAGTGCGCTATGGAAACGTACAGTATACTAAATGCTGTTCCCGATGGGTTCCGTTAACCTTGTGCCTATCTGTTGGATACTGAGGTAGGGGAAACAAGGTGGCTGCGGGTCTGTGGTATAATTCGTGGACAGCTTATTTATAAATAAGTTAAGGTAGTAATTCATTCATGGAGTATGCAGGCCGGTGGGGCGGGAACAGGCATGATGTGAATTACTTGAGAAAAGTTATACATTACATTATAAGTGTCACCAATTACATTGCTAAAGAGTGTATTATATTACAATTATTATTACGTTTACATTTGTAATGCATTACTTAAACTACAAGTACGTTGGCAAAGTAATGCATTACATCACACATTACATTTTGATAACAGTCAAAAACATGACTGAAAAATAACTAATAAGCATATCATATATAACTGATAGGTTATCATTTACAAGTTCCTTGTCAACTAAATAATCAAAGATTCAAAACTTAAGAATACATGTATGCAAGTATACAGTTTGAAAAGTCAAAGCCTTTTTATAGTGCCCACTGGGTAAGGAAGTATAATTTTGTAAGCAAGTGAGACCTTAACCCTTTCCTCCACATTAGCGCCTCAAGCCGCCTGTACCTACATCTGCAAATAAGATTAAGATACACTAACAAAATCTAATAATATTTTTAATTACAGGCGTCAGCTAACAACAAAATGAGTGTAAAGCAGAAAGCATACATGAGCTTTCTGCATAACATTCATATTGCTGTATGCATTTTCCTGCCTTAAACACAGTTAAACATAACTAATTTGCAAGCTTGCCTATGGAGCAAAGGGTAAATACAGACCAAATGTATTGTACAAAGCTCTTTGAAGTGCTTTCTACATATTTAAACCTGTTATATGAAATGGCATGTCTTTTTTGCATGTATACTTCTTAATTGAATTACTGCTATAGAGGGGTTCAACTGTACCAAGACAAAATTTATAACTGTCACTGTTGCACATAACAGCTTTAAAGTTTCAAATACATTGTCTCTTAGATGTCAGACCTGATTATTTAACCCTTTACTCTATAGCCTGTTTCTATTCTTGAAGATATGTGACAATTTATTGAACATAGTTTACAGTCTATCAGTGGTACTCCATACCAATAAACCTTACGTGAACGAGTGCAAATATATATCCCCCTTTTACAGAACATGTATATGTAATATATACATCGGTTCCAATGACATTCGTCATCTAACAATGTGTCGCAACAGAAACATTGCGGCATGTGACTATGAAAATTGATTAGATTATTGACAGTATATTGTATAACATAGAAGTATCCAATGATTTAGGTAATTAGCAATCTGATATGAATTTACCCTCAGGGAGCTGATCGCAACCATGACGGGGTTATTCTACGGCATTGAAATATGACAAGGGGTCTTTGTTTGACATCAAATACGGTAATTACCATATCGGGGCAGGAGTGTCATTCTATGAAATAGAATGATATCAGGGGGTCATTCTACGACATCGAATAAAGACCGGGGGTCATTCTACAACATCGAATAATGACCGGGGAGTCATTCTTCGACATCGAATAATGACCTGGGCAGTCATTCTACGACATCGAATAATGATCGGGGAGTCATTCTACGACATCGGATAAAGACCAGAGTCATTCTAAGTCATTCAACGACACTGATTGATGACAAGGGTAATAAGCCAATATTGCGCAGAGTCCGATCTGGATCAAAGTTGGTTGTAGATGCTGTTATATGTACACATAAACATGATTAACGGTTAAATCATATCAGCAAGAGTTTGCAAAACACAACATAGCCCGCTTATACTGGCTTTATTTGAATGATGACAACTTGATAGGTAGTCCAGGGCCCAATGTTACAAAGAGTGAGTTGGGTCTGGGCGTATATGCTCATCAGACCAATCAAATGCCTGACAACGATCTCAGACTCTACTCAAACTCTAAAATACCTTGAGCTTTGGTCACTACAGAATCCAAGGTCAAAATGAGTCAACATATCATCACAATATTGGTCACTTGCTGAAAACGACAAGGGTTCATTTCGCATGCAGTTGCTAAGTTATGCAGGGTAACGAGTATTACAAGTAAACTTTACTATATATAACATTCAAGTCATTCAAAATGTAAAGCACGGGAACAATAAAAATAAAAGTAATGATAATAAATAGAATAAACTATACCTGCAAGCGCAGCTTAATAAAGGTTTTACAGTGTTTTTGATACCAACTATACTTCAAATTTAACGACCGGGATAAAACTCGTGACAGTGTCCCGAGCCTAGAACATTTGAAACGAACTCCGCAACCAAAGTTTGTTGGTCAAATTGAGATACTTTTCAACAGTATTGTTGTGTATTCGAAAAATAAATGTAAACCTTAGGTCATGTTATAAAAGAAATGAATTAAGAAAATTTCAAAACTTTGGACACTGACGTAGACTTGCCAACTGACAGGTATCCTTCTAAACCAATAGAACGAACATGTTTGAGCGCTGTGGTACCAAATAAACGCCATAAAAGTTGTTTTTCGGAATATAAGGTCAAGGTCACAGTGACCTGAAAATGTTACACCACACTCTGCCCAAAATGTTTTCAATAAATAATTATGGTTTCCCTAGCTGCTTTTGTAAAGAATATATCCTCACGACAAGTTGTTTTTAGGTCAAAGATCAAAATAAATGTCACAATGACCTAAACCGTTATAGGTCACTTTGCCATGGTAAGCTGTACTCACGCACCAGCTTTGGTACATCTTGCTGATGTAATAAAGAAAATTTGTTCTAAACAAAAGGTAAATGGGCAGACGGAATCACTTCCAGACACGCGCAATTTTGTCACTACATACGGTAAAAATTGAACTTTGGGGTATAAATACACATTAAGCACTTGTAAAACTTACTTTAAACATAATATAAAGGTAAGTAGATAGGGGGTCATTTTTCGACAGAAGGGGGTCAATATTCGACGATGGGGGTCATTTTTCGACGACAGGGGATCATTCTACGACGTCGAATTTTGACCGGGGTCACTTTTCGATGGGGGTCAAAATACTTCGTTACACCGGCACTAAAGTTAGGGATGCCATAGAGATATATTGCAGACGCGTTAGAATTACATGGAAGGCTAATAAATGGCGCATGGTTCATTCGTAGAATCAACGCCGACCATAATGAGTTTTTTCTATGAAATTCTTACTACATCTACGGCGTCTTTGCTACGGTGTCAGAGCGGTTGTTGTGAGAAGTATAAGTTCAGTCTGAGATGATTTCTTTGCGTCCATCAGTGTTCATGGTGTTTCAATAGTGACCTTTTTGTAAATGTGTACATGTATTGCGTTTCTATCGCTTCATTAGCACTATTATTGTTTTGTAGAGTATGCCGATAGTGTTTCAACATTAGCTGTTTTGCATCGCTTATCTGTATAACGTTGTGAGAATTAAGTTTACTTTCCATTCCTGAAACTTGAAATGCACGGTTAACGTTTTCAACGCCAATAAAATGAGCTTTCTCAAGGATGTATCGAACCCATGAGTTTGGGAATTTTTCAAAGTATATGAAAACAATTTATGATGGTTTTGTATTGAAAAGTTATTTAATAAGAATGAAATAATTGAATAAGTGTACATTTTGGTGTACAACTTTTGGCGCTACGGTCATTTTTAAATGGTTTAAAATTTACCACACCCACTTTTTCTTATTTTGTCCTTTTCAAACAGCCCGCTTCATTAAAATCCATTTCAGATGATGAAAAAACATGATAATTTGGTTTTGTGTTATTTATCTTTGATAGTATTTCTTTATACGAAAACTATTTGAAGACAAAACATGCACTAAATGTGAAAGCTCTAACTGTCATCGATATGGTACTTTTGTGTAAATTTTGTCATCGAAAACTCTTCATTTTCAACACTAGCCTATCAATTTCTTTTCATAATTTGAATTGCCTTTTTATGGATACTAGAAATATCTATTTTTTACTATTTCTCATAATTTTTTGTTTAAAAAAACAATACTCATAAAAACCATGTTTTTGATTCAGAGATTTATATTTTCAAAATCTGATGCCTGTTTGGTCTTGATTTAGTTTCTTTATGTCAAAATACTTCCACGTACATGAAATACATAATGAAAAACAAAATCACCATGTTTGTTTTTATTTAAAATAGATTTTACTAAGGCTTATACTTTAAGTTTGACAAAATTTGAGAATAAATCTGAATTTGACACATCTTGTCCAAATTGCCGTAGTGGAAAATAATGCACACCAATATATGTATTTTCCTGCTTTTTCATTTATCATAAACAGTTCTTTCACAATAAATATGCAAGAAAAAAAGTTAGTAACTTTGAAAACGTTAACCGTGCATTTGAAGTTTAAATGTCACATCGTTATAGAGATGGACATGAGCGATGTAAAGCAGCTAAGGTTGAAACACTGTCGTCATGCTCTACAAAAACTATAATGGTGCTAATGAAGCGATGGAAACGCAATACGAATTAACAAAACGTCACTATTGAAACGCCATGAACACTCAGTCTGATGGACGCAAAGAGATGGAAAAACTCATTATGGTCGGCGTTGATTCTACGAATGAACCATGAGCCATTTATTAGCCTTTCATGTAATTCTAACGGGTCTGCAATATATCTCTATGGCATCCCTAACTTTAGTGCCGGGTTGCTTTTGCGATCGTTGCGGCCAATGAATATTACAAAGACGTTCGGGGCCAGGACGCGCTTATAGGACATAGTGTCTCGGCGTCAACTTTTGAGCATGTCCAAAACAGTCGCATTTGGCGTGTGGTAATTAGGCGGTCTTGTAATCCTTTACAGTGTCGTTCGGTCTTCTCAACACTTCCCTATGTTGTCCGTTGCAATTTTAACTCGAATTTTCCGATATTCTACTTACAGTTTTTAAAACTACATGTACACGTAACGTTGACATGTCACGTTGAACTCTTAAATACAGGTCTGATCGACTTAAGCAAATTCGAGTTGTCGAAGTTCCTCTTTACGTGTACTGTAACAACATAATGCTTATATTTTAGGGGCAAGTGTGTTGTTCTGTCTTCAATTCCGTCTGCTACTGGAGGAATTTCAGTCATACCCTGTGAAAACATCCGTGGCTCTAAAGTTTGCGGCACTGCCTTTCCCTGCTGTCACAATATGTAATATGAATCCAATAAAGAGAACCGCTTTAATAGATGATGGTAATGGTACCCTCGACGAGCTCCGAGAAGATATCTTTCAGCATAGTGTACCGGGAACTTTGTCATTTGAGGAACTGGGCAAGGCGATAGAAAATTTCTACGACACGCTTGGCACAGATTATGAGGACAATGACCTTGATTCGTACCTTGCATCACTCAACGAAAAGAATGAGATTGCTCAAAACGTCTTTGATTCTTGGAAAACATCTGTGCTAGCTGAATTGAGGGACACAGCATCAGACATAAGAACAAGAATTGGACATCAGGTTGATGACTTTATACTACAAGCAAGATATGAAGGTAGGTGTCTTAAATCTGTGCTATATTGTAAATTTACTGTGTACTACAAATGCATGTTAAAAGAGGTGAGTAAGCATAAATAATGTGTTAAAACTATGAAACGTAGATTTATTTTTAAATTGAGAAACTCGTCTCTATTTTATACCCTCCACGACGATTCTGATATTATTGAAACTGTTTACGATTAATTGAAAACCTGAAATGATATCTCGTTGATCGGACATTGTGATACACCGGACATTACTTTTATAACACCAGCGCGTTTGAGACAGACATTTATGTCGGTTCTCACAGTGTAGTCATTTCATATATAGCGACTACGGTAGAACTGCAAACTGTTTGGGGAAAGTATATTTCAGATCTTAACATTCTGACAGTCTTATCTTAATTTCTTCAAAATATATCTTCTTAACAGTTGAGGACAACATTTGAACAAAAACTAGTTTTACGAAACATATAATATGCCTCGTACTGTTAAGTATATCCGGACAAGCATTCCATTTGAAATGCAATTTTACTTATCATTAACCAGAGCAACAGATAAAGGTAGTTTTTCAAAACTTAAAATCTTTATTTCTGAATGAAACCCTATGATGTCACTACTCATTAGAATCGTCTCTTCGAGACGATTCTAATGAGTAGTAACACCATAGAATTTGGTGCTGAAATGAGTGATAAAATGTTTGATTTGTTGAAATAACTACCTCTTATCTGAAGCCCTGAAATTTAACTGTGCATTTGTTTTATTTAATCATACAGGCTTCAAGTTTCACCCAAGTAAATACTTTACTACGCTGTTTAACAGCTTCTATGGGAACTGTTTTACTATAGATGATTTCCCTGCAGCGCTTTCCAGCGGCCCAGACAATGGCTTAACATTAGAATTGAACTTAGAACTGAATGAATACTTAGAGCACTTAACATCAGCTTATGGTGTTAAAGTTGTCATTCATGAAAAAGGGACATTTCCGTTACCTGAGAGGGAAGGTTTCATTTTGAATCCAGGTTTTGAAACAAATGTAGGCCTGAAACTAAGAAGAATTAAGCGACTTGGGGGTGTGTATGGAGAATGCGATGATTCCCTTGAGTATGTTATCGACGGTACAGTATACAGGCAATCCGTTTCTCTCTGTCATACGCTTTGTGAGAGTGAAGTTGCCTCGGACAAATGCGGTTGTGCTATACTTGAAACTCCACCTGTGAGGTCGGATGAACGTACATGTGACTCAAATGACACCCATTGCGTGTATGAAGCGCGGCAGCTAATACTGAACTCATCAGTTAGTTGCCATTGTCCTACGCCGTGCAGCGAGGATACATATATTGCGACCATCACGGGAAGAACATGGCCGTTTAAGACGTATCTAGAAAGGGTTCTGTTGACGGAGTTGTGTAAAGATGGCACAAATTTTCAAGATTTATTCTTAGACGAATGCTTGTATTTCCACAGAAACGAAAAAAATGTCGACTACGAAGACTATCAAAAACTATCCAAAACCTTTTTAAAGGTGAATATCTATTTTGAAGATCTTAGTTATGAAGAAATATCGGAAGAGGCGTTGTACAACACAATTCGGTTTCTGTCCGATATTGGCGGAATGATGGGTTTTTTCCTCGGCGCCTCACTGCTTACGTATGTTGAATTTATGCAGCTGATCCTTGAAATCACTCTTTTCATGAAGCGAAAATACTGGAATGCTAAAACAGTGCCAGCGACTGTTACTACGCTGAAACCTTTGAAATGAAAAGTACAGTGCTCCTTCAGAAGGCTGTTGGGGAAGGGAGCACCGTACATTTTCTAATTACTGTAATCACTTAGAGAGTGCGCGAGAGATGTTTAGTCACTTCACCACTATATATGCGCATTCTAGTTATGCGCTGCATGATCATAATCCGAACTGTGTGACAATCATTTCAATATATCGTCAGTCAGTTTGCATCAAATATAGATTTTAAAATAATATTGTAGTTCGCAGTATAAACGCAACCGATGTTATTTGGCAGTGATGGGCTGGTCCCTTTGCTGCCAGACTGTAAAACACTAACATATGCAAACAGTTTGCATCAAGATATATGCCAAGCGGCATTTGATCAGTATCCAAACTGTTTACACTCATATGTTTCTTAAGTTAAAACGCTTAAAATATTATAAATAATAAAATACAACAAATTTTGCAAACGACATTACGTCAACGATTGTGTAAGGTTTAACGTGCTCACAATATGATAGTTGCGTGGCTAAAATTGGCTTCCATAACCAGACACAAAATTGAAAAGCATTAACCTGGAAGTTTCTTGTAACATTAACCTGGCCATTTCTTGTGACATTATCCTGGCCAGTTGTGGGACATAGGGGTAGGGGTAGGATTAGCTTCCAGATCATTCTATAACAAAGCTAGACTTCATTTATGTGGCTAACCACACACGTTTCAACCACATAAAAGAGATACAATAACGAAGGAAAGGACCACTTAAATGATGATTGTGGGTACGTCCATATAAACTCATTGGGCCCTAGTGACGCATATGTGCGTCCCTTACCAAATGTGTACCTGTGAAGAGTACAAGTGTCCTATGCAAACAGTGAAGTCCCTGATCAAAGGGCTCCTATAGGAGCCCTCTGATCAGGACTTCACTGTTTGTCATTTTGAAATGTATTGCAAAAAATAACCCTAAATAGTCTAAAATGGACCAGACTTTATTGCAAACTGGAATTGTCCATTAGAAGTTTTAGGCGATAATGAGTTTAATGGCAGTTACAGTTATGTATGGTTTGGTTGTTAACGGCGGACTCAGTTTCTGTCATCAATTGGCTAATTCATCACCCCGGAGAGGGGATCAGATACAGAACACCCGGGCGCGATTCCTTACTCTAATTATCTAAGGAGTGACCGGTGCTTTCCGATGCCCTGTGTTAATCACTGATGCATCGGACCTAGTTTTATACCGTTCTGTTACAAAGGAATTGGTCCGGCGGGGACTCGAATTTACGACTCCTTGCGTGAACGTGTTAAATTCGATGGGAAATGTTGGCAGTGACAGGTATAAACGTTGTTGTTCCAGATACGTCGCCATGAGGAGTCTGTTGAACTTGCAGCTGCTACTATTAGTGTCTCCAAAGCAAATCGTGTCCATGAGCAAATGCTGGAGATAATGAAGAAATCAGTTTTTAGCTATACATTAAATCTCCCTATTACGACCACTAAAAGCAAGGATAAACGATTGTATGAAAGAAAGGCATGTACTAGCAGGAAGGTGACAGTAAAACAGGGGCCCGTTTCATAAAACTTCGTACGACAAAAACGATCGTAAGTCAGATAATAAAAGTCTCAATAATTATTTATTTCTCTATCTAATCCTGTCTTGTCACATCTTTTTGGAATCGTCTTGAAAAGACGATTCCAAAAAGATGTTACAAGACAGGATTAGATAGAGAAATCAGAAATTAAATGTATTTAAAAGTTTTGACTTACGATCGTTTTTGTCGTACGAAGTTTTATGAAACGGGCCCCAGCCTCTATTGGGGCGTTCTCTTTTGCTGTCACTTTTATATTTATTCGCAAATAATTAACCGAATTAAGCGGTCGCAACACCGATGTTTTATTGTATTTGATTTTAATTGTTTTCTTTTAATTGTATATATTCCTAATACAGTTTGTCTTTATGAATTCAATACTTGCTTATAAAAGCACATCTATATATACGCATCAATTAATTATATGTATCTAAAAAACATTTACGAGATGTGGACGTACAAGTAAAATCTCTCTATAACGACCAGTAAATTGTGTTCATTATGAGGTATTTACGACAGGTAACTGCTTACTTATATACAGTCAATTAGCCTTAGTTTTAGTGGTCGTAATATAGGGGGGTAAACATGTAATTTTACAGCCTATCAAACCTTTAGTTGCATCTTTAATCCATTGAAAGACATAAACTTTGTCACATTTCATTCATCCTTTGTCTGTGGTACGTAATACTTTTGTATCTGTGATTGTTTTGTTTTTTGTTGTTTTTTGTTGTTTTTTTACTTTTAAACAATTGTATTCACATAGTATACATCCATACATATCTTTACATTCCAACATCATGTAGTATAAGTATATAAGTATATGTAATTTGCATGAAGAATCAATAAACTATTGAAATATATATAATCAAAAACTAAATAATATTTCTAACATACAATTTGCCTATTGAATGTAAATATGAAAATACATGTTTATGGAAAAAATTGAAATTTGTATATAAAAAAAAAATACAGAAAGAAACATGCATTTTTGCTAGGTTATTTATATTACAGTAAGTTCTATTCTTAATATAGTTCAATACAAGATATCGTAAATTGACCATGTAGAAACTGACGGAACGATTTTCTTTGTTTGGCATAAAAATATACATCGTGTTTTTTTTCTAAAAAAATGTCAAGTTTGAAATAATTTTGATCGGTTCCCTAAAGTA
The DNA here is from genome assembly GCA_922989275.2 of Gari tellinella. NCBI lineage: Eukaryota > Metazoa > Mollusca > Bivalvia > Cardiida > Psammobiidae > Gari > Gari tellinella. The sequence continues at coordinate 18,747,791 of OV277868.1, forward strand.
CATATATAAACTTTTTTTTTTTTGAGGTGTTGGTGATATTTTATAAACTTACCTGAAATGTATGTTATTATTGATTTTACTTTACAACATTCCACATATCAAATGAACATTACTGTTTTCATGATTACGGCACAAAATGCATAAATTAGTATCTTTGATTTTCATTTTAGGTAAAAAATATATTGGTAGGTAATATTCTATGTATAATTCTAGTTTGTAACCATTGCAAATAAGTACCTAAAATAAATACATAGTTATATATTCTTCCAATTTATAAGACTTTTTTGTATATTGACACCCATTTGGATTGACTAGTAGGGATATCGTCGTTATTAGCAAGTACATTATATACAAACTTATTATCACATTTTCTGGTTAAAATGGGGTACATATAAATATTAATGGTTTGGTATTGAAATTCTTAAAGTGAATCTTTTTTGTCGGAGTAAATCCTGTTCTATTTATAAAAGACTTAACTGCATTTATTAAGCCATACTAATGAAGGAAATTAATCTATTTCCACTCACTTCCTGTAAGTATTTTAAATCTACAAAATTGCCATCTTTATCTAAAATGTCTTTTACATATCGTATTCCGCTATCGTAAAGTGTTGGTATATAAACAATTTTTTATTTATGGGAAAATTATCATTATAGAATAATGGCATATTATATATGTGTTGTATATCTCCAACACTACTCTTTTTAATATAAAGCATATATGCTTCTAAGACATCGACCCAAAATTTATTCTTAAATTTATTTAATATCAATTTGCAGAACATGTTCAGAATTCAGTAGCTTTGTCATGTTTATCAGGTATTGCAATAGATTATAACATTTACTGTGAATTATGAAATTCTTAAACCATTTTAAAACACATTTTAAAAGTGAATATTTTTTGTCGGAGAAAATCCTGTTCTATTTATAAAAGACTTTATTAAGCCATATTAATGAAGGAAATTAATCTTTTCCACTCACTTCTTCTAATAATTTTAAATCTTCAAAATAGCCATATTTATCTAGAATGTCATTCATATATCGTAGTCCTCTATTATAAAGTGTTGGTATATATATATAGCTTTTTCATTTATAAGAAAATTATCATTATAGAATAATGGCACAGTATATATGTGTTGTATATCTCAAACACTATTTTTGTTAAATATAAAGCATATATGCTTCTAAGACATCGAGCCAAAAATTATTCTTTAATTTAATCAATATCAATTTGCAGAACATGTTTCCACAATTCAGTAGCTTTGTCATATTTATCAGGTATTGCAATAGATTATAACATTTACTATCATTGTGAGTTATGAAATTCTTAAACCATCTAATTTTTTCAATATCAATCAATTTTAACCCTCCTTCTGAATAATCTTTTATTCGAACGTTTCGTTTTATTTTTGCTTTACCGTCCCTATAAATTCGTAAAACATATTAGTAAGATTTTTGACGAAGTTCATTGTTGGCGTTGGCGAGCTTATAAACAAATGTGTAAGTATAGGTAAAAGTAAAGCCTTTACAACAATTATTTGAAGATAGGAGTCAGTTTCAGCCTTTTTCCAATATGAAATGCATTTTAGTATACTCTTTATCTTTTCTTCATTTTTTTTTTCGCAGATCACATTTAAATTTACATCAAAATGTATCCCTAGAATTTTAAACTGACTATCACCCCAATACAGTTTCCATTCCGTTTTTATTGACCTTGTACTGTGCTTTAGAGAACCAATCCAAATGACCTTCCTTTTCTCACAATCGACATTATAGATCGTACATATATGAAAAAATATTGATTACTTCTAAAACATTATGCAAGGAGTTGTCAGAGCCATCTAGAAATAAGGAGGTAGCATCTGCAAATTGAGATATAATATATTCTTCCCCTTGATTTTATTCCAGTGATATTTTTACAATTTCTTATTCTTATTTCTAGAATTTCAACACAAAGTATAAAAAGAAAAGATGATATTGGGTCTCCTTGTCTGCAGCCTCTCTTAACTTGAAAAAAGTTTCATAGAAACCCATTTAGTTGTACACAAACCTCAGTATTATACAAAAATAGTCTAATCCACTTTTTAAACATATCATTAAAGTTAAAGAATGACAATTTTATCAATAAAGTCAAATCGCACGGAGTCAAAGGCGTTTTTCAAAATCTATTTTGATGTATGTATTTTAATTATATGGGATATTGTTAATTTCACAGTATTTCATAATATCATACAATAATTTAGTATTTTCACCACTGTTTCTACCTTAAAAAAATCCAGTCTGATCGCAAGACACTAGTGTATTTAAGACAGTCTTAATTCTATTTGCTATACTACAAGATGCTAATTTATAAGATACATTTAACAATGTTATTGGTCTCCAATTTTTCAAAAAATGCTTTGGTTTATTCTCCTTTGGTATACATGTACTTGTTCCTAATTTTAAATTTTTAGTAAAGGAATCAGCCAAAGAAGCATGGTTGAGGGCTTTTACAACGAACTTTCCAAGTTTATTCCAAAATACTTAAAAGAAAGTTGATGTAAAGTCATCACATCCAGTGGTTTTATCATTCTCCCTATTTTTTTTATAGTATTTGAACTTCAAAGGTTAAAGGACCTTCTAATCAGTTACTCTGATCAGCATTTAACTTATTTACGTTACAGCTTTCTAACTACCTATCTAAATCATGGTTTTTGTTTGTATTTTGTTCACTGTATAAGGTGTCATAAAATATAACTAGTTTCTTCTAAAATAAATTCTTGGTCAAATATTAATTAACCATTTCTATAAACGGATTACTTTTATATGAATTATGATATTTTACTAAATTGCAAAAATAATGTGTGACCTTTTCACCTTGCTCCATCCATTGAGATTTTGACCTAATAAAAGCACCTCTGAGGTTTTTATTTTTTATTTCTGTAAGTTCATGTTGTAACAGGAGTAATCTCTCTTTATTATCTTCATTAAAACTTGATTCAATATTCAGAATTTCGGACAACAACTTTTCCCCAATAGTTCCTCTTTGCTTTGCTTCATAGCTGCAATAAGATATGGATTTTCCACGTACTTACATTAATAGTGTTTCATTAAACAACTAGTCATGTATTACAAAATGTATTTCTGACTTATTTATTGACAACATTTGTTCCCTATCATATACAGGTACGCATTATTGTAAAATAATTTCATTTATAAAGCAATGTGCAATAATTCTCAAAGCCATGTGCAATGATTCTCCAAGGTATATTGTCATTATGCTTGACGTGTATAATCCTCGAAGAGAGTTGCGGTCTGCGAGTAAATCAATATCGCTGGTTGTACTGAGAAGTCGTTTGGTGAAGTTTGGAGATAGAAGTTTCATGCATGCAGTCCCAAAGCTCTGGAAACCCTACCGTTAGACATTAGAGATACGAGCTCGGTTGCAGTCTTCTGAAAACACACTTTTTAATATTTATTATGAGAACTCATAAGGAAGTGGATGACTGCTACCTATAGGCTATGTTCTTGCTGTAGATATTGTGGGTCGAAATGGGAGTTCTTGACTTGTACCGTTTGTCCGTGCCTGTTTGGTGGATCTTGATGGTAGGGATACGACTCTAATCTATTTGACACCGACTGCTTCTGCGGTATAATTGTAGGATAGCTTCTTATCTTTATGTTTTATAAATTGAGGGTGTAATTTCAGCCATGGATTATTTAGGTCATGCGGGTGAGGGTGGGAGGGGGGGTAGATGACTGCTACCCTAAGGCTGTGTTCATTCTGCAGATGTTATAGATCTAATATTTGGTTCTGGGGTTGTACCGTCGACCAATGCCTGTCTGGTAGATCATGATGGTAGAGATACGACTCTGGGGCCTGTCTTACTAAACGTCGTACGACAAATGTTGTCGTAAGTCAGTTTCTAAAATTCTCAATTATTACTTATTTCTTCATCAAATCCTGTCTTGTCACATCTCTTTGGAATCGTCTTGATTCCAAGACAGGATTAGAAGGCGTATTTTAATGTTTTGACTTACGACCGTTTTTATCGTACGACGTTTCGTAAGACAGGCCCCTGATCTCTTTTGAAACCAGCTGGCGGGTCTGTGGTTTATTCTTGGACAGCGTTCACCATTTTTAATCATGTCATTGATCTTTGACTCATTTTAAAATTGATTTTACAAACTATTGTTAAATTATGTTATAGAATCTTGGTAATTACATTGAAAGAATGTTCGCTTGTTCTGAATTTGTTTCCATGTAAGTCCATAAGTTATCATGTTTATTTTTAGATCTAACTGTAGTTATATGTATTTTCTTGCTTTGTAGGTATATTTGTGTTATTTCATGTGAAGCGCTTTTTAACGCAAAACCCATGTGTGAAAAGAGCGCTATATAAATCTGGTATAATAATAATAATGATTATTTACTTTATCATTTATACAGGTAACATAATCAATATCATTTAATAAGTCATTATTAAACTTCCATAAACCTTTTCCATGACTTTTATCTGAAAAACACAATTCTAACAATATTATTGAGTGGTCTGATCTATAACTAATATCAACGTCACAATCTCTTAAATAGTTTTATCATATTGGCTGTCATTAAAAAGAAATCAAGTCAACCTTGTTGTAAAGGTGTATATATTTCCAATTATATTTTCTGCTATCTCCATGCAGTTCTCTGAACGGGTCGATGAAATTGTTATCAGTAATAAGTGATAATAGTTTACCTCTGGCTTTTTGGTTATGGTTTGATCGTTTGTACTTTTTGTAGTCAATTAAAGGATTAAGTACCAGGTTGTAGTCTCCACAGATAATATAGTTAGCTTTTGTATTAAACGAGTCAGTCATTTTTAATACATTTGTTAAAAAAATTCTGGATCATCATTGTTTGGTGCAAATATATTGGTTAAGATAAGGGCAACCTCATTGTATTGTATTTCGATCGCAATTTAATTTCTATTATCATCTTGATTAATACTTACCATCTTTGCACCTAAGTTTTTATAAATAAAATGGCAACAACTCTTACATTAGATTTACCATGACTGAAATAACATTCGCCATTCCATTCCATGTATCCTTTACATTTTCGCTCGTAAAATGAGTTTCTTGCAGACACAAAATATCAGCTTTTTTTTCTTTAAAATATTGAAAATATCACATCGTTTGTTTCTATCTTTCAAACCCCGACAATTTAAGATTACCTGTCATTATTGGGAAAAGGGTGAATTTTAACATCCGTCAACAATACTGTATTTTTCCATGGAGAAAAATTCAATAAGTTAAATATGCATGTAAAGAACAACAAAAAAATATGGTAACTAAATTGAAGTGATAACAATATCTTTACGGTTGATGTGTATTTTGTACTATCAATTTGTAAAGGATATATTAAAATTTAACAATTATGTGCATGTATGTTTTAGGCTATCTAACCTTCAGTTGCATCTTCAATCCGTTGAAAGACATAAACTATGTCACATTTCATTTATCCTTTGTCTGTGGTACGTAATACCTTTGTATCTGTGATTGATATATCTTCGCTATTTGAGAATCTGTGGTAAGTTGTGGTTATCATGGCATTTTCCATCGTCAAACACCCCCTAAAACTTTAATAACTATTTCACTCCTCTGGGTGGTGTGCTTCACATATGTGGTAGATAAATGTTTATAGTGTTAGAATATAACACATATATGGCAGTATGACCTGTTTAGTGTCTATTTTGAATGTTTTTTGTGTACAATTCGAATTAAATTTCGACAAATCGAGCTTTAAGGTAGCTCGCGGGTGAGCTAAGTTTCCATGATAGGTGTTATGTAACTTTGCTTGAAGAAGGATAATACTATAAGAAACAATGTGTGCAAATATAGGCAAAATTTATCGACTGGCTTGTCTTTAAGGTCTCTTTTTTACAAAAACCTGGAATTTTGATGATTTTTGTTTTAAATGAATAAAGTGATCGACTATAAGTCTCGGGCAATAGGTAGTCCACAGCATTCATTACAAGAAAGGCTAAAAACATTTTTAAAAAAAGGTGTTTAGAATGATGTTATCATCTATTTAAATTTTGCAAAATGCTAAAAAATTGAATTACAAAAAACTGACTCATTCAATGTATATATATATATTTTTATTCAAATATATGGTCGGTGAAATAGTTGGTCAGAAAAAAATTGAGAATATTACAGTCAGGATTTGTTGTTAACAGATTTTCTTATCAAATTGTGGGAAATTTGAAGTTGAGATACAGTTACCTACCTTAAAAATGAAATTCTGTCATTAAAATGCATTTTTGTTTATTCATGGACTTGCATACAAGGTTAATGTGTGGCTTCATAGTTCGATCAAATACTAAATACCGGGTTTACTGGCTTGTGAGTCATTAAGCCAAAACGTACATGTAAGTGGATATATAATTGGCCCGTATATAGAATCACGTATTCTAACCAACAAAGACTAAACATAACCTGTCCCTTGATCAATGCGTTATGGACTGGCAAGTCAATAAAATCGGACACTACATTTAAAAAAAATATTTGGATTTAGCGGGTCTCGACCCTAGTAACTTTAGATTGCTAACCAATCACCTTACCAACTAAGCGATTGAGGAAAAAGTGAAGCTCAAAAACATTTTCTTAATGTAAATTGTCTAGTATAAGCACCTGCGGAAAGAGTCTATATCGTCAAGACACATTTCCGCTCGCCCGCAAGAAAACTCTGACTACCTATTTTCAAAACTAGAGACATTCGCGAATAAACGCGAAAATTATATTCTCGCGAATAAAACCGATTTTACAGTATCATGGAAGGTTATTGATCTACTTCTCGAGAACGGTAATGTGCAAACAGACCAGGCCAATGTTGACGACGCTCGGGAAAATGAAGACATTACACGTAAACGTCTGCGAAATATAATGTTCAGCGATGAATCGAAATTTGTGGCAGGTGTAGACGTGTATGGTGGCAGAATAAATCAGCGCTTCCAGAACTGCTGTTTGGTGGAACATACCGTTGGGTGAAGGTCAGACTCGTTTGGGCGAGACTATCCTTAGACGGACTGATGGACATGTGCATCATCAGAAATTGGACTCTGACTGATGAACGGTATAGAGATGAGATACTTGATCCAATTCTCCGCCCTAATGCCGCTGTAGTCGGTCCATATTTTGGGCTAATGGACGACACCGCACGAACCCATCGTGCCAGGGTTGTTGCCTAGTATCTGGATCAAGAATTTAGAAAGAATTTAGACTAGCTGATAAAGTCACCCGACCTGGGACATGATACAGCGCCGGGTATCAAACTTCAGTTATCCCTCAATACAACGGCCCTCCCAACAACGACTCGCTCCTTACAACGACCATTGCCGTAGTTCCATAAACAGGACAATTATGTCTAAAGCTTTTACTGCTGCATTATCGTCTTCTTAAGATTGCCGCCTGCTGTTTTTTCTCAAAGTAACATAATTTACATATTTACAGAAAAAAACTTACCTAAGTAGTCACTTCTATATGTTGGTTATTTATTGTAAAGGAATAAGTTCTTGGTTAAAGAAACCAAAACTAGAAACAAAACTACTACTTTTGTTATAGAATGATTTCACCCATTTGTGCCCACGATCCCATATATGGGACATGGGCAAGCAGTGTAGACTCTGATCAGACGCCGCATTATGCGGCGTCTGATCACAGTCTACATTGTTTGCTGATAGGAATTTCAAACTACAACAAAATGAAAATGAAAATTTTGACCAGGCATCCCTTTGATAAAAAATGAACTAATCCAATAGGTATCAATGGGTTAATAACGTTACATTCAGGTTCAAAAATTTGCAAAACTCTTATCGAGGCGCTCATTATAATTGTGTTATCAGCATGGAAGATACAAATAGTTTAAACATCTATAGTGTATTGTTAATATTAATATTTTTATCCCTATATGTGATCCATCAATAATTTCGCCGGGGTCATTGAGGTGTATAAAAAGTGTTTGTGATAAAAAGTATCGGTGATAAGTTTACCCCTTGCCTGACTCCACTTTAGCTTTTTAACATTGCTAACGTTTCACCGTTTAGCGAAACACATAACTTAATATAAGAATACATACTTCTAATAACATCAATTACTTCCTCTAATGCCGAGTTTGAAGAGTTTGCTCCAATGTTCCGATCGCCATGTGGAATCAAATACAGCCGATAAAAGCAATATAATAAATCATTTAAAACAGCAGTGAACATTTTACCAAGGCATGTTAGAAATTTTGTATGTAGTTAGTTAGGTCAATTGTAGATCAGTTGTTCTTTCAAATGATGCTACATTGTTCCTTTTAACCAAGCACCTGGTAATACTTATGTGTCTTTAACACTTATTAGCTAGGTCAGAGTAGACTGGGTTCATGACATATAGGTATTTAGTACTCTTTAAGTACTAAAAGGTACTAATGGACATTTTAATGGACATCTTAAAATATTTATGGACGTGGTTAGAGAAGAAATATAATGACGAGTGACAAACAACTTGAATTCAGATCAGACATCGCGTTACTGTAGTAATTTGGGTCAATTGTAAATCATTTATTCTTACAAATTATGCCTTTTAGTTACTATACGAATCACCAAGTAAGACTTCTCTAACACATATTAAATAGGTCACCGTAGACTTGGGTCATGTACTTAGTACTCTTAAAGTAATAAAAGGTACTAATGGACTTTTAATGGACATCTTGAATATTTATGGACTATTTGAGATAAAGAAATATAATGATGAGTGAATATTAGCTTCAGATCAGACGCCGCGTTACGCTGTTTACAAATATAAGCCAAGTCTTCAGTTTCCCTCCCTATAACAACACCCCTCGAGCATCGCACACAATATTAGCCTCCCATTGGGTGTCGATGGAGGCATGGACCATTGTAGTATTCAGTTTGGATTTAGAACTTTGGTTTCGTTCATGATTGGAGCTTTATGAATAACAAGGTAATGAACAGTGTGCAGAATGTACAAAATGTCAGATTTCGTTTTAAACACGTTGTTTTAAAAACAAGTTGCCAATAGAAGTATCGTCAACTATTGTCAAGCATTGGATTGGTAAGATTTTAGCCTAGGCTTTCACCTGACCAATCAAATGCTTAAGACTCAAGTAGCTTTATAATCTTGGACCCTGGTGTTGTCATAACAGGGTATTTTGTTTGATAAATGGATACATACTCCCCTCGTACCCCTAGCCAACTCCCATGAAACCTTCCTACTTTGCCACAATCCTTGAGCTTAATTGTCGTAGGGAATATTTTCTGTTTAATAGACCGAAAGTATCCCCTCTGCCAAGAAGTTGGATTGATCCCATTCGCTGCTTTGCAACGAACGAAATTACCTGAAGTTTACCATCGTCTCATCTCATCAATCCCCATCATTCATAGTGGCTATATGACCTATTTTGTGTCGCAGTACCGTAAAACCCAAGTCAACCATCCATCCTAGTTATCTGTTGTTGTGTGGTGAGCTGTTGGATCCTATGGTTTCTGATTCAGTTAAGGTATCGGACACCTCGTGAATTGGTTCGGGTACAGGTATTCCAACTTGCGAGGAATCTTTAAAATGATGACAGCGTGTTGCTACCCTGACTTTCACGTTTGAATTTCCTAGATTCTCTCAATACGTTTTGCCAACCTGGAAACAAGTTTTGCTCTGCGTCACCGTTTATCACTAAGGCAGCAGATTATGCCATATTTACGCTTTTGGCAGCACAGTTGTTGCGGGGCCCTTAGAAACTCAACCCAAAGCTCTTTTCGTGATTCTCGAATGCCCTAGGATAGGCCCTGGGGATCTCTTAGGAGCATAACACTGTCTACTGTGCTGTTTACGTGCCCTATGTAAATATTGGCAAGTATAGGTCAAAGGTAGAATGGTTTACTAGATCAAACGATTAGCGTTAGCCAATACGGTACGCAGTGGCTGAACCCACGCTTCCAGGGTCTAGTTCCAGTCTGCCTCTCTTGAGTTGCTTGATTACTGATTAGATCTACACAGTTTTAACTAGGCATAGATTCCGGGAGATCATTGAAGATGGTTTTAGTACGGTACATGCGTGTCTCAGAGTCAAAACTCTTATACTCAAGTAACCGAAAACGGTCCCGTTACAATCATGAATTGTTGTTTTGGTGGTAAAGGCACTGGGCCCGTTTCATAAAACGTAGTTCGACAAATGTTGTCGTAAGTCTGATTATAAAAGTATCAACTATTATTTATTTCTTCACATAATTCTGTCTTATGACTCTTGAAAAGACGATTCCAAAGAGATGTCACAAGACAGGATTAGATAGAGAAATCAGAAATTAAAAGTATTTTTAAGTTTTGACTTACAACCGTCTTTGTCGAACGAAGTTTTATGAAACTGGCACCTTGCTTGTAGAGTCTAGTTTCATATCTTCGGGGTCAATATTTTATATCATATCAAATAAATGAACAGTTTGTTTTCGGAACCGATTTTGTTATTATGGGAATCTGTCTATTATCACTTCATTGGAGTATTTGCCGTTCTCCAGAAGAACGATTACAATAAAACATTTCTAATACGACCACTGAATTGTATCAATTGTTCGGTGTTTACGACAGGTGACTGCATGCTTAATGCAAAGTAGAAAAAAAATCTGTTTTTCTGTCACCTTGCTCCAAGCTGTCACCTGTCTTTTATACATGTACAATCAATCAGGCTTCATTTTAGTGTCCGTAATAGAGAGGTTTAAACTGTAATTCTTTTAACTCCTTCACTGCCTTACCCAGAGTGCAACGGTTATTTGCAAACAGTTTGAATCCTGATTGGACACCGCGTCTAATCAGGATTCAAACTGTTCGACACTCATTTCAATATTTCTTAACTCAAACATTCTGAACATTGAATTTGAGAAATGAAAGCAGACAACAATTGTTTAAAGTCCCATTGTGTTTTCAGACCTTTTCTTAATGTCTGAAATACAATAACGGTTAATAATAATGTTTGAACATTCTAATGGGCCAAACTGATCTATGAAATGATGAAGACGGACCTAAATCACCAAAAAGGGCGATTTAAAAGCATAACAAACCGAAAATAGAACGTCTGACATAAACCTTTCCACTCGGCTTAGTATCACGTGATACAGCCGGAGTCAACTTCACCGTGTGCAACCGTATTTACCTTCGCCCGTCCATCCATCAGTCAGTTAGACTATCACACTTTTTTGTCCGCTCTCTAACTCGAATATTTTTTATCCGATCTTCCACAAACTTGCTGAAAATGTTCATTGATATAAAATCAAGGTTTAGTTAGATAACTACTAAAATCGCATAAGGTGTTTTGAGTTATTGCCTGTTAATTAATAAAAAAATGACTGTTTCAGTCATTTTTGCACTCTAAAACAAACAGTTTTTATCGGATATGACTGTTTCAGTCATTTTTGCACTCTAAAACAAACAGTTTTTATCGGATATTCACCAAACATGCTGAAAATATTTATTTATATAAAATTAAATTATAGTTTGATTATTACCATAATCGCATGTGGCATACCTGAGTTTTTGCCCTTTATGTATTAAAAAGTGACTGTTTTCAGCAAGGTTTGCTCTCTAACACAAATACGTTTTATTGGATCGTCACCAAACTTGCTGAAAATGTTTATTGATATAAAATCAAGGTTTAGTTTGATTACTACTAAAATCGCATAAGGTATATCTGAGTTATTGCCTGTTTATTAATAAAAATGATTGTTTCAGTCATTTTTGCACTCTAACACATACAGTTTTTATTGGATATTCACTAAACTTGTTGAAAATGTTTAATTATATAAAATTTAGGTCTAGTTTGATTATTACAAAAATCGCATGTGTCATGTCTGAGTTTTTGCCCTTAAAGTATTAAAAATGAATATTTCAGCATTTTTTGCTTTCTAGCACATACAGTTTTTATCAGATATTCACCAAACTTGTTGAAAATATTTATTAATATAAAATCTAGGTCAATCATCTAAACTACTAAAATCGCACAAGGTATGTTGGAGTTATTGCCCTTAAATGACTAAAAATTGACTACTTAAGTATTGTCAGCTTTCTGACTCAAACAGTTTTAATTGGATCTTCACCAAATTTACTGAAAAAAACATTTGTATAAAATCCTGGTCCAGTTCTATAAATACCCAAATCACCGAAGGCATGTTGGAGTTATGGTTCATTTTTGCTATTTTATCCTTATTTTTGCCCTGTCCACTCTGTAAAAGGACCAGTTTTTATTCTATTTTAGCCAATAAATAAATACGAAAGACTCAAGCAGGAAACGTAACACAAACAATACATTCACCTCTCAAGCAGAACACACACACACAGTCATACCACAACAAACACACACACACACGCAATACCATTCCTTCATCTAAACACTAAATAGAAAACAACACGCAAGACAAACATAAAGCAAAGTGAATATAGGAGCCCGCCTTGGTACGGTCAGTAGCAATCAATAATTAATTATAAATTAATTAATAATTAACAACCACTGGGGGGTTAAACCTGGGTTTAGGGGCGCCCAACCTCACTCTTATCTCCTATATTCACCTATAAAGACAAACAGTGTACATAAACTATAAACCCTGTTCCAAAACCTTACAATCAAAAATACCGCCAACACAGTAAGTAAATACATGTAAAACATCTAACAAAAAATCTATGACAAGATTATTAGTAACACGGGAAAGAATTTAACATTCAAGCCCGTGCTAAAAATAACCCACTGTGGCAACGGTCAAATTGTACTCAAGCGACTAGTCTGTAGTCACGAGTAACTGTAAGACATGGATGGGTTCAGGGTACGACAGAGAGGGAGGGAAAAAACAAACAAAGCACGAAAATCCGACATAACTCTCCCGGTTAAGGACGGCTTTTGAGATACATCATCATGTAGTGCTAAGCCCTGTCTGTCGTCGCACAACCAAAGAGGAAAACATGGTTATCAATTGTAGATTGATCGATAACCAAACGTGAAGTGCGCAGCAATATAGTTGGATCATAATCTTTTTAAGGAAAAATCTAATACGTTTCACAAACAGGTTTTGAAAATGAATATGTCCAAGAATCTTACGAAGTTTGTAAATAACATCACCATAAAACTCCGGATGTGAAATACCTTGCTGCAGAAAAGACTTTAAGTTACATTTATACTTGTTAATGAGAGGACGATTTCTATAAAAAAAATTAGAAAATGTTTTACGAAGTTTATGAAATCTGTACCCCTGTTTAAGAAGCTTTTCAGTAATAGTTTTATTACGAATGTGGAAGTCCTCAACAGCGGTACAGGCCCTAGCAAAACGAATAAGTTGTGAGATATAAACCCCGTAAGATGTAGAACGGGGAACATCGCCATCTAGATGAGGATAATTTACAATACTAAAATCAAAATCATCTCGTTTATCGTAAATCTTAGAAGAAACAATTCCGTTATTTATTAAAAGATCTAAATCTAAAAATGGTGCCGATAAATTTGACTCATTTGTTTTATTAAGGCGTAGTTCTTTTGGGTAAATAAAAGGAAACAACGTATCAAAATATGGGTTGTCTATATTAAAAATATCATCTAGATAGCGCGATGTATTGTTAAAGGCTTAGATCATATTTGCCTGTATATCAGGTTTTAGACTTAGCATAAAGTCCCTCTCATAACAGTACAAAAATAGGTCTGCGACAAGAGGCGCACAGTTTGTACCCATAGGGATACCAATCACTTGGCGGTATATGGTACTCCCAAAACGTACATAAATATTATCCAGAAGAAATGATAGTGATTTACAAACATCGGTGCAAGTCCACATAGTGTAATGCTTAACCGTGTCATTTGTAAAAAATGCACGATCAGTATTCCTTTCTCTGGCAAAAGTCTTTTCAATAAGTTGTATAAGTTTAGCTTTTATTAAATTATGAGGTAAGGTAGTATATAGTGTTGAAAAGTCATAAGTACTTATATTGCAAGCTTGGTATTTTCTATTTTCAAGCTTCGTCAAAACTTCATTCGAGTTTTTGATAGACCAAAACAGATTAAGTCTTTGCACAATACCTTTGAACATGTTCTTTCATTTTAAAAAGTTTGGAAAGCGTAGTAGTAGTACATGCACTTGAATTAGCAATAAAACGAGACTTATATGGAGTTTTGTGGAGTTTTGGTATCCAGTAAATTGTAGGAAGTTTGTGACATGTAATGTTGACTTCAGCTTTTAAGTGTACACATGTATCAAGATGATCAGATACTACATTACGTTCCGTAAAATTTGTTGATGTGTAGGAATTGGTATTTACAAGTTCCTGGTTCAAAGCATCAACATAATGTAATCGTCATACAATTATCACATTATTGGATGCTTTGTCTGCAGGAACGAGTACATATTTGGAATGAAAGTCTTGTATGCCCTTCTTTAAGTGACGAATGTTAAATTTAGGTTTAGGTGGTAAAAGATGGTTATTGGATAAATAGAACGAAATCCGGGTATCGATAATATCAAAAATTAATTCTTTCCATTTTGAAAGAGCGTCATTTTCAGCATGTTCTCTACGGCACCAGTTGGTACTATAATTATTCAAAGCTTCCGAAATATGATTGCGGCAAGTATCGAAATCAATTAAGGCAGGTAATCTAAATTTAGGTCCCTTACTCAAAAGCGCTCTGATGCGTTTATCTTTAATGATATCAAAATTGCCTGTTATTATATGACCCACTGGGGCGTAACAAAATTTAAAGAGATGTACAGTCACATGTATCTGGTGTGTTTTCGAGAATTTTAATATCAGAAACAATTTTATTGTAGTTAAAAATTAACCCTCTTACAGATTTATTATACTTATAGCAAATAAAAGATGGTTCAAGATTTTTGAAATAATTAGGAATAGCATTCATCACATTTTTGTTTCGGAGAATACTTTGTAAATCTATAAAATCAATACCTTTATTTATAAAAGGGACCTTAATGAAATATCTTTTGTGATCGTTTAAAGAATCAATGTGAGGTCTGAGAACATGCTGAGTATAACTTTGTATTAAACCCGCCGTATAATACAGAGGATCTGTGCGTAAAATTATTCCATCAGCCTTGTCGTCAATATCTCTTAAAGACGACAATGACAACGAAGAAAGCCGAGAAAGCATTTATGTTTACCAGAAAGTAACAGCAGATTATGCAAATCTGTTATAGAAACCGACTTACGTGATTTACGTTTAAATAGTTGGTCAATGGTTGCATGTGCTTCATCTTAGCCGTGTTGGTAATAAGTTAAGTAAGAAATGACCATTGCATTTCTCCTTTACCTCTTGAAGGATTTTCATTCAACTGTATTCTATTTTTTTCATGCCCTAGATTTAATACCAATACACATTGTCAGCAAGTTTGGTGAAGATCCAATAACAAGTGTTTGTGTTAGAGAGCAGAAAATGCTGAAAGAGTCATTTTTTAATTATTCAAGGGCAATAACTCAGACATGCCTCATGCGATTTTGCTAGTTATTGAACCTGACCTAGATTATATTCTAATACACATTTGTAGCAAGTTTGGTGAAGATCCAAAAAGAAGTGCTTGAGTTAGAGAGCGTATAAGGCTGAAACAGTCATTTTCAGTAAGCTCAAGATTATCCGTATTTTTTTTTAATCGTTCAACCCCAGTGAATATTATTTACACGTTTTGACTGGATGTCATAGTTTAACCCTGTGCCTACTGGCCGTAACTTTACAGAGTTAACAAACTGTTTGAATCTAGAAAGACGCCGCGTAACGTGGCGTCTCATCTGGATCCAAACTGTTTGACACTCGTCTTAAGGTTTGTTTAATTTAAACAATGCATAAATCTAAACTGAACAAATTTTGCAGACAACAATGTCAAAGCAAACGTCTGTGCAGCAGAATAAGGGTTAACCGCTTCATTTTCAATGTTCCAGCTATCTGAACTAATCCAACATTTTCTCACTCATTTCAGCACCGAATGCTATGGTGTTACTACTGATTAAACCGTCTCTTCGAGACAATTCTAATGAGTATGACACCATTGGGTTTAAAAGCAGAAATAAAGAGTTTAAAGAGTTTAAATACTCCCCTTATCTGGAGCCCTGTATTTACAGAGTTGTCCTTCTTTCCGTTCACAAGTTAGTTCTTTATTGGAAGTTATATCCATAAATTAAACAAAAGATTAAAAAGCGAATTTCTTAGATAAAGCCGCTTTTTCTGAAAGAATCACGTCCCATGTAGTTCAAATGGGATCCCAAACAACAGTTTTATGCAGGTTTCCCAAAAACACAATGCGGCTTTAAAGGGACTCGCAACCGGATGGTGTTCTTGTCAAAATAAAATAAAATACTCAAATAAAAGCAAATTTGTGGCATAATTTGGCTTTTGACATTACAAAAATATGATCAGTCCAAAAAACGTCTCAAGAATCGTCACCGAATCTTAGTTTTTTAGATATTTTCCATCGTTTTTCCATAGCGTTAGCTAACGGTATAGTTGTTGTTGTTGCTTCTCTACACGGGGTCAGACAATAAACACGAGCCGAATTACGAAGTTGTATGCACTTTCGATCGCTACACATTGAAATACGTTAAATCGATCCGAGATAAACGGATAGTTCCGTGGTCCATTGGTCTAAGCGGTTTCCCCTATTTTGCCTTCTGTCTGCCAATGCCGGGCCCCGGGTTCGAATCCCACCAGAGACCAATATTTTTTTTTATTGAAATACATTTTTTTTAAACAGAATTTCTGATCCTAAACTAATTCTTTACCATTTATATAAGCGTTTGACACATATTTACAAATTACTATTTTTAATGCACCATCTGGTTGCGAGTCGCTTTAAAAGCAACTATTATAGGAACTATAGAATAGACTAACAAAATAAAGAAAACTTGTGACAGAAAGAAAGTAAATGATGTCAGACAGGTTCTAACATAAATCCGTGCAAACCCTGATCATACATTTCTTTCAGGGTCTACCTGATATGTGTCTACACTGTTTTCAAATAGTGTAAATATACGCTAATAGAACAATAATTTAATAGTGTTTGTTTTCATTACATTTGGTTAGCTGTGATTGGCTGTAATTTTTGTTTCATAACTCCATGAAAAAAATAAAATTCAGGCCACTCCTTGTCAGGACTACTTTCCCTTAGTCCAACTGCTCTTCACAAGCGCTGCATGAAGCAGTATGCCAAATGACGTCATTGACGTCGGCGTTACTACATAACAACGTCGCGTTTTGGCGGAAAATATATATGGCGGAGGGACTACAACCTACGTTTTAAAGCGTTAAAAAAGAACATTCGCGTCAGATTCTGTATTTAACAACTTTCTTAAATTCAGAAGTGATATTAAATTATAAGGAATAATTCGGAATATTTATTGTATTCATGGAGGTATGGAAAAAAACCTGGTCGCGGTTTCATACAGTGTGACAAGGTTTTTTTTTCATACCTCCATGAATACAATAAATATTCGAATTATTCCTTAAATAAAGAAGATTTTTTTTCACTGAAAGGTATGAATATTTACAAATTGTCAAACGTTTAGTCTACTTTGTTTCAAAACAATTCCAATTCCAATGCATAAATTGTGAAAAGATTTATATAATGACTACTTAACTCTTTCCATTATTGTTAAACTACTGCCACCATAAAATAACATTATTATCCGGATACGATATATATTTTCTTCCTTTATCTATACACTTTACATATGTCGGATGCGTTTTCTTCCTGTATACATGTAATTATTCCTTTTGTAGGTACGTCAACGAGATTCCTTATCGAGGCTCCCGTACTGTGTCACCTATATAAACCCGCATTTTCATCTGTTCGTTTTGCACTTGTTTTAAATGAAAGGTTTAGACTTGAACGAATAAAACAAACTTTTAATCATTGGATAAAATGAGCTTCAGTTCTGTATGACGGCGCTGAATGATTTGATCGTCGAATGTGATACCTGAGAGTTTCGGCAGAGCAAAATGGCCGGTTGGAAACGAGACACGGGAAAACCTCTCTTAATTTTTCGCAAAATATTTCCAAAATAAAGAGATATTTTGTGTAAAACGTCATCAGAATCTGTTCTTCAAGATGTCTGCCAACAAGTTCTTTTCTCAGACTAAAAAAATTTTTTTTTGTAAAAAATGAATTTAAAGAGTTAACTATAGCCCATTTTTAAGCTTCAATAATTCACAATTTACTCTTTTGCACCTAAATGCACCATAGTGTCCATATCTTATGAACATTTAAGAATGTTTTGAGCTATTTACTTGTTTGATATCTTTTGCCGAAAATTGCCGCGGTGCATCCAAAGCAGAGGCTGTAATTACGCTTGAGGTAATTGCCACGTGGCGGCGAATTGAACACTATTTCGGATAACCCTAGTTTTCGGACAATACACAATGATTTGTAAAGAAACAAAAAAAACACGTCAGAATCAAACTCTTTTTTATAAGAGCTGCCATTTCCCCCTAATATGCGGACTTTTATCCTACCTGATGGCAGCTTAAAGCATGCTGAAAGTAAAGCAGAATGCACCTAAAGGTGCATTCTGCTTTACTTTCAACCTGCTTTAAGTGTTCATGTGTCATCTAAACTGGAAAACATGTCTACAATGGGATAAAGGGTTAAAGATTTTTCATGATCAACTAATGACTGCTCTTCAGTGCAGGCTTACAACAATACAGTTAAACCTAGCAGATGGTAGATTAAAGCAGGCTGAAAGTGAAGCAGATACTTTCTGTACTTTCAACCTGCTTTAAGTGGTCACCTGTGTTCAAACAAAGGTTAATCTTCTAAAAAAATGGTATACCTACAATTTATAGGACTGAATTGGACAATTAGTTGATAAAATACAGTTGCTAACAAATGTAATGGAAACTTCAATTACTTGATAATATATCGATAAAGAAAATTATATTTCATCAAACTTTTGTGTTTTAGCTCACCTGGCACGAAGTGCCAATGTGAGCTGATAGGATGGCGGTATGTACGTTGTCTGTCCGTCCGTTCACCATTGGTTCGTGAACACTCTAGAGGTTTCAAATTTCATCCGATCTTCATGAAACTTAATGGCAATGTTTGCCTTGAAAAGTCTTCAAATCATCATTTTTTAGATATTTTCCATCGTTTTATCCGTTGCGTCGAAAGACGCAACAGAAATTGAACACGGGCTCAGACATAAACCCGAGCCGAATTGTGTACTTCCCATCGCTACACACTGAAGTACGTTAAATCGTTTCCAAAGGTATGAACAGCTCGTGATCGAGTAGGCTAAAACATTTCCTTTTTTGCGTGTCTGTCCCCGCATGGAGGGTCACAGGTTCGAATCCAACCAGAGCCTCTTTTTTTTTTAAAAAGCATTTTTTCAACAGATTTTCTTATCTGAAACAAATTCTTACCCATTTAAATAAGCATTTGATATTTACAAATTACATTTTTAATGCTTATCTGGTTGCGAGCCTCTTTAAGTCTGGTCAAAAACTAGGTCGCTATGTCAAATTAAAAAAATCTTGTAAACACTCCAAAGGTTGAGTGTTGATCATGCTTAGTCGTAATCTAGGTCACAGTCACTCACTATATGGCAAATTTTACATGGTGTACCAGGTGAGCGATTTAGGGTCATTGTGGCCCTTGTTATGAAATCCAATTCTTATCTCTAAAATAATTGCATTACAATCAGCTAGATCCCTTATCTATTTGTAATAATATCTACCCATGTGTGAGGGTATTGACTTATTTTAGAATTAAACCATGAAGAATTATTGAAGCGGCTATTTAACGTTCACGAATATTCTGCAAACATTTTAGAAATTTGATAGTTTTAGAATCATTAGTCTAGATTAACAAAAGTTCTTGAACACCTTTTATAGAATTGGTATCAACTAATTATTTAAGCTCTTAATGAATTCTAGATGCGGCCATTTAACGTTCATGACTATTATAAACTCCTTGCACACTTTTCACAGAAGTAGTACTACGGTACTACCATGGTCTAGTACCCTAGGCCATAATTGTACCTGTGGGCAATGAGATAAAACAACTGCGTATCCAGCATGTGGGGACTCTACCACAATAAACACTCCAATTGACAGCTACCACAATTAACACTCCAACTGACCCCCGCAGAGCGAGAAATAGGCTTTAAAAGATAGTCTCATTTGCTCGTATCTAGATGCAAAACGGTCACAGCTTAAAATCTATTTTAGTAACAGGTCACGTGACATTCGACCTACCAACCCAAATGACATCTCAAGCATCCCATTACAATGAGTAATTAGTTCACCAAATTTGATTGAGTTCTGCTCATCAGAACAAAAGTTATTGTCCTGAAACAAAAGTGAAGCCAAAATCTATTTTTTAGTAACATATCACGTGATCTTTGACCTACAAACTCAAAATACAAATTTTAGTATCCCCATTTCATAAGCAACTAGTTCACCAAAAATATTCGTGATCGACCCATTAAAACAAAAGTTATTGTCCTTAAACCGTAGCGTGACACAGAGAAGTTATTTGGCAACACTACTTTCGTTACCATGGTAACTTCAAAACGTCATAACTTGATAATTGATGATGATACAGTTTTCATTTAAAGTGCATTGATCTGCAATTCAAAATACCTTTCCAATGATGTATAACACTTAGTATTTATTCCCATTTGAGAAAATGCTCTGTCCTACCTACTTTTTGACACATTTATGCCTGGATATTGTAATGAATAAAATCTACCTCTATGCTTGCTGGATAAGTTGTTTAACGATAAACAAGGAAAATTTAATCCATAACCCAACAGCCTGTTTCTAGTTTTGAAAATATGTGACCGCTTAAAGCAGGCTGAAAGTAAAACAGAATGCGCATTGAGGCGCATTCTGCTTTACTTCCAACCTGCTTTAAGCCATTATCTGCTAGAATTTAGAAATTATTTCTTATGATACATATCCATGATCGTAAAAATCAGATCTATTTTCTTTAGCGGAAGAACAAATGAAATGCGTAAAAAGGCTTATTTATGGGGGAATGGGTTAAAACATTATAGTGTGTGTCCATGTAGTAGAACAAACGCGACGGCTCATGGTGTATACTGTTTATTAATGTCTATTTTTGTAAAATAAATAGACGTCGATTAGTTTAGTTTAATTCATTGACCTAAATAGCAAGCATCGTAATAAAGATCACTAAAGTTGCAACGTTTACGAGGACAGAAAGAAATATAAATATATTATCATATACTTGTGACATTGCTCGACCTGACACCATGACCGTGTTGTCCTCAGTACCTACTCTCTTAGAGGAAGTTCTATCTTCTAAATTACCTAATTCGCTTGTCTGTTTGCTATCCCTGTCTTCTACGTTTTTAGCGTTCTCGCAAATCATGATTGTTTCTTCGGATGAACTGTTAGGTTTCTGTTCACTGTTCCGGTGATGATTACCTAAGATCAGCGAAATCAATTTTGCATAAGGAGAGTTCTTCTTCAATTTTAGTACCTGCATTTTGTGGTAGATAGAAATGTTGATAACATTGATGAAAACATTAAACAAATTCAGGATAACCTGGGTACAAAGAAGAATCTCAAAATAAGACGGTTTTACAACAGATCTAGGTAATATGTTCTGTATTATGGACAGGTATAGTATCAATGCCAGCGTTACTGAGACGGACAGAGACACTCTTTCCCCCGACTCCGTTGGTAGCTTGAAAACCAATGCTCCTAACCATGACAGAATGCTTGTCGGTACAATCATTGTAGCCACCATTATCTCCGGTCTACGTCGAATTTCAATAGTGTATTTACAACATCCACCAAGGAAAGAACTAATGTTTCTAGTGGTTACTTCCCATTGTCCATCCTTTTCGAAGAATAGAAGATCCACGGCCGGGTCTTCTGGGAGCAGCGTTTCCTTGAATGATTGCCACGGTCCAATGTCAAAATGACAGACGTGTGTATCAAAAGGAAACTTGCGGACGTCTATGTCACAAAATGTTTCAAACTCCCCACCTGCAACAGTGAAAAAGACGTGATATTCTCTGAATATTTACATTCGCACCGTTCAATTCCATTGACAGAAATGCTGTTCATTTCGTATAAACACCATTTCTCGAGAGTGAGGGACTTGTTGAAAAGTTTCGAAGAGGAGGCAGGGCATATGCAGTTCTCATTAGCGAATAAATATTTGAAACTTAGACAGCAAACATTTGGTGGATTTTTTCAAAATTTGTTCTTAACCGATCTCTGCCTTCCTATTAGTGGAAACCATGATTCCCGACTAAAATTCTTTTTATTGACGAGATAGATTCCAAGAAAACTGACATACCTTATAAACAGCAACTGTCTGCATTCCTTTATGCCAAAAACCGATATATTTATTCTACTTTAAAAATGACGTCACTTCCAAATGACGTCAAATCGGCATTTTCACGCCAAACTATCAAAGTTGTTAATCTTAGAATGTAAAGAACGGAACTTTTTTTTTCGAATGTTTCGAATTTACGCAGCTTCAGTAATTCGGCCATGGCTGTTCCTGATAGGGTACACATTATTCGTGTTATCAACCTCTAATATTGACTAAACATGCATGCATACTTACAAAATGTTAATCTAACTAAATTACAGCAAATACATAGTACATTTAATAAATGAACATACTTTTTTCGGCATTCAAGCGAAATGAACGACAGAAAATTATCGGCAAATACCATGAATAGCGTTAGCTTGAACGCCGAAAAAATATAATTAATTTCATAAATATACGCGTTTAAGTAAAACAAATCTGTTCGTTGTAAACAATTAGTAACTAGATCGGATGCCGATAACGCGGCGTCTGAGTAGGCTCCAAACTGTTTGCCCATAGTAAATCACAACGAAGATACTTATATTCCAACAAGAAATGTAAGATATAAGAGAGTTATTGAATGTCCTCTTATCTACTGCGTCGACAAAGCTGGGCATGTGTCAAATATGGTAAAGATTAGCCTTGTTAAAGACCAAACAGGTTCGAAGTATTACATTATAATTAATTAAAGCATAGTCAATAATTTCACATAGGATTTTAACCAATCCTAAATACTTTCAAATCAATGTAATTTGCTCAATCTTGTTGCTCCGCATTTTCATTTATGCGCTTGCAAACAGGAACGTAAGTGGATCAGACGTTTAACTTTCCTAGTTGGGCTAAACAACCATTTCCATGTAAAAAGATGGAGCCAGATCAGACACCGGGTAACCAGATGTCTCGTAAGTTTCTAAACTGTCTGCCACTCATATAAAAATAATAAATCGTGAGAATTCTAAAAACTGTCTTTTCTACCTTGTATTGCATTGCGTGTAATAACTTTTTATTTCGTTTAACCCACTACGCCATAGTATGTTACTAGTTTTGAAGACAGGTGGCTCCTTAAGGCAGGTTGAAAGTAAAGCAGAATGTGCCTTAAGGCACATTCTGCTTTACGTTCAGCCTGTTTTGAGCTACAATCTGCTAGGATATTGAAAATATTTCTTATGGTAAATGTTTTTGAATGTATGAATTGGAACTAATTTCTACAGTGGAGGAATAAGTTATATAGTAAATTAAATGTGCTAAAACGCGCTTCTATTGGGTAAAGGTTTAACAGGTAAAATAGCATCTTTTCTACGGTACTCGTTAATCTGAAATAATCATGTATTCCCTCACCTGGCAGCCACATAACTTCACCGTTAAAATACAACGATAGTAACGAATCTTCTGTATCAAACGCAACTTTTCTGACGGAGTTGTGTACTCGTAAATCTGGCAGCCAAAGCGTTTTCGGTGACAAGTGTAAATAATTATCAGCGAAACTATTGCTAGTAAAAATATCTTCATGTCCATTTGGACAACCGCCATTCGTACTATTGCACAATGGGTGTAGCGAATTCTGCATGATTTGATCTGTCCATATAACTATCAAAAATCCAGTGCTCTGCAATGTCTTCTCGCTCTCACGGACAGACGAAATTCTCGTGAGAAAGAACGATATGTAAACTTTGATCGTATCTTCCTGGTCATTGACGGGTCTGATGTGCGGGCTATAGTTATGTAAGCCTTTATCGAAAGCCTGCTTTATTTCTTCATACTTTAGTCCTTCACACAATGACCGAATCCATAACGAGGCTAGAATTGTCACCAAAATGTTCATAGTGTGTGTCGTCATATTTATCTGTTCATTTGAGGAGACATTAATTTACCCCCTAATAAATGCATTCATGCTATCCCAGCATACATGGCTAAAAGGGACCCATATGGGCAGCCCACATTGGTCCCATGCCGAAAGTGCAACTGGGTTAAAGCTGGAACCCATATGGGATGCCCATATATAATCTCTAAATCAATCAAATCAATTATATAGTAACCCTTTTCTGCAGTATTTAAGTTTTTTTAATAATGCGGAGTTGTTTTGTGCACAAAAATATTTTTGTGTGAACAAATAGCACTGGAATGAAAGTGGCATACTTGTATATATGGGCCCTATAAAGGCTCTGTATGGTACCCGTATACATTTCCAGGTGCTATATTTTTCACACAAAACTTTTTTCTTTAATACAAAAAGACACCACATTATGTTAAAACATATACACAATGCTGAAAAAAAACCAGTCTATAAGAATTCGTTTGATTGATTTAGAAATTTTATATGGGCAGCCCATATGGGTCCCGTCTTTTACCCGGTTACACTTTCCATATTGGAGCCTTATAGAAACCCAGATGGGGCCCATATATAATGTTTGCTGGGATAGTAACAAACGTATGACCCCCGCAAACAGTTTGGAACCAGAACAAACACATGGTAAACCACAATGTCTAATAAAGCTCAAATTATTTCCCACTTACATTGTTCTTGCTTTAAACTAAAATGTCATTTTCCATACTTTACGTTCATGTAATTGAGAAATAACCATGCTTTACTCACTGCCACTGGTAAAATAATAGAAAACGCTTTGAAAAGGTTAATATGCCCTTATTCCGCCGCTATCGTTTTGTCACGGTAAATATTTCGAAATGTGTTTAACCCTTTCGTTCTCAATGACGCTTAAAAGCGCGTTTGCAAACAGTTGGGATCCTGATCAGACGCCGCGGAACGCGGTGTCTGATCAGGATCCAAACTATTTGACACTCAGTTTGAAAGTTCTTCAGTCATACTGCCTTGTTTTCTAACTTTTAAACGACATTGCAGAAAACAAAATGAAGCAGACGACAATGAAACGGTGAAGGGATAAAAATCTCACGAAAATGTTTGTAGTGAAAGGGTTATATAAAGCAACCTATGGTGCGGAAGCTGCTGCCATAGAAACATACAGGAGTATGTTTTATACCATTATATAGCGCACACACTTTATTTGCATATTAAACAATTAAACTTACCTTAACCCTTTCATGTTCAAATTATTCGGGAGATTTTTACTATTGCACCGCTTTATTGTCGTCTGCTGCAGTATTGATGCCTACAATAAATGTTTTAAAGTTAAATTTAAGGTTGTATGATTTAATAATTATCGCTAAGAGTATCACAGTTCGCGGCTTCTGATCAGGACCCAAACTGTTTGTAAACGCGCCTTATGGCGTCACTGAGAGTGAAAGGTATAAGGGGCCGCTAAAAGTAACACTGATCTAAAGATGACAGCTTTAAGCAGGACGAAATAACAGCAAACTGTTCCATAGAAGCTTTCTGCTTCACTTTTTATTGCATCCGCTTTAGAGAGAGAGGGGGGGGGCAACATTTCTCCAAAGCATGGTCGCAACATCAGTTTTAACTGTAGGACTGGTGTTTATACCTAGGTGATTTGTTTGTTTAGCTGATAAGTCAAATAGATTTATCCCCAAAAGGATTGAATTAGAACATCGATTAGTAGGTTCAAATAAGGAGGAGACGTCTACTCCGGAAAAACAGAGAACTCGTCCATTTACCCCGACAAATTCAACACTTACTCCCTAGATTGTTTCGGTGATAATGAGACTGGTGGTTGTTTAAAGCAGATAAAACGTAAAAAAGAAAGCTCACATGAGAACGTTCCGTTTTACTTTCAGTCTGCTTGAAGCACCACCTAGTCAGGAAGCGGGAAGCGATTTCTAAGGCTTTTTGAATGTAGATCTACATAGTAGGCGCATGCAAAGGCATATTTATGGGAACTAAGTAAATACGCTAAAAGGTGCCTCGATGGAGGAAATTGTTATATTGTTTCAAATTCTAAACTCCTCTTCTTAACCCATTTATACCCAGTGAATTCTTCCATCTTTATATATTGGATTAGTCCATTTTTTATCAAAGGGATGCCTGGTCAAAATTTCATTTTCCATTTTGTTTTATATTGAAATTCCTATCAGCAAACAGTGTAGACTCTGATCAGAGTCTACACTGTTTGCCAATGTCCCATATATGGATCGTACGCACAAATGGGTTACTTACGAGGGTAGTCATTTGCAAACAGTTTAGATTCTGACCAGATACCGAGTAACTCGACGTTTGATCAAGATCCGAATTGTTTGTCAATTTTGAGAATAGTTGCAATGCGCACAGGGGATGGGGAAGAAGTTGATCCTTTTCTATCAGTCACATTTATTATTATATAAAACTTAGAAATTGTGATGATGTTCTGGCAGTGAAGGGGTTAATTACTCTTTACAATAACGATTAGCAGTTGTCAAAAGGCTTTTAAGTGACGCTTTTGATGACCCCCGATGTCGGTCAATATCGGATCTCTACAGAGAGCGATCGGCCATTCCCGTCAACTGCCGACTTGTTCCGAACCATGCTTTAGCATTGTTCCGAACAGGTCGACAGTTGACGGAAATGACCGATCGCTGTACGTAGATTACCGATCTTTGTCCAATCTCATTAGGTTCTCAAGGTTAACCCTTTCACTCTCAATGACGTCATCAAGCGCATTCGCAAACAGTTTTGATACTTATCAGACGCCTCGTTACGAGGTGTCTGATCGGGATAAAAACTGTTAACCACTTGTTTCGAAATAACGCTAGTTATACTGCCTTAAATCTAACTTTAAAACATTATTGCAGACAACAATATTGAGGTAGACGACAGTATGGCGGTGAAGGGGTAAAATCTCACGATAAATTTTAATAGAAAAGGGTTACCCCAAAAGATAACTACAGTCGACTTTGCAAACATTTAGGATCCTGATCAGAACCCACGATATTGTTCCAAGCTGTTCAGAACTCGAATCAATAAATATATAATCCCAACATCAAAAATTGGAATATACAATGTATTGCCTAAACTCGCTGACGACAATTGTTAACAGACGATATTTTATCGACGAAAATGTTAAATTTTTGCGGCGAATTGGTTCATCTGGCAATATAACGGTCCTCCGAACAACGTTTTCTTCCTTACAGGGCAAGTAATTAGACGATGCTGTATTTAGAGAGGGAAATGACATATATATTGTCATTATTAATGCTGCAAGGTGTTTGATTCAAGATATACAGTGTTCCCTCAATGTGAGACAAAGAGTGTGTGCGTTGTTCGGAGGGATTCGTTGTACAGGGGGAAATTGGCTTACATATGCAACCATGCAGCTTGAATCGAGATCAGACGCCGCGTAACTCAAGCTGTTTGTCACCCGTCGTTATATTTTTTTCTGTCAAAATGTCCACGAATATGTAACTTTTAGAAAAAACAGCACACGACAAATTTGAACAGACGATGTTGAACCAGTAAAAGCGTTAGACTTAAATGTATTTTAAGGAAATTGCAGCAAATGTCGTTGAAAGGAGGGAGTCGTTGTAGGGAGAGCCGTTGTAGGGAGGAAGCACTGTACATGAAAAAGAAAACGAGCATAAAGGAATAAAAGAGGATGCTCTTGTAACAAGTACTTTCTCAAATGTTTTCGTTTTGTTTTTTTATGCGATGTAGGTCTCTCGAGAATATACACCTACGGTGCTGGCAAATCATCACAGGGCTGCCATTTCTCCGGATTTTTCCTAAATCTCTGGATTTTTTCCCAGTTCATGGTGGCTTAAAGCAGGCTAAAAGTAAAGCAGAATGCGCCCTAAGGCGCATTCTGCTTTACTTACAGCCTGCTTTAAGTAGTCGCATGTCAACAAAACAAGAAAAAGCTATGGGGTAAAGATATGATTCGTAAAATCGCACTTGAAAAATGCAAATTTGGAAATCTTAGGATTTTTCATGTCAACTTATGGCAACCCTGTCATCAACGGCTACCGTCAAGAATTTTTACCCTTTTAGGATCAAAGTTATTGTGAAGTTTTAACCCCTCACCACCATTTTGTCGTCTGCTTCAAGTGTATGTCTCCGCTGAAGAAAATAGTTCCAATTTATACAGTCATGAATATGTTTCATGAGAATTTTTTTAATTATTCTAGCAGGTGGTAGCTTATGATTATATTAAATAAATCTTGGATGACCTAAAATCCTGTGCGGGGATGGGAGAATACCCATCCCATAATAAGTATTTAAATAATATATAATGAAGTGGTTTTACAAACAAAACAAAATATATCACATACACAATGTAGTTTTTGAAAGTTCTTTATTTAACGTTAGTTATAGACAAGATGTATGTATTGATAACTGGATTTACACAAAAAGTATAATAAATTTATAATCTTAAACAGACACAATGCCATACTAACAATAAATATACATTATGCTCATAACGATGATGTCTTTTGGGCAAATGGTTTTTGATTAATATAAAAATGTTATAGCCTCATGCATCAGTGGTGAATTCACTCTAATCATTCAACACACACCTCCCAAAGCCTAAATGCATACAGTGGCAAAACGTTAGTCTTTCCAAATTAACGTTCTTGTGCTTATACAATTATTTCCATTGCAGACAGTTTGGAGTCAGATCAAACGCCTGGTGATCCGGCGTCTGATCTGGCTCCAAACTGGTTGAAAATAACCATAAAGTGTTGCCGGTGTAACGCAGTAGATTGACCCATCCGTGCAAAATGACCTGGGTCTCAATACTACGTAGAAAAATGACCCCAGACCGTAGAAAAGGACCCCGTCGAATCGACGGGGTCCTATTCCTACGGTCTGGGGTCAATTTTCTACGAAGTAAATTGACCTGGGGTCCATTTCATAAAACTTCGTACGACAAATGTCGTAAGTCAGATTATAAAACTCTCAATTATTATTCATTTTTTCATCTAATCCTGTCTTGTGACATCTTTTTGGAATCGTCTTTTCCAAAATGATGTCACAAGACAGGATTAGATAGAGAAATAAGAGATTAAATGTATTTTAAAGTTTAGACTTACGACAACATTTGTCGTAACAAGTTTTATGAAACGGGCCTCTGGGTCATTGTGCTACGTAGAGGAATGATCCATGGGTCATTTCAGCAGGGGTGGGTCATTCTGCTGCATTACAGGGACGTACACCAGTGGTGGCGTTCAGTTACGTTTAATCAAATGGACATTTAATTTGCTTGTCGGGTAAAAAGCGTGTTTCACAGTATCAAAACGTTCCCAAAACACGCCGGCTATATTTAGACATTTAACTGCTGTAGACACGCTTATTTTCTGCAACATTAGGAGCGACTTCACATAAAGATAAAGGTAAAAGGTAAAGGTGATAGGTTTATCAAGTGTGAAATTTATATGTCATATTTTGGCGACTTTTACAATTACCTCCCTGTTCATCGAGTCACAAGTCGGCCATTTACATTCGGCGTACTAGCAGCCATGACACATTGACTTATTTCCCTCTCATGTACCCATTTAAATCACCTGGGTGAAGTGGAGCAATGTAGGGTTAATTTTTTGCTCAGAAAAATTTCAGAGATCCTGACAGGGCTCGAACCAGGATCCTCCTAGTCGAGCGTCATACCACTGGACCACCGACACCTACACATGGAGCTATGTTTCGGTCTATAGTGACTATAGATCCAACCGAACACCGCTTGATTCAACCAAAGTTTGACTATAGACCGACCAAGCTTTGCCCATGGTTAGAGTTGTTCCAAAATTGCGGGTGTTGGAAAATAAATAATGCTGACTCTGATAAGAGGGCTCCTACAGGATCCCTGGTCAGGATTTACGCTGTTGGCTGGCATGGGACAAGTGTACTCTTTACAATTTATAAATTGTTTGTAAATGACAAGTATATATACACGTCGCTAGGGTTGAACGTATTCACAATATCATCAGCAGTCCTATTACACGTATATCAGTTTAGCAAGAGAGACTACTACAGAGATATTTTGATAAACAATTCCTTCTATAGTAACCCCCCTTAGTATCTTCAATATTTAATAAGCGTTTGAAGTCACTAATACGAACACCTTGTAATTGTTTAATTTAGTTAAGTATTATAATATTTTAGAAATATGACTGATCGATACCATCTTAATTCAATATTCGACCACCAAATGTCCTACTAACCCAATTGATTTTGATCATGTTATACATGTACTTCGCATGTAATTACAAAACATATGTATAACGGATTGTTCTGTTCTGTTATGTTATTTATTAATAAGCAGAGTGTTGATTTTTACATTATTTGTCTTAGATGAGAGTACACTGAACACTGGATTTTTTCATTTACAATACAGTCGAACTTCGATATTTCGAAGTCGGTTTTGTCGAACATACTAAGCCACGTTTTAACTTTGAAATGTGTGTATGTTCGACTTAATCGAGCATGAAATGATGAAGTTCATATGTCGAACTATCGGATAGTTCGAGTTAAACGAGTTCGAGATATCGAAGTTCGGCTATACAATAATTGAAAACGCTGATATTAATGATGTTACTGTGGACACGACGTTATTCTTTCCTGTTTAAATGAAACGAAACGCAAGGCACTAAAACTTAAAAAAGGCAAATTCTTGAAAACAATATCGATACTATTAAATCCCTATTTCATCAGTTTTAGAGCCTAATCAGACACCGGGTCACCCGGCGTCATATATTGCTCTAAATCATAGCATAAATGCCTTTACTGGTAGACAAAGAATAACGCATTTCCCTTCTGTAGTGAAATGACTTTAACAATTATTATAACACATTTTAGTTAGTCATGTTCTGTTCCTGTCTCACTTGCCCTTCTTACGATCACTGCTGGTGGGTCGTTTGCTGCTTGCTGACGATTCTACTCGTAGTTTTTGTGGTTGAGTCTTTTTCCTATTTATCTGTCCCTTTATATGTTTTGCCCGAGTTGTCGGCCTTGATAAGCTGTTTAATTTGCCTGATTAAAATTGAAAAAGAAAAGCGATAAGATGATAGTTTTAGTAATACATGTATCGAAAAAAACGATATGCACAGTGAAGAATACGTTTTCCTTTCTTTCCCATTTAAAAGAAACTAAACGTAGCGCACTAAAAGTTAAACAATATAGAAAATATAAAGATCAACAGAAAATTACAATTCTTAACGATTCTGTATTTTTATATGAGTACATGTAGCAAACAGTTTGGAACCTAATCAGAAGACGGGTTATTCGACGTCTGATCATGCTCCGGATTGTTTGAAATTGAAATAGTGTTTTTTTTTTACATAAACGCGTTTATTTGGGAAAGAAGAACGTCTTCACCGCTGAACAGTACAGAAAGCTTCTTTATTATTTTGTCTGTTTAAAGCAGTTACCTGAAACGATAATATGACCCGTATCACGACAAAACCAGCTATATTCCATTGCAACATTATACATACCAAGCACCGGTGTCATTCCAGACTCTGCATCTATATAATACTGCTATATAAAATGCTTTAGATCCTTGTGGGTGTTAAACAGTGTATATCAAGGCCAGCTGCCACGGCGGCTGGCCTTGTTCTACACTGTTTGCAATGCAATTAGGCAGGTTTTCTCAATACGGCATATATCTAAATGGAATGTCCATTTGAATATGTCTAGCTGTATCGACCACTGTTTAGCAACAGTTCTATTTTATTGAGGGCACTATTGTTTATAGTGATGTTTTCTATAACACTTTTAACACGTACGGGAATTCTATCGATTTGTGAGAAGTCCAATTTGAAACAGTAATGGTAGTGGCTAGACGGTGCAATATACAATGAAAAATTATACGTCACCTTTTACATCACAATCTCTACCTGGCTACATGTTTAAATGAGAAGGAATAACGTCTTCTCCACTATATATATAAGCGTATATTTAAGAAATAATCTTTATTCTAACGTTGTTAATCGGCTATTTAACAACGGTTGTGAGTTGTGATGCGCAGGAGGCCTGCGTTGTCAATTCCTTACGTATCACAACGACCAACCGTTGTTAAATAGCCGATTAACAACGGTAGAACGTAGATTATTTCGATTCTGGCATAACAAATAAGGGTCTAACCGGGTCTACACTGATTCCTTTTTTGTAATAAAGGGGAACAATTGCATCGGGCTATTTTCACAACGGATATCTACATGTAGTAGGAACGGTCTTCTATTGCTGTTACAGAATCCCATTCCAAAACGTCATACCTAATATAAGAAGCATGTTTCTAACTTTGTTCTGAACAAAGGTGACCACTAAAATCAGGTTGAAAGTAAAGCAGAATATTCCTAAAGGTGCATTCAGCTCTAATTTATGCCTGCTTTAAGCTACCATCTGCTAGGAAATAATACGCCACATGCCTTTCATTGAAGGACTGTGTTTACGTAGGGCGGGGGCACAGGAAGATCCTGCATAACGGACTATTTTCACAGTGTTGTATATCGTACTAGATATACCACGGTGAATTTGTTCTTTGTTTATAGAGACAAATTCACGTGTCGTGTTAGAATGACATTTTAGAAACAATACAGACCCAGATCAGACGGAGCTCTCAGATCAGGGTGAGCATCGTTTACTGATAGGATATACCTGACATGAGTCGGAATTATCGTGGTGACATTTTTCGGCGGAGCTGACTGGTTTCTATTTAGTCACACTTTCTATTTGGCCACACATTTCAACCAATTATATTTGATCAGAAATTTAGAATTAAGAGCACCTGTTGAAACTGAATAGTCTGATTGGATAGTAGCCAGGGCTCCAGATAAGGGAATTATTTCAAAACTTAAAATCTTTATTTGTGCATTAAACCCTGTGGTGTCACTATACATTTGAATTGTCTCTTCGAGACAAAAAAATGAGTGGTAACACCATAAGGTTTGGTGCTGAAAGGAGTGAAAAAATGTGATTTGTTTAGTTTACTCCCTCTTATCTGGAGCCCTGTAGGCTGGTCTATGTCCAATTACAGTTTTACCAGATGTGGACTGTGAGTGTAAAATTTAGAGATACAGACTGCACTGTTTACACTGGGATGATGCAATTATACTTCTATTTTAAGATATGACATCTGAAATCTTTTTATAG
This sequence comes from Gari tellinella, assembly GCA_922989275.2. Classification (NCBI taxonomy): domain Eukaryota; kingdom Metazoa; phylum Mollusca; class Bivalvia; order Cardiida; family Psammobiidae; genus Gari; species Gari tellinella. The sequence continues at coordinate 18,781,114 of OV277868.1, forward strand.
ATATACAGAGGAAGCTAGGTGTTTTGTAATTGTTTACTACCAATTTGTTTGAATTGTTAACTATTTGTACACATTTACCATACATTTAAAGCAATATTATATATAAAATTAATGGCCTCAAGTGAGTTAAACACAATCGTGTTGTTTCATCATTATTTACAAGAGTGGCAGTCGAAGTTCAGCAGACTGTTGTATCTGTACATTTGTGTATGGTATATAGTTTGTTTCAAGAAACTCTATGAATGACGTTTGATATATAGAACAATAGATTAATGTGAGGATCTCCTACCAGTAGCTAGGATATGAGTTAAATTATTGTTCTGTTTTGCATTTCTGTACATGATAGTTTTGCATTTTAAATAAAAGTTACTGTTTCAATTTTTTTTGCTTTTCAATCCAAGATATTACAATTCTTTGAAAACCTCAATTTCATTTAATTTTGCACACCCAATTTCATCTATATAGCCTTAGTTCAACCACTCATTCCGCCGAATATCTTACCCTCTAAACAAGTATGATTACAAGTTGCCAATGTTTTATATGAGGTGAAATATCGTTAGGCAGAATAGTGGACACCGATAGATTATCGATAAATTGTCCTACGCTAGCTTGCGTGCCCGTCAATGTTCGGCTCTTACCGCTCGGTATTTACGGAAACTCCCGACGACTCTTTGAACATATTAATTTTATTTTCAATTTGAAAAAGGACCAAATTAACATTAACTTACAATTCTTAAATTTATATCAAAAGAAAGAAAAAATAGTCAAGTATACGAGCCCGTTTGCACAGAATTGATATCGATTTGTATAAATGCACAAGGTCGTGTTATATTATCCGTGTCGAGGCTTATTTTCAGCATTTTACTCTTTGTTTAATGTGATTTAGAGGTGTCTTTTTAAACTTAAAAAAGGACCAAAATCTTATTAAAATATTTTTTCAAAACAAATTTCATCATAAAGGAAAATGTTTAAGCTAACACAGGCCGTTTGCACAGGAACGATATCTGTCCAGAAAAAAAAGTTATTACAAGTTATGTAAAAATGCCCTTCTTATTTTAATGCTCGAAAATGAGAGCAAGTGGGCCACCTGCGTGTCCACTATTCTGCGTAACGATTCATGCTGTGGGGAGTTTCATTAAAAATATTAAAAGGGTTGGTAAAATACATATAAAGCCTACCCATAAGTTCTGGGTTAATATCTTCTAGGTTATTGAGTAGGGATGTGTAGTGATACTGTCCATTCTCCGCCAAACCTGAAAACAACAACGACATCAATATAAAACTCCTGTGAAACTTTCATATTGAAAATAAACCGTATGCCCCACTATCAGAACACTGATACAGTGGAGACTCTGTTATTCTTTCCCGTTTAAACGCAAACGTACGCAAACGCATTTAGCGCTAAAACGTAGAAAAGAACAACTTTTGGACAATTTTGATATTTCATGTTTATCTTGGTGGCAAACAGTTTGGAGCCTGATCAGACGCCGGGTTACCCCGGCGTCTGATCTGGCTCCAAACTGTTTGCACTGCAAATAATAGTTTTAGCGTAAATGCGTTTATTGGGAAAGAATAACACATTCTCCACTGTATGTCAGAAATGTTCTCGAGGCAGCTTAGAGTAGAGACTGGACACTATGTGGAGAGTACGTTCTAAAAACTTATTCTTCCCGGTTCAAACGAAAACAAAAACGCAAACGCATGACGATAAACTTTAGAAAATTACAACTTTTTAAACATTCTGGTGATTCATTTTTTATTTACTTAGCAAACAGATCGGAACCTGATCAGACGCCGGGTAACCCGGCGTCTGATCAGGCTCCTAACTGTTTGCAACTGAAGTAATTATTTAAGTATGAACGAGTTTATTGGCAAAGAATAACGTCTTCTCCACTGTGTGCATTTATACTATATGCCAATCAGTTACCATGTGAGTACAACGGAACCCCTTCAAACCGGAACCTCTTATTACCGGATTTCTCTCTTAACCGAACATGTCCGGGTTAGAGGGGTTTCACTGTATTACATTTAACATAAAAGCACTAAAACGTAGAAAAGAACAACGTTTGGACAATTCTGATAATTCTTGTTTGTCTTGGTGGCAAACAGCTTGGAGTCTGATCAGACGCATTGCTACCCGGCGTCTGATCTGGCTCCAAACTGTTTGCACTGCAAATAATAGTTTTAGCGTAAACGCGTTTATTGGGAAAGAATAACAGATTCTCCACTGTATAATTTCAGACTAAATTACTGGATGGAAATTGATTTGCATTCTGATCAAATGTTTTAAAAGCAAACAAGTGAAATCAATACATATATAAACACGCCACTTATAGCTATACCAGTGTAAACATAACTCTTAAGATCAATTAACCACGGGTTGAACTGTCGAACTTGTATTAAGCTGTCGTCCGAGCAAATCTAATTCAGCAGTCTTTTAGACAGTTTTCAGTTTCATGCAGGACAAAATATATAGCAGAAAGCTCCAATATGAGTTTTCTGTTTTACTATTCTGCCATAAGCAGTTCTCTGTCTTAAGAGACATACTTGCAACTGAAAATACTAGTCGTAAAAAACAAGATTACCTGGTATTTATATTTTCTGTACGAAATCATATTGATCTGTAAATAGGGTTCAAAAAACTTTTTAATTATTTCATCATCAAATGCGTCTTCAGTTGACATTTCAAGCAGTTTGTATCCTGTTTGTATTTAATCTACTTCAGTTTTCAATGCCTTTGATCTTACGTGCAGACACCCGTATTAACCTTTCCCCCAATAGAAGCACTTTTCATCGCATTTAATTTATTCATCCACTTAAGAAAATAATTCCAATTTATACAGTCGTGAGCATGCAACAATTGAAAATGTTCTACATCCTAGCAGATGGTAGCTTAAAGCAGATTGAAAGAAAAGCAGGTACATTCTGCTTTACTTTCACCTTGCTTTTAGTGGTCACCTATATTCAAAATTAGAAAAAGTCTGTTAAGTATTGGGTTATGCAGTTATATTTCGTGATGAAAGGGTTAGTTCTTTTTACTTGCGTTCTTTTTCACGCGAATCCTACTCCTGCTAAGCACATTTTTTATGACATTTAGAAATATCTTTACTCATTCACCACTTGGAATTTAAATGGATAATTCAAGTATATATTAAGTCTAGTCCATTTTCACATACATGTATTTAGAACTGATTAATATGACATATTGCAAAATGACAAACAGTGTAGACGCTGATCAGAGGGCTCCTTTAGAAACCCTCTGATCAGGACTACCCTGTTTGTATATGATAAGTATACTCTTCACAGGTACATGTACAGTTTGTTAATGACGAGTATACTCATCGATAGGGTTGAATGTTTTGAATCAACATTATATGACGAGTATTATTAATCATGTGCAGCTAAAATGATCCGAACTATTTGATACTCGTTGCTATGTTTCTTCAATTTTAAATTGCATAAACACTTACTTAAATTTTAAATATTGGTGATAGTTTTAATCGTTTACCACATAGCTTGTTTAAGCTATACCATCTGCTAGGTTATAGAAAATATTTCTTTTAGCGCACATTTTCATGAAGTTCAAATGGAACTGTTTTCTTCAAAGCGGAATAAGTTAAAGGCGTTAAAGAGCTCATTTATAGAATCCCATATATGGGACATAGGTAAACAGTGTAGACTCTGATCAGACGCCGCATTATGCGGCGTCTGATCATAGTCTACACTGTTTGCTGATTGGAATTTCTATATAAAAAACAATATGAAAATGAAAAGTTTGACCAGGAATCCCTTTGATAAAAAAATGGACTAATCCAATATATAAAGATGGAATAATCCAATATATTAGGATGGGCGTAATTGGGATAAGAGGATAAAACAATGGAAGGCCGGGGATTGAACATTTGGCATTTATCTAAAACTGATTATAGCTATCACTCTTCACACCAGTTTGCAATCATTTTCGACTAACATAGATAGATAGATAGATAGATAGATAGATAGATATATAGAACATCTACTTATAATGCGGTCAGTCTTTACATTCCGTTTTGTGTCTAAATTGCTCTTTATTGCATTGACATGTTGACCCCTAGCGACGATAAATATATCTGTCAGTTATAAATAGTATATCTGTAAAGATTGCACTTGTCCTATGCAAATATTGAATACCCTGTTCACAGGGCTCCTAAAGAAAATGCTTGCTGTTTTTCAATATATTGTTAAAATCAACCCGATATCGTCAAAAATGAACTAAATCTTATTTGGAAATTGTCCAAATAAAAGTTTCAGAGTCGATTACGTTAACACTTATAAATTATAAAAACGATACACTTAATTCATCATAGACTAATCGTATGCTTGTAAGTTGATGTGCACGGCTAATGATGAACGCTCGCAGTATATAAAGCATATTGTAATGTTATGTTACATGTAAACATGCATTGTATAATTATGTCATTGAGCCTACCATGTGTATGTTATGATATTATGATAATGGGCTTGTATTTCGCATTTCGTTTAGTTTTATTTAACCGGGAAATATATAATGTCTGTCCCACTGTATTACTTTAGAAAGGTTTTAACCCATAGCATGTTTCTAGTATGAAAGGTAGCTGACCACTTAAATCAGGTTGAAAGTATCTAATGCGCCTTAAGGCGCATTCTGCTTTACTTTCAACCTACTTTAAACTACCATCTGCTAGAATATATATAGAAAATATGTCTGATGATATATGTTCATAAATGTATTTTCTTCAGTGAAGGAATAAAAACATAGGCATAAAAATGGGTGGGAAACGGGACCAAAGTTTTCGTCCGGTGTAGAGAGAATTCCGGTATTTAGAGGTTCCGGTTTACAGGGTTTTACAGTATAGTCAATTTAACCACATTAACATTCCCCGTATACGACAGATGGTTGCGTAAAGCTTAATGAAAAAAATAATAGGAGAATGCCCCTTCATAGGCATTCATCTTTATTTCAAACGGGTTTAATCTGCTTTAAGGTACAATCTGCTATGATATAGGAACATGTATTGTTTGCAAACGCATTATTGTATTCAAATAGAGGAATATATTAACTCATTGTGCCCTAGTGACGCATATATGCGCCTCTACCAAAATTGTACCCGTGAAAAGTACATTTGACTAATGCAAACAGTGAAGTAGACTTTTGGAAAATACAGCGTTCCCTCTCTATAACGGTCCTCCAAACAACGACTCCCTCCTTACAACGACCCTTGTCGCAGTTCCCTAAACCGGCCAATTATGTCCAACGCTTATACTGCTGCAATGTTCGTCTGCTGTTTTTCTTAAAATTACATATAAGTGGACGTTTCGATAGAATAAATATAATTATGAGTGACAAACAGCTTAAATCCAGATCAGACGCCGCTTTACGCGGCGTCTGATCTGGATTCAAGCTGCTTGCAAATGTAAGCCAAGTCTTAAATTTCCCTCTCTATAACGACTCCCTCCGAACAACACACATAATATGTGTCTCCAACTTGATGTCGTTGTAGAGAGGGAGCACTGTATATCAATATACGTACGTTCTACCCGTATCAACACGTAGGTACCCCGGCCTGTGACCACATCTGTAGCATACTCCTTACTTCTTCCTGCTAGGTTAGTCACCTGGCCATCTAGGTCTACAAGGTCGATGACCACTGAAACATACAACAGAAAACATGCTTCAAGTCGAGACAATACTTATGCTGTCAAGCGCAACCTGCAAGTATTTAGGATCCAAATCAGACGTCGTGTGCATCGACGTCTAATTATGATGTGGGTGATGCCCAAACAGCCTTTAATTTATCCCTACTCTGAAAATAGAGTTTCACACTATAAAGTCATGTATAAGTACCATAAGAAATAGTTTTTTAAAGCCTAGAAGATGGTAGCCTAAAACAAGCTTTATGTACTTCGCATATGGAAGTCTTCTTGCGTGCGAGCGGAAATGCGTCTTGACGACATAGACTTTTTCCGCACGTGCTTATATACTAGACAATTTATATAAAGGAAATGTTGATATGATTCAGTGTGGTCCTTCATAGCGCAGTCGGTAGAGTGATTGACTAGCAATCCAAAGGTCATTGGTTCAAGTCCCATTCGATCCAAATATTTTTTTAAATGAAGTGTCCGATTTTATTGACTTGTCAATCCATAACGCAGTGATCAAGGGACATGTTATGTTTAGTCTTCGTTGATTAGAATTAGTGATGCTATATACGGTCCAATTATATGTCCACTTACACGTTTTAGTTTAATGACTTACAAGTCAATAAAATCGGTATACATGTATAAAGTTTGATCGAACTATAAAGCCACACATTGAAGCTTATCAATACGTCAACCTTTTCAAGATCGATATTGTCCATTATAATGTTTAAACAATATAATCAACCTTGTATGCAAGTCCATGAATAAATAATAATGCATTTTAATGACAGAATTTCAATTTTGAGGTAGGTAACTGAATCTTAACTTCAAATTTCCCACATTTTAATAAGAAAATCTGTTCTTACAACAAATCCTGACTTTAATATTTTCTAATTTTTTCAGACCAACTATTTCACCAACCATATATTGAATCAAATGAAAAAAATATATACACTGAATGAGTCAGTTTTTTTGTAATTCAATTGTTTATGTAAAATTAGTATTTTGCAAAATTTAAATAGCTGATAACATCTTTCTGAACACCTTTATTCAAACTGTTTTTAGCTTTTCTTGTAATGAATGTTATGGACTACTTATTGCGCGAGACTTATAGTCATTAGCTTTATTTATTTTTAAGAAAAATAAAATCATCAAAATTCCAGGTTTTTATCAGAAAAAGAGACCTTAAAGACAAACCAAAAAATAAATTTTGCCTATATTTTCACACATTGTTTCTTAGGTTATTATCATTCTTCAAGCAAAGTTTCATAACACCTTTCATGGAAACTAAGCTCACCAGCGAAGTACCTTAAAGTAAAGCAGAGTGCGCTTTAAGTGGTCGCCAATCTTCAAACAAGAATCAGGCTATGGGGTAATGGGTTAGATATTATACATATTTTTTATGCAAATAGCGGCTGATAGCGTGTTAGTGGTGAAAGCTAACATTAATGTACTGGTTTCTCAGTAGGAGGTAATAATCTGCAAATCGACCTTTTCCAACAGATCATCTATCAAAAACACATTTCTTTATGTAAATCGCGTATTCTAATTCTGAAAATCAAATAATTCATTAGCGTTGATACAATTTATATACTTTATATTTTGTTATTACCATATTTGAAAAACACTGTGTAGATTTAAACTACGACATGCTGTTGCCTGTAAAAACCAACGACAAAGTATGTCTATGGCGTCATTTGATTTAAATAAATGTCGTCTGTTTTTATTTCTCAATCTAAATTTGAGGTATTTTTGGTATGAATGACAAACAAGTGTGATCCTGATCAGATGCATCCGGTCAGGATCCAAACAAATTGCAAATAACCATTTAATTCAATGGGGTTGTTTTAAAACTAATTATCAATCGGCTTGAACAGTGTCTATTCTAAAGAAAATTTACAGTAAAACCCCTATATTACGACCACTAAAAAGAGGCCTAATTGATTGTTTAAAAGACATGTGCTTGTTTTGAAGCAATTTGAAAGTCGGGAAGTTGTTCTTGGGGTGATTTACTTTAACCTTCATTTTGATTCGAATTCCGAAATATAACCCCTTCCTCTATCTCTTTTCAATTAATCGTGATACAGTGGAGAAAACATTATTCTTTCCCAATAAACGCGTTTACGCTAAAACTATTATTTGCAGTGCAAACAGTTTGGAGCCAGATCAGACGCCGGGTAACCCGGCGTCTGATCTGGCTCCAAACTGTTTGCCACCAAGATAAACAAGAATTATCAGAATTGTCCAAACGTTGTACTTTCCTACGTTTAAGTGCTTTGCGTTTGCGTACGTTTGCGTTTAAACGGGAAAGAATAACAGATTCTCCACTGTATGAATGCTTTCACAATGCTGAGTCTTACGTGTACAACTTATTAACTACTACACTATCGTCTGCTTAAATTGTCGTCTATGTTTTTCTCAAAGTCACATTTTGGACAACAACTCCCTCTGGATAACACACAAAATCTTTGTCTCATATTGAGTGTTGTTACAGTGGAGAATCTGCTATTCTTTCCCGTTTAAACGCAAACGTACGCAAACGCAAAGCGCTAAAACGTAGAAAAGAACAACTTTTGGACAATTCTGATATTTCATGTTTATCTTGGTGGTAAACAGTTTGGAGCCTGATCAGACGCCGGGTTACCCGGCGTCTGATCTGGCTCCAAACTGTTTGCACTGCAAATAATAGTTTTAGCGTAAACGCGTTTATTGGGAAAGAATAACACATTCTCCACTGTATAGAGAGGGAGCACTGTATAAACTTATATATTACAGCCCACTATAAATCCTTCACTACCTCTAACTCTGAGAACAATGATAATTTTCTAACAGTTTTTATCCTTACCAGACGCCGCATAACGCGGAGTTTGATCATAGTCCAAACTGTTTGACACACATTACAATATCAGTTTAGTAAATACACCTAAAATTTTAGTTTGAGAAATGAAACCAGACGACAATTCGATTCTCGTATTTTAAAACAGTGACAAAATTAAAGCAAAATGGACCTGTCAGTCTAGGTAAAGTACAAACATGTCATTAATGTTAATTTTTCTCACTACCTATACAGTTTTAATATTTAGGACAGTATATAAAAGCACAGTCTATGTAAGGAATATAAATTATAAATACACTCAGAATATACTGTCGCTAAGAACATAATCACCGTTATTATTTCAGGGCTGCAATTTCTCCGGAGTTTTCCTAAATCTTAGGAATTTTTTTCTAGTATATGGTAGCTTAAAGCAGACTGAAAGTAAATCAGAATGCGCCTTAATGCGCATTCTGCTTTACTATCTGCCTGCTTTAAGCAGCCACGTGTCAACAAAACTAGAAACAGGCGATAGGGAAAAGGTACGATTCGTTAAATCGCACTTGAAAAATGAAAATTTGGAAATCTAAGGAAGCCATGAACATGAACTATAAAAAGGCATTTCCAGATGGGCACTTAAAGCATATTGGAAGTAAAGCACAGGGTTTCTTAAGGAGCATTCCTACGTTACTTTCAAACTCTTTGGGGCGTCGATCTGTTTTCAAAACTAGAAATAAACGTAAAAAAAAGTAATTTACCAAGTTAAAGTCTACAACGTGAGTTATCATTTTGTAGTAATGGATTTAGTGGCACACGTCACGTATCCTCTATGGCTTTTGGCGTTGGTCTCACATTAATGCATCAGTTACGTTTGATTTGTAATGAAAATCTTTTGAATATTTCAAATTTCAAAATAGGAAATTAATTTCGACATTAGCTATTCTATTGGATGGTGTTATATTTTGGCAATGAATGCACGGTTTCGTTTAAATTGATGCCATCGAATGTTCAATATTAATTACAATTAGATCTAGCATACCAATATTTAATGACACTTTTGCTTTACGGCGGAAATTCACATACGTTATTTCTAAATCCTTCACTGTCTTACTCTGAGTAAAAGGGTTATTTGCAAACAGTTTGGACCCTGATCAGACGCCGCGTGATGCGGCGCCTGATTAGGATTTAAACTGTTTGACACTCATTTCAACATTTCATAGGTCAAAATACCTAAAATTCAAACATATATATCTCTTTATATAGGGGGCAGTGTGCTCAACAGTATGAGCGTTGTAAAACTGCGTTGTATTTATGTTCCTGACTATGAAACTGGTTTAAAATTGAAAAACTGTATTGTTTATGAGTAATTTAATGTGCAAATTTTAAGCTATTAAGTTCAACACCGTTCCCAATTTCTTTTGAATGTTCTTAGTGTAAATATATGTAAAACTATACGAAACAATGCATTAATTAGCGTGTATCACCATGCTATTCTTTTGTTTATGGAGAGTTTTGCAACTTTCCGCTATTTATTGGTAAGTACGTTAGAATATTAAAATATTTGTTTAAAATTTCATGTATGCACTCTAACAACGATATTGTTAACAAAGTGTATGCATTTATGATTGAAGATATAAAATGGGGCGCTTGATTTAGGCAGCAAAGGGTTAAAACTATGCTTAGTATAAATGGATTTTTAAATGTATGGATAACCCTTATAGTGTTCACGGCAAACTGTTTATTCATGTATTTACGCAACGATTGGTAGGTGGTTTCATACAAGGTCGATCAGGAGAAATACAAAACCTTACAGAGTTTTAACTTTGTATAAGGTAATCAAAGCATTAATTGAGTATGATACATATCTAGCATTGTGTTTAAACAATGTGTATTATAGAAAAAAGTGGTACCACAAATACGTTTATCTGTTTATCGCCTACGTACAGTGGAGAATCTGTTATTCTTTCCCAATAAACGCGTTTACGCTAAAACTATTATTTGCAGTGCAAACAGTTTGGAGCCAGATCAGACGCCGGGTAACCCGGCGTCTGATCAGGCTCCAAACTGTTTGCCACCAAGATAAACAAGAATTATCAGAATTGTCCAAAAGTTGTTCTTTTCTACGTTTTAGTGCTTTGCGTTTGCGTACGTTTGCGTTTAAACGGGAAAGAATAACAGATTCTCCACTGTATGTATACAATAAGAAAGGATAAGGACAACGAGAAACGAAATACTATATACTATTTATGCAATTGGGACAATTGAAGATGTGTTCCATTTTATCTTAAAATGCGAACGTTACACAAGTATAAGGAGAAGATACATCAGTGACTGTGTCGAAATTAGACCTAGTATGTACAAACTCTAAGAACTGTTGCTATCTAAAGACTATGGCGTAATTAACACAATTGGTTACTATATTAAATGCGCAATGAAAATAAGAACAAATATAATTAAACATGTTTACATATAATCACTGATTTTCACATAGAGTCCTTCTTGATATGATAATTGTATAAGAATGATGTTGTTGATTTTGACTGTACTATATATTTGTCTGTATTAATGAACAGCAAACATAATATTATTGTTTAAGTCCAAAAAAAAAAAAGAGTTCTGTTCTGCTCATGTAATTCCATTTTGTACGCGCAATCGTCAGCGACTTGAACAAAATACAATGAGACAGAAAATGCGTTATTTTAAGAAGTTTTAATGATTTATGAAACAGTATGGTGCCTGAAAAGACGCCAAGTTACACCTTAACTTGGACGTTTTTAGCGTACAAGCTCTTAACCCTTTAAATCTCAATGGCGCCTTAAAGCGCGTTTACAAACAGTTTTGGTCCTGATCAGACGCCGCGTAACGCGGCGTCTGATCTGGACACAATCTGTTTGACACTGTTATCTATATCTATAAAGTCAAACAACTTTAAATCTAACTTTGAAACGTGTCTTGCAGACAACAATATGGAAGCAGACGACAATAAAGCGGTGAAGGGGTAACATTCTCCCGAATTATTTGATCATGAAAGGGTTAATCAATCATAACACATAAAAAAATAACTATATTTAATCATGCAATTGATCTTTTAATTATTTGACTCATTTAAAAGTTGACTTTACAAAACTAACTATAACAAATCTATAATCTTGGTAAATAATATTTTAAGCGATTTTGAACACACAACCCCTATGTGAAAATAGTGTTATATAAATCTGGTATAATAATAATAATGATAATGATAATAATATTGAAATAATTTCCCTGTTTCCATGTAACTCCATAAGGTATCGTGTTTATTGTGAATGTAGTTCTGGTGAATGTAATTATTTGTCTTTTCTCGCTCTGTAGGTACATTTATATAATTTCATATGAAGCGCTTTTGAACGGACAACTCTCGTGTGAAAAGGGCACCATATAAATCGGGTATAATAATAATAATAATAATAATAATAACGATAATGATAATAACAACACTTGCGAAACAAACACGCCCACATACCATCATCATCACAATTGCACTTTTTTCTGATCCATTCCATCAGTGTGTGACTGGAGCACCAAGGGTTGAATATCGCCTCCTCATTATCTGTAGAATATAGTAGAGTAACAATTCATTAATAGAGTTCTAAGAGACTGACAAACTAGATGACACGTTGGCATGTTTATGGAAACAATACATATTACAGACCAAGAACATGGCATAATACAAAAAATATGAGTACACAAACACAGATACCAAATATAAAACACTTAATCCAACAAGATGTAGATGTTTCCGTCAGAATTCCGAAACAGTTAAAGATTCTAGGGGGTTTGGCGTAAAATATTTGCATTCTTGACATAAATTGAAAGCCTTTTTATTACATTCCTTTTTTAGAATTAATCAATGACTTGAATGTTCCTATAGATGGCCAAGAAACGTTTCCAAAGTACTGTCGACATAAACTAGTTTATTTTGGACAACATAATACAAAATGATATTCTGATTCAACTGTATGAAGAGTACGGCGACACGACAGTGTGCAATAGTGTAGCGTACAGAGCAAACAGACGCGCGGTGCAAGTCAGTACAAATCAGGCAGTGTAGTACACTATAGTACGATAGAAATCATAACGTCTTGAATACGGGACGACACGACAGTGTGCAATAGTGTAGCGTACAGAACAAACAAACACGGTGCAAGTCAGTATTGTTAATACAAATCAGACAGTGTATTCAATAGTACAATATTATACGATAGAAATCAGCAGACAATCGCACATTGTAAAACAACAATTATTTTAGCCATATCCAATTCAGCAAGATCTGAAATAACATAAGTATGCCGAGATGTTAATGACCATCACTAACTATCAGTAAAATCACAATATACAGTGGAGAAAACGTTATTCTTTCCCGTTTAAACGCAACGAAACGCAAACGCATAACACGAAAACGTAGAAATGTCAATTTTTATATATTTCTTACAGTTCAGTTTGATCTGAGTGGCAAACAGTTTGGAGGCTGATCAGACGCCGGGTTACCCGGCGTCTGATCTGCCTGCAAACTGTTAGCAGTGGAAATAAACGTTTTAGTGTAAACGCGTTTATTGGGAAATAATAACATATTCTCCACTGTACATTCAAAACAAACGGGGATATTTCGAACATGATAAAATTTATATACTCCCTCCCCCATTTGTTGAAAAACAGTTGTAAATAGTATGGATCAAGATGAGACAGTGTCTCATATACAGGGTTCCCTCCCTATAACGGCCATCCCAACAACGATTACCTCCTTACAACGACGCTTGCCGCAATTCCCAAATATTATGTCCAACCTATTCACGGCTGCAATGTCGTCTGCTAAAAATTGTCGTCTGCTGTTTTTCTCACAGTCACAGAATTGACATTTTTACAGAAAAACTTAATGACGAGTGACAAACAGCTTTAATCCAGATCAGACGCAGCGTTACGCGGCGTCTGATCTGGATTTAAGCTGTTTACAAATTCCCCTCCCTACAACGACTCCCTTCGAACAACGCACAGAATGTGTGTCACCCGTAGGGTGTCGTTGAAGAGAGGGGTGCTGTAGATGCAAACTGTTAGACACACTGACGGATTTTGAAAAAAAAATTACTTCGAATTAAACTTTGAAAATTGTTGCATACGACAAATTTTACAGTCGACCTTTACATAGCGTGCAGAATGCCTAACATTCCAATAGTTGTGGCAGTTTGCCTTCACCAAAAACTATGGCGTGACTAATCATCAGAATCTATTTTTCTATGCTGCCCTTTGCTAGACCTTATATTATCTTCTATCTATTAATTATAGAGTTGTTTGGCTTTTGATCTATCCATGAAACAGGTATCCAGTTTCAAACTCTAAAACAGTGTGACTATAGCACATATTTATATTATGAACTTTTTTTTCAAACCAGTAAGGTAAGAAATACCAAGATTTTATGTTAACCCTTTATTTACCGTGAGGTTTTTACCCCTTCATCGCCATATTGTCGTCTGCTTCAACATTGTTGTGATATGTTATCTGCAATATTGTTTCACAATTAGATTTAAGACAGTATAACTGACGTAATTTCAAAACTAGTGGCAAACAGTTTTGATCCTGATGAAACGCCGCGTGACGCGGCGTCTGATGAGGATCAAAACTGTTTGAAAATCCGCATTATGACGTCATTCGGGGTGCACGTGTTCAGAGTTTACGTACTGTTATCTCTTCTTTCCAAACAGTTTGCAATGAGCATCAGGTTTTAAGCATAAAAGCGTTTTCTGGGAAAGAATAACATATTCCCCACTGTACATAACTTGCATTTGAAAACAGTGCTGATCTCGATCAGACACCGATTTTTCAATTTCTTATAGTGCTCCCACTCTACAAAGACATCCAATTGGAGACACGAAGTGTGTGTTGTTTGGAGAGAGTCGTTATATGGAGGGAGAAGTAAGACCTGGCTTAAATTTGAAAACAGCTTGAATCCAGATCAGACACCGCGTAACGCAGCGTTTGATCTTGATTCAAGCTGTTTGTCACCTGTCATTATATTTATTCTGTCAAAATGAACACATATATGTAACTTTAGAAAAAAACAGCAGACGACAATTTTAAGCAGACGATATTGCAACATTACAAGCGTTAGACATAACTGTCCTGTTAGGGCACTGCGACCAGGGTCGTTGTAAGGAGGGTATCGTTGTTGGGAGGGTCGTTGTAGGGGGGGAGCACGGTAATTTACATTTATGCAAATCATTTTACAAATATTTGCAGACGACAATTAATATTTCGACAGGATGTAGGTTAAGATGAGATTACATGGCATTCCTGTCCATATATTGTTCTTCAGTAGACATATATCAACACTTCATTGTCACGGCTTAGCAGGCGCACTTAACTCCTTTATTGCCTTACCCAGAGTAAAATAGTTATTTGCAAACAGTTTGAATCTTGATCAGACGCCGCAAAACGCGGCGTCTGATCAAGATCCAAGCTGTTTGCCACTCCTTTCAATATTTCTAACGTCAGAATATGTATATTTTGAATTCTAAAAATAAAAAGCAGACGACAATTGTCAAAAATCGATGACGTAAGGACAGTAAGGGAGTTATTATTTAGCGTGCTATGTAGTTGTCCTCTCTAAAATAAGTCGTCTGTAGCAATATTCCAAATGATTTATATTCGTCAGTTCTGTCAAAAATGTTATCGAAATATTAAACAGATTGTATCCAGATGAGACGCCTTGTTAATTCAGAGTCTCAACTGGATACAAACTGTTTGTAATAGGTATAAATTGTAATATACATGTACATGTAGTGTTACATGTATAACGGTTATTTCCCTATCCTGCTACATGTACATGTACATGTAGTGTTACATGTATAACGGTTATTTCCCTCTCCTGCTACATGTACATGTACTAAAGCAATTATTTCGCCAGCTGAAAACTGTCGTTCATTGGAATATGTCGTTTGATAATACACCACAATCTTAGGAGATTGTGTAGAAATGCCATTGTCAGTAAACCCAAAATACAGTGGAGAATCTGTTATTCTTTCCCGTTTAAACGCAAACGTACGCAAAACACTAAAACGTAGAAAAGAACAACTTTTGGACAATTCTGATAATTCTTGTTTATCTTGGTGGCAAACAGTTTGGAGCCTGATCAGACGCCGGGTTACCCGGCGTCTGATCTGGCTCCAAACTGTTTGCAGTGAAAATAATAGTTTTAGCGTAAACGCGTTTATTGGGAAAGAATAACAGATTCTCCACTGTAGTATACAGTGCCCGCTCTCTACAACGCCACTCAATGGGAGACAAAGACTGTGTGTGTTGTTTGGAGGGGGTGTTATAGGGAGGGAAAATTAAGATTTGGCTTACATATGCAAACATCTCTAATCCAGACCAGACACCGCGTAATGAGACGTCTGATCTGGATTCAAGCTGTTTGTCACTCGTCATTACATTTATTCTGTTAAAATGTCCATTAATATGTAACTTTAAGAAATAACAAACAGGGGCCCGTTTCATAAAACTTCGTACGACAAAAACGATCGTAAGTCAAAACTTTAAAATACATTTAATTTCCAATTTTTCTATCTAATCCTGTCTTGTGGCATCTTTTTGGAATCGTCTTGAAAAGACGATTCCAAAAAGATATCACAAGACAGAATTAGATGGAGAAATAAATAATAATTGAGATTATTATAATCTGACTTACGACGACATTTGTCGTACGAAGTTTTATGAAACGGGCCCAGGCGTTATTGCAGCAGTGCAAGCGTTGGGCATATGAGTCTTGTTTGGGGACCAGCGGCAAGGATCGTTGTAAGGAGGGTCGTCTTTCGGAGGGCCGCTGTATGGAGGGAGCATTGTATTTAAGTCTCTAAATTTTCTCGACAGCAGCCATTAACTGGTCATGTTCCAAAAGTGGAAACGTCCATTTGAAATATTCATTACAAATAGTTTTAACTTTTTCCTCGCACAAACTTCAAATGAACAATTTAGTCTAGCCCATTTTATTTAGGATTGTCTTTTTACAAAGAATTGCAAATTCATAAACAGTGCAGACTCGGATCAGATGGTTCCTCTATGTCATAAAAGAACCCTCTGATCTGGATCTATACTATTAGTATTGGACAAGTGTTCTATTCGCATGTGCACTGTATGTGAAGGACACATATATGTGCCACTTGGAACGAAAGGGCCAAGTCAGTCTTGATGATATTGGCAACTATTACTTGCTGTCAAGCAAGTATTGCATGATTGATGAATATTTGCTATCTTTGTAGATATATGCTTTTTAGAATTGTATTAGACATGTCAGACATAAGAGTTCTGTCATTTTAATGTAAAGAGTAGAGAATACGTTATTCTTTATCAGTTTAAACGCTAATAAAACACTAAAAATGAGAGGCAATAAAATGTAGAAAATGACAATTTGTTATTAAATGTCTTAAGATTTATTTAAATCTGAGTGGAAAACAGTTTGGATCCAGATCAGAAGCCGGGTTACATAGAGGGTGGTGTTTTAAAAATTAATATTAGCGATAGAATGGTTAACAAATTGTCACGATAAGGGCCTATATACCAGTATAATATATATCCAGTGGAGAAGAAGTTATTCTTTCCCAATAAACGCATTTACGCTAAAAGTAATATTTCCATTGCAAACAGATTGAAGCTAGATCGGACGCCGGGTAACCAAACTATCTCGCCACTCATATCAATGTGAACTGGCAGGGTTTTCAAAGACATATAATTTCTACATGTTAATGCCATACGTTTGCGTTTCGTTTGCGTTTAAACGAGAGAGAATAACGTCTTCTCCACTTTAGCTATGTGCCTGAACATGTATTTTATACTTGTTTTAATAGCCCCGTGATGTTTTGAACATTGACTGTTTGATCTCGCCGGCTAGTTTAATACCCGTTTACTCTCTATAGAAACAGCAAGTGTAAATGTGTTTAAATCATAGCCACGATAATTAAAAACATATAAACATTAGTTTTCTATAAATGGAATAACCTTTACACTGTTAACACATTTAGCCCTAGTGACGCATATATGCGTCCTTGACCAAATGTGTACCCGTGAAGAGTACACTTGTCCTATGCAAACAGTGAAGTCCCTGATCAGAGGGCTCCTGCAGGAGCCCTATGATCAGGGACTTCACTGTTTGTCATTTTGCAATTTTTTACAAAAAAAACCCAACCCTAAATAGTCCTAAATGGACCAGACTTTATTGCAAACTGGAATTGTCCATTGGAAGTTTCAGGGGATAATGGGTTAATTGTCATAACGTTTCGTTCTGCTTCAATTTTGTTCTCTGCAATATCGTTTCAAAGTTAAAAAATAAGACAGTATGACTGAAAAAATATCAAAACGAGTGTCAAACAGTTTGTATCCTGATCAGACGCCGCGTCACGTGGCGTCTGATCAGGATCCAAACTGTTTGTTAACGCGCTTTTAAGCGTCAGTGAGGGTAAAAGGGTTAATTGCCATAGCATTGTAAATTTTCAAACAGTATAAGTTCCAGAAACGCGAAACAGTCCCTCGGCCTCTGATCAGGATCCAAATGTTTGAAATTCGTATGAGACATTTAAGTTAAACATAAATACTAAGGCATAAAGTATAAAGTTTCATTCTCTAACCCTTTGCCTGCTGGTCGCGACTTAACTGATTTGTGTAAACAGTTTGGATCCAGATCAGACGCCGCGTTACGCGGCGTCTGACCTGGATCCAAACTGTTTGACACTCGTCTTAAGGTTTCTTCACTCAAAAAAATGTATGAATCTAGATTTAGATGTTTTTGCAGACGACAATTTCAAAGCAGACGATATAACCGCAGGATAAGGGTTAATATAGAAAGACAATGTAGAAAACTAAATTTTATCATGTTCATTATGAAAGTCAAACAGTTTTGATCCTGATCAAACGCCGCGTTAACACTTTCATGATCAAATTGATCTTGATGTTTTACCCCTTCACCGTATATTGTCGTCTGCTTCAATGTTGTTGTCTGCAATATCGTTTCAAAGTTAGATTTTAGGCAGTATATAACTGACATTATTTCAAAAGAGGTGGCAAACAGTTTTAATCTATACATCATGGAGAGTGAAAGGGTTAAGCAGCGTCTGATCTGGATCAAAACTGTTTGCCTATGTCAGTGTAATCAATCGTGGCAGCAAATGGGTTAATGGAGCTTTTTTTATTAGATTCCAGAGTTTTAACACTTTCACTGCCATGATAACGTTTACATACAAAATGTCGTCTACAGCGCTCCCTCTCTACAACGACACCCAATGGGAGACGAAAAATATGTGTTGTTCTGAGGGATTCGTTGTAGGGAGGGAAATTGGCTTACATTTGCAAACAATTTGAATCCAGATCAGACGCCGCGTAACGCTGTTTGTCATTTGTCATTATTTTTTTTCTGTCAAAATGTCCGATATGTAATTTTGAGAAAAGCAGCAGAAGACAACTTTAAGCAGACGATATTACAGCAATAAAAGCGTTAGACATAATTGTCTTGTTTTGGGGAACTGCGGCACGGGTCGATGTAAGGAAGGAGTCGTTGTTGGGAGGACCGTTGTAGGGAGGGACCACTGTATTATTCTTTCTCTTGGTTGGATCTGTTGTGCAAGCTAACATACTACGATTTGACAGTGGTGTTGTAAAGTTAATCGTGTAGATCCCTGTATGTCAGGGCATATTAACCTGCCGGATTAGCTTAATCTTATAATGCTACTTACACATGTGACAATATTCAAGACAAAGTCAAACGGCTTACTGCAAAAAGCTTGCGGCGCCTAGTCAGGTTCTGCATCATTTGCATGGAATTTCGTTTCAACGGGAAATAACTTCTTTTCCACGGTTTCAATTGAAAGTTCAAAATTAATGATCCTTATTTAATCTCTTTATGTCAAGTAGTTTCTTTCATGTTTTATGTTGGATTAGTCCATTTTTATCATAGGAATGCCTGGTCAAAATTTTCATTTTCATTTTGTTTTATATTATAATTCCTATCAGAAAACAGTGTAGACTCTGATCAGACGCCGCATAATTCGGCGTCTGATCAGAGTCTTCACTGTTTGCCTATGTTCCATATATAGGATCGTGGGCACAAATGGTTAAAGAATATGACACTAAACATTTTAGTTTCTTCGCGTTGAAAACATGTGTCCTCTTAAAGCAGGATGAAAGTACATCAAAGTGTGCCTATAGCTTTACTTTCATCCTATTTTCAGCTACCATCTGCTAGGATATACTTATTTGCAGTATTTCTTATCTCGCACATTAATTGCTGTATGAAATGGAGCTAAAGTTTTCAGCGGAGGAATTAATTAATAACGTAAAAAGGTTGTATCTATGGAGTTAAGGATTTGAAAATACGTATTACTTTCTTTTTAGTATCACTGTCAAAAACATACATGTTGAACATGTACCATTAGTTTTTCAATATTTAGATTGCATACCTGTCCCAAAGAATAAATCCCCATTACTATTTACTTAATAGGATGTCTTGTTCAATTAGTGTCAATGTCGGACCAATAAAGTGATCGCACAAAGACCACTCTAATTCCAGACCGTTAGTATATTCATATCAAATCATTTTTATTATGAAAAAATGTCAATATTGTCAGTGGTTGAAAACTTACATGACGTAGGTGTGTTTTTAAAATGAATATGAAGTAAACAATGTAAAACTCGATCAGATACGTTTCCATCCCGACGGCTTATCAGCGCCAACACTGTACATGTATCAAGCAATAGTATACCAAATTATGACCCCATTGACACATGTTCAAACCGTATAGACTCTGAGTCAACAAATGCATTGGACACAAAGGGTATGATTGAGATAGTACATTGACTATTGTTTTGCTTTTGCTGTTTTGCTTTTTCCAATGGCAGTCTTAGGTCTTTCAATATTTACCTATTTTAACCCTTTACCCCATAAATACGCCTTTTTACGTCTCTTATTCATTCCTCCAAGAAAGCAAATAGATCCAATTTGACAAGTTATGATTGTATATAAATAAAATATATTTCTTTATCCTAGAATATTAGAGCATAAAGTAGGCTGAAAGTAAAGCAGAATGTGCCTCGAGGCACATTCTGCTTTACTTTCAACCTGCTTTAAGTGGTCACCTATTTTCAAATCTAGAAACAGGCTATAGGGTAATGGGATAAGTCTTTCAATATTTTACCTAATTCAATATCTAATTATTTGACATTGGAATAATAAAGGGATCACTAAATGGGCCAGTCAATATCCAAACTATGGTTGTTTTATACTGTGCAAAAGACGTTTTTCTCAATACACGTTAGGTCTAAATATATTAGTTCAATGGCAAACAGTTTGGAGCCAGATCAGACGCCGGAGAATCCGGCGTCTGATCAGGCTCCAAACTATTTGTCAAATATTTTTTTCTGCATTTATTACATTGTGTTGGCATTTAGTTTCGTTTAAATGGGTACTAATAATGTCTTCTCCACTGTACGGTTATATGATCGCTTTCTTGTGGAGAAATGTCAATATTTATCAGTGAATGAAGACCCAATACACGGCAGGTGTAATACAAAGATGAACATGATCTTATAGCTTCTGTCCTCTACTGATATCGATTACAATCATAATTAATAATTAATATCTGTGAGCACAGTAACTGCAGTTTGAATGTTGTTGGGTTTCTTTTCTTCAAATACTTGGCGTGTTTGTCTGTTTCTCAAATTGTATAGACTTACAAATGCAAAGTCATATACCGGTATTATGTATTTTAGATTGAGAATAATGAATAGAAGGAAAGGACGCACATTGAGTAAATGAATAGAAAAAAAGGACGAGAGACAGTAAGACAGACTACCAGCAGATATAAAGAGAGAGCGAAGGAGAGACAGAGCCAGACACAAAGAGAAAAACAGACATATGGAGACACTTGGTCCCGTGGTTATAAAACTTGAAACGAACTATGTGCTCAGTATTTTTGTCAGTTCATAACACTTTAGCAAACATTTTGTATATGAATATTATTTGCATACACAATTCTACTGTAAATCTATACTCAAACAAGGTTACTTAAATCAGTTCAGTAAAAACTAGAGCCTGAAGTCGAAATTGAGTTTCGAGCACAAAAAAGATTGTTAATTTTAGTTAACCCTTATCCTGCGGTGATGTCGTCTGCTTCGAAATTGTCGTCTTCAAAATTTGTTAAATTTAGATGTATTTATTCATTTTATAAGTAAAGAAACTTAAAGACGAGTGTCAAACAGTTTGGATCCAGATCAGACACCGCGTAACGCGGCGTCTAATCTAGATCTAAACTGTTTGCAAAAAATCAATAAAGTCGCGACCAGCAGGCAAAGGGTTAATAGTTTTATATCCTCATACCATGGATACCAAAATTGAGTAAGAAAGCCACAGCGAGAGAGAGGAGAGAAAGAGAGTTGCTATTGATAATTACTTCTTGGAGTCTTATCTTGGACCACACAATTTGTCATTAATGAGAGAGTTTATAGTATTACTTGAGTCCTTATTATTTTGTCATTTAGCGCAATGACGTATGTCATGTATGTGCTTCCGTAGTTTAACCCTTTTACTCTCAATGACGTCACAAAGCGCATTTTCAAACAGTTTTGATTCTGATCAGACGCAGCGTAACGCTGTTTGCCACTTGTTTTGATATTACGTCAGTTATACTGCCTTGAATCTAACTTTGAAACGATATTGCAGACAGCAATATGGAAGCAGACGACAGTCTGGCGGTGAAGGGGTAAAAAACTCACGATAAATTTGATAATGAAGGGTTAAACATGTACTTGTTACCGCTCAACATGTTATTCAGTGTCACTAGGCAGCCTAAGGAGAAAATAAATACTGCTAATTACTGTTAAAAATATTAGGAAACACTCTACAGACATACTTGAGTTAATCGGATACTCTTTTAAAGAAGGGTACATATCTCTAAGGACATGTATCTGCTTAGTACATTACAAAAGTAAAGCAGAAAGCTCCTATGGGAGCTTTCTGCTTTATTTTTGTCCTGCAATAAGCCATTCCCTGTATTAATATTAGAGATAGATTATTATTTTACTCTTGAGCGGCCACCCAACACATTGTTCAATGTCTTTGATAGCGTTTGACCTCGGTCGGTAGTTTGCAAACCAACTATTTGTTCAGTTTGCTCTCTATATTTGAAGAGTAAATAGAAGACATTATTTCTGTTTTCTGCCCGAGATCAAATTCAATTCTCTCTCAAATTTCTCTACATGAGTTAGACTACACGGTGAAATTAACATGTGTGTTTAGCACTTTGAGTACAGTAAAACCCCTCTTCATAACGACCAATAAAACGTATTAATTAGTATGTGTTTGATGCAGTTGCCTACGTAATAAAATCAATCTGAAAAGAAAACAGAAAGCTTTGGGAACCTTCTGTTTTACTTACATCTTGCTTTAAGCTGATACGTGTTTTAGATCCAAAACATGTTCAATAAATTAGCCTAATTTAATTGGTCGTAATATAGTGGTTCTACTGTACTAGTTCTCACTTAATTTTTAAAAAGTTTTGATCCAGATCAGATGCAGAGTACACTCGGCATCTGATTGTGATCCTAACTATTTTTAACTAAGATTAGTCAATCTGAAAAGAAAAGAATAAAAGTAACTTAGGTACTTCGGCACGCGACATTCCGATGCATGATTATTATTATTATTATCATTATTATTTTATTAATATTTTATTTTTTAAGAGACCTAAATGAATAATCGGTATAATGTACAGTATAATATATGGCTCAAGACAAACGTTATACTGTCCTATTCAGACAAACTTACAGACACATAATGTATTGGCTCTTGGCCTTCCATATTGTCTTCTTCAAAGGTGTGTCTGAATTTAAGTACAATGTACCTCTACATCTGAAATAGCTATAAACTAAGAGAAATAGGAAGAGAGAAAAAGAGACAAAGATACACATAGAGACAGAGAGGGAGACATACAGACCGAAATAGATAGACAGTGACAGGCAGAGAGGGATATAGGCAGACGGAAGGAGAGACAAAGACAGGCAGACGAAAGAGGAAATATGATAAAGAAAAGAAACAGAATAGAAAGAGGGGGAAGACATACACAAATAGACGATCAAAGACAGACATGGAGAGAATGAGAGTGACAAAATGGAGGAGACAGACAAAGAGGGTGTCAAATGGAGACACAGACAGAGAGACAGATACACGGACGGTCAGACTAACAGACATAAACAAAGGGAGACATAAAGAATATAAACCGAAGGGAAGTACAGTGGAGAATCTGTTATTCTTTCCCAATTAACGCGTTTACACTAAAACGTTTATATCCATTGCAAACAATCTGGAGCCAGACCAGACGCCGGGTAACCCGGTGTCTGATCAGGCTCCAAACTGTTTGCCACTAAGACTAACATGATTTGTTAGAATTGTTAAAATGTCATAATTTTCTACAGTTTAGTGTGTTGAGTTTGCATTTCGTTTGCGTTTCGTTTGCGTTTAAACGGGGAAGAATAATAGTTTACACACTGAAATAGCGACGACACAAACAATCTGCACATAGACAGGCAAACGGTGAAGAGAGTATAACTTTATGTGTTTTACGTTTTAGAAATACTAGTACGGTCACCATGTTGGCGAGTCATTAACAACCGTCCTACAACCATTGTGGGTTTCTGCAATTATTGATAATTTCCATAACCTTACTAAGGTCACACGTTTAATTTCCGGGGTTTTACGAGCGTACCTTAAGAAAGATAAAACTGATTTATTACCGTTTGGGGATTATACTGCCCACTTAAGGCACTCATTCTTATGTACTTGTAAAAGTTAAACTGTCAGTTATAAATGACTTCCCAAACAACCTATGTCACCCTTCTATGTTTACATTTGCTCAGTCCGAACCTTTGGTTATACAGTGGTCCCTCTCTACAGCAATACCCTATAGGAGACAAAGATGTGTGCGTTGTTCGAAGGAAGTAGTTATAGGGAGGGAAATCGGCTAACATTTCCAAACAGCTTGGTTCCAGAACAGACGCCGCGTACGCGGCGTCTGATCTGGATGCAAGTTGTTTGCCACTCATCATTGTTTTTTTTCTGTCAAAATGTCTCATTTGTAAATTTGAGAAATCAGCGGATGACAATTTTAAGTAGACTATATTGCAGCCGTCAAAACGTTGGACATACTTATATTGTTTTGGGAACAGCGACAAGGGTCGTTGTAAGGAGGGAGTCGTTGGTGTTAGGAGGGCCGTTGTATTTCATTGCGTTGCATTTGCGCTTTGTTTCATATAAACGTGAAAAAGAACGTGTTCTACATAGTATTACTAGCATTAGGCCCTAATGACGGATATACTTGTCGTTTTCAAATGGAGAGTACATTTGACCTATGCAAACACTCAGAGATCTCCTGTAGGAGCCATCTGACTAGGGTATCAACTCTGTCTAACTCTGGTAGTCATTTTGCAATATATTGAAACAAAAGTTACCTAGGTAGTCAAAACTGGACTAGACTTGATTTGAATTTTGAAGTTTCCTTGGTGAATGAGTTAATTGAGGTAACCAATTTGTGCCTAGCATTGTAAACACGTTTTTCTTTTCTCAAATTACAGTGGAGAATCTGTTATTCTTTCCCAATAAACGCGTTTACGCTAAAACTAATATTTGCAGTGCAAACAGTTTGGAGCCAGATCAGACTCCAAACTGTTTGCCACCAAGATAAACAAGAATTATCAGAATTGTCCAAAAATTGTTCTTTTCTACGTTTTAGTGCTTTGCGTTTGCGTACGTTTGCGTTTAAACGGGAAAGAATAACAGATTCTCCACTGTACACAGCGTCCCATAAGAGGAACATAGGCAAACAGTGTAGACTCTAACCAGATGACGTCTGATCAGAGTCTACACTGTTTGCTAATAGGAGTTTCCATCATGAAACAAAACGAAAATAAAATCTTAGACCAGGCACTCCATATATTTAAGATGGACTAATCCAATAAATCCTCTTGGCATGATGGGTCTAAAGGGTTATACGAGTAGAGGATAACTTTGAAGTTAAATGGTTTTTGGAAATAGTTATATCCAAATTGAAAAGGCTAACTCATTCACCCATCAATCTTGAAATGGATAGTGCCTGTTACTAAGGGGTTAATGAGTTATATGTGTGACTGCTTTTTACAATTTATTTCAAAATGGCAAACAGAGCAGATCCTGACTTTTGTTTGCATCCATTGTTATATAGTCGGTTATTAAAAATCTTGAGAGCGTATGTTACTTTTATATGTCTTGCCGACTCAAAGTAAAAGTTATCTTAGCTTAACTTTGAGGACTTCTTCACGAGCCCTCTGATCTGGGTCTACATTATTTGTAAAGAATAAATGCACTAGAGATACAAGGTGCACTATTTGTAAAGGACGAGTATACCAGTCGATAGGGCTGAAAAAAGTAATTCTTACCTCCGTATTTCACAATAATGAAAGATTTATCGGCGTCAAAAAATCCTGTCATCTTTGCCGTCTTCCCTGTATTAAATCCAACTAAAACCTTTGACCCTAGTCACCTACATTCACTTATAGTCCGAATTCTTTAGCTGTCTTGACTCGAACTTTCCACTTTTATTATTTAATCCTGGAATGCTTAATCCTGATCAATTCATACTATGGTTGTCCACCAAATAACCATCACTCGTCATGCCCTCCTTAGCGCCCTCTTCTTCAGGTAAATAAATCCTTGATCCCCGGGCTTAACAAATCCCGTCAGGTCCGCAAAATCAATCTACCCGAGTCTAATACACGTTTAGAAAATAACAGTGTTACACCGTATTGAGCTTGTCCAATAATTATTCAATACAAAGTTTTCAATTATAATCTGTAATAAACACGCAAAAAAACCGGTTGTCAATTATAGTGGAGAATGCGTGACACTTTTTACATACAAAAGAGCCTTAACCCTTTCATGATCAAATTTATCGTGAGATGTTTACCCCTTCAACGACATATTGTCGTCTACTTCAATATTGTTGGCTGCCATGTCGTTTCAAACTTAAACTTAAGGCAGTATGGCTGAAGAAATTTCAAAACGAGTGTCAAACTGTTTGGATCCTTATCAGACGCCGCGTAACGCGGCGACTGATCAGGATCCAAACTGTTTGCAAAACGCGTTTTTTGACTTCATTGAGAGGGAAAGGGTTAACGCAATATATTGCAATTACATGTAGAAAGTGGCATATTGTGAAATAAATTTGAAATTCAAACAGTGTGAAGCCAAAACCAGACGCTAAGTAACTCGGCGTCCGATTTGGCTCAAAACTTTTAGCAATGGACAGAATCGATTAACCCATTACCCCATAGACACGCTTTTTAAGCATTTAATTCATTCCTCCACGGAAGAAAATAGTTCCAATCCATACAGTCAAGAATAAGTTACAATAGAAAAATCTTCTTCATCATTATAGATAGTAATAAATTAAAGCAGGCTGAAAGTAAAGCAGAATGCGCCTTAAGGCGCATTCTGCTTTACTTTCAACTTGCTTTAAATGGTCACCTGTCTTCAACACTAGGAACAGGCTATGGAGTAACGGCTCATACAAACGTGTTTATTAGGAAAGAATAAAGTCCTCCATACAGTATACACTAACCGGCTTCAACTTGTAGTCTCCTTTAGCATTATGAATTCACAGCACAACTCGAAGCCATAAACCAGGCCAAACAAACCATGAACGGTTATATTAAATCAAAATAGCGACTCGATAAGTGATTTTATCAATACCAAATAATCACTGCGAATTTGTCGTAAAGTTTCTCCGCGAAAAGCTCTGACCAGACAGCGGTTCTGGCTCAAAATCAATATCTGATTGATCTCAACCGGGGTATATAGGTCGAACTTTGGGTTTATTGAAATACAATGTACAGACAAATTATGTTCAGCGAACATTGTATGCAGAAGCATTGAGATATTTGAAGACAGTTAACAGCTTAGCGTAGGACAGTAGTAACACAGAAAGCTGATAAATGAGCTTTCTGTGTAATGTTTGTCCTTCATTAAACTGACAACACTCCTTAAGAATACAAATATATCTTCTTCTCAATGGTCGCTCCTTGTAGGTACGACTGTATAGTCGAATAATAACAGTGGCGAATACTTCATCAATTCCCATATTAACTCTTTTTATGCTAAGACAAACTAGTACCGAGTAACCCGGCGTCTGACTGACTCTAAACTATCTACAATTTGGATAAAATAAACCGTCATAATTTAAAGAACATGTCATTTCCACATTTTATTACATTGCGTTTGCGTTTCGTTTTGTTTAAACGGGGACAAATAACGCCCCTCTCCATACATAAAGTGCTATACATAAATACAACAAAGCTCCGCTATTATATTTATAACCATTACAATAAAATTTATATGTAGTACAGTGGAGAATCTGTTATTCCTTCCCAATAAACGCGTTTACGCTAAAACTATTATTTGCTGTGCAAACAGTTTGGAGCCAGATCAGACGCCGGATAACCCGGCGTCTGATCAGCCTCCAAACTGTTTGCCACCAAGATAATCAGAGTTGTCCAAAAGTTGTACTTTTCTACGTTTTAGTGCTTTGCGTTTGCGTACGTTTGCGTTTAAACGGGAAAGAATAACAGATTCTCCACTGTAGCTATTTAAAACAGGTTACAAGTAAATCTGAAAGCTCCTTCTGACGTGTTTATAGGTATCCTGCTTTTAGGAACCATCCGCCTTAAACAGCAACTTTAAGTCTTATTTCAATGTTTCAACTCTTAACACGTTCTGTTTTGATAAACTAATCGTAGGGGACCGAGGACAAAATCTGCAAGGCGACCGACTCAATAGAAAATAACATTTCCTTCAGACGACTTTAAATCGTCTTCTGCTCGTAATTTGCGTCTTCCTGTACTTAAAACACACACACACAAAATTAACGAATAAAAAATTAAAAAAGATAATACAGATTTGACACTGGATCCAAATCTGACGCAAAATTTGTAAGCCTGTGATCGGGATTAAAGCAGATTGACTTTGTTAATCTCCGATGTGTAAAGGGGTATCGAATATCACTAAATTGCCTACAATTTTCTACTCTATAAGTGTTACTGCCCTTATACGGATTAACATTTTTATCTCATTATGTTAACGCTTTTGCATGCTGGGTAATGTTTTCTTCTGCCACAATTATCGTCTGCTTCTTTTCTAAAAATAGTTTTCAAAATATTTTTTTTCTAAAATAGGGTCAGAATGTCAAACAGTTGGGATACTGATAAGACGACGCATTATGCGGCGTCTCATCAGGATCCAAACGGTTTGTTAAGGTTATCATGATTTCACCACTGGCATGGTATAAGAGTTAATACTCGGTATTACTCACAGACTTAACAGGCACTATTAAAACAGTTAAGATCTTGATCAGACGCCAAGTTACTCGGCGTCTGATAAGGATTCTAACTGTTTGACAATCGTACATTTACTTTTCTGCAATTAAACACTCGGCTTTTATTTTCGATACATTCATTGCAATCAACATAATTCAAGCAGATGTCACTTTAGCTTTAAGTATGAATTGAACCTGCAGAGGCTTGTGTTGATATATCGTTTGTTAACCTTCTGTTCGCTATTTTATTGTCGTCTGCTAAATTAATTCGTCTGCGACAATTCTCTAATTTGATTTATATGCATTATCTTTCAGCAAATATCATCAGAGTGACACAAGTCTGGAACCAGATGAAACGCCGAGTAACTCGGCGTCTCATATGGATCCAAACTGTTTCCAATAGTTATGACAAAATTCGCGCTCAGCGTGCAGAGGGTTAGCGCTCCATGGCTCACTCAAAAAATTATCAACGCAACCGTTAGATCAGGCGATAGTCTATTAACCCATAACGAGCTTAACATTTGGATATATTTACATTTGTTAGTGTATGTAATTTGAAATGAAGAAAAGTTGACCCAAGAACCAAAGTAATTGATTCCTGCTAAGATGACGTTTAGCTTGGTGTCTGTTCTGGATCCGAGATTGTTTTTGTTTTAATATATTTGGCATATTTCAATTAAAATCGGCTTACATCTTACCAATATACAGTGGAGAATCTGTTATTCTTTCCCGTTTAAACGCAAACGTACGCAAACGCAAAGCGCTAAAACGTAGAATAGAACAACTTTTGGACAATTTTGATATTTCATGTTTATCTTGGTGGCAAACAGTTTGGAGCCTGATCAGACGCCGGGTTACCCGGCGTCTGATCTGGCTCCAAACTGTTTGCACTGCAAATAATAGTTTTAGCGTAAACGCGTTTATTGGGAAAGAATAACAGATTCTCCACTGTACAGTGAAGAAGACAATATTTCTTCCTAATAAACGCGTTTACGCTAAATCTAATACATGTATTTCCATAGCAAACAGTTTGGAGCCAGATCAGAAGACGGGTTACCAAACTGTTTGTCACTCATATAAATATGTTTAGTCAGAGTTGTCAAAAACATGTTATTTTCTTAATTTTATTGAAATGCGTATGCGTTTCGTTTGCGTTTAAACGGGACAGAATAACGTCTTCTCAACTGTATGCCTACCTCTCATAAACAGTACATTGACAAACAATAAATAGATCTAGATGACAAGGTTCCAGATACAGTGGTAAATACGCTATTCCTACCCATTTACGCGTTTATCTATGCGTTAGAAACGCATATATAGTGAACGCTTAACGAACGCTTAACGAAGGGTTAACGCCTTACGATTTTAACGCGTTTAAACGCGTAAATAAACGATTATACCAGAGATGTTGCGATTGGTGCCTCAGTTTTCCGTTTCACGCGGAGATTTCGGATCTTGTCGATGAAAAAACCCACTAATCCGATTGGTGACACTAGAGTTATCAACCAGACCAATAAACCTACCGTCGCGGCAGACTTGCATTGGACTCCCCGCTACGATAACGACTGCAGTCTTTACTTACCGCATGAAATGTCGGAACATTTAATGTTTTGCTCACTTTGTTAATGACCCGAGTCAATATTTCAGGAATATTCTTTAGAAAATTAAGACCGACATCCGGGCTCTTTTAAACGCGTAAAGAAACGGCTAGGAAAAGCGTTTAACAAAACGGATAATAAACGCGTAAGAAACTGTTAAGAAACGCGTTAGAAACGCGTAAAGTGGGTAGGAATAGCGTATTTACCACTGTAAGACCTGAGTTTTTCATTTATGTCTGCATCAAATCGTATGGTGTAACCAATAACGAGACGAATGAGTAGTCACACCATAGAAACATAAAGAACAAAGCTTTTAAAATACTCACTTCATATTGGGCCCTTAGATTAGATACTGCAATATGCGAGGTAGATCTATAATCAGGGTCGACATATAGTGGCTATGATATATATACGAGGAGCATTTTTAAGTAGTGGCAACTGATACATAACTTCAATATAATAAGTGAAAAATGCATGTGTGATATATCATTTTAAAAGACATTTCCTTGCCAACACGATGGTATAACGAACGATAAGATCACATAAGTCGATAAGTAAAAACATGAACCTAAATGACCCCAGCTCCAGGACATTTGACCCTTTTTGTGTATTTTGAGGTAATCTTTTCAACAAAATTTGATACTAAATTTATTATTGCGTCTTTACTATTTTAATAAATTAATGAAACTTTCTGTCAAGTAATATTAGACAATTATGCACACACTACACAGTTTTAATTAGTATTTTTTCTATAAAAATAAAAATTATATAATAAAAAGAAAACTTTAAATAATAATAAGAAAATAAAAAACTTTAAATATACTCAATTTTTATATAAAACCAGACTATAGTTGATGTCATTGAAGTAGATTTTTATGTTTTAAAATCAAAGTATAGATATACCCATGTATACCGATCATGAAAAAATAATATCTAAGACTGTTTATCCTTTCAATGTTAATGAACATTTATTTCCATTAAAATAGACACATTAACTGACAAATTTCAAAAAAGAATTATGTTCTAGTGTCTTAAAGTAGAGGTCATTTAGGTTCATAGTTTGACTTATCGACTTATGTGATCTTATCGTGCGTTATACATGTACCATCGTGTCGGTAATGAATTGTTCTTAAAAATGATATATCACACATGCATTTTGCACTTATAATATTGAAGTTTTTGATCAGTTGGCATTACTTAAAAATGCCCTTCGTACACGCATACAGTGTATGATTTTCAGGTATGGAGCAAATGTATATGCTATCCCTATAAGACACCAAATTGCACTATTTGTCGGTCGTATAGTTATTTGCAAATAATTTAAGGAAAGCGTTTTACACAAAACAAAAGCAGACGACAGTTTGAACAGACGGTATTTACCCAGCGTTTACATGATCATGCAGTGAGGTAGTCTGCTTTTAACATTTGTCGTCATCAAATCTAAAATTTAGGTGTGATTGACTTAAGTACAATTGTAAGGAATGTCAAACAATTCGGATCCTAATCAGACGCCGCGATAAGCGGCGTCTGATTAGAATCCAAACTGTTTGCAAATAACCATTATTATACTCTTGGAATTTTAACACCGGCGTTGTAATAGTTAGACCCCTACCAATATTTGTGTACTTTCAATTGTCCTCGCTGTAAGACTATCACCTGCTTAAAATTTGCTATCTGCTTTTTCTCCTTCAGAACTGAGATTTTTTGCCGTTTCACTGTAGAAACGTCGATTATGAGTTTAGAACGGTTTGATTGCTGATCAAACGCCGAGTTACTCGGCGTCTGATAAGGAGTCAAACCGTTTTCAAATGCTACAGCACTCGGAGATTTGCAGCGAAGGGATGTAAGAAATCCGTGGGTAGATCTATCTCGCCTATTTATTACATAAGTTTATCTAATGGATTTTAGAGTATGAAAGAACTGTTTACCGTCTATATAGAAGAGATTAGTGGCAAACAAATAAGGGGGATTTACCGCTAATCTCATCGGACCTTCCGTGGCAATATCCCATAGTAATCTATCTTGTTATAAATACAGCCAAACCTCTCTTTTACGGCCACTAAACAGAAGGCTAATTAATTATATAAAGGATAAGTGACAGCTTAAAGTAGGGTGACAGTAAAACAGAAAGCTCCTTGGGGAGCTTTCTGTTTTACTGTCACCTTGCTTTAAGCAGCCACCTATCGTAAATACATAGTAATTAACGTAATTTAGTGGCCGTAGTAAAGTGGATGTACATAATGACTGGCATATTTTTACCATGAAAACAAACAAACAAAAAAAGGTTTTGTTTTATTCTCATTCTCTGCCATAAACCACAGTCACTGCCGTGACGTCACCTGTTTTAAAACTGTTGCCGTCTGCTTTTACTCAAATTTAAATCTATCATACAGAAACTCTCTGCGCCCGTGGAGTCTTGTTTTGCTTGTTTTTTAAGATTTAACACTCTATGCAGTAGTATTAAGTAAATGACAATATGCAATAGGTTTCAAAAAGTAAGATAGATCTAATTCAAGTTCAATTGATGTTTTATGGGTCCATACCACATTTTCCAAAAGATATTTATTATCAGAGGAAATCAGATGATATATTTCCGGATGTCAGAAGCGTCCATTTCATGCGTTTTCCATAATCCCCTAGAATACGAGAAACCTTGATGATAGGAGACAGAAATCCACGCTTATATAGATATTGAAATTTTGGGTAATCTTTTGTAAGATTTGGACAAAGTGAGGTCTCATTCATTCATTTTTTTTATATCGAATATATTGATTTAATTTGTTTTTACGGTTTAATAAACAGATAGAGGCGCCTGTCCTCGAGTGCCTATGTTTCTCAGAAGCCATGCTTACTAACCAAGGGAAGTAACCGATACGGGACAAGATGACTAAAGCCCGGGCCGAAAAAGCGGGTCGTTTCGTGATGTTACGCGGGCCGAAATGTGATGTTAGCCATGTAACATTACGGATTTTCATCTTCTGACGTCACATAAGGCTATATAGTAGATACATCAAGTGAGGTCTAATATGTATTAAACATACATGCGTACTAACAAGATGTTAATTTAATATTCGATCTCTATAATATATGGTATGAAAAGTAGTCCCAAATACATGTTTTGAGTTGCATTACAAATTCAGACTTTTACAATGTTAACTGCCTCTCTGTGCTTAACGAATTCTTAAAGAAAACATTAGAAATAATCAATGCAACTTGGAAACCTATTATTATAGCATTTTTAAATAACAAAAATAGGTCGCGGATCTGGATTTCAGTCTTATCATACGCCTTAGCAACAATCAGCTGGTCGCTAGGTCGGTATCTCTCCAGCGGAGACCCCGCCCTGTTTCGTACTGGCTGGAACCAGTTTCAATTTGTAGGTATACTGAGAATTATACTTCATAGTTTCAATACGCTTTTGGAAGACGTTACAGGGCGAATGTAAATATTTGGAGATAACTACTGCGAAAGTAGAATTCACAAAGTGGCCGCAGTTATCCCGCTTCGTTCAAATTAACTGTGCAGCATATTACATGCCTTGCCCCGAAGATCAAGCACTGGACCATCAGGCCCTCCTCGCTACTTTACACCGGGAAAATTATCATCGGGAAACAGTTTGAATCCTGATCAGATGCCGCGTAACGCGGCGTCTGATCAGGATCAAAACTGTTTGCCACTAATTTCAATATGCCATAAAGTCAAAATACCTAAAATTGAACGGCAAATTGGATGATACGTTTAAGAGGCGAATTGGTGCTTCTGCATCGTTTTCTCGGGATCCGGCAACTATCTTAAATTTTGAAACTTTATTGATAACTGTATAAGATCCACAAGCGTGGACAGCATTAACAATATACAATTCTAACATGACACGTGACTTCGTCTCTATAAACAAAGAACAGGTCTATCGTGGTATACCTGAGACGTTTTACAACACTCTTCTCTATCCCGCTCCTCCCGCGGTTATATGACATGACGTGACCTTATGCATTCATACGTTATGTTTTGTAAATTTCTTACGTTATTCATATAGCCCGTAAAGACCATATACTTTTAACCAGTCATGTTACTGTAATTGTTCCATTCTTCTGTCTTGTTTCATGTAATGTTTATTCTAAGCCAGATTGTGTATCGGTAAATGTAAATTTTCTGTTGGGTGTTAGATTCTTGTAATGCCGCGGAAAAAGTTATTCGGTCGAAAAACTGCATCCGCTGAGGAAATTAGTATGGACCATTTGATTTCCTTTCTAATGAATTTCTTTAAATCTGGTCATGTTAGAATCGAAATAATCTATGTTCTACCGTTGTGAAACGGTACTTTACAACGGTCGGTCGTTGTGTTGCGCAGGAATTGACCACGAAGGCCTTCGGCCATCGTGGTCAATTCCTGCGCAATACAACTCCCAACCGTTGTAAAATACCGTTTCACAACGGTAGAACATAGATTATTTCTTAAATATTATATACATATCAAATAGATGGCTTCATTTAACA
Source organism: Gari tellinella (assembly GCA_922989275.2). NCBI lineage: Eukaryota > Metazoa > Mollusca > Bivalvia > Cardiida > Psammobiidae > Gari > Gari tellinella. Next base: position 18,816,084 of record OV277868.1, read on the forward strand.
ATATGTCTTGTATTCTTTCTTAATGCTATTGTTAAACATTCTAATAGAATACATATTAATCAGTACGTACTGTGGGCAAAATACTATACATGTATGTTTACATACGATTGCTTGTTTTCCATGTGTCATATGTTAAAGCTAATATGCCAGTTGCTTGTTGCTTTATGCTAAATGCCAATATGCCGATTGCCAAATGCTAGATCGAGTAGCCATTTTGTAATTATCTCTAGTCTCTTTTCACCGAAGAGTGCTTGTCAGGTACCCAGCAAATTTGACGAATTTAAGCAGAAAGAGTATAGAAAATTAATTTCTCACATAACTACCCCTGTTCTCTATAGCAAACAACGATCACGAATATCCTTATCTCCAACATGTGTGAGATCAATTTGATGACGTCACTATGTAACGTCACTATTTATAAAGGCGTTTTGGCGTCACATGAGTTAAAAATGCATAGTGCTTTAAAAATAGCTTAAAATAGTTGTTTATGTGGAAGAAAGAATCTGTCACTCGTCGATATTTAAGACAAGTCTAGAATAGAAAAGTTATTAAGCTCGCCAATGTTTGCTTAATAACATTTCAATTTTAGACTTGTGAGGTTGGGCGCCTCTAAACCCAGGTTTAACCCCCCAGTGGTTGTTAATAGTTAATTAATTTATAATTGATTATTGATTGCTATTGACCGTACCAAGGCGGGCTCCTATGTTCACTTAGCTTTATGTTTGTCTTGCGTGTTGTTTTCTATTTAGTGTGTAGATGAAGGAATGGTATTGCGCGTGTGTGTGTGTGTTTGTTTGTTATGGTATGGCTGTGTGTGTGTTCTGCTTTAGAGATGGGTGTATTGTTTGTGTTGCGTTTCCTGCTTGAGTGTTCTTTCGTATTTATTTGTTTGAGATCAGCTTGTCTTAAACATCGACTCATGACAGATCCTATATCTCTTGATTACAATATAAACAATTCTATACCCCGCTTCCATCCACCCTGTCTTTTGTGGCTGAAAATACGATGATTTCGTGAAAATGACATGTGCGCACATTTTGATATTTGGCATTTGAGCAAATGGCATTTGGCATGTGCCGACCCGCATCAAACTATCACTAACCCCCATCCCACTGGGGATTCAATTTGATTTATATAATGATACTGATGTAACGCGCTACAATGCATGTAAGTTGTCAAATAAAATGATTTATTTATGCTTTTCGGTGGATTACCGGAACTTAGCAGTGGATTATCACTTGGTAATCCACTGCAGTGGAGTATCACCAATCGCCGTTTTCCCCGTAGGGCACCCCAAAAATCGTAGTCAATCGTGTCTTATCGTTAAATTCCGGCAGTCTGATTTGTCGCGAACCACTCAACGGAAGAACACGAATCCAAAATCGGGAGCAACGACGTAATTCGGATGACGTCAAATCAATAAATAAGTGACGTCATCGTACGGGAAACTGTTTCGTGTGTTCGATGTAAACTTGGGGCTCAACACGGGGTAAATAATGTACTTTCGCTTTCACAATTGTCGAACAATTTCGTTTAAAAAGTGGCTTAAAAGCATAAATAGATAGAATAATTGTATTGTTTCAGTATAAGATCGAATTTAATCCATTTCGTGAACATCAGACTGTTATATTTTCACGAGTGGCGAAGCCACTCGTGAAAATATAACGTCTGATGTTCACTCAATGGATTAAATTTCTATCTTATACTGAAAAAACAATTATCCTCTATATTATGCCATCCAATGGACCATGTCTATGTAACCTACAACCAGGAGCCCTCTGTACAGTTTGACATTTTGTAATCAGCTTGGAACAAAGGCTAATTTGCCCTAATTGGACTAGACTTAATTTGCAACTGGTATTGTCCATTTGTAGTTCAAGTGTCAACGAGTGTAGTGCTAAGAGTTAGTTGATAAAAGTTGACAGTTGTGCTACTGCGGCCCATTTCATAAAACTTCGTACGATAAAAATGGTCGTAAGTCAAAACTTTAAAATACATGTACATTTAATTTCTGATTTCTCTATCTAACCCTGTCTTGTGACATCTCTTTGAAATAACCTTTTCAAGACGATTCCAAAGAGATGTCACAAGACAGTATTAGATGGAGAAATTAATAGAATTTGAGACTTTTATTATCTGACTTACGACAACATTTGTCATACGAAGTTTTATGAAACTGATCCCTGTTGTAATATCTTGTTGGCCGGAAGTTGCATATGTTGGAACACAGTTTCGTTTAAATTTATAGTATTTCATTATTGACAGTGCATATAGGATCTTACATGAGTGTTTATGAGTCAATTATTTCTTTTGCAACAAAATCAGGTCCCTGTCAATTTTAGAAAGATGATACTGAAAAAAAGGTAAGTGTCCTCTGAAGCTAACACGAACGTGTTTATGTTCACATTTTATAAAAAAAGAGCAAGCTATATGCAGAATCATTCAAACAGAAGATATGTCTTTTTTGCAGTGTCCCTAAAATAATTATTTTTCATTTAATAAAGAGACTTTCTGTGAACTAGCTGAAATAGTTCAGTAGTGTGTCAATATAGGAAACTTTAACTATATCTGTCTTCATACAAATAATAAAATTGTGGGAATCACTCAGTTTCAGTACTTTTTTTTTCTAAATCACTGTACCTAGAATGCTTCTCAGTGATGTAAATATTTCCAATTATATTTAAGTACAGAGTTGCTTCCAATGGGTAATTTAGGCAAAACATCCTCATTTTGAAGAGTGAACATTGCTACAACTATGGTGGAAAGAAGCTTTAGGCGCGTGATTTCAAATAAGGAATCACTAAAAGGTTTAGTGCTAAGACTGGTACATGTACCATACATTCTAGATACTTCCTTGGTGTACAGCGCCCCCTCTCTACAACAGCCCTCCCAACAACGACTCCCTCCTTACAACGACACTCGTCGTATTTCCTTAAACGGGATAATTAAGTCTAACTCCTTTACTGCTACAATATCGTCTGCTTAAGATTGTCGTCTGCTGTTTTCTCTCTCAGTTACATATAAGTGGAGATTTTGATAGAATACATATACTGACAAGTGACAACAGCTTGAATCATGATCAAACGCCGCGTTACGCGGCGTCTGATCTGGATTCAAGCTGTTTGCAAATGTAAGCCAAGTCTTAATTGTCCCTCTCTATAACGACTCCCTCTGAACAACACACACAATATGTGTCTCCCATTGGATGTCGTTGTAGAGAGGGAGCACTGTACTATGTTTTATTCTGCCTTTAACTGCAATTTTTTTTTTGCATAAAATGTAAACATATAAGCTTTTGACGATTCTATTTTTGATAATTAGACGGCCGCCATTTTTGGTCACGTGACCTAGTCATCATTAAGACGCTGCGCATTAAGCAATCGGGGCTAGAGTGAAAACATAATATAGCTACACAATCACTAGTAATATTAGATTTCTTTCGCAGTAAAGTTCGTTTTAAACAGAGAAATTTCTGTTTGCTGCGGGTAGAGACAAAAATGCTGAGAAGTAATTTTCATGTCGACTGATAAGAGTTTGATTAAATTGATCAGCATAAAAACAATGCCGCCTCCATCCCCTTTCCGATACGATGAAATGAAAACGACTGACCGAAATTGTTAAAAATAATCACTTACATAGCCATATGTCCCGGTTTTGACGTATATCTAGTTCTTTATTCAACATATCTCCGGAATGTCCATTTATTTTGTGTATTTTATTTCGGTACTTCTGACAGCTTCAAAGACGTTGTTTGTTGTGTGTTATACATGTACGTTTATTTTCAAATCATAACTCATCAATAAAGTAGTAGTCATAACTTAAACCCAGGGTGACATAAGTAACATAACTATGTAGGTCATTTAACCCTTTACCTGATAGCCTGTTTCTAGAATTGAAGATAGGTGACTCCTTAAAGCAGGTTGAAAGTAAATCAGAATGCGCCTAAAGGCGCATTCTGCTTTACTTTCAGCCTGCCTAAAGCTAGACTATAGAAAAAATTATCGCTATAATAGACATTCATGACTGATTTAACTGGAACTATTTTCTTCAGTGGAGGAATACATCGTATTCGATAAAAGGCACTTCTATTGAGTAAAGGGTTAATTACCAACACATGCGCAATATTTCCGGTTGATTGGTTTATCCTTCGAGCAGAGGTAGATTGCGTAATAGGACACCCGCAATTTTATTACCGCCAGTTAAACACCGACATAATTATATACCAAGGATACTGTGTAGATAAGGCCCATATTAACATATGCAACAATAGCAGAATAACAAGACTATCGCAGACATACATTATGTAACATGACCACTTTAGGATTTCAGTTTAATTTACATACAATTTGGATCCCGATCACACTTTGATATAACACAGGCGTCTGATCTGGTTAAATACTGCTCTTGACATTGAACATTGTTGTTTTCCTATTCACACATAGAGTGTTAATCGTCACATGAGTAATACATGTACTTGCAGTGTGGATCCAGATCAATCGGATGCAAAGTAACTGCATGGAGTCTGGTCTGAATAAAGACGTCAAAAGTTTTGCAAATGTTCATGATAAGAATAATAAGCTACATATTAACACAGAGAGTGTTGATCGCCATTTGTATATTATAAGTAAGCATTGTGGATCCAGATAAAAAAAACCTGGCTAAGTACTTCAGCATATGATCTGAATCTCCGATTCAAATTTTGTCTCAGAAAGGATGCCCCCACCTTCAGGATATGTTGTGCACATATGTGTCTTATTAAGTAATTAAAGAGTTCACATGACGCATATCAAGTTTGTAATCATTCAGCTATCCGTTTTAGTAAATCACATAGATCTAGTTCTAATGAGTGATAAGGTTGATGATTGCTTTCTGACTCACCAATTGTCACCTCCCTCAAATTAATTTAAACCTTCATTCAATGTTACATCCAATACTTATTAAACAGGTCACCCCTGAATCTTCAAATGAGCCGACATTAAGTACTAAGTATTAAGTATTAAGTACTGTCCCTGTATAAAATTACAGGGGGGTTTAGATTTTTCTTTTGTGGTATTTTTTTTTCCGGAAATATTGTTATCAGTGCAGACCCTGATCTGATGCCAATATTCAGCTTGAATATTGTGAGCAAGATGTAAGCAAAGCTTAATGCTTAAATAGGAGGTTATAACTGTAGATCTACTTTTAGTTTGCTTTAAACAGCAGCGTGTAACCAAGACCATTAAAATATATCTAACAATTTTCAAGCGAACTTGACCCTAGGACAATAGACATAACGAGTTTTGACAAGGTTAACGCCGCGATCTGCTTAAGTTAGAACCATTTTCTCTATCGATATAATCTACATGTTCTATTTTTACGCATTACCAAACAACTGATAATTGCTTAAAGCAGGTTTAATACTAAACAACAGCATGTGCCTTTAAGCGCATTACTCCGAACCTGCTTTAAGTGGCCGTATGTCTTCAATCTAGAGCAGCCTATGAGTATATGGTTATAACAGCTGTCGTCTGCTTCTATTTCTTAATTTGAATGTTCTAAGTAAGTTTACTTAAATAGAGATTATAATTTTTTATCGTTATGAGTGTCAAATTGTTCGGTTCCTGATCAGAAGCCGAACTATGCGTCTGATCAGGATTCAAACTGTTTGCAAATAACCTTTGTATAGATCTATTCAGAGTAGGGCGGTAAGGATTGACTCTTTATCGATTTCGGTCGTTGCGCAGCGTTGTAATGGCGGGCGGAGATATTGAAGAGTAGTTATCAGGGGAGATAAATACTGCAAAACATTTAAATAGAATCGTCTATCAGTGTGCCATGTGGTTCCAGTATTAAATGCAAATTAATAAACTCAGAAGGTCCGTTAGGTCAAATACATAATTGATGTAACAATCAGTTGTGTGACAGTGGAATTGTTACAACAAGAATCAGATATCATTATTGCGAGGAAACCAGTTGTAAGATCAGTTCGTCTGTGTGTTTATGCATAAGCAATGCTCTTTACAGTACTACCTATTAAATGTCTAAAGCTAACTACATTTCTATACTTGTTAACATCAAACTCTATGAATCTGAACTTACCCCTAATAATTACATGCTACTTGAGAGGCATTATCCTGCTGGTAGGCGGGGCTAAATAGTTAACTGACAGTTACACGGTAAAAACACTACAACAGTGACAAAAGATCAATAGAATAAATATTCTTTCAAGCATACAGGTATTTTACATTAAAAAAATAGTTTTATAACGGGTAGTATGTAATGAAAGAAAACATGAGCTGCTTTTGCGTACTAGTATTGGCCACAGGATCAATCCTGTTAAACGTTTGTTACATCAAGGAGGGGTTTCGTTACATTACAGAAACAGCTGAAAAATATTACCAACAAATGAAGACGTTCTACAGAATTTGGAAAACTTCTTAAAGTTGGTAGGCGTTATTTCAAACAATTATATTATGCAAATCATTTCATATTCTTCCCTGCAAATTTGGTATTTCCATTAGCCTGTACATCAAGGAAAAGACATTGTTACATAAAGGAAAATTACATTGTAACAAACAGGGGAGAAAATTGCAAAACAGTTTAAAAATTTCATGTATATGTTGGATTGTCAATTGAATAACATTTTCTTTTCTTTATTGATAAGAATTTAAAAAAAAATATGGCATGAAATTTGTATTGTAAGCCTTCAATATCGACAGGGATTTTAGATATTGTCAATATTGCCAACATAATAGCATTTATGCCGTCGAGGATGAATTCCACATGTTCCTTGTTTGTCAGTTATATAACGATATAAGAATCGAATGTTTTAAAACATGCTGGTTGCAACGACTAGTTTGCATAAGAACATTTTATTTGATAATGTCATACTCTAGTGATAGCAGTATACATGCTGCTGCAAAATTTATAGTCCGAGCATTCGAGGTCAGAGAGGAATATTTGAAAGCTAACTGTAAGACATAGATACAATGTGTATGTTTAGCTACATGCATTCAATATATTTATGGTTTATTCCATAACCGGATAAGTTTGTTGGTATTCATGTATTTAATCGTAAATGACACTTGCAAATAGCTATTATAGGGATCGGTATAAACTACATAATAAGATTTATGTAATGTTTCAAAATATTTAGATATTAAGAATATATAATATGAAATGTAAAACTGCACGTGTAACGTACGATTAAACTCGTAACAATAGGATATGAATCATTCGTAATATATGTTAAACATATGCTGAAACAAGTAGGAAAAGAATACCATTTGTACATGCTATTATAATATTTAACATGATAGAATATATATCAAATACTTGTATTATGGGCTGGAAGCCTTCGTTTACAATAAACTATATGTTATGTTAATTAAGTGCCTACTTTTCGTTACATCAAGGCATTAATATCCCTATTTATCCTCTGTAACACCTTTACACTATTCGTTTCTTCTTATAAACTACAGTAAAACCAAGTCTTTAACAATAAGTGAAACTGTAAAGGAACGCACGGGCCATATACTTTGCTCTTTGTGGAATGTATCCTGAGTCCGTTTTCTTTCAGAAATTGGAAAATCAAGTACACAATGATATTGTAATATCTTCTGTATCAATATGAATTCAGTGATGTAACGGGACTGTAAAACTATAGTTGCATAGCTCTCTTAGTTCCCGAAATGAATGCCATAGTAAAACATTTATACTTGACTAGAATAGATGTATACTAAGTTGGAAATCAAACTCTTCTTTAAGCTTTATGTATCAAAAGAGTCATTTATTTCCTTAATGTAATATATTTGCTTCTTTTCTGTAACAGCCTGTCGCTAATAATATTGAAACACTTTCAATCAACCCAAGTTTTGATACTGAGCAAGCAATGACTAAGCAGTGTTAACAGTTCTAAAATGTATAATTGTTTTGTTTACAGTTTGTTCATGTTTATCAAACTTTTAACGTTTGGTATATATTTGTATTTTCCTTAATGTATCATTGCTGTAGCTGCACATTTCTTGATGTAACCGTCTTCTTTTTATCAATTACAATTTACAGACAATGGCAGTTTGGTGCAACTTTTACTCTAAATGATTGTATTTATTATACTACAGTATATAAATATTAGATGGCCGTTTGCGTGACATTCAAATTGTCAACACGAGAAACAGAGTGTCACCCCGAGAAAAAGCCCAGGGTGACATTCTCGTTTTCGAGGGTTGACGATTTGAATGTCACACAAACTGCCACATACTATTTATTTTATTATACCGAGCTTATCAACACTGGCTGTGGAATCGTCTCGTTCGTATTTTGTACAATATGTTGTGAATACAAGTATCAATTTAGAGCCGCCGTGCACGTAACGCGGGAAACGACATCGACGTCAACGAAATCACATTGTTTATATCATTACAAAAAAAGAAAGAAGAATAGAGATAATAATATCATATAGAACGACAAAAAGAATATCATATAGAGTGACAGTATTCTTTGATAGATGTAAAAGACATGCAAAATGTTTCATTTTGGTCTATTAAAAATTAACATTGTAACCCCAAGCAAGGTGTAATAATATGAAATAACAGAGGAATCATATTCAAGTTCTTAAAGTTTTGTCAGTGTGAAAACAAATTATTAAACCTCGCTTTGAGTTACACCCGCACAATCCAGAAAGGGAACTGGGTCTCTGTTGCAATCAATGATATGACCTCACCTGAGAGATGCAATGTAGTCTTGTTCCCTTCGTCGTAGGGTATGGGCAGGTAATCCAGACTAGCTGTAAGGGTGAGGTCAGCCCTGCGTTCATTAACGAAGGCGCTTCCTGGCGCTTTGCCACGGCGCGCTTACCTCAGAGCGCACAAAGGTAAAGTGACTCTGGAGAACGACAAAAAAATGTAATGTTGAGGGCACGTGAAAAAATACGAAAGACTCAAGCAGGAAACGTAAAACAAACAATACACCCACCTCTCAAGCAGAACACACACACACAGTCATACCACAACAAATACACACACACACACGCAATACCATTCCTTCATCTACACACTATATAGAAAACAACACGCAAGACAAACATAAAGCAAAGTGAACATAGGAGCCCGCCTTGGTACGGTCAGTAGTAATCAATAATTAACTATAAATTAATTAACCATTAACAACCACTGGGGGGTTAAACCTGGGTTTAGGGGCGCCCAACCTCACACTTATCTCCTATATTCACCTATAAAGACGAACAGTGTACATAAAATATAAACCCTGTTCCACAACCTCACAATCAAAAAGACCGCCAGCACAGTAAGTAAATACATGTAAAACATTTAGCACAAATTATATGACAAGATCATTAGTAACATGGAAAAGAATTAAACATTCAAGCCCGTGCTAAAAATAACCCACTATGGCAACGGTCAAATTGTACTCAAGCGACTAGTCTGTAGTCACGAGTAACTGTAAGACATGGGAGGGTTTAGGGTACGACAGAGAGGGAGAGAAAAACCAAAGCACGAAAATCCGACATAACTCTCCCGGTTAAGGACGGCTTTAGAGATACATCATCATGTAGTGCTAAGCCCTGTCTGTCGTCGCACAACCAAAGAGGAAAGCATAGTTATCAATTGTAGATTGATCGATAACCAAACGTGAAGTGCGCAGCAATATAGTTGGATCATAATCTTTTTTGAGGAAAAATCTAATACGTTTCACAAATAGGTTTTGAAAATGCATTTGTCCAAGAATCTTACGAAGTCTGTAAATCACATCACCATAAAACTCCGGATGTGAAATACCTTGCCGCAGAAAAGACTTTAAGTTACATTTATACTTGTTAATGAGAGGAAGATTTCTATAAAAGAATTTAGAAAATGTTTTACGAAGTTTATGAAATCTGTACCCCTGTTTAAGAAGCTTTTCAGTAATAGTTTTATTACGAATGTGGAAGTCCTCAACAGAGGTACAGGCCCTAGCAAAGCGAATAAGTTGTGAAATATAAACCCCGTAAGATGTGGAACGGAGAACCTGTGGCAACGAGTCACGGGGCGCTTTCGTTAATGAACGCTGGGCAAGCCAGTGTAGTGACGAAAAGTCCCCCCTCTCTAAAAGATGTCCCCCCAGATGACATTTTTCGACGTACAAAGTGTCCTTGGGTCTTGATTCGTTGAACAAAATATGTCCCCATGTGTAGAAACATGACCCAAGAGAACAATTTCTACGTAGAAAAATGATCCGCGAACACAATTCTGAGGGGACACACTTTTCAATATTATATCGGCTGCCTCGAACTGCTGTGCAATGTATTTGTGATTAAAGATTTAGATGCGCATTCGAAACTTTAGATTTTAATTACTATCGGAGAGGTACCCACTGCTCACCCACTGCTTTAAGGTCAACATTTACATGGTAAAATACCTTGATTTCTTTTGCGAGCGTTTGGTTGTTTGTGCATAATAGTTGAATATGATACAGGTATTCAAAAGAATGAGCAATGTTCTTTCTGTGTTGTTGTGAATTGGGTGATTGATGAAACCCGGTAGAAGAAATTGAATCGGGCAATTATGCTATATCTCCCAACCATATCACTCTATGTAGCGCTTTAAAGAGCGTTTGCAATCAGTTTGGTTCCTGGCGTCTGATCAGAAACCAAACTGTTTGACATATTTATCGATATTTAATAAGTCATACAACCTTAAATTTAACTTTAAAACGTTGCGTGCAGACAACAATCTGAAGCAGACGAAAATAAAGTGGTGAATGGGTAAAAAATCTCCCGAATAATTTGATCATAAAAGAGTTAAACAAATCAGCTCTCATTATTACTCCCTACATTTCATAAATGTAAAATATAATTGACCTTCAATCATCCAATCAGAAATAAGAAGGACGTGCTATAATACGTAAAGCTCAACCTTGATCTGCATATGCCCTTCAGACATTGTGCTGTTTGTGAACGGATAAATATCACAGGTATGTCTGCTTTACTATGTCAAATCAAACCATAATATTTAAAATTATCTTCCAATATGATTACTGCTGTTACAATGAAATCAACTACAACTGCTACTTCTTCTACTTGAGTCTACTTTAAGCTACCATCTGCTAGGATATAGAAACATTTTTGTGATCAACTATCGTGATAGTATTGCAATAGTGAATCCAATTATTGATAGTCTATCATGATAGTGTTTTCAACTGTCGATAACTATCGTTATACATGTAGCAATATTAGTCGCAATAGTCAGCCCTAGTCATTTTATGGACTGTCCCTCGGCCATGTACTGCTGCTTCTACTACTGAAATAGTTTGCAAAATGTAAATTCAGTGTATACATTTGTAACGATATATATGCTTAGGGTCCGATTAAAGACCCTCAAACGTCCCGAAACCTCTCCAAACCTACCTAAACCACGTAAAAACGACCCAAACTACTTTAATTCCTTAATATCTAATCAATTAAAGCTTTTACGTGGCAAATTTAAGCTAAAATAATAAAACATGTTCGGTGTAAAATACTAAAATTGAATTTACGATGTTTTTTATTTCAAGGAGAGCAACTCGTACAAAACTTAAGATACATGTAGCTCTACACAGTTTTTTCTAGATATCAACCCATTATCCAAAAGCCTGTTCCTGGTTTTGAAAATAAGTATCCACTTAAAGCAGGTTGAAAGTAAAGCTTTACTTTCAGTCTGCTTTAAAGCCCTATTCCAAGTCCTTCATAGCAGTCTCCCCCCCCCAATCACAGCTTGATACTTGGTGATTAGATCGCCCTTATCAGGGTATGTTTATTACAAACAAATTATCACAGCAGGGTACTAATTGATAGATGTAGACCAATATAGGTGCAAGTGATAGCTGTGCATTTAACCCTTAAGCTGTGCATCGTGAGTTGACTGTTATTTTTTCAAACAGTTTGGATCCAGATCTGATGCTGCATAATGTTGCATCTGGTCTGTATCCAAACTGTATACCAGTTATCGCTGAGACTTTTTTAATTGAAATATGTACAAATCAAATTTAAATATTGTTTGCAGACGACAATTTAAAAGCAGAAGATATTACCGCAGGGTCAGGGTTAAGCACACAGTGATATTGTCTGTAGATTAAAAATTGATGAAATTTATTTTATTTTATTATTCTGTAATTTTGGGTCTTATACTACATAGCAAAACAGTGGGATAGTAATCTAGCTTTAATAAATAACATCAAGCATACTACCAAGCAAGTCATGGCATTACATTTACAATCATCAACTTTCAAACTACATTTAAAAACTGCAAACTGCATAGATCCAGATCAAATTCTCAGTTACAAAGCACATGAGCTGGGGCCATACTAATGACTATAGGACAAATAGATATACCCTGATTACTGAAAACTAAGTTATTAGCAAAATATTTGATATGTTTGATCAGCATGAATCTTTTTAATAACAATTCCAGTTTCTCGTAAAGTCTAGTCCATTTTAACTATATGATAAGGTTGCTATAAAAGCTAATAGTCTAGTCCATTTTGACTATATGGTAGGGTTGCTATAAAAGCAAATAGTCTAGTCAATTTTGACTATTAAATCTGAAAAGTGTCCAACGGTAATATTTACCCCTGTATCATAGCAAATGGTAGCTTAAATCAGGTTGAAAGTAAAGAAAAACGCTTTACTTTCTTGGCATTTTCTTGTGATTTAACCCATTTCTCCATTAAAAACACATTTGCTCTACCTTCAACCTGCTTTAAGTGGTCACTTGTATTCAAACAAAGAATTAATCCTCTGCAAACATGGTCTAAATATTTATATAACTCTGAATGAGTACTTTACGAAATATAGTATTTATCCTAGCAGACGGTTGCTTAAAGCAGGCTGAAAGTAAAGCACATTCTGCTCTATTTTCAACCTGCTTTAAGTGGTCACCTGTATTCAAACAAAGCATTTTAAAGGGTTAATCTTCTAGAAAACTTATACCACTGTTATTAGTTGACAAAATACTGATGTTAAAAAGTGTAGAAAAAGGTTTCATAACTTGATAATTTGACAATTAAAGGAAATGATCTAGATGCAAACCTTTGGTTTTTTGTGAAGGCCTATTCTTATCTTTATATGTATGCAATAATATCACAGTGTTGAAATGGATCAGCTAGATCCCTTATCTACCTGTATTAATACCTAGTACCCTAGGCCATGATGCCCTAGGTGCCTCTGGGTAATATGATGTAACAGTTGTATATCAAGCCCAACCACAATATACAATCCAATAGACATCCTGCTGAGCCAGGAATAGGCTTTTAAGCTACCATCTGCTAGAATATGGAAGATTTTTTTTTAAAAGTGGTTTGGGGAGGTTTTGAGAGGTTTGAGGTCTTTAGACGGACCGGATGCTTATCATGTACGAATATTTTTCCATTTTCAGTCATGGTTTGCATATCGTCGTAATAAAGCAAAATGGGCAGCCAAACTGTGCTTTATGTTGTGTTCTTGATCGCAAGCAATGTCGACATTAGCTTTGGAAAAGGTATATCTATTTAGTGTTAGTTACAACGTGGATTAAACTTTAATCAGTTGATATTTAAATTGCTGGAAAGTATTCATAGATTACATAACTTTCAGGTATTGATATGCTGACTAAATAGACTTTACGAAGCATTTGTTCAAATTCGAAAATACCGCACTTGATAAACAAAACCAGATATTCCTTGTCTATCCGGTTTTTATCAGCAAGGAAATGTATGAAAACATTAAAAGCATTTAATATGTATACGAGGGACCAGTAAAAAATGTGTCTCTCGCACGATAAAAAGTTGTAAACGCACGGAATAATGGTGCAATTTTACTATTCATACGGTGCAGTTCTTCACCTACACGCTGATATCAAAAGCATGAATATACGATAAGTACAAGCTACATAAAATTGGGGGGGGGGGGGGTAAAAATGGTTGGAAAACGCTCTTTGAAAATGCAGAAATACGGGTCTACAAGGGTTGTTATAAAGTAATGATACTTGATCAATAACTTCAATATAATAAGAGCAAAACGCATATGTGATGTATCATTTGAAAGAGCAATTCTTCACCTTTACGATGGTATACTGCACGATAAGATCACAAAACTCATTTAGTCACAATATGAACCTAAATGACCCCTACTCGAGGACACTGGCACATAGCACTTTTCTGACATTATATTTTGACGTAATAACTTCTTAAAGAGTTCAATTTAAAAAATATGTTTTGAATCTATCAGTTTATATCTAAATTGTAATGTAAATAAACTTCTATTTAAAGTGAAATGGTTAACTTCAAAAATAGCATTTCTTATTTTGCTAATAGCGAAAGCGGTCATGTTTTTTTCGAACGCTCTGAAAATGTTATAGATCAGTATATCTTTATTTTTATTTTAAAACATGAAACCCTACTTCAATGGCTTCAATTATAGCCTAATTTAATAATAAAAAAGAGTTTGTGATTTCCGCAACTTCTTTTATACATAACAGTAGATCATTTTTTATTATATTTTCAGTACGTGTTTAGAAATTATGGTGGCATATTTCTTACACCAGTTAAACACTTAATTATCATGGTATATTCCTGTTAATATCTCACATAAATACTCAACTAGTTAGTTTTCGCAAAAATTCAGATAATTATCTTTAAAGTGGAATGTGGACATTTTTCACGATAACCAGATAAATATATGAACACGAACTTTGTCAAGATACTGCTTTAACTGCCACCACTTAACGAAATTATCTAGTTACTTAACTAAATAATTAACTAGAAAAGTTTCGTGTTACCAGTTATCTCAAAGTAGAAAATTGCATTCGAATGACTTCGGTAATTACAGTACATCTATTCTTAGATAAGTTAACACGAAACTTTTCAAGAAACGTTTCAGGTAACTTAGATATTATGTTAGTGACATAATGTGGCACTAACTGGTATTTGACGCGATACGATAATTATCAGGTTTTCATGCAAATATTCCACTTTCCACTTACTAGAAAATTATGTGAGATATTAACTTGAAACTTTTCAGAAAAGCTAAGTAGTAAGTGGTGTCAGAACCATACCACAATAAGAATTAGCTCTATTTTGGATGTTTTATATAATAATAACATTTAAAACTGTGTAGTGTTTGCATACTTGTCTATTTGTATTTCACAGAAATTTTCATAAGCTTATTCAAAATACTAAAGCCGTAATAAAACGTGTCTCTATTCAAGACGCACATCAGTAACCCCGAAAAACATCTCTAAGGTCAGAGACATTTTTGCAATCAGATGCAAAATATACGTCAACGGAGATAGCTCGAAGGATCGATAATTCGGAAGCATCTACTCGTAAGACTCTAAACAAGAATCTTGGACTTTCCCGTAAAGTTGCCCGATGGATACCACATATCCTCAAAAACGAACAAAAGCCAGCACGTGTGAAAATGGCCAAGAAACTATTGAAATGTTATCCTAAATTTGAGCGGAAGATTTTGTGAATCTAGTGATTGGAGACGAAACATGGGTTTATGTTTTTGATCCACAAAGGAAAATAGATATTAAGGTATGGTCCACCAGAAACGCTCGTAGACCAGTTATTGGCAAAAGGTAGCTCAGTGTTAAGAAGGTTATGTTGGCTGGGTTGAGTTTTTTGTTGTTTTTTATATATATTATTGGTCCTATAGTTCAGGTTTCTGTTCCTAAGGGGCGCACAATTACAGGAACATTATACAAACATAACTTACTGATAAACTTAAATAAATACTTTGAAAAACGTCGACCAATAACAGGATTAAGAGGAGTTCGTTTACTTCATAAAAATGCTCCAGCACATACCGCTAGGATTGTAACTGATTTTTTGAAAACGAAAAATGTGACAGTGCTTCCCCATCCACCTTATTCACCAGATCTGGCACCTGCAGATATTTTCCAGTTACCAAAATTGAAAATGATATTGTTTGGAAGAAAATATGGCAGTCGCAGTTTGGTTGCCTCAGCTGTTTATCAGTGTTTGAAACGTATCCCAAAAGAGGACTACGAAAATGATTTTCGAAATAGGTTGAAAAGGTTGAAGTTATGTGTTTCTCACAAAGGAAAGTACTTTGAAGATAATAAAAAGAAATAATTTTAATATTGTATTCTGGTTAGTTTTTATTTGCCCATTGGACAAAACTTTTTACGGTTCTCTCGTACATGTAGTATACTATGGTATAATGATTTGACAATTTAATAAAATTGTCTGCAAGAAAATGCATAAAAAATCAACACAGAGATTTGCTGCAGACGACAAGTTAACTAGGGTATTTGTCTACAGCGAGGTTCGAACCAAAAGCCACAAAACATATTCAATAATCTGTGTCATTATTGTGACTGAAATTACCCCTTGGCTACGAGGCCACTATACCTGAAAGGACTGATTTATAACTGTGACTGTATCCGCGTACCTACAATGTTTAAATGTAGTGTTTGTCAATACTGATAACAATAGGCGTGCCATAAGAGCTAATTTTACTGTCCATAAGGTTGGACCTGGCAGTCATCACTGTCCGTCGCCTTTCGTTAGTACCATAATTTATAGGTCAATGAAATCTTTACAAAATATACTTCAGCCGAATACCAAAAGTCACTGTGTCACAATAGCCTAATGCATATTGTCATTGACTGACAGTGCAAGGGTTGTGGATTCGATTCTCGGTACTGTTTTGTAAAAGTCGGCACGGTTATCTTTATATATTGTTGTTTGTGTTAATTAACCCTTTCACTGCCATGCCGTCATCAATTTCAAACAATTGTCGTCTGCTTTTATTTCTAAAATTAAATATTTAGTTATTTTGACTTATGAACTATTGAAATAAGTGTAAAACAATTTGTATCCTGATCAGACGCCGCGCTTCCAAATTGTTTTCAAATCACAAGTGTACTCTGGGTAAGGCAGTGAAGGGATTAATTAAATAAATTTGCATTCAGACAGTATGTTTTCGTTTTCAAATTTTTCTAAATTCCTTATATTTTACAATTATTTTAATCGTTTTGTTTATTCTTTCTTCTGTATAGTTCTTAAGCAATACTAAAATACTGCAGTAAACGATTTGGTAAAGAACGACCTGCTGCCTATACTGCTGCTTAACGAAATACCAAAGTAACACAAATTGCTTTCTGATATAATTTATCTAATATGTAGCGTGATGTTGCCATTATCACTTCTCTTGGACAGCATTTCTATCTAAATTTTCTTCAAGCAACTTTCACTGTACCCTCCATTATTAAATATAATCGCACGTATCACAGTACCCTACTTTATTTTATATAATTGAATATAATAATTTGTATGAAAAGATTTATAAAAAATACACATCATGAAATAACACAGAACAAACTCCATCGGGGATCGAACTCACTACCCTTGCGCTAATAGTGCAGCTACACTACCACTGAGTCATTACATTGTACCAACTGTATTTACCTTAAGCAGATAATATCATCCAATTCGATTCATCGTTGAATTGTTTAATCCCTATACACTGAAGTTGTTTTCGGAAGCTAAAAATAACTTACGGAAAAGATGGAATATGCATAGACTGCCAGGTCAACCCTTATTGATAATTCCTGTATGTCGGCTATTGCCAACTTTGCGTTCCGCGGAGACGACAAACAAACGACAAACAAACCTAAATGGCCTGGGAATGTTAGTATATCACATGATGACTACTTCTCTTTGCCTGCATCTTGATACGAGTAAACATGGCTACAACAAATGACCGTAATAACACTAAAGTGCACATACATTTACTATCAAGTATTTACTATTAAATGCAAACTTGTAAGCAACGTGTGCACATGCAATAATTATAATACAGATGTCCTCGTGTTTTAACTATCACGTGTCACAGATATATGGCGTGTAATTGTGCCCCTCTATGAATAACGTACCTCCCTCTATGAATGATGGAATCCCTCCCCAAACCCCAAATATGCTCTCTACAACACTGATTCCCAAATCTGCAACCCCTCAGTATTTAAAACCACTTTCTATATAATATAAGTTTATCATGACTTTTTTTGAAAAACGATTTTGGTATTACATGTATTGCATTGAATATGGAGGGGTTTTAGATTTGGAGATCGGGGTTTTAGAGAGCGGGTTGTGCGTGAAGGGGGCGGATCCATTCTTCAAAGAGGGGTCTATCATTCATAGCGGGACAAAGTCTCACGCCGGATTCCTGGCACGTATTAGCTGAATAATGAGAAAAAGTCAAATCCGCCTTTTTTTAAAACAATTTTTTTATGTGCATCCCCGTTTGATGCGTCAGGTACAAAAAAACACTTTTTAATGATCCCACTAAATGTTTCAGGTGCACCACCATATATATTACATGTATGCTGAATAGTTGCAATACCTCTTGCTAAATGGTCAAATACAACTTAAAGGTAAAAAATTAAGTATCAACTAAATAGTTTGTGTAATACTATTAACTATTTGTGTCACTTGCTTTGCAGAGTAAACACTTAGGGATCACTTTTCTGGTGCCTAACTGTCTATCCGTCAGTCCGTCACAATTTTTTCCCTCAAGTTTCTTCCGTCACATTCTTTTAGCTATAATACCTGTTCTACTGAAGCTTTTCAGATGATATTTTATTTGTGAAGTGAAAGTGGCTTGCACAAGGTTTATATCTCTTGCATCAATATTGTGAGATTAATCCCCCTTTTCCACCGTTTCATTTGCAACAGAAAACGTCAGTTATACTGAAGCTTTTGAGATGAAATTTTATTTACGGAAAGTACATAATGAGCGAAAGCGGCTTGCATATAGTTTATAACTCTGGCATCAATATTGTGAGAGTTATATATACCTCCTTCATTTGTCATTTCTTTAAAGAGCTTTCTTATGACAAATTTCTGCAGGGGACACATATGGTCAGGGGAACACCCCTCTAGTTTAATCGTACCACTAAATGGTATAGGCATCGAATCACTAGATATGTTTATTTGTCTTTCGACTATTTTAAGGTTTCATACCACTGAAAGATAAGGTATCATAAAACTTAATATTTTCAGGTATGAAACCACAAAATGCAATTTACAAACAGTGTGATATTAAAGTTAGATAGTTGGATATTTAATATATCGTACCAATTATTACTTCTCGAAAGGAGTCTTGTAAACGATAGCTTTTACTTTAGAACATTTAATTATTATATTTTATGTTTAAAAGTTTTGTAACGAAACAAAACACTGAAATAACATATCCTTAAACATTTTGTGGTATTTTATACCTTAAACAATCAGTGGTATTAGAAAATCCTCGTTTGTCGTTTCTATCATTTTTCTGCCATGGGAAAATGTGTAAAAAAATGCTTGTATTTCTTAAATATTATGTGAGACAAATGTGCTTTGTTGACCCTTAAAATACTTGAACGGAGACTTGAACGGAGCAAATTTGTCACACAAATGAGTTTTTGGTTATACATTGCGGTCATGTGCGACAAATGCGACCCCATCGGACTAACAAATGTACTCCGAGACAAATGTGTTTGTATACACCTATCTGCCTTGCGTAATGGATACTTAATATTCGTTATTACTTGTAATAATGTGTCCAATATTACCTGATTACGAGTGAAGATATACATAACAGTAGCACGTAATTTTCATGCGGAAAGTAAACAAGATTGAGAAAAGTAAATTACTGATTTGTATAGCTATCAAAACAAATTGATCCGTCAATGACAAATACACAGATTCACTCTGTATGCAAAAGTCAAAAACCCAAATACTATACCGTAAAAATATGTTTCAACTACACTGTTCAGATCTTAAAGAAATAACATTTAAATTGTCCACTAAACTTATACAATGCAATCAGTTAGTTACTCTAGTCAGATTATCTTTTGCACATATTGGCCCGAATTTTAGGGAAAAACTGACTGATTACATAAAATAGGGTAATATGAGCTGTTATGTAAAATGAGACCCGATAAACTACAGATGTATTGGGTAGGGGAGGAAACCCGGAGTTTACTTATATTAAATATTCTGAGAGAATAATATCTCTTGAAATATTGAACAAAACTATGAAGAGACTGCAAACCGAATTTGGCCTAAACGCTATTTTGCAAAGGATTTCTTGAAACACGTGAACATTTTTCCAAGCATAATGAAACATTCAAAAGTAACATCTCTTTCATTCAAGGGTCAATCAGTTACCAACCAGAACAGAGGCAGACCAGCTGCTGAATAACTCTGGCATAGTAATAAAGTATCAAGTATGGGTGGAATTACTTGTATAACTATTGTAAATTAATATATAAATGATTCCTAAAATATCAGATCAGGGATTACACTGTTTGTAAAATATGTTAATGCAGGACCGAGCCAATGCGAGACTGAGATAATGTTAGACCGAAACGACCAACCAAATGGACCGAAACGACATACCCGTAATGTAGACCAAAACAACCTGGGTCGAAACAAACCTGATCGGTTACCATTCGTACACAAAAGAAAGAGAAAGTATATTCTACTAATTTTGTAACCATCATATTAATTTCAGTGTGTTATGTTTATTTACTAGCAATTTATTATTTTAAATCGTTTCACTGATTTTTCATATACAGTTTTCAAAATTAATCGGTGAGTTCTTCACGGTAATGGGTTAATCATTTACTCTTTCAACACAAAATTACTGTCGTGGGTTATTCAGTTTCTGTGTGGATCTTTTTAGTTATAAAAACATGAACCAGTCTACTTGGATTGTGTAATAAATACTGATCTGATATAGTAGACAGTACAGACCCAGATCAGAGATTATGTTTCAAAGAGATCTATTGTGTAACTGGGGCCTATTATGTATTATCATGAAAAAAATGTTTTTACTACATCCTATATGGGTATTATAATGGATTTGTTTTCCTACGAAGTCAGTGTATATCCTGGGAAATGTTTTGCTACGAAGACACAGTTGTCTTCGTAGGAATACTAATCTAATATAATACCTATATGAGTTGTCGTAGCAAAACATTTGTTGATAATACCTAGATTGGCCTCAGTGGGTATTGAAAGAATTAAATAATATTATAATTACAATATTAGTCAATCTCTAATGCATCTGTAAACTAATACATTACATTCGTATATTGCTTAATATATACTTCTTCCAGGTACCAAACGAGACAATGCCTAATAATATAAATGTATTATTATATTTGTTGTGAACTTTCTACAGTATGTCCAGCGGGTTACAGCCTTAAAAGTGACGTTTGCTATAAAATTATCACGTCGTTTACGTATACCTGGTATGAAGCACGGGATTATTGTCTCAGAACCAACGGAGCTCTCATTAGTATACACAGCGAATCACTGTACCAACACCTGGTCAACCATTCAAGAACACGGGATCGTAAGTTTTTATAGATTGACACTATTAATTAGTATTTTCTTCTGACCTGTCAGAGTTAATTTTAGATTTGAACATTCTAAAAATTTAAAAGGGATGATTACTGTACTCGTTGATTTCCGTACGGTCTGCCAGGCGCACGGAAAGCTGTATTTGTTGTGTGTAATGTTCAGTAGAGAAGACATTATTATTTCCCAAATAAACGCAAACACAATGCACTAAACTGTAGAAAACTAATTTTATCTTTTTAATGTAGGTGGCAAACAGGTTGCAGCCTGATCAGACGCCGGGTTACAGTGATCGGTATCAGTAAAATTAGCGCAACTGTCTCGTGCTGCACGAGGATCATGCTTATCTAAAGTTGGAAAGTGTACGACTATATAGATCCGATGGTATTGTCGATGATATTTGAACTGGCACCCTATGCATATTCCGCCCTTTTCCGTAAGCTATTTTTATCTTACGGAAAATATTGGAGAATTCGCCACTTATCAATTAGTATTGTACATCAAAATCTGTTACAAGCGACGATAGCTCAGTGGCTTAACCGACCCACTAGAATCTGCCAATTTCTGTGTCGTGAGTTCGATCCCTGCCATAGTAGTTTTACATAAATGCATTTTTGCGAAGATTTTTTTGTGTAAATTCTTTTGTCGGGAAGACGCATGCTTGTCCTGAAAATCATTATTTGTGTGAGTGTTGTACAGTTGGTGAATAAAAGAGTTAAAAAAGGATGAATAAAATAAACATTGATATAAAATAAATTACAAAATTAATACAGACATATTTTATATTCTCTATTTTATTTTATTTTTCAAAAAGACTGGAAAGATCTATGTTATTTCAAAATAGATCTTACAAAGTTTCGAACCCACAACCTCTGTCTTTAGAGTCAGCGACACATGCCACTGTGCTAATATGCGTCCGTAATAAACTGTAACGCGAGCGTAGTATAGTACATTTGTATTTATTGATTTTTACCTATACAGCGGAAAGTCCCGACTTTATCAACGAAAGTTGACGGAAACTGATGAAAAAAAATCATCGACAATACCCGGTTATCTATTTACCATTATGAACTATTCTGTTCTAAAAATAACCCTGGTAGGTCATGAAAATAGGACCCGTACAATAACAAGCGGTCACTGGTAAATATCTCTTAGCTCTCACAAGAGTATTACTTCAATTCAGTGCCAAGTTCCAAGCACTGCCTCTAACTAAGTGAATGATATGTTTAATACCAAAACGAATATCATAAAGTTCATGACGATTACTTTCATGAACAAGTATTTGAGAGGAAACAATTTTCAGTGTTAGAAACACTTAACCCTGATCCTAAGGGTTGGTTTTAGAACAGAATAGTTCATAAGGGTAAATAGAGATAAGCATGATCCTCGTTCAGCACGAGAAAGCTGCGCTAATTTTACTGATATGTTGTTCATTCTCAATAAACGCGTTTATACTAAAGACTATTATTAGAGTTTTCTTCTGACCTGTCAGAGTTATTTTTAGATTGGAACATTCTAAAACTTTAAAAGGGATGATCACCGTACTTGCTGATTTCCGTACAGTCAGCCAGGGATACGGAAAGCTGTATTTATTGTGCGTAATATACATGTACAGTAGAGAAGATATTATTATTTCCCGAATAAACGCAAACACAATGCAATAAACTGAAGAAAATTAATTTTATCTTTTTAATTTGTTGCAAACAGATTGGAGCATGATCAGACGCCGAGTTACCCGGCGTCTGATCTGGATCAAACCTGTTTGCAATGGACATAATGGTTTTTAGCATAAACACGTTTTTTTAGAATGAATAACATATGAGTCTCGTGCTGCACGAGGATCATGCTTATCTCAAGTTGGAACTATTTAGATCCGATGTTACCCTGTTATCTATTTATTATTATGAACTATTCTGTTCTAAAAAATAACTCTGACAGGTCAGAAAAATCGAACAATATGTCCATTGCAAACCCGGTGTCTGATATGGCTGCAACCTGTTTGTAACCCAGATAGGTCAGAAGAAAACACTTATACTATCAGTCAAGCTTGTAAAACTACTTCTCAACCAATGTGTGTCACAGTGAGTAATATGCACAAAGTTGGGTAATATTGTCAGGGCGAGCAATAGTTATACGTAAAACCGATGTGAACATACACAACTATTCTACTTAAATTGACATACATGTACAATGTTTAATTTGACATGATGATTAATTTCAGGTAGATTGTGGATTGGAGCCAATGACATGGCAGCTGAAGATTCGTTCATTTGGGAAGATAACACACCATGCTGCCCGATGGACTGGTGGATGGAAGGCGAACCAAATAACCTAGAAGGAAGAGAAGATTGTGTCGAAATAAGAATACACAACTTGAACGACCAACCATGTAGTGATAAGCTCTGGTCCATTTGTGAAAAAACAGGTAAATACTTAATACATTTTTATATTTTTATATAGGGTAAGTACCGCTGTTTTCGTGTAATACCGGCAACGCCTGTAGAAACCCGAGAATACAGCACTCCCTCTCTTCAACGACAACCAATGGAAGACCAAACATATGTACGTTGTGTGGAGGGAGTCGTTAGAGGGAGGGAAATTGGATTACATTTGCAAACAGCTTGAATCCAGATCAGACGCCACCTGATGCAGCGTCTGATCTGGATTTAAGCTGTTTGTCACTCCTCATTAATGTTTTTTCTGTCAAAATGTCAATTTTGTAACTTTGAGAAAATAAGCATACGACAATTTTAAGCAGACGATATTGCAGCAGTTAAAGCCTTAGACATAGTTGTCCTGTGTAGTGACCAGCGGCAAGTGTCACTGTTAGGAGGCAGTCGTTGCTGGGAAGGCCGTTGTAGGGAGGGAGCACTGTAGGGAGACGGATCTAACACAGTCCGAGAGCTTCTACAGATGTAAATGTACAGAACAATGTGAATTTATGTTGTTTTTGCATATATTAAATTTCTTACTCCTCTGTAGTTCATCTATCGTGATTGAGTACTACAAACACATGTATTTTAACAACTCACACCGAGAAATATCAAGTTTGATTACTGATTTGAATATTCATGACCTTTCACCGGGGCTAATTTAGTCGCCACATGTTCACATTGCGTCATCAATATATATCTGCAAGTACATTGTTGTGTGAACATCCTGAGGCCAAACAATTATTAGAATGAGAATAAAATTGAATACAGGAAAAAGGAGTTGTAGGAAAGATAAATATGGTTTAAAATATTTGGTATTAACAGATAAACCGAATCAGTGAACTAACCCCGGAACGTGCCAAATAAAAATATTCATTGATGTTGTAGAACCTGTTGCAGAATCTGTTACATCAACAGTAAAATCTCAACTAAACCTTTATATTTACATTCCCCTTGCAAATTCCTTATATAAACACTATGTTAAAATAGAGTTGTATCAGCTCATGAATGCCGACAGAAAAACTAGTCTAAACTAGTTTTCCTTTACCCATAATTCCGTGGTGTAGGTGTGGTTTAGCGCGGAATAATACTGACCCAGTTAGGACCTATTTCCTGATGTATCAATGGGGAGTCGATACGTTACAGAGTGAATAAACACCTCACACTCCACATGTGGAAAGTTTATGTTGCAATGCACAAATTAAAATAATCAAATTTAATCTAAATCCATGCCCTAGGGGTTTAAATAAATACTGAACACATGTATGTTTTTTGTGGATTAGTTTACCCTAGGATCAATACAAATCAGTATAGATTCTACATGTATATCGTTCGTCTCACGGTCTGCAATACACGAATAAATGACGCTGACTTTGAGGCACGGCATAATTATAATGATCATGTCTGACCAAAGAAATGAAAGTTCAATCCGAACCTTTAATAGGAACATATCTTCCGAACAAAAACAGCTGCTTGGAAGATCCCTTTGATCAGTGTCATCTGCAGCAACCATGTCTGAAAATGAACAAAGCAAGCAAGTTTCAGCGTCAAAAAAGGCTAATGCAATCAGATTGGCTGTATTCTCTTTAAAAATGTTTTCAAATCAAGTTCCAAACTGTGAGTCACCCAAATAAAATAAGTCTACAGTATTTTAAGTCATTTTCCAAATTTAAGATCTCTTTTATTTGGAATTTTGGTAAAATGGGAAAGAATAACCCAACATATTCTTTTCCAGAGCTCTAGATAAGGGAAATATTTCAAAAACTTAAGTCTTTATTTCTGTAATAAACCCTATGGAGGTACTACTCATTAGAATAACCTCATTGAGCAAATGAGTAGTAACATAATAGGATTTGTTGCTTAAATGAGTGAGAAAATGTTTAATTTGTTCAATTTACTACCTCTTCTCTGGAGCCCTGCTTTTCTGTACATCAATAAGGGAAATTGAGGTTGAATGTCCCAAATGAGATCGAGTCAATGTATAACTTCGATAGAAAAAGCGACCAATCTCGCCTACTGACCAGCGGTACGAAACCATGCTAACCGACTGTCAGTTGACAATATTGATGAATCGCTAAATATGTTGATAACCGAAATTGAATGACAGAGATGATTTGATCTCATTAGGGACGTTCAACCTTAAAATGCATCGAAAGGGGCTTCCGTAGAGTAAATTGTGCAATCGCCAGTCTGCAACTCATCTTTTACATGTACCCCTTCTCCTACATAATGATAACCACATCAATTCTTTATGAATATTTCTTCAATCAAAATTCAACTCAACGCACCAATAAAAGTACTTACGTTATTTCAACTTGGATTGTATTTTCTTTTCCAGAAGGCTTAGCCATATCTAAACCAATGTTGGATTTGTTTTATACATGAGTGTTTCTATTGACTGCATCATCTGAAATGATACAAAGTGACAAGAAGTTTTAGAACTCTTTCAGATAGCATGTATCATACTATTCCCTTTGAAAATTCCAGTCACTAATAACATATTCTTACTAGAAAGATAATCTACATCACAACTTTAATAGTTTGAAATTCATATTTGATTCTGAATAAGTGTAAACAAAATGTGTAGATCTACCATGTCTATACAATGACACCAACGTTTTAAAATGGATGTGGGTGGCTGTGCTGGGTGGCCACTTGTTGGCAGAGAAATATTGCATAAATACATAATATTACAAACTTTAAGGTTTTTTTCACATAACGAGAAAGTTTATCCGTTAAAAGTCAAAATTTATCCAATAATTATGATATGTGATTAGGACTATTTTCAAACCATATATGGAGATCGTAACTACGATTAGCAACGCATAGCAACGGGCAAAGTGTCTATTAGTACGGTTATGTACAGTTCTCGGTTCACAAAGGAATATAAATATAAGAAAAAAATTGCATACTTCCGCAATTCATGAGGAAATGCAACTTCAATGCGTTTACTAGCAAAGTTAAGTTTTCCTCATGAATACCGAAAGTACGCAATTCAGTTCTTAAATGAATTTAATAAGCATAGTCAGATGGAAGATTATAAAACATACTGTCAGTGTATGTATAGGAACAAAATCCAAAGAGAAGTACATCATGCTGAAAGCAATTTTTTCAAGGAAATTCGAAGGAAATATGTTCAAATAAACGAAAGCTTTGACAGAAATTTAAATCTATTGGTTACCAAAAAAACAATAGGAACAATACTGCCCTAGAGTGAAACACCTTTTCTCAATATTTCTAGTGTTCTTATCCATGTATTTTTATAGGATGCGCAGATATTGAACATTGTCAAGCCGGAAACCAGAGCTGTACACATAACAGTAACACGTGTAGCAGCTGTGAACACAACAAGTACTTCTTCAAACTCACTAGTTCCGACACAAAATGCGAACGTAAGTAAAGTATTATTAAATGGTGTATCATACGACAAACTTATCACCTTAGCGGCTTGATCATTTTAGAGACAGTGGCATGTTAAAGAGAATATATGGAGAATTGTTTCGAATAAATATTAGCTAGATATTTAATTTAAGATGTCTCATATATTGTAAGAGGCTTGGATACTTAGCAATATCTCTTTCATTGTCAACGTCTTAAAATACAACTTAGCAAACAAGTTGGATCCTGATCAGATTCCGCTTTATGTGGCGTCTGATCAGGATCCAAACTGTTTGACACTCGTATCGTCATTTCTTTAGTCAAAATGGCCCGAAATTTGAAAATATTGCAGACGACACTACCAATGCAGACGATATTGTGGCAAAAGGAGGGTTAAAATAGATTATAAAACTTGGTAGGGAAAAAGTAAAGGTATATTGCTAATTTCACACTATCTCAATTGCTACATTGATCTCGCTGAAATGTGCTTACGCTTTTGGGGGTTTATTTTGAAATCCATCATCGAGTCAACTTTGAACATAATTATAAAGGTTAGGTTTTAGCATTATTTTTATATACTTACTTTACGAATTACTGCAATTAAAACAATATCAACAAAGGTCGTAGTCATTTAAATATCACTTAAAGGTCAAACAGACAGACTTAACTTTAACCATATCTTTTGAGCTACGTCATGTGATACGGCTTCATACTCGGCATACGAGGTAGTTCAAAAGTTTTGATACTGGGTCAATAACTTTATTATAAAATGCATGTGTGATATATCATTTTAAAGAACAATTATTTGCCGAGACGGTGGTATAAGGCACGATAAGATCGCATTACTTAATTAGCCCCAACATGAACCAAAATGACCCCTCCTCGAGGACACTGGACCTTTTTTGTATATTCTTGAGTTTATTTGATACTATAATTATGGCTTAATTATTTTGAAATATTTTATGGAATTTTCTGTCAAATAAATTCAGACAATTAGAAAACACAACACAGTTTTAAACAGTTTAAATTATTACATAAACTATTAAAAATAGAGCTAAAAATAAACACGTACTGAAATTAAAAAAAAAGTTAATCTACTGTTATGTTTAAAAGTACTTAGTTAAATCACGAACTCATTTTTTATATCAAATCAGCTATAATTGAAGCCATTGAAGTAGATTTTTATGAATCAAAATGAAGAAACATTTTCATAGTATTCGAAAAACAAGTCCACTTTCGTCATTAGCAAAATAAGAAATGTTGTTTTTGAAAAAATGAGATTTTAGACAGTTAACCCTTTCATTAATATAAAAATATATACCACGTTATAGTCTACTTTCACTCCAAATGACCGCTCAGTCGACTGTACATTTACTCCCCTGATCATTTAGTCATATTGCCTAAAGTTTTGAGCACTGCTAACATATAGCGCTGTCAAATGCAGCCGCAGTACCAGCTCAGACCTTTCACAGGTACCCATTTTAACCCTTTGGTGGAGAGGAGCAATTCCTGGTACATGTCTTGCTCAAGAACATTCCTGTACACCTTCGGGGTTCAGAAAAAAGTCCCTAGTCAGACCGCTAGTCCGGCGGGGGATCGAGCTCACGACCCCTGGTACCGTGCTCCAATGTATTACCATTGGACCACTACCTACTAATAGAAATAAATTTGTATTTACATTACAATTTAGACATAAAACTGATAAATGTCAGAAAAAAGGAAATTGTACTTTTTAAGAATTTATTACTTTAAAAAATAATATATGAAAAGTGCTATGTTCCAGTGTCCTCGATTAGGGGTCGTTTAATTTCATGTTCTTACTCATCGAGTTATGTGATTTAATCGTGCATTCTACAATCGGCGAAACATTGCTCTTTCAAATGATATATCACACATGCATTTTGCACTTATTATATTGAAGTTATTGATCCAGTATCAAAACTATTGAACAACCCTCGTATTCACTCCACTCAATAAGCTATTTGCATTTGATAAAAGTGGAATCATGTCAGACAAAAATTTTTAGAGGTCATCGTCATATAAGGGGTTAGATTTCAAACGCATCTTTCAAAAATATATGTTTTATTTAACAATAGACTATATCCAGATTTAAAGCCTTCCTTGTTTTGTTTTTGTTGATATTTTTGTTGTTGTTGTTTTAATTTGTTCTTCTTATTTATATTTTTTGAGAGTTTTGGGGGATAATTAATATATGAGAAAATAAAAAAAGACATGCAATAAGAAGAACATTTATCGTTCGTCTGCAATATCGACCCAAAGCTTAAAGCACAATAGGGGAAAAGTAGCTTATGCAATTGCTTTCTGTAGCTAATTATATTGAAATGTGTATGTCTTATCACAGAAATGAACCATTCGAAAAATTAATCCTTGTTTGACCTATGCTGTTGGTCTAATCTTATTATTTTGTTAAGGCATAAAGATTATTTGGGGTTATATAAAATCAGTAAGTCTACCAGTTTGTCGCTAACTCTAAGTGAAAATTAAAATGAACACTCTGAATGGTGTTGCCTCTTTATTTCTAAAAGCAACAACATTGGTCTAACAAACACTACTCGCCAACACGGCGTATTCTTTGCAATGCTATAGGAGTAAGCAATATCAAGAAAATGTTTGAATTACATTCCAGACAATCATCTTATATATAGCATCTGACAAACATGTTTCTTTCCTTGGGTAATTGGTAATTCAGGTATGTGTTCATGGAACTCACATTATTGCTGGCCAGGACAATGTTCTGATCAACTTATAAAGACATGTTCTTGTGCATCTGGATTCCACAAAGTTTCGAATGCGAGGGAGACGTCATGCCAATGTAAGTAAAACTTGACCACTCTGTTGGCATGCAATGACAGATTATTTGAGCGATACAAAAATGTACGATGTAATTTGTGGCAGTGGGAAGTGGAATTGTTTAGTACAATTGGAAATGTATGCTGATTTAGACTGGGAAGCAGTAACGGGTGTCGACGAATGGTTCAGCATATGCCTGTATGAGTTGTTAAACGTGGCTATTCTTAATTGCATATACTTGTTGAGATACGATACCATTCAAAGGCAAACTACCGGTCCGATAGCTTAATTCGTAAAACGTCAAACAAACGAAAAATATTTGTTCAAATTAGAAAAAAAAACAGTCTGAAAATCGTCCCGAATTCTTTATCATATACCTTGATGTCTTCCAAAATAAACATTGCACATATGAAATTTACATTTCTAACATGTTAAATAGAAAGTTACTAATCTCCCCTTGATTTCGATACACGGGTCACTTTCGGTCAAACATTAAACAAAGACACAACAGAGCCAAAATACTGGAAAAGATTAATTATTTATCCTGTTTGTTATATTGCTCCTTCCGAGCACTGCCATATCGACATTTCTCATAAAGCCCCGTCACAAAATGGCTTTGCTGTATATGCTTGCGTGTGCGCAGACGATGGCTGCGAAATGCGCTTCTACTTACAATGGATGAAAAATCTAAAAAATAAGATTTTTCTTGAGGATGTTTTTACATCGAGTATACCTTTTAATGCCTTATGCACAACAATTCCTCAACTGTGGTCAAATTTGAGTTGTTTTTTTTTGCAAATACAACAATTAGGTTTCAGTCTCTTTAAGCCTTATTTTCAACTTGCTTCAAGTGATCACCTGTCATCAAAATTAGAACCAGGCAATAGAGTAAAAAGTTAAGATTAGATTTTTTTATCATTTCTATTCGTAGTGAACTCGGATAACACGCCATCCATACAAACCTGCGATACAGTGGTGGTTGGTCATAATGGAGAAAAGAAAAGAGCATGGAGCACTACAGCCTTGACTAATTGCGATAGTTTAACGGATTTCTTTGGCAACTTCCAGCTATTTTATGTCAGCACTAGTATTATGGCAGAGTTCATTATTGACATTTCGTCTCACAATCAGCCTTCCTTCATCGCCGAGAGTAACTTTGGGCTAACCGATATTAACCTGCTTTTGACATTAAAGGATTTGAAAGGTAGGTTGAATAAGAAATACACATCAAAGCAAATGTCTGCATGGAATTATGTAATTTATGTAGTTGTGTTTATTAACCTTATATATACTTTCTATATTGTGTTATCAATGATATGTTCAAAATCCGTTACAAATGTATTATTTAAGAATTATAGAACAACGTAAATGTTGACAAGTTTTAACATACACATATCTGAAACATTCATGTGTAACTACCAACAAATACCATTAACCTGGCATACCCGTAAAACCATTGATGTAGTGTTTCAAAAGGCAATGTACGTTCCGAGCTATGATATTCTATACTAAGTATATTTTTAATTTCTTTTTCACAAGGTAAAACAGTTGCTTCAGATGTACACGCCTTAAAATCCGATACCAGTAATGGACAGGATGCTGATCGAACATTTCAGAAACAATTCAACATTTTCGTAGAATCAACTAGGTTCACTGCATCAAATGGACAACGGTAAGGAAGAAGCAAGACGCAAAACTAAGCATATACACTACTAAGACAGTTATAAGTATACACAAATAGAATGTTTGGACGTCACTTGGTAGAACCATTGATGGTTGCCATAGAAATAATGACTTCTGATATGCCTAAAGCCAATGATTGTGTAAACTATCACTATCACTATCATTTCTTCTGGGTAATATTTATGTACGTTTTGGGAGTACCATATACCGCCAAGTGATTGGTATCCCTATGGGTACAAACTGTGCGCCCCTTGTCGCAGACCTATTTTTGTACTGTTATGAGAGGGACTTTATGCTAAGTCTAAAACCTGATACACAGGCAGATATGATCGAAGCCTTTAACAACACATCGCACTATCTAGATGATATTTTTAATATAGACAACCCATTTTTTGATACGTTGTTTCCTTTTATTTACCCAAAAGAATTACGCCTTAATAAAACAAACGAGTCAAATTTATCGGCACCAATTTTAGATTTGGATCTTTTAATAAATAACGGTATTGTTTCTTCTAAGATTTACGATAAACGAGATGATTTTGATTTTAGTATTGTAAACTATCCTCATCTCGATGGCAATGTTCCCCGTTCTACATCTTACGGGGTTTATATTTCACAACTTATTCGTTTTCCTAGGGCTTGTACCTCTGTTGCGGACTTCCACATTCGTAATAAAACTATTACTGAAAAGCTTCTTAAACAGGGGTACAGATTTCATAAACTTCGTAAAACATTTTCTAAATTCTTTTATAGAAATCTTCCTCTCATTAACAAGTATAAATGTAACTTAAAGTCTTTTCTGCTGCAAGGTATTTCACATCCGGAGTTTTATGGTGATGTGATTTACAGACTTCGTAAGATTCTTGGACAAATGCATTTTCAAAACCTATTTGTGAAACGTATTAGATTTTTCCTCAAAAAAGATTATGATCCAACTATATTGCTGCGCACTTCACGTTTGGTTATCGATCAATCTACAATTGATAACTATGCTTTCCTCTTTGGTTGTGCGACGACAGACAGGGCTTAGCACTACATGATGATGTATCTCTAAAGCCGTACTTAACCGGGAGAGTTATGTCGGATTTTCGTGCTTTGGTTTTTCTCTCCCTCTCTGTCGTACCCTAAACCCTCCCATGTCTTACAGTTACTCGTGACTACAGACTATTCGCTTGAGTACAATTTGACCGTTGCCATAGTGGGTTATTTTTAACACGGGCTTGAATGTTTAATTCTTTCCCGTGTTACTAATAATCCTGTCAGAGAATTTTGTTAGATGTTTTACATGTATTTACTTACTGTGCTGGCGGTCGGTTTGATTGTGAGGTTGTGGAACAGGGTTTATATTTTATGTACAATGTTCGTCTTTATAGGTGAATATAGGAGATAAGTGTGAGGTTGGGCGCCCCTAAACCCAGGTTTAACCCCCAGTGGTTGTTAATAATTAATTAATTTATAATTGATTATTGATTGCTACTGACCGTACCAAGGCGGGCTCCTATGTTCACTTAGCTTTATGTTTGTCTTGCGTGTTGTTTTCTATTTGGTGTGTAGATGAGGGAATGGTATTGCGTGTGTGTGGTTGTGTGTGTGTGTTTGTTATGGTATGGCTGTGTGTGTGTTCTGCTTTAGAGATGGGTGTATTGTTTGTGTTGCGTTTCCTGCTTGAGTCTTCTTTCGTATTTATTAGGTCATATGTACGTGTAGCAACGAATAAACACGAACAATTAGTACAAAATTGATATCTCCTACCGAAATAATTGAAGAAAAAATGTGGAAGACTTAATTGTGAGAGGGACAAATGGTGGTCACCTGTCTTTAAATATCAATAGATTGGTAGTCTAGTAAGAGGGACATGGTGGCCTAGATCAGATAACCTGGTAATCCGTGCTTACTTTGAATTTAGCTTTCACTGACGCCATAGTAAGTGCTGGAGTCATCTGAGGCAAACACTGTTAAGTATGGTGTTTTCATCTGTCAAAGGCAGATAACTCTTGCCTTATTAGTCCGAATTCAAACATCGTCAAAATTAGCCCAATTTCAGTCATAATCAAACTCATTCGAGATCTTAAAGCGGGATATAGTTTTACACAGTTTAATAAAATTATATTTAATAGTGTAGATACTGAAGCGTTACAAGTCTAAAATAAAGTATTTTTAGCATATATGAGTATGCCAGGAGCAGATAACACTTGACACAATTATCCAATTTCAACAGTATTTATATACCTTCACAAGCTTATATTTATATACCTTATGTGCAATAATAATCAAAATATGCTCAAACTGTGATTGCTATGTCAAGTGTAAACACGGTTAAATATAAAGTTTGCAACTCATCAGGGGCAGACAACTCTGGAATAAAACGAACTTGGCCATTGACAAGTCTAAAATATTTTCATCTCTCAAACAAAGATAAATCGGCAGTATTTTAAAAAAAAATTGCTCATTTAGCTCACCTTGCAAACAGTGCCAAGGTGTGCGATTTGATCGTGCTATGTCCGTCGTCCGCCGCCGTCCGTCGTAAACATTTTTAAATGACATCTCCTCCTTAACTACTGGTTGGGTACTTGGCAGGATCAGGAACGTATATATGTAATGTACGTTCCCGGCAGGATTGATCATTATATGATTCTCCTTCAAGATTGTTCCATATGGCCGGTCCATTGCATAGCTACGTCAAATGAGCTAAATAGATTGTTTCAATTGCAAACGTAAAATATATTCTTGTCAGACATCACAGGGGGCACAGTTTTATATAAAGTTATAAAGGGGCATTTTCAAACATATTATCCCCTGAAACTAATATCGCCAGGGCTTTGATATTTAGCAAAGTGACACTTCTGGATGTCCTCAACCAATATTGTAAAATGGTTCCAGTCCGTTGCATATCTATGTACAGGATCTAAGAATAGATTGTTCAATGAAAACTGAAAATATATTGTCTGAAATCACAGTATATATACCCTTAGCTACGATATTTGGCACAAATCATTATCTGCATGTCCTCTTGCAAGATTGTTCAAAATATGTCCCTTGAGTCATAAATGCCACGCGGATCACATTTTTATATGGATTTAAATAGTGAAATCTTCAACATCTTTTCCTCTAAAACAATAATGGTACGAGCTTTGATATTTGGCATGGTGCCACTCTTTGATATCCTACACCAATAGTGTTGAAATGGTTCCGGTCCGTTGCTTATCTGAGTTACAAAAGCTAGAAACCATAGTACCCTTAGCTTAGATATTTTTCACAAATCATCATCTTCGATTCCTTTTGTAAGATTGTGTAAAACAGACCTCGCTCCGGGGGTCACAGTTTTACATGAAGTTAAAAATTGTTAACTTCAAAAATCTTCTCTGAAACTATTACAGCCAGAGATTTGAAATTTGGCAAGGTTTGACCACTTGAGGTCCTTTATCCGTATTTAAAACAGTGTCAGTCTGTTACATATCTAGGTGACAAAATTTAAAGTTAAGTTTATCAATGAAAACTATTTCATGTTACAAAGCAAATTCCACAGCTCCTCTTTCAAGTTTGAACAAACTATTTCCCTTCGTAAAAACAATTTACTCCGCCTAGGGAGATTTCAATTGAGCTCTTTAGGGCCACATAGGCCTCTTGTTTGTTACACAGTGTTTGCATTTTTGTTTCTGGCATAAATAACATTTTCCCGATAAAAGTGCTTTCTTATTGTCCGATCGTTATCAACGAGAAAAACCTTTATAAAAAAAATAAGAACCATATACATGTATTTGTTTCAGAATATGTGTACAGTACGAAGCAGTTGGTGGAGGATATCTCAAAAGTAAAAACACAATTTCCGGTTATATTTCATCTGCTGTTCCTTACATAAAAACTACTAAGTCCCGAGAACTATGCTACATATTAGACAATGTAGCACCAAAGCACTGTTCAGAGCCAGGAATATGTTCAACAGACGCAATGCTTATTGAACGAAGAGTCACAGATTCAAATCACGTGTACGTACGCTTTAATGACTGGGTCGACCCCCAACCACATGGAGGAACCGAGGCAGATACATCTGGAATTGAGTTGTACCAAATAGCAATACACGAGGTAATTGCCTCAAGTATCCCACTTAAAGTAGATACCTCACCAATATCCACCGAGATGGTCAACAACACTGTTACAGCAATGAATCTTACACTTACAACAGATAGGCCAAAGTTATTCTGCATTCTTTTGGAGGTAAAAGATGTAGCAGATAATGTTAAGCAGGCAAGACGATTTGTTCTCTTTGACAACACATCCGTCATTCAAACTGATCCTGACAAAGTCTTTTTAATTGAGTCAGCTTCTCAAAACACACACTACCAATGGCAAACACATCATAACGACATTTGTCTTTATTGGAAAGATTACTTCCTGAATAAAGTCTACATTGATAACCATTTCCTTGGCCAAATAGAACCAGAACCACATGGTCTCATATCAGGAGTCTATGAGCAGAACACGGGTATTCTACCGGTAGCCGGAACTGCAAACGTCCATGGCATTGTCAAATTTGAAGTTTCCTGGCAAAGAAATTACGACAAAGGGTCAGACTTTGAAATGGTGCAGGATCTGGTAAATCAAGGCTACTGTCATAACTATAATGTAAGGGATGGTGAGACCCACACTTTCATAATAAAGGCTTCCGATATTGTAGGACACAGTAGATCTGAAAACAGAACTGTATATATTGACAAGTCAGTACCTAACATAAACAACATATGGCTGGTCAAAGATGGTTACAAAAGATTGTATGTTCACGGAGCTAAAGATTTGTCTAAAATGCAGCTTTACTTTGAAGCACTGGATCCTCACAGTGGGATTAAACTGATACAATGGGCTTTTGGAACAGATGATATTGAAACAGAACTGACAACCGGCTCCATCAGTATTAACACACTTGCTAAGGTTAGTTCTCTGAAAACGTAATACACTCAGCTAAAACATTAACTAACAGTTGTAAAAGTCGTTTAATCCAAACTATCAATGCTGCTAGTAATAGTTGTAGAACAAACAATCATTATACAGTTCTCCCTCCAAACAACGACTCCTTCATTACAACGACACTTGCCGCAGCTTTCTTAACAGGAAAAGTATGTCTAACGCTTTAACTACAGCAAAATTGTCCTGCTTAAAATTGTTGTCTGCGTTTATTTTCTCAAAGTGACATATAAGTTGAAAGACACGCGGCGTCTGATCTGGATTCAAGCTGTTTGCAAATGCAAGCCAAGTCTTTGTTTTCCCTCCCTCTAGCGTCTTCCTCCGAACAAGACTCATACAATAGTTCCCCCATTGTGTGTCGTTGTAGAGAGGGAGCACTGCACAGTATATCGCTAAAGGTAGAACATCAGTGTTCGTTTCACTGCAGTCTGTCCGATAGTCTGATGCTCTTAGCTGGTTACTAGTTTTTAATCGATTTTATCATATAAGAGCTTTCTGCTCTACTGTCGTCTTCCTTCGAGCAGTCATATGTCGAAAAGAACTAATAATTAACACAATGTAGTGGTCGTAATAGGGAGGTTTTACTTTATATACTTTCAGGCCTGTTTGTCAAAAACGAAAACATGCTACTGTCCAGATATTGGCCTATGCGAAGAGTATGGATACAGACTTCACATGAACAAGCTAGTTAATATTAACAAACATATCGGAAACCACAACCGAAATTATTCCTTTACGTTGAAGGTCACTAACCATGCCATGTTAACAAGTGTCGAACATATAGATATTCTTGTCGATGACTCACCTCCTGCTGTTGGAGTCGTCCTTGAAGGTAAGATAACTGTTGAAAGCTTTATAAAATCATTGTTTGACTGTTGTACTAAATATCACTCTTTAAATAAGTGGAATTCATTTGATACTAAAACATATGTAAATTATACAAAACATTTTTCCCTTTTTTCTCCCCCATGCGCGGTGAAGGGTGATTTTAACACCAGACGTGTAGTCAAGACTCAAGAGCAAACTCAAATCAAGATTTGTCAGAAAGGGCACACATTTTTGCTGCCGGGTCCAAATAATGACATAAAATAAAACTCCTGTCGGTAAAGCGATATGATTAAACTAGTGTTGAATATATTTCTTTGACAGGATCCATCGATGGCCCTGAGATTGACTACACAAGTAATGACAGATTAACTGTCCACTGGCATGGCTTCATAGATCACGAAAGTGGTATAAAACTTTACAGAGTTGGTATTGCACCGACTTGCTTGAACAGATTCGTTTTCAAGAATATATCTTTTACAAAACAAATCATAAAGGAGGTTCCATTTACGGTGAATGCCTATACCTTTCCAACTAATTTTTCTGGTACGTGGTTTACAACAGTTGTTGCCCTTAATTATGCCATGGAAATGTCGGACGCAGTTTGCTCTGATGGAATCACAAGGGATGAAACTCCACCTGCAATTACAAACGTTTCTCTATTAAATGCCCATTGGTCCGAGTCAATTGCATGTCACCAAGGATCTGCATGGTTATTTGAAGAAGGTGTATCAAAGTTAGAGCTGCATAACACAGAATCTTGCACAAACAGATGCTCAAATGAAACCAATGAGCATGATGTTGCGTCAATGTTACCTACACGTGAACATAAATCAAGGGATAAAGAAGTATCCCAGATTTTATGTAATCATTTGGACGGATACACACCGCAGAACATAATATATTTGCCACATGGTACTATCTATTTGTCATGGGACACTGACGAAATAGGGAGTCAGATGGAGGATTTTTATGTTGGTTATGGCGTGGATTCGACCGTTCCAAATTTGATCAAATACCATTCAACACATAGACATCGATACTATACGAAACATCAACCCGGAATAGGATCGGATCGAGAGTTTTACATATTCATAAAAGCTCAAAATAAAGCAAGCCTTGAAACTGTCAGAAGCATAGGACCAATCATTATTGATGAAACAGCTCCTATTTCTAGAGATAAGCCTGACGTGAAGATTGTTGCAGATAACATTGTTATAGGATGGGAGAATGACACATTTTATGATATTGAACAAGTAGAGCCTATCAACAAAATACATTTCCAGTTTGGTAAATAGAGTTCATATATTACACTTAAAATATTGTATACTTAATAGAATACATTTACATGTATTTCGAATGTTAAGACAGGCTGAATTCATTTCTTCTTTGAAGGTAAATAAATATATGTCGTACAAAAGTAATCTTTAAAAGCAAGATTTTCCGGGTTGATTTTAATCTATTCGATTATTGATTTTTGAAGAAATTATAATGAAGCTGAATGAGAATGCACTTGAAATAAAAAATACTCATCTTCTGCGAAAGAAAATATAATTCTTCTGGTAATGTAAAATTTAAATATGATTTTATTTATCTTTGTCATTTGCGGGAATTTGAATAGTGTTGTCGATGATTTTTGAACAGGCACTCATCAACTTTCGTCGATGAAGTCGGAATTTTCCGTTGAATATTTTGATAAAAATCAACAGTACTTAGCAGCATATGCTATCAACGCATTTAAATCGTAATATGGGCACAATAGCTCAGTGGCATGTGTCGCCGACTCATAGCACAGAGGTCATGGGTTCGAATCTAGGTAAAATCTAATTTAAATTCGGCATTAGGTTGTTTTGGTTATTTGTTTTTCGAAAAAATATATTTTTCATTGTGAAGTTATTTTCTCTTTATACCAGAACCTACGTAATATCTACTTCTTAGCGAAAAAGAAGTAGCACAGTGCGATTCTAAAGAGTTTCTGGTGTAACGCGTATAGTAGTGTTTTCAGAAGAAACGTTAAATTTCATAACTTGTACGTCTTTAATATCTGTGTAAGACAAGTCTCACTGTACAAAATTCACACAAGCATGCGTCTACCCGACACAAGACTTAAAAATAATTATACATAAAAAAGCCAAATGTATGTAAAACTTCCAGGGCGGGGTTCGAACCAACGACCTTGATATTTGTAGTACGGTGATGAGCTACTATCGACTGTGTAACAGATTATGATGTACAGTCATTGTTCAGTGACTAAATCTCCAATTTTTTTCCGGAAGATAAAAATAGCTTACGGAAAAGGGCGGAATATGCATAGAATTCCAGTTCAAACATCATCGACAATAACAGCACTATACCACAACTGTAGGTTTCACGGACTGCCATAAGTTGATCATGAAAATTCCTAAGGTTTCCAATTATTTTTATATTTCAAGCGTGATTACTGTAAGCATATTGAAAGTAAAGTAGAATGCGCCTTAAGGCGTATTCTGCTTTACTTTCAGCTTGCTTTAAGCTTCCATCTGCTAGGATAAGATTTCGAGTTTTTCGGAAAAATCCAGAGAAATGGCAACACTACTGTAGATTCTCCCTGTGCATTGTGTATTTTATATTTACAGGTTATGGTTCCCTGATAGCTTCACCAATGATGGAATGGCAACAAACGGAATCATCGGAATGTGAAATGTATACTAGAGATTGTATCAAGTATCCGATGGAACTGTTACAGAAACAAGATACAGATTTAGGACACGATTTCTATGTGTCTTTATATGTATATAACAGAGCAGGTCATTTCATTGTTGTAAATTCCAACAAGTTCAAGATTCCATCGATGTATCCTCCTGGACATGCGCTAGTTCTGGATGTTGACCCAGCGAATTTGAAAAGTCTCTCAGAGGATGTTGATGTTCACTTTGTTGCTGATACAATTTGTGCGCAATGGGAAGGTTTCAAACACCATGAAAATATTTCACTTGAATTTGCAGTCGGTTCATCAACGGGTTATGCTGATGTTTTACCCTTTGCCACAATCGATGAAACAAATGCTCATTGTCAAAAGTCGCCAGCATTGAAACCAGGTGTTATTTACTACGTTTCGCTTCGAGCATCATGCTCTGGTGGTACATCTCTTTCATTTTCTAATGGGGTTGTAATTTTGCCGAAAGAGTTTCTTCCCCTATCACTTATTATCTTAGTCGGTGATACATTCACGGAGACAGAGATATACTATGTACACTTTGAACACGATAATGTTTCTGAATTTAAGTTCAAACCGAAACAACCTCTGAAAGTGGGTTTGAAATATGTCATAGAAACATCAATTAAAACCACAAATCACACCATTATGGACAATGAGGGTTTAGTAGAAGCTCGAAATGACACATTCTTGTTACTTACTCCGTTTGTGGAGCGTCCAACAATATCGATCAAATGTTTGGAAATTGGCAACAAGTCATGCGTGCTGAAACTGTTTCAACTGCTTCCTCCCAAAGTCTTTAGACCTCACTCTAAAATCAATGTAACATTGAGTTATTCATTCCCTTCTCCATCAGTATTGCATAACAAACTTCAATTTATTCATTACAATACGACCGATAATACATCAAAGACAACATCGGCAATATATAGACGTGGTATCGAAGTTAGCAGCAACATGTCCGTCGTTGAAATACTTCTGACCCACATCGCTTCTAGTGGATTATATAAAGTAGAAGTGAGTTTATGTGGCTCTGATAATTGTGTTGGTCGGGTTCAATCTGATTTCTTCAAAATCGAGGTATATCCACCAAAAGGGAAAATTAAGATTGCTCAGTTACGCAGTAGTACTGAAAAGAACTGCTTGTTTGTCCATTTGACATGGAAACAGTTTGAGACTGACAGTTCCATTACATTGTATCAATGGGGCATCTATGGCAACATGAAGAATGAACAGATGTTGAACCGATGGCAATCTATTTTACCAAATGCGACTGATTACGATGTAAGTGAAAATATATTATCATATTCAGGGTATATGCGCGCAAATTTGTGAAACTTTCTGTATATGTTCTTCAGCTGTATCTAAGTGGTATGGTAAAAAGAAAACCAAAGATTATAATGTTCTTTTCTTGTCTGTGGGCGCTTGAAATGTATAATGAATAATTCTCGGACAGAAGAAAAGAGTCGGCATGCATATCTTGGCTTCTGAAATAATGTAAAATAGTTATTGACACAAACAAACATTAAAATATTTAAGACATTTTGCTTACTAAAAGTATTATGCAAACTGTATAGCTTCTGGCCTGAATATTTACATTTGTTAAATTGTTTTGGCTCAAATTGCTATTGGCTCAAATTCAATAAAAATCATGCACTCTATCAAAATCTTAAAAATTGTTCAAACTTCACCGAATAAATGTTTAATGTGTAAAAATAATCAAAGATTGGTAGAAAAAAAAAAGAAAAAAAAAGGGGGGTGCATGTATTTTAATGCTTCTTTTGAAACTATAGGCCCTTTTATATAAATATATTTATATTTACTAGATTAAATGAGCAGACGGCTTCTTCGAATTATTCTCGGATAAACGCAACCATTCCCGTTTAGAAGTGCTGGGTTTTCCCTTAGCCTTATAAGATGGAACTTAAAGTATTGCATATTTGCCAGGTTTTGCACAGTTCCCTTTTCAGTGCCGTTTCATGTGTTTCCCGGGGTTTTTTTGCGATATATTGAAATTGTTTAAAACCGGAAGTACCTACGGGAGGTAACCGATACGCATTATTTCGTTGAATAACGATTCTTGAATT
This sequence comes from Gari tellinella, assembly GCA_922989275.2. Lineage (NCBI taxonomy): Eukaryota > Metazoa > Mollusca > Bivalvia > Cardiida > Psammobiidae > Gari > Gari tellinella. Next base: position 18,858,317 of record OV277868.1, read on the forward strand.
ATCGGTCTCTGTTAAAGCCGTCAGGTGTCGCAAGAATTGCGCACGTAACTCATTAATTGTATAACGCAAAAAGGAATATTTCTAAACCATGTAATAAAGTTCTTATAAAATCTGAATCTCCTATACGTTGACTGTCATTTTATTAAATTAAAGTTACAAGAAAAGCTGAGTAATTGTTTTAAATGAAGAAATCAATCATTGCAGATAAGGGAGTGTATTGCCCTTCCCGTTTACTCACACAAAGAAATGTCTGTATGTCTTCGAGCGTATTCTGAGACTGGCATGGTAGGAAGAGACTGCAAAACTATCGACGTGCAGACTAATGGGGAATACAAACGGTCGACCGTGTACGACCTCGATTATTCGTCCCCAAACTGGAGAAATCTTATCAAGGTAGCTTTATCATCGTTCGATCTATCAGCATTGTACATGTACATTAATACAGTGCAGTGTCTTATTTACCTATTTTGTTGACCGTAGATTTCTTAACACTTGCTTTTGAATATTTTATTAAATAATGTAGGCCAAACGTGTTCTTAAAAGATACATGCATAACTCTGTGATAAAGAAAACAGTAATTTATTTAGGAAAGATAACTAATTAAATCTAACTGATTACAGTTGAACTTCGATATCTCAAACTAGGTTATGTCCAACATACCCGTATATCTAAGTTAAAACGTGGCTAAGCCACGTTTTAACTTTGAAATACGGGTGTGTTCGACTTAACCGAGCATGAAATAATGCAATTCATGTGTCGACAAATCAGATAGTTCGAATTAAGCGAGTTTGAGATATCGAAGTTCGACTGTATATCATTAATAATATCAAGGACATTTCGTATATTTTGTGCAAACATTTAGGTTTTACCAAGCCAAAGTATCGGAGACACAACAAAACTACTACATAACGCCGAACTCGATTTCGGAACAGTCTCAAGTCGGGTAGCAGGAGCTGTAGCTTATGGCAGAGACAGAAACATCAGCTGGTATTTAGTGGGGAACCAGAAAGTACCAACCATTTGCGATCCAATATCTGACTGCGCATATAACGAGATCACTTTAGATGGCTACATTATAATCCCACCGAATTATTTTCTAATGAATAAAATATACTATATTTGCGCGTGGTCCAATGCTACGGAGATCAAAAGAGAGTTTTTCATCCAACAACTGGAAGAAATCAAGGAATGCAGTAATGGGTTCGTGATCGACGATTCACCACCTACACCTGGTTATGTGACTGTCACAAATAATGATGGATATTTGACTGATTTGTCTATGGTAGATATACACTGGGACGGTTTTCAGGACAATATCGATGCAACAATTCTTGGATATATCGACCCCATCCAATATTACAGCTATGCAATCGGTAAGTGTGTTTTCTATCCCAATTTTATAGATATGATACAAAATCAAATGAACCCGAAATTAAAATGTTTTAATTTATGATTTCCGGTAGTGTACTAGGGAATGATATAAGTGGATTGTCACTTGATAATCTCACTGTTTAAAACAGTGGGATTATCGCCCCGCGTGCTTCTATTCTGAGTTTATCCGTAGGGCTCTCCAAGAATCGTAGCCAATCTTGTTTTATCGTATAATTTTGCCGAGAACCACTAAACGGAAGATCACGAATCTAAGATCGGAAGTAATGCGTAAAACCGATGACGTCAAATCAATAAGTCAGTGACGTTATGGTACAGCAAACTGTAACGAAAAGGTGTTAGATAAAAACATGGGATATAGATTTTACGGCAGTGCAACAAAATGTCATTTAGCGCCGATGAATGATGAGGGATGGTGAGATAAGATGATAATGATGATTTTGGCTTACCTCATTCGTTGTCAAGCAGCGCATTGGATCAAAACCATCTGCCTGCAAGTATTTTAGTTCTCGGCAGAGGGTACATGTATAATCTCGGCCTACTAAACAGAAAATATCCCCTATGACAAGCTCCAGAACTGCGGCAAAGTATGAGGAACTTGGGGCTATAGACTCCATACGGGGTTAAATGTGTACTTTTGCTTTAAACTAACAGACAATTTAGTTTAAAAAAAAGTTGTTAAAAAACATGAAATAAATAAGAATATCTGTATTTTTTTCAGTGAAAGATCTAAATTTAAATCATTAGTGCACACTAGACTGTTAATTTTTTCACTCGTGGTTTCGCCACCAGTGGAAATATAACGTCTGATATATTAATTAATCAAGAAATTAATTTCGATCTTGCACCAAAAAAAACCAGTTATCCTCTACATATAGCTATAATATGTTTTCGTAAATGAACGTTACGTTTTATTTCATTATATTTTAGGGAGCAAGCCAATGGGCAGTGACATAAGAAACTACACCACGGTTGGTTTATCAAAATCAGTAGTTGAAACAAAAACACAAAGCGGTAGTGGTTCCATGGTATACGTTACTGTGAATGGTAAGATGTTTCAGTAGACCTGATTGTTCGGAAATCTTGCTATATTGCTTTCTCAGAATGTTTTTCTGTCAATGACTAAACCGTTTGATATCAATGTATAATCGATGCTTTATATTTTCTCTGCACCGTCTTATATTTGTTGTAATATTCTAATAGCTACAGACCATTCTGGACTGACAACGGCAACCGTTTCTGAAGCCCTGTTAGTGGACACTACTGCGCCCGTGGCAGGTGATATAGTGATAGATTGTGTGGGAACGAACCCTGTCGTCTGTGGATCTTCTAATATTCAATTTCATGTAGCAGGATTTACAGACTTTGAGAGTGGGATCAAATCGTTTGAAGTATTGGTCGGTTCGTTTTGTGGTATGTCGAATATAGCATCCAAAATACTAAGTGAAGAAAACGGGAATATTGTTTTAAATCCGAGCGATATCCATGACGGCCGTTCGTTATGTCTCAACGTCAAGGTAAATACCCGATTTCTTTACATTTATTTACTGTAATTTTATTTATGTAATAAGATATAGGAAATAGAGAATTTACAACATTCTCCGTCTAAAGAAGAGCAATACATGTACTGCATAGTTATCGATGATTTTGTTCTACAAACATTAAAATGCACTCTTCGTTAAAGGAACATTGGATAGTTATTATTGTTAATTCATACATTGTCACGATAACCAGGACTAACAGACACTCTAGACGAGTGTTAGAAATATTAAAACATGTAATTGTTCATACAAACTAGTTTTTTTATGTGCAGCTTTTTCTTGGTGGTGTAATATATCGACATTTTGACTGGTATTTATATATTAACCAGGCAAAGAACAGAGCCGGTCTTGTGTCGGCAAGTTCATCACAGATATTTCGCATCGACACCAGTCCTCCAATAGGTGGTCATGTACTTGAAGGCAGAAAAGAAGTCAAGGTGAGAAATGAACAACGTGTGATAGGTATACGTTCCGTTGCATATTGGGAGATGATAAATAAATTCAAATATATTCGATCAATTGACATACACGATAATCTAAAATATAAATACTCATATATTTTACGTAACTGTACTTAAAGCCACCTTGTTATTTGGGGTTTGGGGGGGGGGGTAATTTCGGTTTCATGCTCCCTTTAAATGAATACGTGCTTAATTTGGCGCCACCTAGCAGTTTTTAAAAAGACCGATGATTCATCATTGCTCAAACAGAAATGTACATGCGGGAAGTAACCGATACGCATTACTTCGGTGAGTAACCATTTTCAGACAATATGTTATACCAAGTACACTTTTTTTATCAATTCCAAGTACCCTAATCATGACTAATTGGCTGTCGGTATTCGACCATGTCTCGGACAAACTTCAACCTACTTGGCTGATATTTTGGAATGAACTTTGGGTGATAAAAAAGTATTGCTGTATTCGCATTTTTTATATTTTGATCACTTCTTTTAGAAACATAACAAAGTCTGGAATAGGGACATACATTTTTTTCCGCGAGCAATGCATTCATTTTTTACCCATCGTTAAAGTGTTTGATTCCAAATCATGTATATATATCGTGTACAGCATGCGTATTCTGACACTTAGGTGCTGAAAAAGAACTGAATGAGAGAAAATGCGCATAAACTCAACCTCGTTGTTTTCATTTTTCCACCGTTGTGGGGAAATGCGGTTATTTTGTAGCAATATATCCGGGATACGTTTCCACCCAGTGTTGTTAATCCCGGTCGTATCACGTGACACTAAGACATGTCGTAGTATTTATATCAGAATTTATACTTGGTTTATTATGGTTTTAAATCACCCATTTTAGTAACCTTATAAATACGAAAGACTCAAGCAGGAAACGCAACACAAACAATACACCCACCCCTCAAGCAGAACACACACACACAGTCATACCATAACAAACACACACACACACATACACACTCACACACCCACACACGCGCAATACCATTCCTTCATCTACACACTAAATAGAAAACAACACGCAAGACAAACATAAAGCAAAGTGAATATAGGAGCCCGCCTTGGTACGGTCAGTAGCAATCAATAATTAATTATAAATTAACTAGTTCGTTTTCCACAGTTCTAATAGCGGTATGGCCCATAAAAATGGTCAAACTTTAATATAAACGTTGGTTATATTTCAAACATGCAAAAAAAAGTCTGATATCAAATTTGGGCTTTAAAATATTTTAAATTGATTTATGGCTACACGTGAATTATTGACAAGTGCGTTGTACCTTGCTGCTTTTTCCAAACTGTAGATGTTCAAAGTTTTTTATTTAAGTCATGACCACGATATATATATACAGAGTATCCCTATAATATATGTTACCATTTCAAACCTTTGTCTCGTGTTCACAAAACAGATAGTATATGTACTACATTTGTATAAAAATGACCACGAAGCTTCAAAGTTTTACATGTAATGTAAAGTACAGGAAAGCGTTGACGTCATGGCATTTAAAGTTGTTCTTTTCCAAGATGGTGTTGTTCGTCGAAAATTTCAGGACATAATAATATAATGGCATAAGAGCAAATCAGTATTGTTTTAGACTTGATGAATAAGAAAACTTTACCCCGGAGACAGGGCCATTACCAGGGTGCAAGAAAAAGGTTTGAGCAGTTAAAAATATATTGGGCTAGAGGCATCAGGGTCTACACTGTTTGTTGATAGGAATTTCAATATAAAACAAAATGAAAATGAATGTTTTGACTAGGTATCCCTTTGATAAAAAATTGACTAATCCAATATATAAACATACTGACCGTACCAAGGCGGGCTCCTATGTTCACTTTGCTTTATGTTTGTATTGCGTGTTGTTTTCTATTTAGTGTGTAGATGAAGGAATGGTATTGCGTGTGTGTGTGTGTGTTTGTTGTGGTATGACTGTGTATGTGTGTTCTGCTTGAGAGGTGGGTGTATTGTTTGTGTTACGTTTCCTGCTTGAGTCTTTCGTATTTATATGGAAGAATCCACTGGGTATAAATGGGTTAATATCGCATCGATATGAAATTACAGATGGACATCGACTACCAGGAAGATATTACATCTATCACTTCACATTGGAGAGGCTTTACAGATATCCACAGTGATATTGGGTACTACAGAGTCGGCTTGGGATTACGACCATATGACGATGACAGTCAACCTATGACATATGTTGGTTTACAAACGGGTAAGGCATTAATTGATAATTACTAAATACATTTCATATTACGACAACATTTAAGTATAGAGTAAAACTAGCAATTGTTACAAACACTAAACTACCAGAACGCTATTGCCTGTCTTAGAAATTAAATGTTAAATAAAAAGGGGCTAGTTAATATAGCATTTGCACGTTAACTGCTGCTAATATACTGATAAATTTTATATGCGGTACAGTTGATGTCATCACTAGTGATGATATCACATTTGCAGTGATGATATCATTTTTGCCGGAACAATCGTTCGTGATGTTATGTGTAAACAATTAATTGTTTGCGTTTTCTCTGTTAAAACATCAATGAACGGTTATAATAAATATAATTATTAATTTCTTTGGATGGATATGAAATATATATCACTCAAATGGGTTGTTATCCGGTTAAAAAAGTCTTGCGAACTCGTTTTTAACCCGATAACAGCCTATTCGAGTGATATATTTTTCATATTAATCCAAAGGAACTTTTTATCCTCTACATATATGATACTCCTCTATTAAAACATGCTATATTTTTTCAGAGATAACTTGGAATTCAACCTTCATTCCTGGAACTAAATATTTTACAACGGTAGAAGCATGTAATCAAGCTGGACTTTGCCGAATGCAAGTTTCAGATGGTTTGGTTGTTGACAATTCTCCACCAATTCGTGGTTTGGTAACAATTGGCAGTGGAATGGACCCAATGAAATATCTCCAGAACGGGTAATTCTTCAACCTATGAACATTTTAGGCCCAAGTACACGTGTTTTGCAGTTACTGTTAATTTCAAATGTCAAGGTCAATGCAACAGTGACCTAAAAGGTCGACACTCCGTTGTAAGATGTACTCACACTCTAACGCCGGTACATAAAGTATACGCCGTGCAAATTTATTCTCTAGTCTGAGAATGGTACGCGACTTTCAACTATCCACCGCACAGATGTACTCACAAATAAAAATAACTACATAGATGAGTTTGATAAAATGATTGACAAAAAATGCTCCTTGCAAGCTTTTAATAAAATTCAGTCATAAAGTAAATTTTTATCATTCCTAGCTGATGTAGTATGGGACACATACACCGAAGCAAAGTTGGTATAATTGATGTAAGAGTTAATTTAAGGTAACCGTGAACTCATATCATTCAATATTTCCTCACCCACACCAACTTTAGTATCTCTAGCTGATATGGTGTAGTTAAATATGCTTCGGACAAGCACTTTCCATTAATCAAGTTAAAAGTCATGGTCAACGTCGCAGCGACCTGAAAATTATACACGACTCTCTGCAATCGTACAATGTACTCATACACCATATTTTGTGTCACTAGCTGATGTTCTATAGAAAATACCCTCCGTTAAAGCTTGATCTTAAACTGAAGTCATTGTCAATGTCAAATGAACCTGATGGAGGTAGTGACACTCTTACAACAAACGATGTACAATGTAAACACTTACAAAACTGTGATATTCATAACTGATGTTGATAGATGATAGAGTTGGGTTTAACGACACTGCGACACAAAATATGTCATAATACGCACAAGAATGAAGATGAGATGAGATGATGATGATTTCGGCTAATCTCATTATTTGCAAAGCAGCACAAGGGATCAAAACAACCGACCTGCCTTCCTATTAGTTCTTGGTAGAGGTGATAATCTCGTTCAAATGAACGGAAACATTCCCTATACGACAATTCTGCAACAAAACCACGACACGGTAGGAAGGTCTCTAGGGTAGCTTACGTGGTATAGGGAATATGCACCGGATAAAATGTACACATGCAGACGGATTGACGCACGAATGCAGTTACATCAATATATGCAATCAATAAATCTTGGGGTAATAGGATAACATTATCGAATAAACAATGTCCAGCAACTAAGCTGTTCTTTTTAAGTTTTTGTTCGGAAATATGTAGAAATTGTATTGGACGTAAACTATTTGAAAGATGACTTGATACAAGTGAACGCTATTTCTTATGTTTTAGGTTTACCGTCCATATAAGATGGTTTGGATTTGAAGATCCCCAGTCTGGTATAGATCATTTTGATGCATGTATTGGAACATCTGTGGGGGATTGCGATACATTACCTTTTTTCCCGTGTCTTCAACAGTCCAATATAATTAAACCTGGTCTGAACTTAACAGATCTACGAAACTACTATGCAACAGTGAAAGCATTTAGTAAAGTCGGAATGGTCGTTGAACAAACTTCAGATGCTTTTAGGATAGATTCCACACCTCCTGAGGAAAAGTTCCATCCGACATTCAACCTTCGTCAGGAGAGTAATAGAATTTCCTCACAGTGGGAAAGATCCGTCCTAACCATTAGTTGGAAGTTTATTGATAATGAAAGCCCCATTTCATATCACGTGGTTACTCTGAAAACACACCAGGAGGGCCATACACCGGTTGAATTGCTAGATGTAGGCACAGTAAACAGTGTTACTATAAACTTAGACAAAGAACAGTGGCTGAATAATGGTGATACATATATTGCTGTTGTAACATGTTGTAATGAAGCCAGTCTCTGTTCGATAGCGGAGACTTCTAGCCTCCTCATTGATTCCACTCCTCCATTCCTTGGCGGATTCAAACCACCCCTATCCTGGAACAACATAAAGACTAACACCAGTGAAGAAGCACCCAGTGCTGTTCTACTGACCTGGTATGGATTTCATGATGAGGAATCTGATATAGATGAATACTATATAACAGTCAGTCGCACGTATAGCGGGCAAGAATTATCAAATGGCGTTTTTAAAGTTGAAGAAAATGGAAAAGGTCTAGAGGACCATCAAGTCAATATAACCTTGACTGAACCAATAGTTCCAGGCGATAAGTTGATATTGACTGTATGGGCTAAGAACATGGCAGGCTTAAACAGTTCCGTAGCAAGGATTTCAGTGAACGCTTTATCCACTATTAGTGACAAAACTACTTACACTTCCTCATTGAAGGGTGTATTGGCAATAGAAAAACATTCTTGTGATATTCATTTCTGCAATAAAGATTGCACATGTGCCGTACTAGGACAGCCTTGCACAGATGTTATTTCTAACATGACTTGCATATCAATGACTTCAACACCAGATAATGATACGCGCCACTTTCCAGCGATAGAAGTTTTCGTTGGTCTCTTTGGAGATAACAGAGAAATAACTGCATCATCGGCCTGTTTGACTGCACACTGGCTATTTACGAACGAGTCTACCGACGGAACAGTTGAGCGCTTTGAATGGAGCATTGGTTTGATAAGTCAGCCTGTTGGTGACGGTGTGTTTGATTTAAATAAAATGAATCCTTGGAATGACGTTGGTCACCAACAAGAGCTGGTGTATTGCTTGGAAAACGACAAAGGTCTAATTCATGGCGAACAATACAATATATACGTAAAGGTCTGGTATTCAGAAGACACAAGTCGCGTTTTTACTTCCAAACCTGTACAAATAGATCATACGTCACCTCACATTCGCCGAGGAAGTTCTGTATTTGATTCTGATGTTTCTTGCAAACAAGATTACGACTTCATCGACTGGACTGATGGCATCACTGGCTGCTGGGGAAATGTGTTTACTGAACAGCAAGGCGAGATCCAATATTACACAGTATCTCTTGGGACATCTCAAAAAGGTAGGATTTGAAACCAGCCTAATAACGTTGCAACATTGTACAGACCAAGCAACATTGTCATCTCGGGCTCTGTATCTGAGTTTGGTCTACACTGCCGAATACCGTTTATAATACAGCTATATAAAATGCTTTAGACGCATGTTGGTGTCAAATAGTGTAAATTTATGCTAGCTGTCGTGTCCTGACGCGGCGGCTGACTTTGATCTACACTGTTTGCAATGCAACAAGTCAGGTTGTCTCATGGCACGGCTCATATGTTAATTCAATATGATTCCGGGGAAAAGATAATTAGAGGAAAAATGTGGAATTCATTTTCTATTTCACTTTCATTTTCACATAGAAAACCTTTTCCTACTAATTTCTGGCTAAAGTTCTTGTAACGTAGTCGGCCATGATTATATCAAAATTCCAGCAATGATCTAGATATCATGAAGATGGCATTGGAAAAAGGTATTCTTACAACAAATAAATCGTATCAAATCAAATACTTTAATTGATACAATCAGGCCTCCAGCCCATAGTCCAGATATACATTTAAACATTCAAATGTAGTAGATTAGTATTACTCGTTGTATACATAGATACGTTCATAAACCAAAACTTCAGCATACTAATTCATTGTTTGTGCGAAACATTCTGAATGCTTAAGTAGTTAGAATCTGTCATTCAAGGGAAGGGCATAATGTATATATTGAGCAGTTAACCACTGACCAATTAAAGTAGGGGCCCCCCATCAGGCATACAGCAATGTGTGAACGTTGAATCGACGTTGAGTGCGTCCTTGAATATACTGATTTAACATATATCCAGCTGAAATGCGTTCGTTTATTTGTCGAAAGGGTGCACGTGCGATGTCGAAAAAAGATATATTGACCCACAAAAGTGATTATGACTCGTGTCCTTTTCACGAACGTGTAAATAAAACGGACTCTGTCTAAACAAACAAAATGACAGCAAAATAAATTTGAAGGAAGAATGTAATTGAAAATAATATCAACTTACATGTATTACATGTATTTTCAAAAGGTGGGTTTATCACATGACGGCGTTTGATAAGGGCATATACTATAATAGTTATTTACATATTTTTGGTCAATATATGTTTTTACGGACCTGTAAAAATGATATTTACCGATGACTGTGTCATCGGTAAATATCATTTTACAGGTCCGTAAGAACATATATTGACTTCAGCATAAGTAAGTAATTGTATACAATAAATTATCATCCCAATCTTCTTATGTGCATGTTCTGACCAGAGTAATTTTGTTTTCAGCTGATGACATGTATCCAACAACAAATGTTGGCGTCGTTAGTTTTAAAACGATAACCAATGTGAGATTCCATCCGGGCACGAAATACTACTTTACAGTTACAGCTTACAACAATGTCGGACTTCATACAACATTAAGCTCAGATGGTTTTATAGTTGATGTGGACAATCCAATCAACGGCGTTGTTTTCAATACGGCACATCATGCCAACACATTATACCAATACAATGAGAAAAGCTTTTCAATTTCATGGCATGGTTTTCAGGATCATTTTTCGGGGATACGGTCTTACAGGGTCGCATTAGTTGATGAATCCGACCTTCACTTAGAGGGGCATGTTTTTACAGATGTTGGCATTAGGGCAGCGTATACATTCTCAAACCTTCAACTGAAGCACGGGAAATCATACTACGGGTTGGTGAAGGCTTTTGATGCTGCTGGTCATGTATCAAATGTGTCGATATCACGTGCAAAAATGATCGACAAAACATCTCCTGAAGCTGTCATCTGCACCGAATACTTTGAGACGGAAAGGTTCCAATTCAATGTATCAGATGGTCCGAATACTGTTACATTTGGATACAATTTTACGCAGAATATTGTGTACAACTTTCGAGGCATCATTCTGTCATCTCGTATGGCGATTAGATTTGCAGTTGGTGAGAAGACGCAGGTTTTACCAGTTATTGTTTCTAACGACGGAACTTATACGTTTGAGCACATGATGTTAGCAGAGAAACCCGGTTGGCTAAATATTAGTATACAAGTAGACTCTTCCACAAATACGACAGGGAAGATAATCATCCGAAGGTGTGAGAGCGAGGGGTCGGAAAATAGTTCAGGGCTTCAAGTAAAGCAGATTGGAGCATCTACTTTGACGATTTATCTACCTATTATAGACAAAGAAAGTGGAATACACAAGGTAAAGTAATATGTTTCATGATTAATTTCAGTAAAACCCCTCTAATGCAGCAACCATATTGTGTACAGTATTATGCTTTCAGGACTTCTTTCAGCAAGGTGAAAGTAAAACAGAAAGTTCCATATACATGTCTCTGTAACTATCCTCCTTTTAAGTATGTGATAGAGAAGTTTTACTGTACTATATTTGCTTGACATAGGCAAGATAATTACGAAAATGGGGGAAAAACGGTTTTCTTATCCCATAACGCATTTTTGCTAAAACCGTAATATCCATTACAAACATTTCAGAGTCAGACCAGACCAGGCCACTCAGACCTTAACAAATTGTGTATACATGTTTTTTCAAAAATATATTGTTTTGTCCATTTGTTTGCATTTGTTCATATTCAATGCTGAGTGATCGTCAGCGTCAAAAAAGGATCGTTTGTTCAAAATTTCGAATGCTTCTGTAACTGAAGAAAAGTTGAGAATGATAATTGCAAACAGTTTGGGTCCATATAAGACGTCGTGTTATGCAATTTGCGCTTAACATGATGCACGCCATCATATTGCAGTTGTCAATACAATGTGACACCAAAGACCAAACCATTTTATGCTTGGACATTGCAATGAACTCTCCCAATGTGTTTGTAGGAAGATTTCATTATAGCAAGGTGATCTAAAGATACTGGGGCCCGTTTCATAAAACTTCGTAAGAAAAAACAATCGTAAGTCAAAACTTTAAAATAATTTATATTTAATTTCTGATTTCTCTATATAATCATGTCTTGTGACATCTCTTTGGAATTGTCTTTTCAAGACGATTCCAAAGAGATTCACAAGACAGGATTAGATGGAGAAATAAATAATAATTGAAATTTTTATAATCTGACTTACGACAAGATTTGTCGTACGAAGTTTTATGAAACGGGCCCCTGTAGTGTATTACAGTAGAACATTTTATATGAAGTTGGAAATTGTTGCAGACCATAATAAGTAGTCGCCAACTGCGGCATCTTAGCATGGTCTACCCGATATGTTCATCTCTACTTTTATGGACGATAGGTATTAATGGATTAACCCATTACCCCATAAAGACGCCTTTAAACACCTCTAATATATTCTTCCGCTGAGCAAATAATTCCAATTTATGAATGCATGAATATGTTTCCCAAGAAATAGTATCTATTTTCTAGCAGGTAGTAGCTTAAAGCAGGCTGAAAGTGAAGCAGAATGTGCCTTAAGGCACATTCTGCTTTACTTTCAACCTGCTTTAAGAAGTCACATATTTTCAAAACTAGAAACAGGCTATGGGGTAATGGGTTAACTCTTACCGCCACAATATCGTCTACACTGGTAGTGTCGTCTGTAATAATTATAAAGTCAGCTTTAGGACTGTCTTAACTGGAGAAATTTCGATACAGTTGTTAAACAGTTTGGATCCTGATCAAACTGTTTGCAAAGTCGCCTTTTTGCGCCGTTGGCAGTGAAAGAGTTAAATATTACCTAAAACATTACCATAACTTTACCGGAAGCATATATATTACAGTAAACCCCCTCTAATACGACCACTAATTAAAGTTAATTATTTGGTGAATAAAGCAGGTGACTTCTTAAATCAAGGTGAAAGTAAAACAGAAACTCCTTTGGGAGCTTTCTGTTTTACTTGTATTATGCTTTAAGCTGTCACCCGGTTTTCACGCAATTAATTATCCTTATTTTAATAGTAATAGAGAGTTTTTACTGTTCTTCAAATGTGTGTTCACAAAACATTTAATTTTGGTTCATTTCATATATAAACCAGCTGAGTTTTGGATTTGGATCAACACCTGGCGGATTCCAAGTAAAGGCGCTTTGTCCAGTTCACCCATCAATAGTGCACACCATGGATGTCCAGGTGCCACATAATACAACCCTTTACGTCACTGCCATTGCTCAGAACCACGCAGAATTGAGGTCAGTGTTTCACAGCAAGCCACACGTCATAGACAAGTCTCCTCCAAGAATAGTTGGCTCTCCTATGTTGAAAGTTGACATGAGTCACGCCAGCAATGTCTCCACTACTAATGTAGATTTGACTGTTACATGGAGGGTTGAAGATGAAGAAAGTGGTGTGAAAGTATGCACTTGTGCGCTAGGTAATATCCTCGAAAGTATCAGTGATGTCATTATCAACCAATTCGATTAACCCATTACCCAGGTGCTTGATTCGTAAGAAATTGGTGCTACGCGATGTATAAATAAGAATGAATAGCGAAAACAAGATGGAATCGGACCACCAAGATTCGCCCTGTCTGTGAAATTATATACCTTTTCTTATACATGTACATATATTAAGTGTATAGTGCTCACCCATTTCTTACGAGTCGGGCACCTGAGGCCCGTTTCATCAACCTTCGTACGACAAAAACGGTCGTAAGTCCAAACTTTAAAATACATTTATTTTCTTATTTCTCTATCTAAAGATGTCAAAAGACAGGACTAGATGGAGAAATAAATAATAATTGAGACTTTTATAACCTGACTTACGACAACATTGTCGTACGAAGTTTTATGAAACAGGCCCTTTGTTACCCCATAGATACACAGATAGAGATAGAATCTTTATTTACATCTCAGCAATGCACATATAAGAACATAAATAATAGAATCTTAAAAATAGCGCAAAGCCACTCCTTAAAGGAATTATAAGAGATTATATAAATGACATAACATGTCATGTATAACACAGATATTTATAACATCACAGTATGACACAAATAAATAGAATGTTACAATTTATAATAATGCTTTAACATATTAAAGCCGTGCAAAAAGGAGAGTAGAGAAAAACTAAGAATAGTCAACCAAAGCAAGATAAAATATCCCGATGTTCAAACATTTACATCTGTTAATAAAACTGAAAGATCAAAATGAAATTATTATTATCTAATCCAATTGAACTAAGATTATTTATATATTAAAAATTGTCGTCTCTGTAAATGTAAAAGCAGGTTTTGGCACAATCTCTTATCATGTCAGTGTTGGAAAATAGAAACACATATCATATAGGTCTAAGAAATGTTCATACCTTCAATTTATTCTCCCAGTGATGAATATCGTTCCGGTTCATATAGCTAATTAATTTGAGCTGTTAGACATATTTTCTATATCCTCCCTGCTTGTAACTTAAAACAGGTGAAAAAACTACGAGAATGCTGTATAAGGAGCATTCTGCTTTTCTTTCGGCCTGCTTAAAGGCTTCTATCTTCAATGTCATGATATGGGGTAATGGCTTAAAAATGTGTTCAAGTCTTAACTTTCTGTGATATTTATATTGGTAGAACATGTAATTGGAATATCAAACATATTTCAGGACATTACCCAGGGTTTGCTGATATTCGACCATTCCTGAAATCAGACATGATAGGCTCACACACATATTTAAATGTGTCTGTCCTACACGGAGACGAATTGTTTGCCACAGTACGTTGCATCAACCACATAGAACTATTTACAGAAACGTCTTCACAGCCAGTGCTGATTTTCACCGAACCACCGCTGAACAGCAATGCGATACTCAACATCGTTGAAATAAATGCCAACTCAAACCCAAACAGAAAGACTGGCTCTGTCGTAAAGCTGCAATCCAACCAGACTTGTATACAATTGGAGTGGTATGGCTTCTTCGATTCCTCAGGGATAGAGGAGTATGAATACCGGCTTCTTCACGACGGGCATGTTGAACTAGGCTGGACAAGTGCTTGCAAACAAACTATGGCTATGATAGAGAGGTTGTCATTGCAGCCTGGACAAGTATACAACACTGAAGTAAGGGCTTTGAACTCAGGTCGTCACGTAAGCCACTCAGCTTTGGCCAACATTTCAATTGTTTTACAGCCAATCCTTACAGGTAAGGGTACTACAAAAATGTATTACATGTATCTATATTGAAGAATATACAATGTCTAGTAGACATTTTACATTTTTTACAGACAACATAATGGCTTATCTTCATAATATGTCTGTATAAAGTACACTAGAGAAGGCATTAATATAATTACCCAATGAATATGTGCGTGTTTAGAGTGTTTCTAAAGTTCTATTGAAAACAATTTGTAGCAAGGACTCTGGGTGTCTCAACGTTTGACCAGGTGCCATACTGTTAGCCAATCAGATTTTAAAGCATCGTCAACATTTAAAAAAAAACGCTGCCATTTTCGAAATTTTATTGCATTGCGTTTATATTATCAAAACGGGAAACATAGCGTATTTCCCACTGCATGAGATAAAAAGAACATAACAAAGTAAATATAAATGTTTTAAAATATTCATTTTACTTATTATATCATATAAGTACTAATTTTATTCTATGTAATTTTAAATAACAGTTTATTAAACCGTTTTACTCTTTTACGCCGCCAATGTCGCAATCTAATACATTTGCAACAGTTGTTGTCCAGATAGAACACCAATGTTTAAGTCAACGGTGTAAAAAATTACTTTAAATTGCTGCCGACAACTTTAAAGCAAATATTATTACGGCAGTTAAACATATAACATTCTTCACGCCATTGTCGAATTATGTGATAACTATTGCAAAAAGTGTGGATCCAGATCAGAAGCCAGATACCTTGACAATCATTCTGAGGATTGTTTTTTAAAGAAATCATGAATAAATCATATCTGTAAATGTTTGCAGGCGGCAAACTTTGCATTTAATAATTGTTTAACTCTTCTATAGGGCATCCAGTGAAGTTTCATAGATCTCAGTCGGTCGCTACGCTGGATTGGAGTGACGTTTTCATGGTGGACCGGGACCTGTCCTGTATGTACGATGTCACAGTTGGTTCTCAAGAGGGACGTACTGACGTCACTGACAAGGCGGGGCTAACTACGTCTACGCTCGACGTGTTGCTGCAGACCAGTTTGGAGTTCGGCACACTGAATCAAATATTTGTGTCAGTTACATGTATGGTCCAAACCGGTGACATCGTCACGTATGACACACGGTTTGACTTGTTTTAACCCGTTCTCATGCTGAATATGTGTATAGATGTTTATGTTACAGTCAATCTGTGTAATCAGTCATTACGCGTAATGACTAAAAATTTTAGTCATTACGCGTAATGACTGTTTCACTTAGTCATTTCACGTAATGGCTAAAATCTTCAGTCATCACGCGTATTGACTGAAAAACACCTCCAGTCATTACACGTAATGACTAAATCGACTTTAGCCTTTTGTATAACATTGTTATTAATGGTTATACAATTGTTTCGCACAAAATGTGGTATTTTACTTATTTATTCATGCTTTTCAGGAATGGACAGGAAAAAGTTATTATAAGAAAAGCATGAATCAACATTATCTATAGCTCATTATTACATTGTATATATTGAAAGCGATTTTTTTAAACTACTGTTTATTCATAATCTATTCATAATCATAATCATGTTTCAACATATCTAACCCATTACTCCATATCCCGTTTTTAGGTTTAAAGCTGGTTTAAAGTAAAACGGAATGCTCCTTAAAGTTAGGTGCATTTTACTTCACTTTAAGCCTGTTTTAAGTTATAATCTGCTAGAATATAGGAAGTATCTTATTGTTTATTCATAATCTATTCATAATTGGTTTGCATTGTAATCAACCCTTTACTCCATGCATTGTATATTTACACAAAGGTTACCATCCAAAGCTGGTTAAAAGTAAAACTGTTTGCCTTTATCTGTAACACTGTTTTAAGTCACCAACTATTATATATTTTATAAGTATTTCCTTTTTTATTCTAATATGTTCACACTTATGTGACATCATATTTAACCCAATACTCCATAGGGTGTTTACCTGGTTGAACATAAAGTTGGTTGAATGTAAAACGGATTGCCTTGATGGGCATTCTGCTTTACTTTAAACTTGTTTTAAGCTACCAACCAACAGGCTTTCGGGATAATTGTATTGTTTAGCCATACGGTATTAATAATTATATTACCCAATACTTAACCCATTACTCCATGGCTTGCTGCTACTTATGGCAGCTTAAAAGTAAACAGGTTACCTTGATGAGCATTCTGCTTTACTTTAAAACAGTGTTAAGCTATTCTCTGTTAGGATATTAGAGATATGTCATTGTTTATTGATAAGTATATGACATCATACTTAACCCATTACTCCATAGCCTGTTTCTATAGTTGAATACAGGTCACCACTTAAAGCAGGTTGAAAGTAAAACGGAATGCCTTTGTGGGCATTACATTAAGTCTGCTTTAAGCTACCATACTACCAGGCTATCGGACATAGTTCATTGTTTATTAATTTTCTATTCATAACCATATTTCATTATGCTTAACCCATTTCTCCATTAATAAAGACTAGCATGCAGAAAAAGTCCAGACAACTCTCTAATCAGGGTATGCACTGTTTGTCATATAACAATACACAGTAAAATCTCTGTATATAGTTTGCTTAATTATGTTTAAGACAGGTGATTCCTTAAAGCAAATGGTTAGTAAAACATTAATTTTCAATATACAATCAATTAGCCTTCGTTTTAGTTGTCAAAATAAAGAGGTTTTACTGTATCTAGGAAATAACCCTTGTTAATATTAATTTTCAATATACCATCATTTTAGCCTTCGTTTTAACACTTAATTAATGTATGTGAAATGGTTAGGTGAAATCAAACAAACCAATTAAGCTATTTATGTTGATAACAGTATCTAATGATACAAACTGAAATATTTAAAAAACATGTATTTTGTTTTATAGATCAAGTTTCATATAATTAATTTTACTCCTTTTTTTGCAAATATTCTTAAATAATTGTTTGTTAATAAGTATGCATAATTAATGCTGTGAATGAACTATTGCTGATGAATTTATTAAATAAAAGTCATTATACACATTGCCTGAAACTCACAAATGGCCTTTAGTCAATCTGTGTAATAATGGCCTCTCAATTTCAGTCATTACGCGTAATGACTGAAGATTTTAGTCACTACGAGAAGTGACTAAGTGAAACAGTCATTACGCGTAATGACTGAAAAATTTAGTCATTACACGTAATGACTGATTACACAGATTGACTGTAACATATAAACAACTCAACCAAAACCAACATCTATAATCTGCACTGAACATTACAGTGACAAGTAGAAGTAGAAATATTCTATGTAAATATATGAAGTTGCCTGTCAGAAAGATCATGTAAAGTGATAGAAAAACAGATTTTGCCTCTTTTTATCATCTTGTTTCAAATCTGTTTAAGAAATCAGCTAAGAGCGGATTGATCTGAATCAGTCTGCTGTTTTCAAAAAGGGCCAATAAGGTCAATACATGTAGTAAGGTATTACAATTAACCCTTTCACTGCCTTTACCCTTTGAACCCTAGTCACGCATATATGCGTCAATTGCAAACAGCATACCTGTTAGGAGTACACCTGTCCTATGAAAACAGTGCAGACCCTGATCAGAGGGCTCCTTAAGGAGCCCTCTGATCAGGGTCTACACTGTTTGTCATTTTGACATATATTGTAAAAATCAACCAATAAAAGTCAAAAATGGACTAGACTAAATTGAAAATTAGAATTGTCCATTTGAGGTTTCAGGGAGGAAAGGGTTAAACGAATACAATGGTTATTTGTAAACAGTTTAGATCCTGACCAGACGCTACGTCTGATCTGCATCCAAACTGTTTGACACTCAATGTTATATGTCTTAAGTCAAAATACCTAAAATTCAAATTTGAACAATAAAGCAGACGTCCATGTTTTAAAGCTTATGACGTCATGGTAGTGGATGCGCTAAAATAATTGTCAATTTGTAACAATACAATATCTATATAATGATTTTGTCTCGCGACATCTCTACCAGATTTGTTTTATAGTGTTTTTGTTAGCAATTATTTATAATAAAAATATAATAATATAGTTTATGTCATTTATTGGACCTATTTTAGAATATGGACATGCAGACTCTACTCAAAATCATTTTTTTCTACCGTGTTTCTTTTGAGTAGCTGGTTACGATGAATAGAACAAGATCACCGTATGCGGATGCCAATGCTCGTCTGCTATTAAAGATCAGTGAAAAATACAGTAGAATTAGGTCAAAGGTCAAGGTCAATTGGTAAAATATTTGGTATGACTGGATAGGAATTGTCAGTATGAATACGCATATCACAATAGAAGCAGTGAAGAAGTTATGACCAACAATAAATTTTTGTTATCTTCGTAACAGGCGAGCTAAAACTGAAAGTTGAAGATGAAAAATGGAAAACGTTTTGTAAAATTAAAACGAACTACTATGTAGTTTTTTCTCTACAGCTGTTTGTAAAAAGTATTAGGTTTTTTTCACATTTTGTCCCATTTTTCACATTTTGTTCCATTTAACTCTTTCACTCTCAATGACGTCATAAAGCGCGTTTTGCAAATAGTTTGAGTCCTGATCAGACGCCGCGTCACGCGGCGTCTGATCAGGCCCAAACTCTTTGACACTTTTATCGATATTTATTAAGTCATACAACCTTAAATCTAGCTTTGTTCAAAACGTGTCTTGCAAACAACAATACTAAAGCAGACGACAAAAAAGGCGCTGAGGGGGTAAAATCGCCCGAACTATTTGAGCATGGAAGGGTTAAAGTACACGCTTCAGTAGAATATATTACAAGAATACAAAACACAGTAATTTGGTTTTCTTTATTTGTTCCTTGGCTACATAAATTGTTTTTGGACAAAACAAGCTCCAGAAATGGGTGGTGTAATTGTTTAATCCGATGCAGTCTGTGTACGAACGTAGCTTTTTGTTGGATTACAAATGTAATTGGAGAAAAAAAAGTAAAGAGGTAGCTGAACATGAGTTTAACCCATTTGTGCCCACGACCCTATATATGGGACATAGGCAAACAGTGTAGACTCTGAGCAGACGCCGCATAATGCGGCGTCTGATCAGAGTCTACACTGTTTGCTGATAGGATTTTCAATATAAAAAATGAAAATTAAAGTTTAGACAAGGTATCCCTTAGATACAAATAGACTAAACCAATATATATCATGGAAGAGTCCGATGGGCGCAAATGGGTTAAAATAGCAAACGGTTTGGATTACAACTAGAGATTGAGAAACAATTGGTTAAAACCCAATTGAAATCAGACCAGTCCTTTTAGAGAAGAACAATTTTCTAAATATTTGCACAGTCGCCATGACAATAAGACTAATGGCCTAAGCCACTACGAGGGACGTTCATTTAATCTAGTCGCCGGTGTCCTTACGGGCGCAATATGAGATTAATGTATTACTTCGTTCTGTCCAACCTTTAGATATATTTCTCTTCGACAGAAATGTATTATTTTAGTATTTAAATTTAAATTTAAAACGGGGGAAAATAGCCTTTTTATGTTTACCCCGCAAACAGTGTAAAACGGCACGGTCTGGCTTACATTGAGAGATGGCTCAACAATAAAAAGTTATTTTTCTTCGATAAAAGGAACCAAAACTAAATATAAGAACTATATTGCGGTGAATAAAACAGACAGGGTAGCTGGGTTATCGTTTTATTTTTCAGGAAATCATTTACCATTATACACGTGGGAGAAAGCTGTAATTTTATTTATGAGGCATATCTTTTAACCCTTTCCCCCATAGAATCGCCTTTTAGCGGATGATTTATTCCTCCGCTGAAGAAAATAGTTCCAGTTTAATCAGTCATGAATATTTAGTAAAGGGAATATTTTCTTTATTCTAGAACATGAAAGCTTAAAGCAGGCTGGAAATAAAGCAGAATGCGCCTTAAGGCGCATTCTGCTTTACTTTCAACCTGCTTTAAGTGGCCATCTATCTTCAATACTATAAAAAGGCTGAACTTAAGAATGCGTGATCGGATTTAGAATGAAATTGCATTTAAAACTTTTTCCCGCGCATTTTAGTATTTCTTTACACTCCCGTATCAAAGGCATAATGATATGAGCCCGATATTTTACCAACACCGTAGGTTGTATATATAAATGCATGTCTTGCGTGCTGTTTTAATAGCTCATCCACAGCGGCAGCTTTAACTTTTGCACCCGCAGGGCTGCCATTTCTCCGGATTTTTCCTAAATCTTCGGATTATTTTCAAGTACAATGTAGCTTAAAGCAGGCTGAAAGTAAAGCAGAATGTGCCTTAAGACGCATTCTGCTTTACTTTCAGTCTGCTTTAAGCAGCCATCTGTCAACAAAACTAAAAAGAGGCGATGGGGAAAAGGTACGATTCGTAAAATCGCACTTGAAAAATGCAAATTTGGAAATCTTAGGATTTTTTATGTCAACTTATGGCAGCCCTGCACCCGCCAAATTGAATAGTGACCGTCCTTAAGTAAAACTAGTAATCTTTAAATTGTTTGTTTACATTGGAAAATGACATTCATGACACTGCAAATATTCCATTTATCAAATAAAGTTGAAAGTATACATCTATGAAAACTATTCGACTTTTACTCTAGCCCTCATTTCACCGCACGCCCATTACATACACTACAATAGCCAGTGTCTATGACTGGACGAATTAAACATTTATTAATTTCTAAACTGCTTGGCGGGGTCAAAAGAAATGCAGGGCTGCCATTTCTCCGGATTTTTCCTAAATCTTCGGATTTTTTTCTAGAACATGGAAGCTTAAAGCAGGCTGAAAGTAAAGCAGATTTTTCATGTCAACTTATGGCAGCCCTGGAAATGTTGTTAATATAAGCAATCACTTCATTGTAAAGCATTTCAATGCGTTAATGTTAGTTGGGAGTGCAGAAAAACGCAGGATCACAAAAACTCACATTGAGCGCTTTGTTCGCATGTGAACTAACTAGTGACATCAAGAGCTGTGATTTAAGTAATCATGGTGGAGGTCTACTATTGACGTAAGAATCTATAAGCTCTGAGCTATGTAGTTTTAGGAAAGTTTTCTTATTTTTTAAACTAAAACAAGACTGCACGTTCAATAAACACGTATGCCCCCGGTGGCATCCTTTACAATATATTCTGAATATTTTCTAAGTCCAAATTAGGTCAAGGTCAAACTGAGCTTGGGTGATATGGGTCAATTGGAAATGGTCAACGGCAATAACTATATAAGTATTGAAGCATTCTAATAGTAAGTAGTAATGATGCTAGACGAAATGGTAAAATCTTATAATATTTTAAATTGGATAATAAGTCCAAATAAGGTCAAGGTCAGAGTCAAATTAAGGTTGGGTAATATGGGTGGATTGTTAGTGAGCCAATTTAACACCTGTATCAGTATCAAAGCAGTGTTTTCAGTAGTGTTGATGATTTGACAAAACCGTAAAATCTAGTTAACCAAGAAATAGCCCATTCAGAATAAACTAAGTCCAAATAAGGTCAGGATCACGGTCAAAATCAAGGTTGGGTGATATTGGTGGATAAGAAATGGTCCAAGGCAACAACTGTATAAGTATCCAAGCATTCTAGTAAGCGCTGTTAATGCTAGACAAAACAGTAAAATCTTGTTAACCAAGAAATAGCCTATTTAAAATATCCTAAGTCCAAATTAGGTCAAAGTCAAAATCAAGATTGGGTAAAATGGGTGGATAGGTAGTGATCCAAGGTAACACCTGTATAAGTATCAAAGCATTGTAGTCAGTTATGATGATGCTAGATGAAACGGTAAAATCTAGTTAACCAAGAAATAGCCCATTCAAAATATTCTAAGTCCAAATAAGGACATGGTCAATGTCAAAATCAAGGTTGGCTGATATTGGTGGATAGGGAATGGTCCAAAGCAACAAATGATTAAGTATCCAAGCATTAGAGTAAGCTGTGTTGATGATAGATGAAACGGTAAATCTACTTAACCTTGTTACGGACGCACGGACAGGACGATCACTACAGGCCTCCGCATCTACAGATGTCGGGGGGACATAAAAACAGTTTGGTTACCATGGAAACCAGAATTCTGGATGTTTCTATTTAATTTGATCAACTTTCATAGAAGGGCAGCTTTTTATTCATGAACTTCTACCACTGGCTACAGAGGTGTTGCTTAGAAGAAATTTGAAGAGACAACAGACTGGCAAACAGATAGCCTAACGAGAAGGGGCCAGTGATGAGTTCAGTAAAGAAATCGATAACCGTTGATTGCGAGTTGGCTACCGGTCTGAAATGCAGTGGAGGAAAGGTAATTATTTCATTCAAACGCCAACGCATTGCAATGAAATAAACAAAAAGATAACCTTTTGACAATTCCAACTACCAGTTTTAATCTGAGTGGCAAACAGTTTGGAGCCTGATCAGATGCCTGGTTACTGTTTGCAATGAAAATAATAGTTTAAGCACAGAATTATACACTGTTTTTGTATAATTCCGTGGTTTAAGAGTAACCGGGATTATTTGGAAAGAAAATGTTTTCTTTACTGTACTCTGCATGCTGCACATGGGGCACACACTGCTAACCTAAACAGCAAACAATGGTAACTGAACACCTACTGCTGTCACATCAGCTGACATTGAGCACTTTACACTTTAAATCAGGCGCATTCTGCTTTACTTTCAACTTGTTTTAAGCAGTTATGTGTCTTCAAAACAAGAAACAGCCTATGGGGTAAAGGTACGATTAGTAAAATTGCCTCTTAAAAATTGAAAATTTGAAATCTTAGGATTTTTATGATCAACTTATGGCAGCCCTGTATTCATGCTTCTACCAAGCCCTTTAACTTTTTACATGATGAGTAATTATTTTGCCTGCAACAATTGTCTACTGTTAAAATTAGATTTATCAACATTTCTTTTTAAAACAGGGTCAGAGTGTCAAACAATTTGAATCCTGATCAGATGCCGTGTTAGGTGGTCCCTTATCAGGATCGAAACTGTTTGTAAATAACTATAGTACAGTAAACCTCTCTATTATGTCCACTTAATCCAAGACTAATTGATTGTATAAAAGACAAGTGAAAACTTAAAGCAAGGTGACAGTTAAACAGAAAGCTCCTTAAGGAGTATTTACTCCATCATGTAGCACTAAAACCTATGGTATTAATACTCATTAGAATTGTCTCAAAGAGACAATTCTAATGAGTATTGACACCATAGGGTTGAATGTAGAAATAAAGATTTTAGTTTCTGAAATACTCTCCTTCTCTGGAGCCCTAGGTTAATCCCTACTGTGCCCGAAACCAATAAATGTAAAACTATTAAGACCCGGGTCTGAGGGCCCCTGAACGCTAGTTGAGTTTTTATGGTCCCAATTAATTTGCATCAGCAATTCATCACTAGAGACTGAACAATATACAGAAATTAGCCCCCTTTCTGAAACTTGAAATTAACCCATTTGTGCCCAGTGGATTCTTCCATGTTTATAATTATATTGGATTAGTCCATTTTATATCAAAGGGATGCCTGGTCAAAATTTTCATTTTCATTTTGTTTTATATTGAAATTCCTAACAGTAAACCGTGTAGACTCTGATCAGACGCCGCATAATGCGGCGTCTGATCAGAGTCTACACTGTTTGCCTATGTCCCATATATGGGATAGTTGACACAAATGGGTTAAAATTAAGTACTTTCTCTTTAGTCCCTCACTAACCCTAACAGTTCTGTATTTTGAAATGGACTCTTCCACTGTCTGTAAAATTGACCGGTCATACTGATACTCTGGGGTTTGTCACAAAAATATTCTAAAGTACGGCATACAGTGCTGACCCTGATCAGAGGGCTCCATAGGATGTATATAGTCAGACCAATCACTGTAAGGGTGTCTACACTGTGAGTGTCTATCAACCATTGTAACAATATTTAACATTGACCCCCCAACTATTGTAACAATATTTAACATTGTCCAACCCCCCCCCCCCCCCCAACTATTGTTACAATATTTAACATTGTCCACCCAACTATTGTTACAATATTTAACATTGTCCACCCAACTATTGTTACAATATTTAACATTGTCCACCAGACTGTTGTAACAATCTTTAACATTGACCACCCCATTAATGTTTCAACATTGTCTTGCAACTATTATTAAAATATTTAACATTGTCTTTCAAGTATTGTTACAATATTTAACATATTCTATCAGCCATTGTTACAATATTCAACATTGTCCACCCAACTATTGTAACAATATTTAACATTGACCGCCCCACTATTGTTTAAACATTTAACATTGTCTTTCAACTATTATTACAATATTGAACATTGTTTATCAAGTAGTGTTACAATATTTAACATTGTCCACCCAACTATTGTAACAATATTTGACACTAGAATTTTCAAAATTTCTTTTCAAAACAGGGTCAGCGTGTCAAACAATTTCGATCCAGATGAGATGCTGTGTTACTGTTACACAGCGTCTCATCTGGATCCAAATTGTTTGCATAGATAATCATGATTCCGACGTTAGCATGCAAAGAGTTCTGTAAAAGAAATAATAATAAAAAGATGTTTTAATGATGTGAGATGTGATAATATGCTAACAACAATGAAATATACACAAAAAGAAAAATACAGCTGTCACCTTTTAACCCTTTCCCCAATAGAAGTGCCTTTAAGTGCATTGAGTTTACATTGTATTTGTCAGCTGAAGAAAATAGTTCCAATTTATACAGTCATGAACATCTATCATACAGACTGTTTTCTTTATGTTAGCAGGTTGTACCTTAAAGCAGGCTGAAAGTAAAGTAGAATGCACCTTAAGGCGCATTCTGCTTTACTTTCAACCTGCTTTAAGTAGTCATCTATTTTCAAAACTACAAACAGTCTATGGGGTAATGGGTTAAAATGCTCAAATATAAATTAAAAACAAGACTGCATTCTTTAAATATATATGCACCCAGTAGCATCCCTGACAATATATTCTGAATCTTTTTAAGTCCAATTGAAATCAATGTCAAGGTCAAATTGAGATTGGGTAGTATGAGTAAATTGGTAATTGTCCAAGGCAAGAACTGTTTAAGTATCCAAGCATTGTAGTCAGTAGTGTTGATGCTAGATAAAATGGTAAAATCTAGTTAACAAAGAAATAGCCCATTTAGAATTATTCTTAGTCCAAATTAGGTCATGGTCAAATGCGATTGGGCGATATTGCTGGATTTAAAATGGGCCAAGGCAACAGCTGTATAAGTATCCAAGTATTTGAGAAAGCCGTGTCGATGCTATATCTAGTTAACCATGTTACCATCGCACGGACAGAAGTACGCACAGAAGGACAGGACAACAAGTATATACCTCTGTATCTATAGATGCCAGGGGGGCATAAAAAAGATACAATCATTAACCTTAAAGCAGAGTGATATAATAACAAAGCATTGAGCATGTGATGAAAAGTTAAGTTACAAGTAGTATGGTAGGGTAATAAAGCTTCAAGCAGCATAAATGACAAGCAGAAAGCTTCCTACTTAATTTTCACCAGGGGCAAAGTTTGGATCCTGATGAGATGCCAAGTAACTCAGTATCTCATCTGGATCCAAACTGTTTGAAAAATGCATCCATAAAAATATTAACCCTTTGAGCCCTAGTCCCGCATATAGGCGTCCTCTTCAAACAGTGTACATGTGCATAGTACACTTGTCCTGTGCAAACAGTGAATACCCAGATCAGAGGGCTCCAAAAGGAGCCCTCTGATCAGGGTCTTCACTGTTTGTCATAATGCCAAACATTGACAAAAACAACCCCTAAAAGTCAGAAATGGACTAGACTAAAATAGAAACTGGAATTGTCCATTTAAAGTTTCAGGGAGGAAAGAGTTAAGCAAAACAAGGGTTAACTCATTCACCCCTGAAACCTTTAATGGAAAATTCCAATTTCAAAATAAGTCTAGTCCATTTTTTGACTATTTAGGGTTGATTTTAACAATATATTTCAAAATGACAAACAGTGTAGACCCTGATCAGAGGGCTCCTGAAGGAGCCCTCTGATCAGGGGCTATGCTGTTTGCATAGGACAAGTGTAATCCCTACAGGTACACTGTTTGTAAATGACGAGTATACTCGTTGCTAGGGTTGAATGTGTTTACATCAAATTCAAATCTTACTTGGTGGTGAGGCATGAAAATTCAGCATTACAACAATTAAGTGATTGAAGCCGTGTAAAGTAAAACACCTCTGTTACAACCACTTAATTATTTAAAATAGTTGGGTGTTTAGGGCAGGTGACTTTTTTCCCCATAACCCCATAGTGCTTTTTTTCAATTTGAAGACAGGTGACCACTTAAAACAGGTTGACAGTAAAGTTGAATGCACCTTAAGGCCATTCTGCTTTACTTTCAGCCTAATTTGAGCTACCATCTGCTAGGATATAGAAAATATTTCTTATGGTGCATAATCATGACTGCATTAAATTGAACTTTTATCTTCAGTGGGGAATAAATTCAAGGCGTAAAAAATGCATATTTATAAGGTAGTGGGTTAAAGCAAGATGGAAATAAAACAAGAAGCTCCTGCCAGAGCTTTTTGTTTTATTTTCATCTTGCTTTAAGCTGCCAAGTGATCTAAATAGAGGGGTTTTACTGTATATGCCAGAGCTACAGATAAGAGAAGTTTTTCAAAAACTAAAATCTTTATTTCTGAATTCAGCCCTATAGTGTCACTACTTATTAGAATTGTCTCTTCGAGACGATTCTAATAAGTAGTAACACCATAGGATTTGGTGCTAAAATGAGAGATAAAGTGTTGGATTTGTGCAGTTTAATTCCTCTTATCTGGAGCCCTGTATGTATCTTACTTACCAAGCTGTAAACATGCAGTTATATTCAATGATGGACAACATTCTCTTTTCTCCTAACCCTTCTCCCCCTCGATACTCCCATAAAAGAGTTCAACATTGGCTATTAAAACAAGGAAGTAGTTTCCCAGGAAAAGCGCAGTCTGTCGTCAGACAGATCCTATTTGGAATCTGTGCAGGGGCCCGTTTCATAAAACTTTGTATATCAAAACTTTACATTTAAATTCTGATTTCTCTATCTAATCCTGTCTAGTGACATCTCTTTGGAATCGTCTTTTTTAAGACGATTCGAAACATATGTCACAAAACAGGATAAGATGGAGAAATAAATAATACCGTAATTGAGACCTTTATAATCTTATTTACGACAACATTTGTCCCCATATCCTGACCTGAGACTGCTTGTCGTTGTCTGATCTGGGTCTTCACTATTTTTAACCAGCATCAATATAGGCTAATAGCAGAAGAAGAGTTAAAATAAAAGTATATACAAACACAAGATTACAGTAACACAACAAAAATGTAGAAAATAACAGTTTTTAGGTTGGGGTTTTCTCACATAACTACCCCTGTTTTCTATAGCGAACAACAATGACGAATATCCCAATCTCCAACATGTGTAAGATCACTTTGATGACGTCATTATAACGTCAATATTTATAACGGCGTTTTGACGTCACCGGGGTTCCAAAAATTGCATATTGCTTTAAAAATAGCTTAAATCGTTGGTAACGTGTGAAAAAGAATCTGTCACTCGTCGATTTTTAAGACAAGTTGATCTCAAAGGCTCACTTAATAACATTTCAATTCTAGACTCGTTTGAGATCAGCTTGTCTTAAACATCGACTCATGACAGATCCTATATTTCTTTAATGATGATGTGAAACATTGATGAGTCTAATCAAAATGCAAAGTTATTTGGCATCTGATTTAGCTCAAACAAGTTTTCAATAAACTTACTTTTTTCTCAACTTTTTTTGTGCGTTAGAATAGCATCTAACCCTATACACACCATTTTCTAATGTTCTAAATACTCTGTTGCTCCATAGCTGTCCATGTTTTCACTGCTTCATCAAGGGAGGTAACTACACTGTTCCGGTTGATTTAGAAACTTTCAGCCTTTAAGATGATACCATTTTTAATGCACACTTTCTGCTGCTGAGCAAAAGAAACAAGCAGGACCGGATCAAAAGCATTTGAGTTGAGTCTGAGATCATTCTCAAGCATTTGATTGGTCAGATTTGAGCCTAGGCTCAAATCTGACCAATCAAATGTTTGAGAACGAGTTTAGACTCAAAGCAAACACTTTTTAATCTTGAACCCAGGGTCCAAGGTTATAGAGCATTTGAGTTGAGTCTTGAGATCATTTTCAAGCATTTGATTGGTTAGACTTGAGTAAAAGCTCAAATCTGACCAATCATATGCTTGAGAATGATCAATCTCAAATTGGACAAATCATATGCTTGAGAATGATCTCAGACTCAACTCAAACGCTTTATAATATTGGAGCCAGTTTCTTATGCTCAACAATAGAAACTGTTACATTTTTTGCCAAAAAGCCGTATTATCAATACAGCTTAATAATGCTTCATACTTAAATAAATTTGCGTCTATTTTGATGGTTTGATTTAAAATAATTTCACACTTGTAAAAAAATTCCATGTTGATTTTAAGACAAGCAGTTTACCGCTAAATGTCAATTTATAATTCTATCAAAAGAAGACTGAAAACATATTATGTCAAAACTTATTTCTGTCCATTTCTTAAAAAAAAAAATTTAAAAATTAAAAATTCTGGCGGAAGCATTAAAATTTATAAATTTATCTGGTATCACCATTTTTTTTATTTGTTTTGGCTGTTTATTTATATTTATGTTTTTTATTTTTATTATTTTTACACGAAGCCTGATGTGTCATGTACGTTGCTGTATCTGTCACATCAGACTCCCCAGAACAGCGCAGACAGTGAGGCCCTCGGTTATATACGTTCCCAACATACCACAGAAAATGAGGTTCTTTAACCCACTACTCCCATAGAAGCACCTTTTAACGCATTTAGTTTATTCCTCAACCAAAGAAAATAGCTCAAATTTATACATTCATGAATATGTAGTATAACAAATATTATTTTTATATTCTAGCACATGGAAGCTTAAAGCAGGTTGTAGGTAAAGCAGAATGCACCTTAAGGCGCATTCTGCTTTACCTTCAACCTACTTCAAGTGGTGACCTATCTTCAATACTATAAACAGACTATTGGGTAATGGGTTAAACCTTTACCCTATATCACGCTTTAGTTTTGAAGACAAGTGACCTATTAAAAGCAGAATGCCCCTTAACTCTTTGAACCCTAGTCCCGCATATAGGCGTGCTTTTCAAACAGTGTACATGTGAATAGTACACATGTCCTATGCAAACAGTGAAGACCCAGATCAGAGGGCTCCTTTCGGAGCCCTCTGATCAGGGTCTTCACTGTTTGTCACAATGCCAAACATTGACCAAAAAGACCCTTAAAAGTCAGAAATGGACTTGTCTAAAATGGAAACTGGAATTGTCCATTTAAAGTTTCAGGGAGGAAAGAGTTAAGGCGTGTTCTGCTTTCCTTTAAGCCTGTTTTTAGCTAAAATTTGCTTGAACTTTAAAATATTTTTTTATGATAAATATTCATTGCAGTATAAATTGAAACTATTTTCTTCAGCAGATAAAAAAATTAAAGGTGTAAAAAGGCATATATATGGAGTAATGGGTTAAGAATCCCTGACACCTTTCTCTCCCTGCAAAAAGCTTCTTAGTCACTGAGCTTGTAGTTGAAAAGTTAAAAGTTAACAAATTGTTTTTGAATCATATACTACAGAACAGGTCACATAAATTGCTTATTTACTTATGCATGCCACTTTTCTTTTATATCCAATTTTAGAGAGATTTAATTAGATATTTGTAAAACATTTGTTCTATTTCTATACTTAAAAATAGTTGCACAAACTTATGCATAACACTTTTTTTTCTTTCATCTCTGTTCTATGACAGACTTACACAGACTTATGAGAAATGGTGAATAATATTCAGTATTACAATGTTGTTGCAAGTCCTTTGAAAAATGTTATATGATGACTTAAAAACATGCAAAACTATATCACAAACAAAGGTATTTCATGGCTGGCATTGTAAACAAATTTGGTTATAATATCATAAGGCAAACGGACAGGACAATCACTATATGCCTCAAAACCTGTCGATGCCGGAGCATAAAAATATTTCATGCCATGCCAAAGCAGCCCCTAAGAAATATCCAAATGTCATGCATAAATTTGGGTTAACTTTTTTCTCCTGGAAACTTTAAATGGACAATTCCAGTTTCCATTGTAGTCTAGTCCTATTCTGACTTTTAAGGGTTGTTTTTGTCAAATGTTGGCATTATGACAAACAGTGAATACCCAGATCAGAGGGCTCCTTTCGGAGCCCTCTGACCTGGGTCTTCACTGTTTGCACAGGACTAGTGTACTATTCACATGTACACTGTTTTAAAAGGATGCTTATATGTGGGACTAGGGTTCAAAGGATTAATGCGGCAAAATTATAAAACAGAAAGCTCCTTAACAAGTTGTAGGCATTATGTTTGCCCAGAAGTAATTGAACACCTTCCTTAAACCCTTTACTCCATAGATATGCATATTTACTCATTTCAATTATTCATAACCTGAAGAAAATAGTTCCAATTTATTCAGTCATAAATATGCATAGCAAGAAATATTTTCTATATTCGAGCAGATGGTAGCTTAAAGCAGACTGAAAGTAAAGCACAATACGCCTTAAGGCGCATTCTGCTTTACTTTCAACCTGCTTTAAGTGGTCATCTATCTTCAATACTAGTAACATGCTATGGAGTAAAGGGTTAAAGAGCTCAATACTTATACATAGATTGGTAGTCAAATACATATTACATTCAGCCTCTATAATACAAGCTCATGACAAAGCAGCCAGGGTTTAACTATAAGCTACAATAGCTAAAATAAACAACACAGCTACAGATAAGGCGAGTTTTTCCAATTCTTACCATTTCATATATGCACCAAACCCTATGATGTGACCACTCAATAGAATTGTCTCTTCGAAAATAGGGTTTGGTGCAGACATAAAGGCTTGACAATGTTTGTTATCCTCACTCTTATCCGGAGCCCTGAAGCAAGCAGGAATAATAGTGTAAACCACCATAACCGAGGGCCATGTCAGAATATAAAGAAAGTTTTATGTATTATGTTTTCACAATATCTTTTTTTAAACATAAGCTTCATCCCCTTTAAGGTTTTTCATCTCTTCCTGGTTGACATTTTCATTACTGTTGCCATGGAAACCCATGTTTTCTGCATCCTCAATGGTGTCAGGAAGTTTGCGCCCTAGGGTCTCTGGCAGCAGGAATGTGAGGCAGCCCCCAATTAAGGTGACAACGCCAAACAGGATCAGGGGCACTGCCTTGTTTCCATCATGATCCTAGAGAAACAATAAAATAATCATTGAGATACTTTCATTTGTAAACTCTTTACCCTTTACTCCATAGATACACATTTTTACTCCAGTAATTCATTACTCTTTTGAAGAAAATAGTTCCAATTTATACAGTCATGAACATGTACCAAAAGAAATAGTGTCTACATCCTAGCAACTGGCAGCTTAAAGTAGACTGAAGGTAAAGAAGAATGCACCTTTGCGCATTTGCTTTACTTTCATCCTGCTTTAAGTAGTCACCTGTTTTCAAAACTATTCACTGGCTATGGAGTAATGGATTAATTACTAAATTTTTTGGATGCATATACAACTCTCTTCTTAACTCAATCAGTCCTGAAACCTCAAAAGCAAATATTCTCATACATTTTCAACTATTTAAGTTGGGTTTTTTTATAATTTATTGCAAAAGGACAAACAATATAGACCCTAATCAAAGGGGAGCCTTTAGAAGTCCTTTTGTTCTACAGCAGCTTTCTGCTTTCTTTTGTCCTGCTGAGTAGGCAATCATTCATGATGCAGGGCCTGATTCTTGTTGGTATATAAAAAGACCAAACCAATTTCAGAATTCAGGCAAACAATATTTTACTAGACAAGTTACTTAAAGTAAAAGTTTAACCAAATACATGTACTTCATAGATACACCTTTCCACACCATTTAATTGATTCCACTGTGGAATAAAATAGTTCCACTTTATACAGCCATGAATATGCTTCATAAGAAAGATTTCACATATCCCAGCAGAAGGTAGCTTTACGCAGCCTGTTTTACTTTCAACATGCTTTAAGTGTTCAGCTGTCTTCAAAGCTAAACACTGGCTATGGGGTAAAAGATTAACCCTTTCCCCCATAGAAGCGACTTTTAGCGTATTTAATTTATTCCTCCGCTGAAGAAAATAGTTCCAATTTAATCAGTCATGATTATATAGTATAGGGAAAATTTTCAATATTCTAGCACATGGAAGCTTAAAGCAGGCTGAAAGTAAAGCAGAATGCGCCTTAGGGCGCATTCTGCTTTACTTTCAACCTGCTTTAAGTAGTCACCTATTTTCAATACTAGAAATAGGCTATCAGGTGACGGGTTAAGTGGTCACCTGTTTCCAATACTAGAAACAGGCTAGAGGGTCAAAGGTTCAACTTAGTATCTTACCAGAAAGAGGAGCTGTGGTGCCAACACTCCTCCAACTCTGGTCCAGAAGGTACAGCTTCCCATACCAATGTTCCTGTAAAGAAAATACAGCGAAATTAAATAGGTCAAACCTTCTTGATCAAACTTACCCATACTCAACAGATTTTGGCATATCATATGGTGTATATTGTCAATTCTTTATCGCATGGATTCTGACATTCAACAAAAAGAATATCGTTGGAAACAATGGAAGCTGCCAAAAAAGATATACCCAAAGCTATAGCATGTACAGTAGGTGAACACGGTATCAAGTATGATGTAACATTCTGGAAACATGCTTCAGAAAAAAACTGATTTTTTTTATGAGAAAAAGGGAGATAATTCACTATTGGGAGATGACAGAGATATGATTCTAGTGTACTGCACTTACTCTTGTCATCCTCTATAACTATCAAGTTTCATCAATTTACAATGTTAAGTTCAGGAGATATGCTCCGGACAAAGTTTGAATTCTCTTTATGAGAAAAAGGTAGACAATTCAATATTGGGAGATGACATAGTCATAGTTCTTGTGTACTGTACTTCCTTATTGTTATCCTCTGTCACTGTATCAAGTTTCATCAAACTACAGTGTAGCATTCAGGAGATACACCCCAGGGAAAAAAATTAACAGACAGACATAGTGAGCAGAGACTATATGCTCCCCTCCCCCCTCTCTGATGGGGAGCATAAAAATTTACATCCTTGGTTTAGAAGGGGGGAGGGGGAACTATACAATCCTTACATACCTTATAATGGTGGGGTAGAGCTCTGACGAGTACAGGAATATCACACTGAAGATCCCACCCATGGCAAACTTCCCTGCGATGGCGAGACCACTGGACAAGTAGACAATGTTGACATTGGTAGCCAG
Source organism: Gari tellinella (assembly GCA_922989275.2). Lineage (NCBI taxonomy): Eukaryota > Metazoa > Mollusca > Bivalvia > Cardiida > Psammobiidae > Gari > Gari tellinella. Next base: position 18,892,991 of record OV277868.1, read on the forward strand.
CACCACTCCGGCACTGATCATAAAGGTCGAGGCCATCAGGAAGTAGATAAGTAGAGGGCGCTTACGACCAAACCTAGAAACACATTAGTTACACCTTTAACCCTTTCCCCCATAGAAGCAACTTTTAGCATATTTAATTTATTCCTCCGCTGAAGAAAATAGTTCCAGTTTATAGCCTCATGAACAATAACCATTACAAATATTTTATATATCCTAGCAGATTTTAGCTTAGAGCAGGCTGAAAGTTATAGCCTCATGAACAATAACCATTACAAATATTTTATATATCCTAGCAGATTTTAGCTTAGAGCAGGCTGAAAGTAAAGCAGAATGTGCCTTAAGGCACGTACATGCTGCTTTACTTTCAACCTGTTTTAAGTGGTCACCTATCTTCAAAACTAGAAACAGGCTATGGAGTAAAAGGTTAACCTATTACTCCATCTATACATCTTGATAAATACTGCACCCCTTTTAACACAAATTATTTCTGCATTAACCAATTACCCCATAGCCTGTTTCTAGTTTTGAAGATATGTGACCATTTAAAGCAGGTTGAAAGTAAAACAAAATGCGCCTTAAGGCGCATTCTGCTTTACTTTCAGCCTGCTTTAAGCTAATATCTGCTGGAATATAGAAATATTTCTTTTGATTTTTATTTGTGACAGTATAAATTGGAATTATTTTCTTCAGTAGAGGAATTTATATATAATTAAAGGCATAAAAAGGCGTATTTATAGGGAATGGGTTAACCTATTACTCCATAATTATATGCACATTAACTTACTTTACATCTCAAATTATTTCTATATTGTAGCAAGTAGCTACCATCTGTAAGTTCTGAACATAAAACACAGAAGACATTTCTAATATCTTTTGAGATGATAGAATAAAACAGATTGAAAGTAATGAAATGAACAACGCATTTCCTTCATTAAAGTCAACCTTTTGAAATATAAAATGGCTATAACCAAGGAAACCTCTTGGGTATATTGATCAAATCTAAACAAACCTCTTTGTGAGTCAGATTTAAACTAATCAAACCTCTTTATTATTCAGATTTAAACTAAACAAACCTCTTTATGACTTATATTAAAACTTAACAAGCCTTTTTGTGATTCTCAATAAAATCTCAACACACTTCTTTGTAAGTAAGATTAAGACTCGACAAAATCAAATAAACCTCTTTGTGATATTAAAACTGAACAAATTATTTAAAGATTATGATTAAAACTAAACAACCCATTTATGACCAAGATTAAAACCAAACAAACCTCTTTGTGATATAGATCACAAGGGTGTAGGCCACAAACTCCACTGCTCCAGAGATGAAGAAGTTCAGGTACTTGTTGCCAGGCAACGCTGTCATCAGCCAGGTCAGTCCATAGTAACCAATGGAGGTGGCAAACCTACGATAAAAGGATTCATTATTACTACTTTCAGCATTAACTGCCATCTGTTGAAATTGTTGTCAGCTAAATTCCCCCAATTACTCTTCTTATACAGTGTTCCCTCCACACAATGACCCTCTGAACAGCAATTCCTTCCTTACAACAATGCTTGCTTCTGTTCCCCAAACACGACCATTATGTCTAAAGCTTTCACTGCTGCAATATTGTCTGCTTAAAGCATCTTGAACGCAAAGCAGGATGTGCCTTAAGGCAGATTCTGCTTTACTTTCAGCCTGTTTTAAGCTACCATCTGCTATGATTTTCAAAATATTTCTTATGGCACATGTTCATGACTGTATAAACTGGAACTATTTACTTAAGTGAAGAAACGAATTAAAAGCGCTAAAAGATGCTTTACTGATATAACTTACCAAATGTAGAACAGAACAAAGCTTCTCAGTCTCAGTTTAGGGGTCTTCAAAAGGTCCACAAAGGAGTAGAGGTGCACATCCTTTTCCTCCAGCCCCTGCTGTTGTTTCACGCTCTGCCAAGCTTCCTGGGGGAACGGCAACTTGTTCCAGGCGGCCATCTTACTGACAACTACCTCTGATTGGTCAATTTTCATCTTCATGATCATCCAGCGTACAGACTCTGGGATCACACTGTAATGAAAAGAAGGTTCAACCCTGATAACTTAAAACTTGATAAAGTTAATCATTACCTTGTTACAAAAGTTTTAAAACTAAGCATACTCTTTTAGAAATTTCAAAATGGTGTTTATTTCTGTTTTATCTCATACTGCTTTTAGCTGCCACCATTCTTTAACCCGTTACTTCATAGTCTGTTTCTACTTTTGAAGATAGTTGAACATTTAAGCAGGTTGAAAGTAAAGCAGAATGTGCCTTAACTCTTTCCTCCCTAAAACTTTAAATGGACAATTCCAGTTTCCATTTTAGTCTAGTCCATTTCTGACTTTTAAGGGTTGTTTTTGTCAATGTTTGGCATTATGACAAAAAGTGAAGACCCTGATCAGAGGGCTCCTTTTGGAGCCCTCTGATCTGGGTCTTCACTGTTTGCATAGGACAAGTGTACTATTCACATGAACACTGTTTGAAAAGGACGCTTATATGCGGGACTAGGGTTCAAAGGGTTAAGGCACATTCTGATTTACTTTCAGTCTGCTTTAAGCAACCATATGCTAGAAAATAGAATATATTTCATATGGCCCAGTGTATATTCATTACTGTATCAAGTGGAACTATTTCTTTCAATGGAAGAATAAATCAGAGGTGCAAAAAGGCACATAAAGCAAATTTCTCCTTTAGATTGTAAATAAGACTTCAACTTGATATTCATAGTTTTACTTTACCTATATACTCCGATGTGGGAAATAGAGGAATAGATCTGTCACACTTACCATATATAGAAGAGCATCAGCACACTGGGAAGGGAGATAATCAACACTAGGTGGCGCCAGTTGGGAATCAGGTAGGCAAGGAGGGGAATCAGCATGACTCCTAGACCCCAGAAGCACTCCAGGATGGCACCAGCGTAGCTACGGTACTTGGGCAGGAATAGCTCCATGGCTAGTACGTATGTAGAGGTCTGCAGACCCTAGAGAACAAGAACACCACAGCATGGTCAATTATTGGGCAAGTCAGAACATAACATGTAATTTAAATTAAAATGATCTGGATATACACAGTATTGACATTGCAAGTAAGAAAGATAACTCTTGCTTAGCATTCTGATCCGATCATTTTACTGTTGCCTCCCCTGAAACTTAAACTAGAACGGCTATCACTAAAGGTGATAAATACCCCCACTATGCAGCACTCTGTCACACTCTGCAGACGTTTTCAATGAGGTTTGACAATGGCAGGGTGCTGCCACCATCATAAAAACTTGGGAAATTTATGGCAAGTATCAAGTAAATCAGGTTGAAAGTGAAGGAGTTCGCCGTACAAGATTTTGCCTGCCAATTTCAAGACCAATTTCAAGGCCAAAGGTCAAGGTCACAGAGATTTGAAATGTGTGTCTTGCACATCTACTACTCCTGAGTAACATTTATGCAAAGTATCAAGTGAATCAGGTTGAAAGTGAAGGAGCAGTTGAAAGTACAAGATTTTGCCTGCCAATTTCAAGACCAATTTAAATGACAAAGGTCAAGGTCACAGAGACCTGAAATTTGTGTCTTGCACATCTACTACTCCTGAGTAACATCTATGTCAAGTATCAAATGAATCGGGTTGAAACTGAAGGAGGAGTTGAAAGTACAAGATTTTGCCTGCCAATTTCAATACCAAATTTCAAGGCCAAAGGTCAAGGTCACAGAGACCTGAAATTTGTGTCTTGCACATCTAGTACACCTGAGTAACATTTATGCCAAGTATCAAATGAATCGGGTTGAAACTGAAAGAGGAGTTGAAAGTACAAGATTTTGCCTACCAATTTCAATACCAATTTCAAGGCCAAAGGTCAAGGTCACAGATACCTGAAAATTGTGTCTTGCACATCTACTACACCTGAGTAACATCAATGCAAAGTATCAAATGAATCGGGTTGAAACTGAAGGAGGAGTTGAAAGTACAAGATTTTGCCTGCCAATTTCAAGACCAAATTTAAGGCCAAAGGTCAAGGTCACAGAAACCTGAAATTCGTGTCTTGCACATCTAGTACACCTAAGTAACATTTATGCCAAGTATCAAATGAATCGGGTTGAAACTGAAAGAGGAGTTGAAAGTACAAGATTTTGCCTACCAATTTCAAGACCAATTTCAAGGCCAAAGGTCAAGGTCACAGAGACCTGAAATTTGTGTCTTGCACATCTACTACACCTGAGTAACATCTATGGCAAGTATCAAATGAATTGGGTTGAAACTGAAGGAGGAGTTGAAAGTACAAGATTTTGCCTACCAATTTCAATACTAATTTCAAGGCCAAAGGTCAAGGTCAAGGTCACAGAGACCTGAAATTTGTGTCTTGCACATCTACTACACCTGAGTAACATTTATGCCAAATATCAAATTAATCGGGTTGAAACTGAAGCAGGAGTTGAAAGTACAAGATTTTGCAGACAGACCGACGACCGCCGACCGCCGGACCGACCGACCGACGGCCAACCAACCAACCGACGGCCAACCAACCGACCAACCGACCGACAGGCTGATACCAGTATACAAGTGTACATGTGAAAAGTACACTTGTCCTATGCAAACAGTGAAGACCCAGATCAGAGGGCTCCGAAAGGAGCCCTCTGATCAGGGTATTCACTGTTGTCATAATACCAAACATTGACAAAAAGAACCCTTTAAAGTCAGAAATGGACCAGACTTAAATGAAAACTGGAATTGTCCATTTAAAGTTTTAGGGAGGAAAGAGTTAAGGAACCGCAACACATGCAGTACAGAGACTTGTACATGCTGTCCCGCAGGAATTGATTGTTTTAGTAAATTGTCCAGAATATTTGATCAATCAAGTTCCATTTACTATGATTCTATTGATTCTAATAGATATAAATGAATAGAGGTAAAGTAGAACAATCTTAACATTGTTTAGAAAAAGCCTTGAATGCACTTTATGTTTTTACATTGAAATCTTTGTTTAGCGACCAGCCCTTGTTACAGGGCTCTAGATATGAGGGGACAAACTGGACAAATCCAACATTTTTCACCCATTTCAGCACCAAATCCTATGTTGTTACTACTCATAAGAATCGTCCTAAGAGGCTATTTTAATGAGTTGTGACGCCATAGGGTTTAATACTGAATTAAAGATTTTAGTTTTTTAAATAGTCACCTTATCTAGGGCCCTGATTGTTAATATATTTTGAATCTTAAGCTTTTCTTTCAACCTGCTTTAAGTGGTCACCTATATTCAAAACTAGAAATGGGCTATGGTGTGATGGGTTAAAGCAGGCTGAAGAAAGCAGAATGCATCTTCAGGCACATTCTGCTTTACTTTCAACCTGCTTTAAGTGGTAAGTAACCTCTTTTCAAAAATTGAAATAGTATTCTTGGTAAAGGTTAAAGGCGTTAACAGTTTCAAGCAAAACTAATCCATACCTGAATGAGAATACCCTGGATGAATCTGAGGATCACAAACATTGTGTAAGAGGTTGCAAACGATGTGGCTACACCAATAAGAATTGGGGCGTACAGGCATGTCAGCATAATAGGCTTGCGTCCGATCTTGTCAGCCAGGTGACCAAACACTAAACCACCAACCATTACACCACAGAAGTAAATTGTTGTTGCCAAACCTGACAGGTACTTCTGACTGCATACCAAGTCCCACTGAAAGGAAAATCAGAAATAAAATGATCAGTGTCATGAGAAAACCTTACTTATTGCATTGCAAACAGTGAAGATCAAGGGTGGTCGTCGCGTCAAAGACTACTCCATTTAACACCCACATGCATCTATTTAACCCTTTACCTGATAGCCTATTTCTATTACTTAAGATAGGTGACTACTTAAAGCAGGTTGAAAGTAAAGCAGAATGCGCCTTAGGGCGCATTCTGCTTTACTTTATGCCTGCTTTAAGCTATCATGTGCTAAAATATAGAAAATATTCCCTATAATACATATTCATTACTGATTCAATTGGAAATATTTTCTTCATCTGATGAATAAATCATATCCGCTAAAAGGTGCTTCTATTGGGGAAAGGGTTAAAGTATCGTATTCAAAACTATGAATGAATATTATTTTTTATATGTTTGTGTAGGGTAGGTAGAGCCATCCTATGAAACTATTGAGAATAAGTGTGTGTTTAACCCTTTCCCCCATAGATGCGCCTTTTAGCGAATATGATTTATTCCTCCGCTGAAGAAAACAGTTCCAATATATACAGTCATGAATATGAATGATAAGGAATATTTTCTTTATTCTAACAAGTGGTAGCTTAAAGCAGGTTGAATGTAAAGCAGAATGCGCCTTATAATGCGCATTCTGCTTTACTTTCAATCTGCTTTAAGTTGTTACCTGTCTTCAAAACGAAAAACTGGCTATCGGGTAATGGGTTAATGAAGCCATCTGCATCAACATTTCCCAACACTAAGTAACTCTTGTGGGTTATTAATTTCCATTGTGAATCGTTTTAGTTACAAAACATTAACCAGTAACTTGAAATTCTGGATAGCTTAAAAGTACAGCTTAATAAAGGAGCCCTCTAATCTTGGTCTATACTGTTTGCAAATGTAATGAGTATACATGAATTTTAAACAGGTCCATTATATAGTGTTGAAAGAGCTAAATGCTCAAACTGGGCATTTTTAGTGTACATCATCTTTGAACTTTGTTGTATAGTTACTGTATAAGTGTTTGTTTTGTGACATATAAAGACCAGGAATTTTCTCACCCAAAACACTCTACATATGTGAACTGTTCCTATCAGAAACAGTGATCTCTCTGTCTGACTATATAAACCCTGCATCCAAAAAACTATAAGAGACCCAGACTGCACCGAGATGACTTATAACATATAACATTAACATTAACCGCTGCACTAGCTGCTTTACCCCAAATACAATAGTTACTTGTAAACAGTTTGGACCCTAATCAGATGTTCCTTAATGCATAATTAGGGTCCGAACCCTTGACACTCATTAAGAAATCAAGTCAATTTACCTAAAATTTAAATTTAAGAAATAATTGCAGACAGACTTCTTTAAATCAGATAATGTCATGGCAGCTACAGGGCTGCCATAAGTTGACATGAAAAATCCTAAGATTTCCAAATTTGCATTTTTCAAGTGCGAATTTACGAATCGTACCTTTACCCCATTGCCTGTTTCTAGTTTTGTTGACACGTGACTACTTAAAGCAGGCTGGAAGTAAAGCAGAATGCGCCTTATGGCGCATTCTGCTTTACTTTCAGCCTGCTTTAAGCTACCATGTTCTTGAAAAAAATCCGAAGATTCCGGAAAAATCCGGAGAAGTGGCAGCCCTGCAGTTAAGGTTTAAATAAAACATCTCTCCAGCAGTATTAAATCATAATTCTTTTTTGAAGACAGGTGTTTGCTTAATGTATTACTTTTGTTCTGCATAAGCAACTGGCTGTTTTAGAGTAAACCATTCTTTCTTACTGGCAAGTCCACTCAAAAGAACAGGCCACCAGATAAGGGGAGTATTTCAAAAACTAAAATCTTTATTTATGCATTAAACCCTATGGTGTCACTACTCATTAGAATCGTCTCGAAGAGACGATTCTAATGAGTAGTAACACCATAGGTTTGATTTTGAAATGCATGAGAAAATGTTGGATTTGTTCAGTTTACTCCCTCTTATCCTGAGCCCTGAAGGGAAGTAGTACAGTATCACATAAATACCAATAATAAATGTCAATGGTGGCAGAAATATGTTCATGGAAAAAAAAATGTTGAAATCCTCTTATCAAACACTGCACTCATTGTTTTAAACCTTTCATTGTCATGGGGACAGGAAAATTCCCTGAAAATAGTGTGGATAATGATCAAATGCCAGGTAACTTGGCATCTGAACAGGATCAAAACAATTTGACATTCATTATCAATATTTCTTGAATTCTTACTTTGAAATGACCATGTAGATAACAGTATTAACCCATTACCCCTTAAACAAGCCTTTTTATGCCTTTAATTTATTCATCCACTGAACAAATTAGTTCCATTTTGTACAGTCAAGAATATGTATCGTAAAAAATATTTTCTATTTTTCAGAAGATGAGAACTTAAAGCAGGCTGAAAGTAAAGCAGAATGTGCCTGAAGGCACATTCTGCATTACTTTCAACCTGCTTTAGGTAGTCACCTGGCTCAAAACTAGAAACAGGCTATATGGGGTACAGTGGTAAATATGCTATTCCTACCCGTGTACGCGTTAATCTATGCGTAAGAAACGCATAGTGAACGGTTAACAAACGGTTAACGCCTAACAATTTTAACGCGTTAATAAACGATTATACCAATTTAGTCTCGGCTAAGGGTCCGTAGGCTAAGTGATGATCCTTTCATCCCGGCTCTTTTAAACACGTAAAGAAATGCGTTAATAAACGGCTAGGAAACGCGTTTAATGAAATGGATAATAAACGCGTAAGAAACGCGTAAAGTGGGTAGGAATAGCGTATTTACCACTGTAATGGGTTAAAGATGAAGATATGGTGGTCAAATGGTTGAAAGGTAAAGTTTGGCAGTGAACGGTTTCTCCAGTCACACTGCCTTAATTCGTTATACGCCTTTTTACGCTTTAACCCTTTCCCCTATAGAAACGAGTTTTAGCATATTTAATTTTTTCCCCCGCTGAAGAAAATAGTTCCAGTTTATACCTTCATGAACAATTACTATTACAAATATTTTATATAACCTAGCAGAATTTAGCTTAAAGCAGGCTGAAAGTAAAGCATAATGTGCCTTAAGGCACATTCTGCTTTACTTTCAACCTGCTTTAAGTGGTAACCTGTCTTCAAAACTAGAAACAGGCTATGGGGTAATGGGTTAAATGTATCCCTCCACTGAAGAAATTAATTTCATTTTAAACAGTCAAAGTTATGTAGGCTAGCATAAGATGTATTTGTTATATCTTAACAGATGGTAGCTTAAAGCAGGCTGAAAATAAGACAGTATAATGCTTTTTGCTGCATGGCCTGTTTCTAGTTTGAAGCAAGGTGACCACTTAAAGCAGGTAGTAAGTAAAGCAGAAAGCAAAACTCTGCCTTACTTTCAACCTGCTTAAAGTAGGCACCTGTCTTCAAAACTAGAAACAGTTCTATGGGGTAAAATGTTTAACCCTTTGCCACTTAGCCTGTTTCTAGTTTTAAAGACCGGTGACCTCTTAAAGTAGATTAAAAGTAAAGCAGAATGCACCTTGAGTTGGATATAGGTTAAATCTGCTGTACTTTCAGTCTGCTTTATAAGCAACAATCTATGATATCAAGCTATGATATAGAAGAAATTTCTTTTGGACTTTTGGTACATATTCATGACTATAAATTGGAGCTATTTCTTCACTGGAAGAATAAATTAAATGCGCTATAAGGCGCTTCAATAGGGGGAAGGGTTAACCCATTACCCCATAGCCAGTTTCTAGTTTTAAAGACATATGACCACTTAAAGCAGGTTGAAAGTAAAGCAGAATGCGCCCTAAGGCACATTCTGCTTTACTTTCAGCCTGCTTTAAGCTACGATCGCTAAGATATAGAAACTATTTCTTATAATACATATTCATGACTGTATAAATTGAAACTATATTCTTCTGTGGAGGAAGGAATTAAAGGGCAAAAAAGGCGTATTTATGGGGGAATGGGTAAATTACCTCTGTGACAATTGTTGATTCTGCATCTGACTTCAGGTAAACAAGAAGACTGCCATTGCTGTCGGGGCAGGTAATGGTGGAGTTTCTTCCTCCATTGAGGAAATAGCTGGACTGACAGCTGCCAAATGGACCTGGCTTACTGGTGTTGTTAGCATACAGTGGCAGCACGTCCTGGAAGTCTGACACACTCCTCACAGCCTCGGTCATATGGGACCTGGAGTGACACTGGTGGCTCGGCTTACCTCCAAGAAACGCCATCATCACATGGTTGAACAGTAAAGGAAAGTAGTTCAGGCAAAGTAGCAGGAATATGAAGACCTGATAACGACCTGGGTTTCCCAGTTGGGAAAGTAGTTCCTCCATCTTTAGTTTAATCATGGCTCTTTTGTTTGATGTAGTTCCCTTCAAGAAAGTTTAAGTTTGCCTGGAAACAGAAAAACAAAATATAGGATATAGCGCACCCTCTCTACAACAGCCCTCCGAACAACGACTCCCTCCTTACAACAACACTTTCCACTGTTCCCAAGACAACAATGTCTAACCCTTTCACTGCTGCAATATTGTCGGCTTAACTCTTTCCTCCCTGAAACTTTGAATGGACAATTCCAGTTTCCATTTAAGTCTAGTCCATTTATGACTTTTAAGGGTTGTTTTTGTCAATGTTTGGCATTATGACAAACAGTGAAGACCCTGATCAGAGGGCTCCTTTCGGAGCCCTCTGATCTGGGTCTTCACTGTTTGCACAGGACAAGTGTACTATTCACATGTACACTGTTTGAAAAGGACGCCTATATGCGGGACTAGGGCACAAAGAGTTAAAATTGTTGTCAGCTGTTTTATTACATAATTGATATTTTGACAGAAAAAATCATAATGACGAGTGACAAACAACCTGAATCCAGATCAGACGCTGTGGAACACAGTGTCTGATCTTGAATCAGACTTTTTGCAAATGTAAGCCAATTTCCCTCCCTAAAACAACTCTCTCTGAATAACACACACAATTGTTGTCTCCCATTTAGTGTCGTTGTAGAGAGGGAGCACTGTATAACTAGAAAACGTTACTTAAACATAATACACATGTCCTCAAACTGCAAAGTCTAACCAGAGAAATGTAGCTAAAGCAAAGTCTTAAAGATATTTCCTCAGTCCATTGATTGAGTCCCCCCATTGTTCTCAATAGGTGTGAATGTAACTGTCAAAGAATGCAGCACAAGCTCCCAGTGGGTATACCCATCTCAGTTTACCTGGTGAGGCCCAGATTATACTCATGCTCAAGTGCTTTTCAATGGTTATTTCTAACCAAACTATCAAATATAAAGGTCGGGTCTCACATGAGACGCTTCAATGCTACCAACATGTCCACAAGACCCATGCTTTTTGCAAGGAAATTGTCTGGCAAGGCGTTATGACTAAAAGGTCGACAGGAGATGTCTTTAACATGATGTGACATTGTCATACAGACAGACGGACAAACACAAAGAAGGGCAAACACTTAACCTAAATCTTTATTTACCAGGGCTCCAGATAAGAGGGAGTAAAATGCACAAATCTAACACTTCCTCACTTGTTTCAGCACCAAATCCTATGGTGCAAGAAGAGAGAGAAAATCAATAAGTTAAGTCCTTCGTATCAATCCTTTTCCTAAATATTGTTAGTACATAAGTTTGCATGCATAATTGTAACTACATGTATTTCTGGAAATAAATATGTTTAAATAAATGAGTATTGACACCATAAAGTTTAATGCAAAAATAAAGATTTTAACTTTTGAAATACCTTCCTTATCAGGTCACCACTTAAAGCAGGTTGAAAGTAAAGCAGAATGCACCTTAAGCTACCATCTGCTAGGATATAGGAAATACTTCTTATGTTGCATGTTCATAACTGTACAAATTAGAACTATTTTCTTCAGCAGAGGAATAATATAAAGGCATAAAAATACCTGTTTATGGAGTAATAGATTAACTGTTATTGCATATTTTATTTATAAGCATACAAAAGGTTACCATTTTAAACATTCCTGTCCAATACACTCATAATATTTCCAAGACTATAACATAACCTCTTCATGTTTCTAGGTAACATATGAGGAAGTTTTCTAAATATAGCAAAGTTTCGGTAATATGAAATAATTTCAGTTAAACTTATTTGTACTCCTACAGTAGCTGTCTATACCTCAATTCAGCTCAAGTTAACTTGTACTAGACCATTAGTTCTTTCATACTCCTTAACCCTTTGAACCCTAGTCCCGCCTATAGGCGTCCTTTTCAAAAAGTGTACATGTGAATAGTACATTTGTCCTATGCAAACAGTGAAGACCCAGATCAGAGGGCTCCGAAAGGAGCCCTCTGATCAGGGTCTTCACTGTTTGTCATAATGTCAAACATTGACAAAAACAACCCTTAAAAGTTAGAAATGAACTAGACTAAAATGGAAACTGGAATTTTCCATTTAAAGTTTCAGGGAGGAAAGAGTTAAGGCTTATTTTCCATCGTTTTTCTATAGCCCCTTTCGACGGTATTGTTGTTGTTGTACATGTACGTTGCTTCTCTACAGAAATTGAACACGGGCTTAGGCATAAACCCGAGCCTAATAAAGTACTATCCGCATTGCTATGCACTGAAGTACGTTAATTCAGTACCATAGAAATATAGAGCCCATGGTCGAGCGGTCTGAGGGGTTCTTTTTCGTGTTTGTCTCCGCAATGGAGGGTCACGGGTTCCAATCCCACTAGAGCTTCTTTTTTCTTTTTTTTGAAATGCATTTTTTAAAAGAATTTCTTATCCTAATCTAAATCTTACTCATTTATATAAACATTTGACATATATTTACAAATTACTATTTTTAATGCTAAATCCGGTTGCGAGCCTCTTGAAAGATAGGTGACCATTTAAGGAGCATTCTGCTTCACTTTCAGCTTGCTTTAAGCTACAACCTACTAGAATATAGAATATATTTTTTATGGAACACAGGGATTTCCCTTGCATTTTGTAATTGAGAGTCCTAAGGACCCTAAAACCTTACACTTTGAGAGTCCCTCAGCATATTTGGGGGTCCCAAATTAATTTGATGTGTATACAATTCCATACAATGTTGACAAATAACTTGTTAAACCTTTGTAAACACTAAAACAGTGCAGATTCATGATCTCTGTTGACCTGAGCATACCCCACATCAGCACCCAGGATACTAATACCTGTAGAAATTATTTATTGAAATTATTTATTTCTATACCCAATTTATGCATAGAAAAAGTGTATAAAGTGGAACTATTTTCTTCAGTGGAGGAATAATTAAACAAGAGCTGCATGCGGCCCTAAATCGCTCACCTGGTAACCATGATTACGGTCATGTAAATGGACCAGTAATGATTAAGTTTTCACTTATTCACCCCCACCCACTGGTGGCCATGTTGTTTGAGCTAGGAAGATTATTGGAAGAAAACTGGCAAAGGGTCACCCATGATTCATTATTTGTGTACAATACTTCTTAAATCAGAACAATAGTTTCAGAGAATTTTTTTTTGAAATTTTTTCTATACAGAAATATAAGGAAAACTTGCCCCTCCCACTGGTGGCCATGTTTTTTTAAATAACAAAACGATTTTAAGAAGTCTGGTAGAGGATCATCAATTGACCATTTGTGTAAATTATTTTTAATTTGGACCAGTAGTTTCAGAGAAGAAGATTTTTAAACTTTTTACTATACAGTAACATAAGGAAAACTTGCCCCACCCACTGGCGGCCATGTTTTTTAGATATCAAAATAATGTTAAGAAATCTGGTAGAGGGTCACCCATGGATCAATTGCATAAAATTACTTTCAAACCGGACCAGCAGTTTTTGACAAGAAGATTTTTATAGTTTTCACTATATAGCCATATAAGGAAAATCTGCCCCACCCACTAGCGGCCATGTTTTTTAAGATAGAAAACTTATTCTAAGAAATCTGATAGAGGGTCACCAGTGGCACTTTTTTGTAAAAGTATTTTTGATTCAGACGAGTAGTTTTTGACAAGAAGATTTTTAAAGTTTGTTCAATTGGTTGCCATGGCAACCACAATTTCAATTGGATGACCTATATTTGAAGAAATCTGAGAGAGTACCCTACAAGTAACAATCCTATGAAGTTTTGATGAAATTTCCAAGAAGAAGATCTTTGAACAAAAATGTTGACGACAGACTGACGGACGGTCGACGGACACAGGGTGATCGCAATAGCTCACCTGGCACATGCCAGGTGAGCTAATTAAAAGCGTAAAAATGTGTATCTATGGAGTAAAAGGTTTATAATGAGCATTCTGCTTTTCTTTCAGTAGCTTTAAACTATTACCCCATAAATACACCTTTTTACGCCTTTACTTTATTTCTCCACTGAAGAAAATAGTCCCAAATTTATAGTTATAAATATACATGTATGATAAGAAATATTTTCATATATTCTAGCAGATGGTAGCTTAAAACAGGCTGAAAGTGAAGAAGAATGCATCTTTGGACCCATTCTGCTCGACTTTCAGCCTGCTTTTAAGTACATGTAGTTACCTATTTTCAAAATCAGAAAAAGGCTATGGGGGAATGGGTTAAACAACCCTCTGCCTTCAATACTGAACCAAGTTATGGGGTAAAGGGTGAGCCTTTGTTAATCATCAGTTGGGAACAGTGCCAGCTGTAAAAAATGTCTTCAAAGGTGTACCACATGCAATGTTGAAGCAACTTTTTATCAGACAGGGTTGCACCTCCGCACATCATATCACTATTGATCCAGGTAGGGCTATATCGGCAAGGTTATTTGAACCTCTGCCAAAGCCGTCCCAGACAGTTTCATTTGTTATCCTGTCATCTGCTATTTTACCAGGACTCCAGATAACAGGACTCCAGATAAGGGGGGTATTTCAAAAACTAAAAATCTTTATTTCTGAATTAAACCCTATGGTGTCACTACTCATTAGAATCGTCTCTTAGAGACGATTCTAATGAGTAGTAACACCATTGGATTTAATGCTGATATGAGTGAGAAGTGTTGGATTTGTTCAATTTACTCTCTGCTTATCTGGAGCCCCGAGATCAGAAGAAGCAAACTGAACAAATCCAACATTTTCTCACTGAAGCAAATCCTATGGTGTTACTACTCATTAGGATCGTCTCAAAGAGACAATTCTAATGAGTAGTGACACCATAGGGTTTAATACAGAAATAAAGATTTTAGTTTTTCAACTTTTTGGAATACTCCCCTAGATCTAGAGCTCGAGATCTGCTTTATTATCGTCATTGTTGTATCTTTTTTTTATTTTTCTACATTCTGTCTTTATATCTTTTCAATATGAAAAAAAAGAACCTATGTGTGTCAAATACTTGGTGCCTTATCTGGATCCAACCTAATTGCATTTTTTCCAGTCAAGCTGCATGTAACAGGAGAAAGGTTATGCACACCATAAAACATTTCCACATAACCATTTGGTAGGCCCATTAGACTTAGGGAACAGCAGTTTTATGGGAAAACAAATGATGCAATAGTCACCCCTATCATGCCTTGTTTTGGCATTCCTTTCTGCTTGGATACAGATCTGATCTGATGCTAAAATTAATAAGTTCATGTAGCTTATCTTTATCCAAAACAATATCTTTGCCTGCTCAGTGACAACATTGTCTGTTTCACTTTGTCTAAGTCCTAAGAGTGATTTTTTAAACCATATTTCTGGACCTGATCGATCGAATTGTCTACTAACTTTATATATATCGCTATCGGCAGGTTAAGGTTTAGCACAAGTATTTGTTTACATTTTCCAGCATGTTATACAGCTGTGAAATGGCTATGATAAAAAAAATATATTATACTATTGATCATGAATGATGACTCAAAAAGTACCATGGCGACTCCCCTCAGAGACATATATAAGGGGAGTATTTTAGTAACTAAAATCTTTATTTCTGCACCAAACCCTATGGTGTTACTACTCATTAGAATTGTCTCTTTGAGACAATTCTAATGAGTAGTTACACCATAGATTTGGTGCTGAAATGAGTGAACAATGCTTGATTGGTTCAGTTTACTCCCTCTTATATGGAGCCCTGCATATACAAAGAGTTTGGTTACAGATCTGACACGGAGTAGTCCAGGGTCTGATCAGGGTCCAAACTATTCATCGCTTAGATCATTTTTCTAGAGGAATAAGCTGCTGATATTTTTCCAGTATACAGCAGTTTTGAGATAACTTTTGTTTTAACATTCAAAGGACTAAACGTAAAGGTTTGCATCGAAATGCAAATGTCATAAATTTCGCTAACATTAAATTTTGTAAAACAACATTTTTGGTACATGTGTTTAAACTATAGCCATATATTTAGGCCATGATTAAGGAACAGAGATACAGTAAAACCCCTCTAAACCGGAACCTCTAAATACCGGAATTCTCTCTAAACCGGACAAAAACGTTGGTCCCGTTTCCAGTCCTTCTTTATTTTAGCCCATTACGCCATAAATAGGCATATTTCGCCTTTGATTTATTCCTTCACTAAAGAAAATACATTAATGAATATCGAGGGCTTGGTGCAAAACTATTGTAACTCCTTCACAATTGTGAAGGAGTTACAATAGTTTTGCACCAAGCCCTCGATATGTATCATCAGAAATATTTCTATATTCTAGCAGATGATAGCTTAAAGCAGTTTGAAAGTAAAGCAGAATGCGCCTATAGGCGCATAATTGCTTTACTTTCAATCTGCTTTAAGTGATCAGTTTATTTTCCATGCTAGAAACAAGCTATGGGTTAAAACCCCTCCAAACCAGAAACCCCTCTTAACCGGACATTTATGTTGTCCCCAAACATGTCCGGTTTAGAGGGGTTTCACTGTTCATGTATATCTGTATTTCAAATTAGTTGAAATGTAAAGCTAAGTGAGTAAGTCATGCTTTATATTTGAAAACAGGATATACTTGACTTACGCAACGGGGAAATAAACAAATTTAACAATGGAAATAAAAAAAATTCAAGTTAAGCAAGTTTGAGATATGGAAATTAACTCTTTCCTCCCTGAAACTTCAAATGGACAATCCCAGTTTCCATTTTAGTTTAGTCCATTTCTGACTTTTAAGGGTTGTTTCTGTCAATGTTTGGCATTATGACAAACAGTGAAGACCCTGATCAGAGGGCTCCTTTCGGAGCCCTCTGATCTGGGTCTTCACTGTTTGCATAGGACAAGTGAACTATTCACATGTACACTGTTTGAAAAGGACGCCTATATGCGGGACTAGGGTTCAAAGGGTTAAGTTAGCGCATTTAATGTATTCATCCACTGAAGAAAATAGTTCCCAATGATACAGTCGTAAACATGTACCATAAGAAATATTTTCTACATCGTAGCAGATATGGTAGCTAAAAGCAGGCTAAAAGTAAAGCAGAATGCGTCATAAGGCACATTCTGCTTTACTTTCAATCTACTTAAGTGATCACAAGTCATTATGTCTTCAAAATTAGAACCAGGGTATGGGGTAATGGGTTAAAGATACATTACTTAGTTCTTTCACCATCTTTAGCATCTTATGTCAACAGTTTGGATCCAGATCAGATGCATGTTAAGCTGTTTGGCATTCATATCAATATTTCTTCAGTCAGAACATCAAAATTTTTACATATTAGATTTGCATACAAAAATATAGGATCTGTCATGAGTCGATGTTTAAGACAAGCTGATCTCAAACGAGTCTAGAATTGAAATGTTATTAAGCGAGCCTTGGCTCAACGAGTGACAGATTCTTTTTCTCACATTATCAACTATTTAAGCTATTTTTAAAGGAATATGCATTTTTTGAAACCCCGTTGACGTCAAAACGCTGTTATAAATAGTGACGTTATAGTGACGTCATAAAAGTGATGTTACACATGTTGGAGCTAAAGATATTCGTCATCGTTGTTCGCTATAGAAAACAGGGGTAGTTATGTGAGAAAATTCAATTCTAGTAGATGATATTTTGTTGGTGAAAATATTTAACCAGAGTGTTTAAATTAGCAATGAAATGTTGATTTAATGCAAGAAAATTGCTGACGCCCGCCCACTACAATTCAGCAGACAGCTTTTATAAGACACATTGTCACTCAGACTCTCTTTAACCCATTACTCCATAGATACAATTTGTTTATGTATATTGTAGGGGAGGGGGCTGGGGATTATCGTCCTTGCCATGTCATCCAATCGGTTGCGGTGACAGTCAACATCAACCTACTGTATTAATAGGGTCATATATACCCTGCATACATTAATATTACATGTATATATGTCTAATATACATAAATAAGAAACACTAGAGCATTTTTATTAATACTACACCATAGTAATTATGTATTGATTTCAGTGTACATGTATTATAATGTAAAGTTTCATTTAACCAATCTCCTGCTGAATATTAAATAATATTATAATATATAAACTCTGTCCACATTCCACTTAACCCGATACACCTGTTTCTAGTTTTGAAAACAGGTGAACACTAAAAGCAGGTTGAAAGTAAAGCAGAATGCCCCTATACTGAACTACTACATTTGCTCATAAAATAAAGAAAAGTTTCCTAAAACAAGAGGGCCAGAATGGCCCTTGATCGCTCACCTGACAATGGTGACACTAGGATGGGTCACGTGATTTCAGAAAAGAAGATTTGTAAAAGGTGACCCCAGGGTGGGGCCAATTTTGACCCCAGGGACAAAATTTGAACAACTTTGATAGAGGATCTGTTGACGATGCTATGTGCAAAATATTTAAGCTCAGTGTACTATGGTTTCAGACAAGAAGATTTTTTAAGTTATCATGGGAAAAAAATCTATTTTTAGCTTCGGTGACCCAGATATGCAACGGACCGGAACCGATTCAACAATATAAGTCAAATACCTCTAGAAGTAATACCATGCTAAATATCAAAGCTCTGGACATATTGGTTTCAGAGAAAAAGATGTTTGAACATTTCACTATATAACTCTATGTAAAACGTTGACCCCCGGGGCGGGACCAATTTTGACCCCAGGGGCAAAATTTGAACAACTTTGATAGAGGACCTATAGGTAATGACATGTGCCACATATCTAAGCTCTGGCTCTTGTGGTTTGTGACAAGAAGATTTTTTAAGATTTCCTTATTTTTTCACTTTGGTTGCCATAGCAACCAGAGTTCTGCATGGTTTCAAATTCTTTGAACAACTTTGAAAGAGCTTGACCCAAGGAACATTCCTGTGAAGTTTGGTTGCAATCAAGCAAGTGGTTTTGGAGAAGAAGATGTTTGAAGAAATTGTTGACGCACGACGCACAACGCACGACGCCGGACATTGACTGACCACAAAAGCTCACCTTGAGCACTTTGTGCTCAGGTGAGCTAAAAAAAGAGTACACTCATGTAAGACAGATTAGAACTACCAGTTTAAGACATACAGACAGGGCGAGTGCTAATCTGGATCTACACTGTTTTCTACTCAATACATTGTACAAGTGTATGGTAGGTTAATAGCAAGACTCCAGGACCTGGTGAAAAATTAAACCTCTACCCATTACGCAGTTTCTAGTTTTTCTAAAAAGTGACCAATTTAAGCAGGTTGAAAGTAAAGCAAAATCACCTGGTTTTAAGCAGCCGTCTGCTAAGTTGTCGAAATCGTTGCTTATGGTGCATAGTCATCCCGTATAATTTTAATGAACCTATTTTCTTCAGTGGAGGCATGAATTATTAATGATGTAATAAGAGGTATCTATTGGGTAATGGGTTATTTAATACTAAACAATCTTCATCATGTATTGATTTCTAATAATAAGTTCCATTTAACGCTTTCCTCCCTAAAACTTTAAATGGACAATTCCAGTTTCTATTTTAGTCTAGTCCATTTCTGACTTTTAAGTGTTGTTTTTGTCAATGTTTGGCATTATGACAAATAGTAAGGACCCTGATCAGAGGGCTCCTTTCGGAGCCCTCTGATCTGGGTCTTCACTGTTTGCATAGGACAAGTGTACTATTCACATGTACACTGTTTGAAAAGGACGCCTATATGCGGGACTAGGGCTCAAAGGGTTAAGATTCACAAAAGATTCCAAAAAACCATCAAAGGATCAATATTTGTCTACTTTACTTTATTTGAGCAAGTCTAGCGACAGCCTGATCAATACAATAGTCTGAGGAGACGCAGCTTTACAATTAACCCTTTACCTAATATCCTATTTCTAGTATTGAATATAGCTAGGTAACTACTTAAAGCAGGTTGAAAGTAAAGCAGAATGCGCATTAAGGCGCATTCTGCTTTACTTTCAGCCTGCTTTAAGCTATCATGTGCTAGAATATAGAAAATAACCTCTATTTTATATATTCATGACTGATTAAATTGGAACTATTTTCTTCAGCGTAGGAATAAATCATATACGCTAACAGTCGCTTCTATGGGGGAAAGGGTTAAGTGTATGTTCAGACATCTTTCGATGAAGAAGCATTGTTATTTATACAGAAACGTGATTGTTTAACCCTTTACTCCATAGTCTGCTTCTAATTTTTGAAGACAAGAGACCACTTAAAGCAGATGACCACTTAAAGCAGGCTGAAAGTAAAGCAGAATGTGCCATAAGGGGCATTCTGCTTTACTTTCAGGCTAAGATATAAAATATTTCTTACAATACATATTCATAATTGTATAAATTGGAAGTTTTTTCTTCGAATCAATTAAAGGCGTAAAAATTTGTATCTATGGAGCAATTGGTTAACTCTTTCCTCCCTGAAACTTTAAATAGACAATTCCAGTTTCCATATATTTAAGTCTAGTCCATTTTTGACTTTAAAAGGGTTGTTTTTGTCAATGTTTGGCATTATGACAAACAATGAAGACCCTAATCAGAGGGCTCCTTTCGGAGCCCTCTGATCTGGGTCTTCACTGTTTGCACAGGACAAATGTACTTTTTATATATACACTGTTTGAAAATGACGCCTATATGCGGGACTAGGGCTCAAAGGGTTAACATTGCTGGCACAAAATATACATCCCTTGCAAACAGTGTAGACCCATTTGAGAGGGCACTCTGAAATGGGCCGGCACTGTTTGATTTTGGGAACACGTACAGCCCTTGAGTCTAAATGTAAACTGTCATTCATCAGAAAAAGATGAATCATTTAAAAAGTTAGCACTGTAAAGGTTAATGCAGGACTAAGAAAAATGCAGAAAGCTCCC
Source organism: Gari tellinella (assembly GCA_922989275.2). Taxonomy (NCBI): domain Eukaryota; kingdom Metazoa; phylum Mollusca; class Bivalvia; order Cardiida; family Psammobiidae; genus Gari; species Gari tellinella. Next base: position 18,913,852 of record OV277868.1, read on the forward strand.
TCTTCTTTTTTTGTAATGCTTTTTTCACTCCCTTTCTTTTCAAATTCCTTTTCTGGTGTCTTTGTTCCGATAAAATAAAAAGTGATAGGGATATTTTCTTACATCCTGACAGTTGGCTACTTTACTCATGTTTTAACCCATTACCCCATACCCCAGAGCTCCAGATAAAGGGAGTATTTCAAAAACTAAAATCATTATTTTTGCTTTAAACCCTATGGTCTCGAAGAGACGATGCTAATGAGTAGTGACACCAAAGGGTTTGGTGCTGAGATAAGTGAGAAAATGTTGGACTTGTTCAGTTTATTCCATCTATCTAAAGCCCTGATACCCAACTGATTCACAGGAGGCCACTTACAGCAGGTAAGAAGCTACTAAGAGCAGCATGTACTTTTTTTTTTTAAAGGAGCATTCTGCTTTACTTGTCTGATATATCTTAGCTAACACTGGCTGCATTGTGAATTGACTGATTATAAATCACACAAAAACGCAAACGAAACTTACATGAAACAAGACTATGATGAAATTTGTCTGTATATGTATAAAAGCAGTTCATCTATGAACTTAAGTATGCACTAGCTGCTGCTATATATTTGAATGCTTTAACCCATACCCCATAGTCTGTTTCAAGTTTTAAAGATAAGTGACCACTTGAAGCATGTTACAAGTAAAGCAGAATGCACATTAAGGCGCATTCTGCTTTACTTTCAACCAGCTTTTAAGCTACCATCTGCTAGAATATAGAAAATACTTTTTATATAACATATTCATGAATTTATAAATAGGAACTATTTTCCTCAGAGGATGTATAAACTAGAGGCGTAACAAGAGCTGTCGGAGAACAGCAAAGCTCGCCTAACTAAACCTTTCTTAAATAGGTAACTATCAATAGAAAAGTGTATCAGTACATTGATATTCAAGCCACAGGGAACCTCCATTCCAAATATCAGCTTATAAATGTAGTATAAGTGCATTCCAACACTTACTCCATAACTAACTTTGAAATTTCAGTCCCAAAACTCTAAGTCCACAACAGGTAAAATTTTGACTAAATTAAAACTTTTTTTTAAATTTTAATTATGAAACATCAATGTTCAACCCACAGGGCACCTCCATTCCAAACATCAGCTTCCTATTACAAATATTTCATGTAGTATTAGAGCATCACAACACTTACCCCAAAACTTTAACCATGAGAAATCAGCCGAAAAACCTAAGTCCACAAAAGGTGAAATTTTGACTAAATTTAACTGTTTTTTTAATTTTAACTATGTAACATCAATGTTCAACCCACAGGGCACCTCCATTCTAAATATCAGGTTCCTAATACAAATATTTCATTTAAAATTAGTGCTTTACAACACTTACCCCAAAACTTTAACCATGAGAAATCACCCGAAAAACCTAAGTCCACAAAAGGTGAAATTTTGACTAAATTAAACCTTTTTTTTTTAATTTTAACTATGCAACATCAATTTTCAACCCACAGGGCACCTCCATTCCAAATATCAGCTTCCTAATGCAAATATTTCATGTAGTGTTAGTGCATTACAACACTTACCCCAAAACTTTAACCATGAAAAACCAATGCCGACGCCGGGGTGATTCCATAAGCCCCCCAATTCTCCGAATAGGCGAGCTAAAAATGCGTATTTATGGGGTAATGGGATAAGCTCCCAGAAACACCTTAACTTACAGCCTGTTTGCAGTTTTGAACACAGATTACTTCATTAAGCAGGTTGAAAGTTTCTAGGTTATAGAAAACATTTCTTACGGTACAGATCGATTCATGACTGTATAAAGTGGAACTATTTTTCTTCAGCTGAGGAATAAATTAAATGTGTAGAAAGGTATATTTATGGAGTGATTGGGATCAAGCAGCTTTGCCTTTTAGTTTCAGCATGCTCTTACCAGCAATCTTTTATTTACCCTTATTATTAAATGCTGAATTTTCAAGTAGATTCATGACCGTTTTCTAATAAATAACTTGTTTACATTGGTGATCAAGCGACATCTCCTCAAAATATGATGGAATATGACGAATAGGGTAGACCCAGATCTGGCAGCTCCTTCACATTTGACGCATTTACACAGAAAAATTACAAAGTTTGAACAGATTAACCTAGACCCTGATCAGACAGTTCTCAAGAATCTGGGTCCACACATTTCTTATAAAAAACATCAATATAAATTATACTATTATCAGGAGAACATTTAAAAGCTTTGAGACATTTATTGTGCTTTTTTTACTTGATTAGAATGTTCAATATCTACAATTAACTTAATAAGCAAAGATTATATTTTCATTTAACTCTTTTAACACTACGGTAAGTAACTCTTGTGGGCTATGTTCCCTTGTGGATCGTTTTAAATACCAAAACATGAATCACACTGCTTGGAATTCTGGGTAGTTTAATAAATACAACTCTAAATTAGCAAACTGTGTAGACCCTGATCACAGGGAGGGCTCCTATAGGGGCCCTCTAAACCAGGTCTACACGGTTTGTAAATGTAAAGAGTACATTTTAAGTAGGTGAGATCCATGGTGTTGAAAGAGTTAAACACAGAGAACACTGCCTGAATTCAACAGTACTGCAAATAATAGATTTTATAATTGAAAATACATGTAATTTGAATATTTAATAATCTGTACCATCCCTGGACCCTAGTTTCAATGAACCACATGTGTAATCGAAGCTCTTTTGAGTTCATACTTCAGTATTGTATGGAACATTGTATTGATAAATTGATTATCAACCTAAAAATACATCAATACTAATATTTCATGCTTTAATTAGCAAGTACAGTCCAATTGGCACAAACACTCAGGGCTATTTTCACTGTTTAATTACCTTTATGAGGTAGGCGGTGGATTCTAAATCAATGTTTCCTTCAAAGCAAAAAAGTGATAGTATTTAACCCATTACCCCATAAATACACCTTTTTACGCTTTTCATTTATTCCTCCACTTCAGAAAATAGTTCCAATTTATACAGAACGTAAATATTTAACATTAGAAATAATTTCTAGGGTTGTACGAATGCTGTAGCGTGACTGTAAAAATATGTATATTATGTTTTGTGTGACGATGTACACAGTCATGTACAAGTCGGAAATAAAAGTTGTTCTGTTTCTGTTCTAACACTAGCAGCTGGTAGCTTAAAGCAGGCTGAAAGTAAAGCAGAATGCGCCCTAAGGCGCATTCTGCTTTACTTTCAACCTGCTTTTAAGTCGTCACCTGTTTTCAAAACAAGAAACATGCTATGGGGTAACGGGTTAACCCTTTACTCAATAGCCTGTTTCTAGTTTTGAAAATCACTTAACCCATAACTCGATACATACACATATTCATGCGCTTTAATTTATTCCTTCACTGAAGAAAATACTTCCGATTTATACAACTCATGATCATGTTCAACAGAAACTCATATATTAAAAAAAATGATTTATAGCAAGATAAAACTTATTAAAATGACAGCAAAAGCAAAATACTAGCTACCATGATTTCATTGTTTTTTGTTGCTGAAAATGAAGCAGTCTATTCCCTTGTATTAAATTTTAACTTTATCAATACCACAGACCTGTTTAAAATATTCTTGTGACATTTGCAAAGTGTAAACCCAGATCAGAGGGCTCCTATTGGATCTATATATAGAGTCTACACTGTTTGCTAATTTATACATATACCAGTATTTACGCTTAGTGATATTTATAATGATGGTTTCCGTCAGACTCATATTCTTCTTGTGTTACATTTTAAAATTTATTAAACTGTACCCAAAGTTCCAAGTAGACTGGTTAATGTGTTTCAGTGTTTTGGTAACTAAAAAGATCCACATGGGAACCTAATAACTCACAATTACTTAGTGTTGATAGAGTTTACTTACCACATATTCTGCTTATAGTGCTTCAATCAATTAATCTCATTTGGTAAAGTGTTTAACAAAAGTTTATAATTTAAAAAAGGTATTTGTTTCTCTAAAATGAAGGTTGTTTATTTTTTTAAAATTCAAAAGTAATCTTCCTTTCAAGAAAGAATAAACAAGGAAAATTTTCCTTTTGTTATTTAGACCAACTCTCTTGAATGTAATTATGATACGTGATAAGGAAATTATTACAAGTAACTAGTTACCTAAGGATTGAATGACGTATAACTTCGTATTGTTTTAAGTTAACACCGGGCGGGCGTTACTTCAAGCCATGATCATTAAAGCGACTCGCAACCAGATGGTGCATTAAAAATAGTAAATTGTAAATATGTGTCAGACGCTTATATAAATGGTAAAGAATTAGTTTAGGATAAGAAATTCTGTTTAAAAAAAATGTATTTCAATAAAAAAAATATTGGTCTCTGGTGGGATTCGAACCCGGGGCCCGGCATTGGCGGACAGAAGGCAAAATAGGGGAAACCGCTTAGACCAATGGACCACGAAACTATCTGTTTATCTCGGATCGTTTTATCGTATTTCAATGTGTAGCAATCGAAAGTGCATACAACTTCGTAATTCGGCTCGTGTTTATGTCTGAGCCCGTGTAGAGAAGCAACAACAACAACTATACCGTCTACTAGTCGGTATAGAAAAACGATGGAAAATATCTAAAAATCTAAGATTCGGTGACGATTCTTGAGACTTTTTTTGGACTGATCATATTTTTTTAATGTCAGAAGCCAAATAATGCCACAAATTTGCTTTTATTTGAGTATTTTATTTTATTTTGACAAGTACACCATCCGGTTGCGAGTCCCTTTAAAGCGTAAAGAAGTACATGTCCAACTGACAACCTTTCATATAAAACTAAATAGGCCTAATTTAATTGTCAATTAAATTGGTTAATTGATAAGATAATCAATCATTGAAATAGCACTCACACAAGAAAAATACCCTTAAGACAGATCTATTTTAACTGAGGTTTTAATTAAGCATTGAAGATTTTCACTAACAGTATGTGATGCCTGATCAGTAGATAACTAAGATATGGCACAAAATGTGCACCTTTATATATATATGCGTACACGTCAGTACATGACAATCAGTAGCTAGATCTTTTGTAACTATATTTCTGCACAAAAAAGAAATAATTCGAGACATTTTAAATAAATACAATCACTGAGTCAATGGCCTGAACAGAAACAAATCAAGTTTATATTACCTGTTTGTCGCGCTCCTGTCTTTGAGTCTCTCAGTCCAATACACAACAGCGTTGTGAAAATGTGTGTGCGTGCGGTGAGGTGAGGGTCGATTCCAAGGTTGTCGATGACGACATCATGCTGGTTCTGTATTGACGAGCTTTCAATCAGCCACATATCCGAGAACTCGGTAACCAGCGAATTTGCGTATGTTCTATTTTTAGAATTTGGGTTACCGACATTTACTTTCGTTTTCATTTTCAGTAATCGCCCCAAGCAAATTCGATCACACAGCGATTCGCCCCCAGTAAACTTGATTTTTTTAGTTAAACATATTAATATCTTTCTGATAAAACAAATAGATCTATTTCAATTGCAAACATTAAGCATTTTGATCTATTTTCTAAACCGTTTATCATTAAGATTAAAATGAGTTGTCAACTTTCTTTCAACCCTTTACTCCATTCAGCCTATTTCTATCAATTAATATAGGTGTACCACTTAAAGCGGGTTAAAAGTAATTAAAGCAGAATTTGCCTATTCTGCTTTACTTTCAGTCTTCTTTAAGCTACCATCTGCTAGAATATAGCAAATATTTCTGATAATACATATTCATAACTGTATAAATGGGACCTTATTTTCTTCAGTTGAGGAATAAATTTAATGTGCTAAAAGGTGATTCTAAAGGGTAAAAAGAACCCGCAATTTTCTACATTTTATTTTTAGTTTTGTTTACTTGGGAAAAGATCACTAATTTACAAATATAACAAAAGCTGGTAGCAAGATTGAACATGTCTCCCCATAATCCAACCAGATCTGTTTTTCCCGTCGAAGACGGGTCTGTTTTGTCTTTTGACCGCAACTCTATGAAAACATTAAACCAATCAGGAATGATCAGAATTCCTGGTCAATGACCACGTGCTTGAAATGCAGAACTCTTATCGGCCAATGGCCTAGACTGGCGTTCTGTTATTTTTTCACATCTATCTTGCGAGTGTAAACCTGGCAAAACAATGAGATGCATGCAGTCTAAATTACTGCTGTGTTACAATGTCATCATTTCTAAATTTAGCGTGGATAAGCTCTAAATTTAGCATGTGGGAAAGTCTGTTTACGAAAGATGTTAACAGAGACAGTGTATAGTCTCTGGTTAAGTGAATACTGTACCCCACAAAAAAACCTTTAACCTGCGACGGAATATCTTTTTTAAAGATATTTCTTGTTAAACCTGCGCTCTAACATTCTTTTGTCTTAATTTCTTTTAGCTCTCAATGTAACTTTTCTTGACAGTTGACACGCGACAAGTCTTAAGGTACCCAACTCATTGGAAGATAGATAAATTTATAAGTTACATTTTTCATATCAACCAGGCACTAGAAAGGCATGAAGTGGATTTACCAACGAGGGGTCTGGGGACCGCTTTGGTTCACAGCCTGGTCTCATGGGGGTGGGGGTCGAAGGGGTCTGGCCCAGGCTAATTTATGCCCTTTACAAACTAGAATATAATTTAGTCCCTTTTAAGCTCTAAGATATATAATATTGATTAAAAATATAGGGATATATGGTTATTGATGGAACCTCTTAACCCTTAATCATGCTGAATTGCCGTCTCACTGCAGCTTCAAATATATCGTCTGCGAAAAAATGAAAAACAGTTTGGTTTTGTGTTTATTTTAAACTGAAAAGTGGATGAATATGAATGACAAACAGTTTGGATCCAGATCAGACCGTGCATTATGCAGCTCTGATCTGGATCCAAAATGTTTGCAAATGTTGGCCCAAAGATGACTAATGATTCCAAGGAGTACCCACTTATAAACTTGTATACAGCTATGCGTCTGTCAACTATTCAACTTTTGAACAGATAAGTGTCACAGTAGTGTAACAAATGTCAGACAGAATTGCAGGGCTGCCATTTCTCCGGATTTTTCCTAAATCTCCGGATTTTTTCCCAGTACATAGTAGCTTAAAGCAGGCTGAAAGTAAAGCAGAATGCGCCCATAGGCGCATTCTGCTTTACTTACAGCCTGCTTTAAGTAGTCGCATGTCAACAAAACAAGAAAAAGGCTAATGGGTAAAGGTACGAGTCGTTAAATCGCACTTGAAAAATGCAAGTTTGGACAGTCATGAACAAGGGTGTTGAAATGATGACACCAACAAATTTTGAGTAACATTAGTTGCCTACATCACCTTACATGAAATTCTTTACAATGGAATCATATCCTGTGACCTTGACCTTTGTCCACTGACCATGAGAGTTGTGTCAAATTCTTAAATGTAACCTGTGACTTGACCTTTTGCCTATCTATGGACTGGGATATAGGAAATATTTCTTATGAGGCATATTCATGAGGGTATAAAATGGAACTAAATTATGTTCAGTACTATAATGAGGTATAAATTTAAGACATAAAAAGTCATATTTATGGAGTATTGCTAAAAGTTTGTCTGTAAGACAAGGATATCACTTAGCATGTTTGACCATAAATGCAAACAGGAGTTTGTATCTAATCTAAATGCAACCTTTAAATAAAGGTCTTACGGGTAAAGATTAAGATTAAAGGTGAAAGTCACCAAGTATGTTATATCAAACATGATGTACTCATTTAGGTACACGAGAATGTGAAGTTGAATTACTTGTAGCACATAAGCCATAACTGACCTTCACACCAAAACTAATAGGTTAGGTGGGTGGACGAATAGACACACAAAATAATGGATACAAAAATAACTAGAAAACCATTCAGTTATAAGTTAACATTTTCTATTAACTTGATTACATAACAACATCATCTTGAATATTAATACAAAATATATTTTTAACTACATGTACATGTATATATTTGTAAGTATATATGCAAATACCTTGCAGTTAACCCCTTCCCTTTATAAGCGCATTTTAACACATATGATTTATTCCTCCATTGAAGAAAATAGTTCCAATTTATACAGTCTTGAAAATGAATCTTAAGATTTTTTTTCGAAATCCTATCAGATGATAGCTTAAAGCAGGCTGAAAGTAAAGCAGAATGTGCCTTCAGGCACATTCTGCTTTACTTTCAACCTGCTTTAAGTGGTCACATATCTTCAAAACTAGAAACATACTACATGTATATGGTAAAGGGTTAACAATTGTTTCTTCCACATAAAGACCCTTAGGATGCCCTATCCTGTTCTAATACAGTGGAGAAGACACTAGTCTTTCCTTTTTAACCAATTACCCCATAAATATGCCTTTTGCGCCTTTAATTCATTTCTCTACTGAAATAAATAATTCTAATATATACAGTCAAGAGTATATGCATTATAAGAATAGTTTTATACAGTCATGAATATATGCACCATAAAATATATTTTCTTTATACCAGAAGAAGGTACCTTTAAGCAGTCAGAAAGTAAAGCAGAATGTGCCTTTTAGCTCATCCTGCTCTATTTTCAACCTGCTTTAAGTAGTCACCCATTATCAAAACTAAGTTACATGCTATGAGGTAAAGGGTTTTATAACTCTTTCCTCCCTGAAACTTTAAATGGACAATTCCAGTTTCGATTTTTGTCTAGTCCATTTCTGGCTTTTAAGAGTTGTTTTTGTCAATTTTGGCATTACTGACATACAGTGAAGACCCTGATCAGAGGGCTCCTTTCGGAACCCTCTGATCTGGGCCTTCACTGTTTGCACAGGACAAGTGTATTATTCACATGTACACTGTTTGAAATGACGCCTATATGCGGGACTAGGGTTCAAAGGGTTAACACAAACTACAAGGTTGTTTTGTTATAGACAGGTTAAAGGTAAGAATAATATCAATATACAATTAAACACCACTATTACAACCATTCAGGGAGGTAATGGTTAGGTGTTTAACCCTTTCCCTCATAATAACGCCTTTTTACACCTTTAATTTATTCCTCCAATGAAGAAAACAGTTCCACTTAATAGTCATGAAAATGTACCGTAAGAAATATTTCCTCTATCCTAGCAAATGGTAGCTTAAAGCAGGCTGAAAGTAAAGCAGAATGCGCCTTAGAGCGCATTCTGCTTTACTTTCAACCTGCTTTAAGTAGTCACCTCCATTCAAAACTAGAAACAGGCTATGGGGTAATGGGTTATGTCAGGTAGATGCTCAAAGCATGATAAAATCAATGCAGAAAGCTCCTTTGCTATACCTTTACCTTGCTTTAACCCTTTGAACCCTAGTCCCGCAAATTGGCATCCTTTTAAAACAGTGTACATATAAATGGTACATCTGTCCTATGCAAACAGTGAAGTCCCTGATCAGAGGGCTCCTGAAGGAGCCTTCTGATCAAGGTCTTCACTGTTTGTCACAATGCCAAACATTGACAAAACAAATTAACCTTTAAAAGTCAGAAAATGACTAGAATAAAATGGAAACTGGAATTGTCCATTTAAAGTCTGAGGGAGGAAAGAGTTAAGCAGTCACCTATCCTAAATTCTACCATTTAGTCTGCTTTTCCCTGAATGTTTAAGAGGGGATTTCTGTAATGGAATGACTATGATGTGATATGAATAGGCCAAATATTGCGTAGAATAACCAATAACTCAATAAGGCAAACATTGATTATATGTTAAACAAATACTGAATTGTTTGTTTGACACTTCGACAAAGATTAATAAAGTAAAACCTCTTTATTACGACCACGTAAAGGGCTACAGTGTTCAGCATTAACTCTTTCCTCCCTAAAACTTTAAATGGACAATTCCAGTTTCCATTTAAGTGTAGTTCATTTCTGACTTTTAAGAGTAGTTTTTGTCAATGTTTGGCATTATGACAAACAGTGAAGACCCTGATCAAAGGGCTCCTTTAGGAGCCCTCTTTTCTGGGTCTTCACTGTTTGCATAGGTCAAGTGTACTAGTCACATGTTTACTGTTTGCAAAGGACGCCAATATGCAGGACTAGGATTCAAAGGGTTAAGGCATTAAGGCAGTGTTCAGCATTAAAGTTGCTAAAAGCAAGATAAAAGTAAAGCAGAAAGCTCATACAGGAGCTTTCTGCTTAACTGTTTTCTTGCTTTAATCCTTTCAACCCTAAATATATCTTGTGGGTATTTATTATCCTATTGGACTCTTCTAGTACAGGCATTTTGAACTAGTTAACAGTTGCATTTTTTATGACAACAAAGCAAATGAAATTATCAAACAGTACAGACCCTGGTCAGAGGGCTCCTATAGGAACCCTCTGATCAGGTTCTACACTGTTTGCATATGTAATCAGTAAACTCTACAGAGGGCTGTAGGGTTGAAAGGTTTAACTGTCAGTTGTTTTAACCCATTACCCCATAAATACGCTTTTTTACTCCAATTTATAGTGTAACAAATAAACAGCATAAGAAATATTTTCTATATTCTTGCAGATAATAGCTTAAAGCAGGCTGAAAGTATAGCAGAATGTGCCTTAAGGCACATTCTGCTTTATTTTCAACCTGCTTTAAGTGGTCACATGTCTTCAAAACTAGAAACAGGCTATGGGGTAATTGGTTAAATACCATCTTTGGGACTCACTTTTTGTGGTCATAATAGGAAATTTTTCCTTGTACATGTACATTGCTAATACATACAATGGAAGACAAATTTGAATATTGCAGTTTCATTTAAAACAAAGGACTTACGATGAAAAGAAAGTGCCTTTAAAATCTTGCGCAACATTTATGATGTCAGAAGTTAATCCTCCTCCCTAAAATCATGACATCAAAACTAGAATTTGTAAACTGTGTGGATCCAGATCAAAATGTTGAGTTACTTGGCATCTGATCAGAATCTAAACTGTTTGAAATACTACAGCATGAGACAGTTTCCCAAGTAAACTAGCACCTAAAAAGCTTACAGTCATACCGTAAGCAATACAGTAAAACCTCTTTATTAACCCATTGTATGCTGGGTAATATTTGGCCGCCATTTTGAAATGTCGTCTGCAGCAGGTATAACTCAAATATTTGCAAAATATTTTAGCAGTTTCTGATAGAATATTGACTTAGCTGCAAACAGTTTTGATCTCAGATCAGGCCCCACAATGTGGGGCCTGATCTGAGATCAAAACTGTTTGCCTAGAGGTACACCTAAAAGTGTATCCCGCATAAAATTGGTTAAGACCACTAAATTACATTAATTATTTAATGTTTAAAGCAGGTGGCTGCTTAAAGCAAGATGAAAATAAAACAGAACACTCCTTTAGTTTCATTTTCCTATTGTTTTAAGCTGCCACCTGTCTTTCTTACAATCAATTAGCCTTCTTTTTAGTGGCCATAATATAGAGGTTTTACTTTATTTATAAGCACCATTTACATTCTAAATTTTAATTAAAGAGACTGAAAAACAGGCACATTGACACTACATGTGTCTATCATTAAGAATTCAGATTAATAATATGTATATAGGCTTTGCCTATGGACGGAAAAAAGCAAAATTATACTAATGAAAACGGAATAGATCTATCACCAGTGTGTATCAGTTCGTTGTGTATTCCAGATCACACTCGAGGCTACGCCTCTCGTGACTGAGATCTGGATTACACAACCAACTCGAACTTTTATTTTATACCTAAATTGTTTGGGACAAGATCTATATGTTGTTAAACCAAATAATCAAATAGATCTATAAGCACGTTAAAAGTTAAAACTCCTCTGTACACCTATAATGCAATCTGAAACTATTTTTGGAAGTCATATGACCACCAATAAGTGTTGGGGGTTATTCATGCTTAAAATGGTTTAAAAATAGCACCGAAATCGGGAATTCTGAAACGTCACGCACAACTCTTCATAAAAGCCGTGACGTCATCATCCAAGATGTCAGCCCCCATGTTTTGTAGTTGCCTAGTTTTGAGGAAATTATTCACGCGCAAATCAAACACTTTTCAAAGTCTGTCAGTGATTGAATAAAATTGGAATACCTTTGATTTTATCATGCATTACTTAAGAACGGAAAAAAGACAAGTCTTTTTTCCGTATAAACATTTAATACTATAGCGCCCTCTCTCTAAGTCACCCAATGGGAGACAAAAATGTGTTTGTTGTTGGGAGGGAGGTGCTATATGGAGGTAAATTGGTTAACATAATTTGCAAACAGCTTAAAATAAATACAGATGAAATGCCGCGTAACGTGGCATCTGATCTGGATTTAAGCTGTTTGTCAAGCATCATTTTTTTTTTTTTCTGTCAAAATGTCAATGTAACTTTGAGAAAAGCAGCAGACGACAATTTTAAGCAGACGACATTGTAGCAGTGAAAGCGTTAGACATACTTGTCCCGCTTAGGGAACAACGACAAGAATCATTGTAAGGAGGGAGTCGTTGTTGGGAGGGCCGTTGTAGAGCGCTGTATATATACAGTATAACCTGCCTTATACGATGTCCTTCGATACCAACTGATGATGTTACATTTTGAGAGCCACAAGGGAGATCAGTTGCTTGTGGGTTCTAATTGTGTTACCCTCTTGAAATAAAGTCTTTATTTCTATTATTAGTGGTAGTACAGTGGAGAATCTGTTATTCTTTCCCAATAAACGCGTTTACGCTAAAACTATTATTTGCAGTGCAAACAGTTTGGAGCCAGATCAGACGCCGGGTAACCCGGCGTCTGATCAGGCTCCAAACTGTTTGCCACCAAGATAAACAAGAAATATCAGAATTGTCCAAAAATTGTTCTTTTCTACGTTTTAGCGCTTTGCGTTTGCGTACGTTTGCGTTTAAACGGGAAAGAATAACAGATTCTCCACTGTAGTAGTATAAAGCAGTGATGTCGGTTAAAGCAAGTTTTAGATCAAGCTGTTTGCAAATGTGAGCCAATTTCCCTCCCTATAACGACTCCCTCCGAACAACGAACATACTTTATGTCTCCCATTGACTGTCGTTGTAGAGAGGGAGCGCTGTAAAAATATATATCTATGAGACAATAACTAGTTATAAGATTGCCATTTTCACATTAGTTGCACTAGCTCTGAACCTTATCATTTGTACTGTCATAACTTTACTGGCAAGTTCCTCGGGTCTATCCCTTCCTTCTGTATTTTCAGTGAGAAATCTACAACATCGTAGCCTTGTGTTAGCCTACTTAATGAGATCACATCAATGTTTTCATTGCAATAACTCTGTAAGCTAGACTCCGTTATTCCTCCGCTGGCTTCTATAATGAGCTTAGGGAATTTACCCTTCAGTACTTTGGCTGCCTCTTCCATGGCCTGAAAGATAATAGAATTACATTAACCCATTACTCCATAGTCTAGATACACATTTTACCACACTGTCAGACAAAAATAGTTCCAGTTTATATAGCAATGAATATGTATAATTACAAATATTTTTAAGATTCTAGCATGTATAACTCCTGCGTGTGGAATGCAATGCTCCATGCAAGTGAGACCTTGCCCTTGACAAGTTCAAATCTCCAGCGTTTAAAGCGCAACAACAGAGCCATGATCAGACAGATCTGCAATATAAAGCCAGAGGATGTGGCTACTGTTACGTCAGATCAGCTGCTGGTACGACTTGGCCTTGATGACCTGACTATCATCCTGATGGAGAAAAGGCTTCACTGGCTCGGACATGTAAATCGCTCTAGTGGTGCAATCAAGACGGTCTGGGACATGCAGATTGAGGGAAGACGTGGACCAGGGCGGCCAAAAATGACATGGAAGACATTGGCACAGAGACAGACAAGAGTGGAAACTCTCAGAAGTCGACCCTTGTGATAGGGATGTGTGGAGATCTAATGTGAGATCTGCTATGCGTGCAGCCAGCCAGCTATCTAAATTAGCAAACAGTGTAGACCCAGATCAGAGGGCTCCTATAGGAGCCCTCTTATCTAAGTCTAAACAGTATGCAAATGTTAAGATTATATTTTAAAACAGGTCCATGGTGTTCACAGTTGAAATAGTTAATTTTGATTATTTGCCAGGGGCCCGATTGATAAAACTTCGTACGACAAAAACGATCGTAAGTCAAAACTTTAAAATACATTTAGTTTCTGATTTCTCTATCTAATCCTGTATTGTCACATCTCTTTGGAATCGTCTTTTAAAGACGATTCCAAAGAGATGTCACAAGACAGGATTAGATGGAGAAACAAATAATAATTGAGACTTTTATAATTTGACTTAGGATAACATTAATTTTGTCATACAAAGTTTTATGAAACTGGCACCAGTACCTGTGGTGAGAAGTTATCGAGCATAACGACATCACTGCCTGCATTCGCTGCTTCCTCTGCTTCTTCTACACTGCGACACTCCGTCTCCACCTTTAGAGAGAACCCGCCAACCACCTTGGCATCCTTCACTGCCTATAATGAAATATTCTTAACTCATTACCACAGAAATACACCTTTTTACACCTTTAATGTTATTCCTCCACTACCAAAATAGTTCCACTTTAGACAGTCATGAATAATATTATGCAAAATAAGAAATATTTCTTATGTCCTTTCAGATGGTAGTACATGTATTACCCAATACCCTTGGCACATTCTGCTTTACTTTCAGCCTGCTTTAAACTATCATCTGCTAGCTAGGATACAGAACAAAATATACAACTTTTTTACGCACTTAATTTATTCCTCCATCATGAAAATAGTTCCACTTTATACAGTCATGGATATGCAACATAAGAAATATTTCTTACATCCTTGCAGATTGTAGCTAAAACATGCTTCAACGGGCTTAACTTTGGCCATTTGTCTTCCAAACGAAAACAAAGGCAATGGGTTTAGTGACTTAAAACTGCAGAGACGTTACTTTTGACCAGTAAGTTGTAAGTAATAATACACTGAAATGCATAACTTATAATGGAGATAAATCGAATGTTAAAGTGTCAGAGTTACAGTTTTTGTGTGTTGCACTTCCTCATGTTATACATGTACATGTATTTGTTTTGGACGTTTCATTCAATCAGAATTGCAGAAATATCGGCTGGAGAAAAATTGTAATGCACTGGATACGTAAATGAAAAATTACATTCTCAAGAGTTGAGATAATTAACAAAGCTTAGTCTAAGGATTACATTCTTGAACACTGCACATCCTTATGTCATCAGTTGTCAGTCTAAAAAGTTCCAATGTGTTACCTTTGATATTTTTGAGACATCATACAACAAAATTTCTAGTTTTAATTTCCTAAAAAAAGAGAGATAATTTCAACATTGGGAGATGAAAAGTGTTTTTTTGTTATACGTACTGTATTGCTGGTTAAAATTCTATGGGGTTACCTAGAATGATTGAAGAGATATGGGTCAGACAATATTGCAATGTAGTGGGTATATAAGTCAACTCACAATTAAAATAAGAAAAGGGGGGATAACTTTATTTTAAATAAAGGTAGAATTACAATTCTTACACAGACTCAGTACACTTCCTCATGAATGTCATTAATCCATATTCAGTGTGCACTACAAAGTGTCATTACAACTTGAATACTATATTTCTAGTTAAATCATCCGGACCAAACTGGAATTTAAAATGAGAAAAAGGGAGATATTAATTCAATATTGGGAAATGGAAAATTCCAGTTCCCAATTAAATCTAGTCCATTATTACATATTTAGGGTTTATTTCACCAATATATTGCAACATGACAAACAGTGAAGACCCTGATCTGAGGACTCATGTAGGATCACTCTGATCAGGGTCTACACTATTTGAATAGGGCAAGTTTTATTCTTCACAGGTACACTGTTTGTTAATGTAGGATCGCTCTGATCAGAGTATACACTGTTTGCATAGGGCAAGTTTATTTTTCACAGGTACACTGTTATTTTTCTTGTAGGTATGCGGGTGTACAAATTATACCTCAGGGACATAGACTCCCCTGCCTTGCATAGTCCCCCACTGCCTTGTGGGACAGGTTCTTGTCAGAACCAAAGACTAAGGGAGAAAACCCTGACAGAAAACATGTAAATGTGGAGACATTGAGGGCGGTTGATATTCGGAAAGCCCGCTATCCTCCGGCCATCCGCTGCAGGGACTAATAGTCTGCGTCTGTCTCGACATGTTCTTGCCGACGTAGGTCTACTATTAACTCCCACAGAGAGTGCTGCTAGTAACTTGCAAAAGCTAACAGTACTTCAATACCCTTTGCAAGCAGTTTTCAATGACATGAACAACCGAAAGATACTCCATACCGGATCGGTCGTCGCCCGGGTTACCAAGGACCGCGCTGCTCGACATCATCTTCCGTCGACAGTGCAAAATAAGCCAGGAAGACGACTTAAGGATTTGACAGTTGCACAATGGAATGTCAGGACACTTCTTGACCGAAATGAAGCCAACAGACCAGAAAGACGTACGGCACTTGTTGCAATGGAACTAGCAAAGTACAGGATTGATATTGCTGCCTTGTGTGAAACAAGATTCTCTGAGTCTGGCAGTCTCAGCGACTCAAACTACACTTTCTTCTGGAGTGGAAAACCTGAAGGAGAGAGAAGAGAGGCTGGAGTAGGTTTTGCTATCAGAAAAGACATTGTATTGAGGCTAACTGAGACACCTCTACCAATCAGTGACAGGATCATGACTATGCGGCTACCACTGGCAAAAGATAACTTTGCTACATTCATCAGTGTGTACGCTCCAACGCTGACCAACCCAGATGAAAATAAGGAAGCCTTCTACCACCAATTGACACATACTCTCAGACAAATTCCTCACACCGACAAACTTGTACTGATGGGAGATTTCAACGCTAGAATAGGAAGCGACTATGACAGATGGCCATTGGTCTTAGGAAAATATGGAATAGGGAAGTGCAATTCAAATGGAGAGCTTCTACTTGCACTGTGCTGTGAGTTTGAACTGACAGTGACAAACACAATGTTCAAGCAGAAGGACGAAAGAAAGACCACATGGATGCATCCTCGCTCCAAGCATTGGCACATGATAGACTTCATCATAACAAGATGCAGGGATAAGATGGATTTCTGCAGCACCCGAGTCATGCGTGGGGCAAACTGCTGGACTGATCACCAGATGCTGAGATCAAAGTTGACATTTTGCCTACGACAGAAATTCAGTAAGCAAGGTTCAAAGAAGCCATCAAAGCTCAACACTGTGAAGCTGAAAGCCATTGACCATAGAGAGAGCCTAGCAAGAGATATGAATGATGCCCTCAACAAACTCGACGTAGAGGAAAGATCTTCGGTGGACCACAAATGGGCAGCTCTGGAACAAGTTGTATACAACACGGCCAAAACATCTCTTGGCAAGCCCGACAGAAGACATCAAGACTGGTTCGATCCTGATGACCAGGAATTAAGTCAACTGCTGGATAAGAGAGACAAAGCCCATCAGAAAGTTCTTCAGTCCAGGGGTACCAGATCAACTGTTGCAGCATACAAAGATGTATGTAGACTGCTCCAGCAACACTGCCGTTCCCTAAAGACGGCTTGGTGGGACAGAAAAGCAGAAGAGCTACAGAGAGCTTCGGACAGGAATGACATGAAGGGCTTCTACAGTGGACTAAAGGAAGTTTGGGGACCTCAGAAAAAAGGACCGGTACAACTGAAATCAGCAGATGGACAGGAGATTTTCTCAGACAGCAAGAGAGTTTTAGAAAGATGGAGTGAGCACTTCCAGAAGCTGCTAAATGTTCAAGGGGAGATTGAACCGGAAGCGCTTGCCAACATAAAACAGCGCACTATCAACACTTGCCTCGATGAGACCCCATCTATGGAAGAAATGACGAAAGCGATAGCGGGACTGAAGGATGGCAAGGCTCCAGGTGGAGATGGAATTCCTGCAGAAGTATGGAAGCATGGAGGTAACAACTTGCTTGTCGAGCTACACCAACTGATATGCAAGGCATGGGATGAAGACTCAATTCCACAAGCATGGAAAGATGCCACCATTGTGACTATCTTCAAGAAGGGTGACAGAACAGATTGTGGGAACTACAGAGGAATCTCCCTTTTGTCCATTGCAGGCAAGATTTTTGCAAGGATCCTACTTGACAGACTCTCCAAACACATCACCCCAAATGTAGTTCCTGAGTCTCAGTGTGGATTCCGATCCAACAGGAGTACTGTAGACATGATATTTAGTCTCAGACAGCTACAGGAAAAGTGCATAGAACAGGACCAACCACTGTACATGGTATTTGTTGATTTTACAAAGGCTTTTGATACAGTAGGAAGGATAGGGTTGTGGAAGCTACTGAGGAAATATGGATGCCCCGAGAAGTTCACATGTATGGTTGAATCTCTTCACACAGGGATGAAGGCAAACGTAAGCGATGGAGGAGAAACCTCAAAGGCATTTGATGTTACTAATGGTGTCAAGCAAGGTTGTGTTCTGGCCCCAACACTCTTTTCCATATTCCTATCAGCAATGCTGGAAGAGGCTTTCCAACGCTTGGAGGATGGTGTCTATATTCAGTCTAGACAAGATGCTGACCTCTTCAACGTGGCACACTTCAAAGCAAAATCCAAGTGTTCCCAGGTGCTGATTAGGGAACTGCTGTTCGCAGATGACAGTGCACTACTTGCCCACTCGCCAGAAGAGATTCAGCGAATCATGAATGCTTTCTCAGATGCATCAAAGAAGTTTGGTCTGAAGATTAACATTAAGAAAACTGAAGTGATGTACCAACCAGACTCCTCAAGTGCCCAAGAGGTAGACATTATGGTAGATGGAACTAAACTTAATTCTGTCCCAGAATTCACCTACCTTGGAAGCACAGTTGCAAAAGATGGACGTATTGATGTCGAGATCCAGAAAAGAATGGCAAAGGCCAGTGCATCATTTGGCAGGCTGCGTCAGAGACTCTGGAACAATCACCATGTGTCAATGAAGGTGAAAGGCAAGATCTACAGAGCAGTTGTTATAAGTACTCTCTTGTATGGAGCAGAATCCTGGACAATGTACAGACGCCATGTGAAGAAGTTGCATGCCTTTATGATGCGGCATCTTCGATCCATTCTTGGAGTATCATGGAAGGACAAAGTGACAAACGTGGATATACTGGCTAGAACAGGACTGCCACCCATGGAAGACCTCCTGATCAGAAAGAATCTTCGTTGGACTGGACACCTTATGAGGATGTCACAAGACAGACTTCCAAAACAGATCCTGTTCTCAGTGCTGCCAGTTGGTCAAAGGAAGAGGGGTAGACCTCGTCTACGATATAAGGATACCATCAAGAGAAACTTGACTCAGAGAAACATCAAACTGCATTCCTGGGCTAAACTGTCACGCCAGAGAAATGAATGGAGAACAGCGGTGAAATAAAAAAATATGAAAACAGACATTGTCGCTTCGCGACCGTCAGCATAGTAGTAGTAGATTGCAGCTCAACCTTTTCACTCTCAATGACGCCTTAAAGCAAACAGTTTGGACCCTGATCAGACGCTGCATTACCAGGTGTCTGATCAGGATGGAAACTGTTTGTCACTTGTTTTGAAATTTATTCAGCCATATTGCCTTATTTTTTAACTTTGAAACAACATTGCAGACAACAAAGTTGAAGCAGACGACAATGAAATGGTGAAGGGTAAAAATCTCCCGAATAATTTGATCATGAAAGAATTTGATCATGAAAGAATTAAAGCAGGCTGAAAGTAAAGCAGAAATTGCGCCTAAAGGCGTATTCTGCTTTACTTTCAACCTGCTTTAACCCTTTACCTCATAGCTTGTTTCTAGTTTTGAAAAACAAGTGACCACTTAAAGCAGGTTGAAAGTAAAGCAGAATGTGCCTTAAGGCACATTCTGCTTTACTTTCAGCCTGTTTTAAGCTTAAATCTGCTAGGCTATATAAAATATTTATAAAGGTTATTGTTCATGAGGGTATAAACTGGAACTATTTTCTTCAGCGGAGGAATATATTAAATACGCTAAAAGTCGTTTCTATGGGGGAAAGGGTTAAGGGGTCGCCTGCCTTCAGAACTAGAAACGGCTATGGGGTTAAGGGTTAATTAAGAAAATGCAGTCATTTGCAACTAATCCCCCAAAATCCAGTCCATCTAAATGAATATCAGGGACTTTGAATTTTGGATTAAAATCCCCGCCCAGTGGGGACAATCAATGGAGAGATCCTATCCCATACCTACCCTTTTCAAATACTGAATACATCGATCAATACATACATATTTCAATGAATTATATCAAAAATATCATAAATACCGGTATGGTATATAATAATTATGGTTTCTGCATATTTTAACGCTTTGCTCCATGGAGCTTCAAATGGATTATCCCAGGTTCAAATTTAGTCTAGTCCATTTCTTACTATTTTGACAAACTTGTGAGTCATGTGACAGCAGTTCGTGGATCAAGGATTTAGGTTTGTTTTAGTCAATGCATGTATTGTAGTATGGAAAACAGTGCAGACACTGATCAGAGGTCTCCTTTAGGAGCTCTCTGATCTTAGTCTTCACTGTTTGTATAGGAAAGGTGTATTCTTCACACGCATATATATATACTGTAGGGTGGTAAAAACAATGGCTGTTACCCCCAGCTATCCCTGGCCCTGACACAGCGAGGGGTTGGGGTTGCAAGTGACAGTAGACTGAGACCAGTGATAGTTTTACCTGTGCATCCCGAGTCTAATACACTCATTAAATTTGCCAGGGACTCATTATTTAAAAAGTTGCGAGTCCCATGGACTCATAGATTTTCTGGTCTTTATATTAACCAATTACTCATAAGCAAATAGTAGCTTCAAGCAGGTTGAAAGTAAAGCAGAATGTGCCTTGAGGCACCTTCTGCTTTACTTTCAACCTGCTTTAAGCGGTCACCTGTCTTCAAAACTGGAAATAAGTTATGGGATATTGGGTTAATTTTTCTCCTGAAGGAAGCAATGTTTGTCTCGAGGACTCATTGTCTTACAGAATGTGCATCCCAAGGACTCATTCATATGATTTCTAATTTATCACTGCTGAGACTAATCATTGCATAAAAGTGTTACAATACCTGTGTAATACACCCTGCGGTCCATATGTGATTATCTTTCAGCATTATCATTGAAGACAGATCATATCTATGCGTGGACACACCTCCAACCAACAGAGAATACTTTTCAACTAGTCTAAACCCAGGCGTAGTTTTTCGTGTCCCTGCAATTTCACCTTTCCATCCAGATTTATCTGCCAGTTTCCTTAGTCTTTGTGCTTGTGTAGCAATGCCACTGGCTCTGGAGATTATATTCAGTGCCACTCTTTCACCTAGTAAAAGTTGTCTAACTTTGCCTGACACTGTGGCAATGTGCTTTATTGGCTCTATGTTTGTGCCTTCTTTAATATTCCATGTGACAACACAGTCAAGTTCTCTGAATATCGCATCAAAGAACGGCCGCCCAGCCAGTACACCTGCACTCTTCATCAGTAAGACTGCACTCTCCTCTTTCTCACCTACTACAAATCCTCCATAGTCAAAATTCGGGGTGTCCTCTTTCAACCACTCTCGTGCTAAGTGACGTAAAGTAACAGGGTGTAAAATGTGCGACAAGTTAGAATTATAAATACCACTTAACACCTGATCATCAGATTTGGAAGACATTGCTGGATTCGTATGATAACCCTCTGTTTACTTTGACGAAAGTTCAGTTGTCACAGGCATAAATATTGTTTACATGTGCGACTGAACCAATTTTACGGATCGTACAGATTAACGAAAAAATATTAATTTCCATTTTAAAAACGAAATTAATTTCTGTTTTGTATTTGAATGAAATAATTGTAGAAGTATGTATTTTTAAAAGACTTGGAAAATAGAATATGATATTCACATATTTTAAAAATATGCTACATTTTTTAGATGCCCGTAAAGCCAGATGAGTGATTCTCACGATAGTATAAATTTTACTACGACACCTATCATAAAATTTCAATAGGCGAAAAACAAAAACAATACAACGGAGAACTACAATTTCTCTTTATGTTAGAATAAATATCTCATAAAAACAACAGATGAACATTGCGCTGTTAAATATACGTTTTGAAGTATCTGATACAAGCCAATTTCACAAGAACATCGACTTTGTAGGTAAGATATTGGTTTTAAACTTTATCGAAAACGAAAGTGGGTGGGGTGTTAGTGATAACTAGTGATTGCACAATTTTATATCATGGAGGTACCAGTTTCAGTGCACTTAACGTTCAAACTGATCATGGTGATAACAAATCATAAAAGTCTATGGAACAATTATTCCTACCTTTGTAATCAATTGTCTAGGTTAATTCCCTGTAAAAATATTTCCAAAATATTCTATATTTAGCGCAATCGCCACCGTTTCAATGACGTAGTCATTTTGTGCTGAGAACATTTTGTTGTACCCACGGAATTATACAAAACGGAATAGCAACTGAGCGAAGTTGAATAGGCGAGTATCTGAGCTCTCGCGGCGGTTGAATTTTGCGAGATTATGTGACGACATCTTCACTTTATTGCCTCGTTGTCCGCCATTTCTGGCGTGAAATTTACCGACTCGAGTGTTTTTATTGACATTTTATAGGATTTAAACGACTTGGTGGACATTCCTATCAATTCACGGGAATAAAAACCCGTGAACAATGCTTCGAAAACACACACTTATCATATTGACTACCGATAGACAGTCTCTTATCAAGTCTCGCGAGTCTCGTATCCGCCGCACGAGATTTACGATACAGCGCGAGGTTTCGATTCCGTCAGTGTATAATTCTGTGTTGTACCTATTTCAGTGAGGGTTGGTTTTATCGAAGTACAGACTGTATCAAAAGTATGTGATCAATAAAAATGTTGTAAGAATCATTCCTGTAATGTTTCCCACCTATATAAATATTAAAAATTAGGATTTTCTCCCTTTTGAATATATAATTGGTTCCTTGTCTATACTGCCTCTCTCCCATTTGAATAAGAAAACGAAGTGTCTATTGACACGTACGGTGTTAGGGTAAAAATTACACTTATCGTGAGAATCACCCACCATGTCAGAAAGTTTCCGCCCTCAGAATTGCAATCATTGTATGCGATTTTATATGATGTCACTGTTTTTCCGTATACTATATGTATATACAGTGAACCCTCTCTATTTAGCAGCCGCTATATTGTGTTGATTGTTTGGGGCAGGTGACTGTTTTGAGAGGGTTACATGTAATTCGCTTTCTGCTTTACTTTCACCTTGCTTTGGCAGTCGCCTGCTTATGGTATAGCTATTTTGTGTATTTCGGTGACTGTTGTAGAGAGGTTTTACTGTATATGACGTTTTGACGTTAACGCGCCAAAACGTCTACAGTATTTGTTTATCGTTACGTCATAAAATTATATACTTATTCCTTGAAAAAGCCTAACGGCGAAACGTTGGAAGATAATTTAATTCGTGTTGGTGTTGTTATTTTTCTTATATTTTCTTATATTTTATATGATTAAATTTCTAATGAAAATGAACCAGAACTGTATAAGAATACTTTTTAATGATATTGTTAAAACAAAAACCTCATAATTTGTTACTTATTTGATACAATTTACGTGCAAACGTATGGTACACGTTTACCGTATGCGTCCGTGATAGAAAGATAGCATAGATAAAGACAGACGTCCAGACAAAAGTATTTTGTTTCAGATACATATAATCACAACTTAATTTAATAAATAGTGTAAAATAAGAAAATTAAAAAAAACTTACCTGTTATATGCAATTGTACAAATAAAATCCAATTTACACAACACACTGTTTAACGATCTCATTCACGCTGAATACAACTAGTAAACTGCGTTGAAATTACAATAAAGAATTCTGTCACCACAAGTTATATTGTTTTTCCACGGTTACATATTGTACACTTAAAATTCAGTATTCTCCATGGTATTATCCATAACTCCAAACGTATATGTATCGTTGAAAACTTGAGTTAAATCCAGACCATGAACATAAATGTAGTCATTGTAGAATATTTGCACTTTAATCAACGTCTCACTATGAAATTCACTTTGAAACTGGCAAAGGATTTGGGGTGGGAACTCGGGATAACATTACAGCTTGGATCCACCGCGATTGCAGCTTGGATACACATCATAATTTACCTGTAATTTAGATTGCGTGTACCGCAAACATCAAACAACAAGCGCGTGTTGAGTTTCAGATAGGTGTGAATTACCTAACTGTCCAAATGACAATAATTGCTTTTACTCGGCTTATTGTTTGTTACTCAATCAAGCTGTTTGCTATTCAAATGTCAAACAGCGCGTGGCAACAAAATATGCTCAAGTAAAATGACCAAGCGAAAAAGCTGAATTCTTCATGCTAGTAACCTATATAACCGCAATGCAAATCTCAGCTCATCGGATAAACTGGTTCTCTCGAGAAAAAGTATATCCTTGCATTTGTCTCTTCCATTTGTCTCTTGCATTATCTGTGTATCTTGCAACTATGGCTTTGTACGTTGGAGTAAAATCAGTAATGTTCACGAAATCAGTCAGTTTAGACAGGGAGATTAAATTAAATATATATATTTATATATAAGAGCTCCTGGTTTAGATTAATGTTTTACCTGTTTAATATTTTAATCCGCATATTTCAATCAATACCAATAACGAAACAATAGCAACACAACTTTGACCGTAAAACGGTATACATTGCCGTACGTGTCATTAGCAAGATTTTCTCTTCATAAACGTACAAGAAAGACAACTCCAATTCTGAACATTCCTATTACGAGTTATCGTTCTTGTACGTGTCAATAGATAGAATCATAGAAAACTTGCTAATGACACGTATGGCAATTTATACCAATTTTTACTGTGTTTAAGCTCTGCCAATATGTAAGTTTCCCAACGATAGGTTATTTTTATCGACATAATGGCTTATTAGAGGTAATAGAATAACGACAAAAAAAATCTGGTAAAAAATGTCATCTGCTTTATTTTTTAGAACATTTAATGATATGACCTGCGTACTGAAACCTTGATTGTAATTAATGTTTTACCTGTTTAATATATTAATCTACATATTTCAATCAATACTAATAACGAAACAATAACATCAAAACTATGACCGTAAACGGTATAAATTGCCGTACGTGTCATTAGCGAGTTCTTGCTACAAAAACGTACAAGAAAGACAACTCCAATTCTTAACATTCCTATTGCGAGTTATCGTTCTTGTACGTGTCAATAGATAGAATCATAGAAAACTTGCTAATGACACGTATGGCAATCTATACCAATTTGTACTGTGTTTAAACTCGGCAAATATGATAGTTTTCCAACGATATGCTGGTTTTATCGACTTAATTGCTTATTAGAGGTAATAGAACAATGACAACAAAAATCTGGTAAAAATGTCTTCTGCTTTATTTTTTAGAAAATAAAAAGATATGACCTGCGTACTGAAACCTTGATTATAATTAATAGTTTACCTGTTTAATATTATAATCCACATATTTCAATCAATACCAATAACGAAACAATAACATCAAAACTATGACCGTAAACGGCATAAATTGCCGTACGTGTCATTAGCGAGTTCTTGCTAAAAAACGTACAAGAAAGACAACTCCAATTATTAACATTCCTATTGCGAGTTGCCGTTCTTGTACGTGTCAATAGATAGAATCATAGAAAACTTGCTAATGACACGTATGGCAATTTATACCACGTTGAAATGTCTTAATATTTCATCCATACGATAGGTATCCTCTATTTCATCGACTTTATGGATTAATAGTGTGGTAATAAAATAGAATAAAAACAACAAATCATAAAAATGTCATCTGCTTTTTTAGACATTAACAGATATGATTTGTGTACGGATTTCAGTATGGATTAACCTTTCACCTGTTCAGTTATTAATCCATATATATATATACGTACGTGTGTGTGTATATCAATTCCAATAACTAAACAATATACAAACAAAATAACGAACTAAAACGTATTATAAATCGCCGTACGTGTCATAAGCGAGTTCTTGCTACAAAAACGTACAAGACCCATTTCTTTACATCGCTATTTGTTCTTATGGTCATCATAATATTTTATTTTTCGATTTAAACGTATGCAAATTGATTCAACTTATGTGAATTTAAATGGATAATTCATATCAAACCGCTCAAAAATGTGAGAAATTCTTTGCTTTGTTATAAGCAAACTGTGAGAACATCAACAGCAGGTATATTCAATTAAAACGTTTGTTTATACCTCTTATTTACAAATTCATCAAAATAAAAAAACAGATTCATAAAAATACTTACCTATAATGTACATTTATCATGATTGCATTTTATAAAATGCTAAAACATACCGTTTTAATGCGTTTTGGTTACTTTCAACAAATATAGGGCGGAAACTTTCTGGGGGTGAGTGTGATTCTTACGATAAGGTGAAAATTATGTGCATACGTGTCAATAGAAGCTTTTTTGTTTTTCGTACGTACGTGTCAATAGACTCGGCCATAAGAAAAACAACAACAGTACATTTTCAGTCATTCCTTTATGAATTATGTTGGTCTCTGTTCCAATTCAGTTTGGCAAGGAGTGGTCACATAATTTTGACAAGTATACCCTGTATGCTATTTTCGTCATTTTTATTTCTTCAAAAGAGTCGATTAAATAATGTAAATCAAATCACAATATCAAGCCATTCAAAAAATAATTTACCGAAAAACGGTTTCTGTATATAAGGAGAGCATACTTTTGTAAGTGTACTGTACATGAAACAAAATAGACGGGCCCACTTATTTCATGTGATTTGGGTGTAGAAGATAACAAAAAATGCATACCACTACAAAATTATGAAAATCAATTGTAAAAAGTGTTATTTTGGAACAGTGTTTTCGGAGTGAAAACGGACATAAGGAAATTGGTTCAAATTGCTATGCTTTATTTTTTATAGTCAATAAATTATCCGTTTGCATCAAATTTTGGATTTTTTGGGACAAAGATGACAGGAAAAGTTTACTTTGCTGATAGCAAAAAGTGATAACGTAATTGAGCTCTTCAGAAGAAGATAGAGTTGTCGCAGTTAAGTGCACCGAAATAGGTACCTCACTGAAACAGGTACACTGACGATATATTTATTAATTGTTGACTGTACCAGGATCAGTGTTTTTTAATTGATGTCAGTATTCTCATTCTCAATCATTTTGATCGCTGTTTTTCTTTTTCTTGATTGATAAAATCTGATGTGACTGTCATAATATATAAGCAGACTAATTTTGCCACTAAAAGGATTGACCCAAAATTATATGTGTCTACTAGGTTCTTAGCTGCTAGTTGCTAAACTTGATGCACAGTCGCCCGGCTAGATCAGTCGGTAGAGCATAAGACTTTTAATCACCCCAGGAAATGAGAACACCATGAACATCGTTTTATTGAATGTTTGCGAGACAACTTCCTCTTTCAACATGTAAAGGATTTTATACGGTGTAGAAATGAACAAGCTAGAAAAACGCTAGACCTTATAGTTACAAAGGATGAACATAATATAGATAATATAGAAGTTTTGCCATCTCTTGGGTGCAGTGACCATGTAGTACTGTTGTTCGACTTCCTATGTGATTATAAGGAAATTTCTACTGGGCATACATGTGATATCTCCCGATATGGTCGGGAGCTCCCGAAATTAGACCTCTACTCACGATCTCCCGGTCGGGAGACGAAATCTCCCGATATTTCATGAAACCAGGTTCATTTTTTTCAATATGAACTTTTATATAATTTACCTCGTTCGCCGACTCTTAAAATCTTAAAATTGGCCTCAGAGTTCTCTGGCTAATCCATACACACACTTATCACCAAACGCTACTGATGCGTGTAAACACGTTACGCAATCGTCGGTAGTTCCATGGCATGTATATGGCAGGCTGCCAAACAATGTTTGACCACACGCGCCTAGTGGGGTTTGACATACATGCTTTTGATGTATTGTAGATCTAATTGGTTATCAAAAAAAGTGATTGACAGGTTCGCCCCGAATCGGAGACCTAGCAACAACAAATTTTAGAAGCGGTGATGCGAAGGATAAAGATCTATGTCGCCGATACGGGTCGGATTAAAATCAGATAATTCTCCGTAAGTTCTGGACAAGCACACATTTTATATGAAAGCCGATCAGAATTTAACATTTATGAATTGATTTCCACCACATAATACTTTGACATATTCATGTAACAGAAAAATACTTCGAAAATTTTACTGTTACAAAATGACTGGGCGCCTTAATATTTGCTACGGGAATCACGCATATTTTGTTAGTCTAAAAAGTTTTTCCCAGCATCGTTTTCTAACAATCAATTAAAATTAAACATTGGACCTAAATTCTTCTGTTTGTTACATACGATTTGTGCAAATGTATAATTATCAAGTTAGATTTTACAACCAATTACGCTCGTAAAATTGATTTGCAATCAGTTTTCGCGGAAGAAAATCTAGACGCGTAATTTCGTTGTTAAAACCACGCCCACTTTACGGCGCTAGTAAATGTCGTCTGCAGACTTTGTCTGCAACAATTCTCTGAGTTAATCTTTGTGTATTTTCTTTCAGAAAATGTCAAACTTTTTGTATCTAGACTAGATGATGCGGCGTCTCATCTGGATCCATACTGTCTGCAAACTTTAATTATAATAACAGATTGTTAAGTTGCTAACTCTTTCTAGATCTACTCCATAGATAGAAATCTAGACCATTTGAACAGAGACAGCACTTGGTATACACTGTCTCTGATTTGAACTACTTCATTCATTCTCTCAAGAAAATAGATATAGTTCCAGTTTATCTTTACTAGTCATGAACAATATAAGAACCATAAGAAATAGTTCTTATATCCTAGCATATGGTAGATCTAGCTTAAAGCAGGCTTAAGCTTTTACTGAAGCAGAATGCTCCTGAAGAGTATTCTGCTTTACTTTCAGCCTAGATGCTAGAATAATAGGCCCATGTCAGTATTAGAAAAACTATATCTCTGGGTGAAAATTGTCTCTGTCTTAGTGGTCTATAGACTTATCTATCCACTGATTTAAAAAAAAAATAAGCAATTAGTGATTAACTTATGAAAATAGATAAATGTGTTAGATTTTCATCGCCTGCGTCTAGTTTTGTCGCGAAAAAAGTGTCGCGAAAAAAGCTCCCTATTTGGAACCCCAATCTCCCTATTAAAATTTCCAGATCTCCCTATTTGGGTCCAAGAAAATATCACATGTATGCTACTGGGAGAATATATTATAAGTACAGGAAATGTGATCTCATGGGTTTTATGCAAGAATGGGAAGATTTTGATTGGGAAGTAACTTTTGAAAACAAAAATACTGATGAAATGTGGAATATATTCTCAGCTAAGTTCAAGAGCAGTGTAGATAAATTTGTACCTAAAGCGAAACCACGTAAAGGAGTGAAGCCGAAACCTGTTTGGATGACTGGTGAGACTTTAACACATATAAAGATAAAAAAACATGCTTGGAACAAGTATCTGGCCACACGACGGAATGAAGACTATGAGGAATACAAGAGGAAGAGAAACGTAACAAATGAGTGTGTTAAGAACAGCAAAAGAAATTTTGAAAAACTTATATCTCAAAATGCGAAGCGAGATCCAAAACAATTTTGGAGATATGTTAAGAGTAAAACAAAGTCGAAGTCGGGAGTTTTTAATCTAAAAGCAACAAACGGAGAATTTGTGAAAACAGATCAAGAAAAGGCAGAAGTTTTGAATGATTTTTTTACAACTGTATTTACTAAAGAGAACATAAGTAACATTCCAGATGTTCAGGAGAGAAATGTGAATGAAAGTTTACAAAACATAGAATTAACTGAGAGAACTGTGCATAAAATGTTGAAGGAGGTTGATCCCACTAAGTCTATGGGGCCAGACGACATTCATCCATTTCTGTTGACAAGTATGCCGGAAGTGTTTGTGAAACCATTAACTCTTTTATTTCAAGCATCTCTATCTTCGGGAAAAGTGCCCTTGGAGTGGAAAGATGCGCGAATCTCACCAATATTTAAGAAAGGCAGTAAAACAGAACCTTGTAATTACCGACCAGTTAGTCTTACTTCAGTGGTTTGCAAATTGCTTGAAAAGATTGTGCGGAAAAGTATACTTCTACATTTGCAAGAAAATCATTTGCTTTCCGATAACCAATATGGATTCAGATCAAATAGGTCATGTGCATTACAACTATTAAACGCTTTGGAAGACTGGACATTGTATATTGAGAATTGCAAAAGTTGGGATAGTGTGTATTTAGATTTAGCCAAGGCTTTCGACAAAGTTGCGCATAAAAGACTGCTTAAGAAAATAGAGTCGTTTGGAATAGGGGGAAATGTGTTGAGATGGATTCAGGACTTTCTTACAAATAGGAGGCAATGTGTCGCAATAAGGGGATGCTCGTCTGGATGGAAGGAAGTTGATAGTGGGGTTCCGCAAGGGAGTGTATTGGGGCCAATCCTCTTCATCATGTATGTGAATGACATTTGCGAAGTTGTGAATACTAACATAAAGATTTTTGCCGACGACACAAAACTGTATGCAACAACGTCGGACACTGCAGAACTGCAAAGTGATTTAGACTCAGTCAGTGAATGGGCGAAAAAGTGGGAACTGACTTTCAATGTAGACAAATGTAAAGTTATCCATTACGGATTCAACAACCCAGAACGAGACTTATATATGAATACAGACATACTGAAATCTGCCACAGAAGAAAGTGATCTTGGTGTTATATTTGAGAGGGATTTGAAGTTTTCAAAGCATATTTCTACCAAAATTAACAAGGCAAACAGTATCCTAGGACTTATCAGTCGATCATTCCAGTATATAGACAAGCACTCTTTCATTAAACTGTATACAGCAATGGTTAGGCCGCATGTAGAATTTGCAAATGTTGTGTGGCATCCCTACTTGAGGAAGGACATTGAAAGCATTGAAAAATTGCAAATAAGAGCTACCAAATTAGTTCCAACACTACAGCACTTAGAATATAAAGACCGTTTAAAAGAATTGAAATTACCAAGTCTTGATCATCGCCGAAAGAGAGCAGACGCCATACAAACATTTAAGATTGTGAAGGGAATTGATGACGTTTCGTTCGAAAAGTTTTTCCAGTATGCACCATCAACAAGAGGTCATAATCTGAAATTGGACAAGCCTTTTCATAGATCAACTTTCTGCCAAAAACAGTTTTCAACTCGAGTGATAGATTTATGGAATGAACTTGATCAATATGTGGTTGACTCGAAGGATGTGGAAACTTTCAAGATACGTTTTGATCGCCACTGGCAAGGGGACATTTACAGTTTTTAGTAAAGGCATAAATAGTTATCATGGGATAACAAAAATTATCAAAGACATACCAAACATTATCCGCTATCAACACTAATAAATGTTTTGTTGAGAAATGCAGAATTCTAGTGCTGAAAGACTGCCAGACGATGGGGGGCTTAAAAGGGATCTATCCCTACCACAGAGCCCAAAATCATCCTACAGGTAAAGGTCATCCAGATCTTCAGCGACAGCCAGACAGTTCCACAAGTCAGAGTTGTTACCATGGGCTGGAAAAACAACAGTCACAGAGGAGTTATTGCAGAGATAAGAAAGGAACTGTTCAAAGACTACCAATGTACAGATACTCTGAACGCCAAGTAATGCAGCCTTGTAAGGGAACGAAATGGCAGATAGCCTAGCCAAGTTTGGGACCGAAGAAGCCGCATAAATGCCAGAGGACTCCAGGAGTACGACTATACAGGATGTAAAGGAGGCAAGTCGCAAGGCAAAATGGCAGAACAGATAGGATCACTCATCTGCAGGTAGAACTTTCTATGAGTTTTTCCCATCTGTGGACGCAAATAGGCGACTGGACTTCCTAGACAAGATGTCCTACAACTCAACGTTGCAGTTACAAACAGGATATTTGATCCTCAATGCACACCTCCATAAAATCGGCATCACTGCTTTGCGCTTGTGGAGTCCAGAAGACTACAGTACACTTCCTCCTCAACTGTGACATACATGAAACACACAGAAGCCCTACTGTCATCATTGCATAGGCTGTGTGGCATTTTATCCCTAGGTGTACAAACCCTGCTCGGCACACAAGACCACACACATAAGGACATATACAAGGCTGAAGGGAAACTATTAAGAAATAAGTAGCTCAACACATACATACAGGCAACAGACAGATCCGCGGGGAAACCACCGGTCTGCGACCAATTTCAATCCAAAATCCACAACTAAGATAATACATAATCTAACATGTGAGAAATTTACCGAAGAGAAACTTACACACCAGAGACCATTACTCACCAATGAGTCATCAGTGAGGAAAAGCCCGTGGATTAAGTAAAGTTAATTGGTAGCTTCCCTCTATTTAGTTACAACAACTTGCAAACATTGTCTGAATAAGTGACAAATGAGGCAAATTATTTCGAAAATTTACAAGACTTTGGTCTTATTACTTATCAAAAAGGACTGAATACAGAGCAGTATTTTAATTCTTTACATAAATTGTGACTGCTTACAAACTTTCTGCCTGGCAAAATTTGCCGTGCCCGTGATGAAAAATTGGACCGACTTATGGAAGAGTCAACTTAAAAAGCCTGAAAATTGAGGACAAAATAGGTGGGTCGACTTATGGTCCAGGTAGACTTAAGGCTGCGAATATAGGATAATATCCCTGTGTCCCAGGTCACCCGTACTGTTGTGATGTCACATCTTCCACAGAGTTACATACAATCCCCATTTTCATAATTTACACTCGGACCTGGGTTGAGGGGAATATCTTTAGACTGTGCCAGGATAAGTATGATTTTTAATTGCACAGTCAATGTACATAGTTTTCAACATGTATTTTATGTATTAGATAAACACATGTATAAATTTCTTTCACCAATGAGCATTTGTATAGTTCATAACTCAGTGGGGATGCTGGTTGGATAAGTAAAATACTATGAAGTAGATCGCCGTCTAGCGCCTGCACATAATCTTCATTAATGAAGTCCTGAGTGATTGTAAATAGAAGAAGAGGAGGAGCCTGTTATCGTCATGTTGTTGAAAGAGTTAACCCATTACCCCATAAATACGCCTTTTTACGCCTTTAATTACTTTCTCTACTGTCACAAATTAAAATCATAAGAAATATTTTCCATATTTGAGCAGATTATAGCTTAAAGCAGGCTGAAAGTAAAGCAGAATGTGCCCTAAGGCGCATTCTGCTTTACTTTCATCCTGCTTTAAGTAGTCACCTGTTTCCAAAACTAGAAACATGCTATGGGGTAATGTGTTAAAAGACTGAAGAATGCTCCTATTGGAGTTTTCCACTATATTGCATTACCGGGTAACCCTTCCCTCCTATTGATACCCTCAGATCTTCCTCCTAAACATGCCTTAAAACCATATGGCTCACTGAGAGTATCCTGATAGGCTGATGCTTATCTCTTTCAACACCATGGACCTGTGTCATACTGACTCATTTTGACACACTTTAATCCACTAGCTTGTATTGAGATAAGCATTGATAATTGTTTATCACTTATGAGTTAATGGGTTAATACTCAATATATTTGAAAACAGTGTAGCTCCCAGATCAGAGGGCTCCTGTAGGAGCCCTCTGATCAGGGTCTGCACTATTTTCTAATTTAAACCAGTATTTATTAGACTGCCCATAATTCCAAGTAGAATGGTCCCTGTTTTGGTAACTAAAATGATCCACAAGCGAACATATTAATCCACAAGAGTTAATAAGTGTTGAAAGAGTTAAACTTTTAAAGCAGGTATTCTGGAAATTGCTGATTTCCTTTCAGTCTGCTTCAAGCAACCAGTCACCGTAAAGTTAAGCTAAGGGGTAAAGGGTTAACTCTTTCCTCCCTGAAACTTTAAATGGACAATTCCAGTTTTGATTTTAGTCTAGTCCATTTTTGGCTTTTAAGGGTTGTTTTTTCCATTTTTGGCATTATGACAAACAGTGAAGACCCTGATCAGAGGGCTCCTTTCGGAGCCCTCTGATCTGGGTCTTCACTGTTTGCACAGGACAAGTGTTATATTCACATGTACACTGTTTGAAAAGGACGCCTATATGCGGGACTAGGGTTCAAAGGGTTAAACTAGCTGTCATATAAAGAGGTCTATTAATAGAACCTATTTTACCATTTTGATTGGTTGCTTTACTCAATTAACAAGTTGTAAGTGTATCTTTCATATTTGGTGCTCTTATTTTACAGCGAATTGCTTACGCTCACATCTAGAAAAGCCATCGTATGCATCTGTAGTTCAGGATAAGCCGACTGTAACATCAACATCCGAGGAGTATAAAGAAGTGACTCTAGAGGACTTCAGAGGCTATAGGAAACTACTGGAAATAGAAGTAGAAACCTACAACAGTGAAGGTATTGTTCGATTTTTTCTGACCTGTCAGGGTTATTTTTAGAACAGAATAGTTCATAATGGTAAATAGATAACAGGGTAACATTGGATCTATATAGTCTTGAGATAAGCATGATCCTCGTGCAGCATGAGACAGCTGCACTAATTTTACTGATATGTTATTCATTCTCAATAAACGTGTTTATGCTAAAAACTATTATGTCCATTGCAAACAGGTTGGAGCCAGATCAGACGCCGGGTCACCCGGCGTCTGATCAGGCTCCAACCTGTTTGCCACCCAGATTATAAAGATCAAATTAATTTTCTACAGTTTAGTGCATTGTGTTTACGTTTATTCGGGAAATAATAATGTCTCCTCTAATGTACATTACACACAATAAATACAGCCTTCCGTATACCTGGCTGACCGTACGGAAATCAACGAGTATGGTAATCATCCCTTTTAAAATTTTAGAATGTTCCAATCTAAAAAATATCTCTGACAGGTCAGAAGAAAACACTAATACTGTGCTTCCTCCCTACAATATCCCTCCAAACAATGATTCCTTCCTTACAACAATGCTTGCCGCTGTTCAGAAAACATAACATTTATGTCACACTTTCACGCTTCAAAAATGTCAGCTTACAATTGTCATCTGCGGTTTTGTCCTCAAGTTTCAAAATTATTTTTCAAAACAGGGTCAGAGTGTCTTGAGTAAGGGGTTCAATCCCCACTGCTGAACAATGGTGCAGGGCTCCAGATAAAAGGGAGTAAAGTGAACAAACCCAACAATTTCAACACCAAATCCTATGGTGATACTACTCATTAGAATTGTCACCTTAGAGTTTAATGCAGAAATAAATATTTTAATTTTTTGAAATTCTCCCCTTGTCTGTAGCTCTGAATAATATATATCTCATTTCAGACTTTAACATAGAGAATATATATCTCATTTCAGACTTAAGCATAGAGAATATATATCTCATTTCAGACTTTAACATAGAGAATATATATCTCATTTCAGACTTTAACGTAGAGAATATATATCTCATTTCAGACTTTAACAAAGAGAATATATATCTCATTTCAGGCTTCAACATAGAGGAGATAGAAGGCATCCACTCAGTAGACCTTAATTCAATGTCAGAAGGCTCCCAAAAGGACCAGGCTCCATGTAGTTCTACAGAAGGGCTGGAAGCAACAGCAGAGACAGTACCTGTCCCCAGTGATGCAGCCAAGGAAACCCCTCAAGGGGCCAGTCCGAGAGAAGCGGAGAGTACGGTGAAGCAGAGAGATGTGGAGAGTGTGGTGAGGCCTAAGTCCCAGAGCCCGACGCCTCACAACACAGCAGCACTGCACTTCTACTCTGGTAACCCCGGAGTGGAGAAGGTCAAAGGAATACTACACATCTATAAGGACCAGTATGTACAGTAAAACTTCCCTATTACTGGTACTGTAATTACCCTACGTATTGGAACAGACAGGTCTTAGTAAACAGTGTAGATCCTGATCAGACTGCTCTTTCAGGTTTTTAGCTCACCTGAGCTAGCTCAGGGTGAGCTTTTGCAATACAGTCAAACCTGTCTTATGTGACCTTCAAGGGGGGAGACACAATAAGGTCACATAAGACAGGTAGTCGCATAAGTCAGGTTATTAGTTTTCAGGGGTAAATTTAGTATACAAATGAACACCATATGGATGTTTCTCTGAATAAAATTATATATTAACCCTTTCTACCAAAAGCAATAATTAAGATCATTTTCTATATTTGCAAACAAAGTTGCATTGCTATTATGACAAATAAATCTACTTATTTAACTTGTCGACTATTCATCCCCAGTTGATCAAATACTATAAATGATCCAATCAATCACCTGAAATATTCGTCGGTCTGGTCTTTTTAGAGATTTATTCCGTAACAGGTTCGACGAAAAAGTTTAAATTTGTCCTTCAATTCCGTTGTATCTGATAAACATGTGTCCAATTTGGGATCGCTTTCTCAGTCTATTTACTGTATAATTCATATTCAGAATCGCGTCTTATGGAGTAAGAATTCGATCCCAGAGTGGGTTAGTTGTTTTTTGTCTCTGTTGTCTCTCGCACAGGTAAATCATTCTCGAAATGTCCACGTTTAGTGTCGCGTCTATATAATGTTATCCCGGCGCCATTTGTTAAAGTCAATTTCAAAATATGACAGCGCTATTTTTAACGTCGTTTTATATTTCAATATCTCCTATTAAAAACACAGTCTTACAAAGTCGAAAAAAATACTTTGTAAAACCGACGGAAGAAAAGACGCTTAAGAAACATCTTTTTACTTGTAACCAGAGACTTTAAAAGCTTTTAAAGTCTCTGCTTGTAACACACTAATTACATATATGCTGAAATTCAAGTGTTTCATAATGTATCGTACGAAGCTAACTGTCGGTTTACATGCATATAAAATGTTAATTACACGGGTATTTTCGCAAAATTTACGATTATGATACGCCGGCATCCGTTCTTTCGTAATGGAGTGTTGGATTGGGAACGACTTTTTAACCCTTTTAATCGTAAATCATCCCCGGAATAGTTATTTTCGGGGTAAGAAAAGCATTTTTTGTCGAGCTCTAATAGTTATTTTTATATTTAATTGCTTTTCGGTAGCTCAATTCTCCAAATTCATTCCCAAATCAAGATCGCCGTTGAACTATTTACCACAATTTGTCTATTCACAAACTATAACATGCAGTTTTGGAAAGTGAATTACATGTACTTGTTTTTAAAACAAAATTTCGGAAATCTTTTTTTCAGAATGAAATATTATCAAATATAATTTAAATGAATATTAAACAAAGATGTTGTATATCACTTTTTAGGATAGTTAAATAAACACTAGACATTTTGATCTAACATACAAACAAAGGAATATTCGCCTCCCGGAAATGAAAACTGAAAAATCGATAATGACCGGCAATTATCGGGTCTCTGCAAGCAGGTGCGTTAAATAGGGACATGGGACTTTGGGAGCGGTATATTACGGTCGTTAGTCGGGTAACACAGGTTTGTCGGTATACACAGTCTTAACATAAAGTAAAATGTGTTGGGAGGAATTTTTAAGGTCGGCTAAGACAAATAGTCGTTATATAGGGACGGTCGCTATGACAGGTTTGACTGTACTTAAATGTCTGTCATCCGTCGTCAACAATTTTAGTGTTTACACTCTATAGGTCACAATATTTATCCAATCTTTCTCAAACTTACTTAGATTGTACATTACCATAAGAGTTCGGATTGGTTGGATTATGATTGAAATCAGACAAATAGGCCAAGAGTTATCTACCTTTGAATTGCTGAAAATGCCATATTTAACAGTGTTTACACTCTAAAGGCCACAATATTTATCAAAACTTTCCCAAACTTGGCCAGATTGTAAATGACCATAAGAGTTTGAATGAGTTCGATTATGGTTGAAATAGGATCAAGAGTTATCAACCTTTGAACTGCTGAAAATACCATATTTTACAGTGTTTACACTCTAGAGGCCACAATTTTTATCCAATCTATCTCAAACTTTCTCAGATTGTATATGACTATAAGATTACAGATGAGTTTAATTATGGTTGAAATCAGACTAATAGGTAAAGTGTTATCTACCTTTGAATTGCTGAAAATGCCAAAATTTAGGGTGTTTACACTCTAGAGGCAACACTTTTTATCCAATCTATCTCAAACTTGCTCAGATTGTATCTTACTATAAGATTTCAGAGGAAATTAATTATTGTTGAAATCGGACCAATTGGTCAAGAGTCATAAACCTTTGAATTGCTGAAATTGCCATATTTAACGGTGTTTACACTCTAGAGGCTACAATATATTTATCCAAGCTTTCTCAAACTTGGCCCGATTGTATAAAACCATAAGAGTTTGAAAAAGTGTGATTATGGTTGAAATAGGATCAATAGATCAAGAGTTATCTACCTTTGAACTGCTGAAAATGCCATATTTTACTGCGTTTACACTCTAGCAACTACAGTTTTAAATGGATTTCGATTATACTTGCACACAAAGAATAAAGTTCTCGAAGGAGTGCAATTATTGTTGAAATCTAATCATTTCGGCAATAGTTGTCTGCCCTTGATATACTTTGAAATGCTTGAAAAGGCTTCACTTCAGTATTGTTTAGGCTCTAGTTATCTGTCCTTGATGTACTCTACTATACTAGAATAATGAGGTTGTATTCCAAAATTGTTTACATGCTATGCTACAAATTTGAATGGATTTAGATTAAAACGGGTGAAACAGGAAGGTTAAGCTGTCAGGCTTCAGTACAACAGGTGAGCGATATCAGGGCCTTCAGACCCTCTTGTTACAATAGGTGCCTACTTAAAGCAGGTTGAAAGCAAAGCAGAATGCACCTTAAGGTGCATTCTGCTTTACTTTCAGCATGCTTTTAGCTACCACCTGCTAGAATAAAGAAATTATTCCTTGTGATACATTAGCCCATAGATGGCAGAAACAGACATTAACAAACAAACAAACAATCCTTATGAAACCTATTCATGACTGACTAAATTGGAACTATTTTTTTCAGTGGAGTAATAAACTGGATGCGCTTAAAGGGGGCTTCTATGAGAGAAAGTGTTAAGGGTTAAAACTAATCTCTGGTTTCTTCTCTGTACTACTGCTGAACATAGGGTTGACTGCTCATTAGAAGTACAGTATTAACCCATTACCCTATAGCCTGTTTCTAGTTTTAAAGATATTTGACCGCCTAAAGCAGTTTGAAAGTAAAGCAGAATGTG
Source organism: Gari tellinella (assembly GCA_922989275.2). Taxonomy (NCBI): domain Eukaryota; kingdom Metazoa; phylum Mollusca; class Bivalvia; order Cardiida; family Psammobiidae; genus Gari; species Gari tellinella. Next base: position 18,953,022 of record OV277868.1, read on the forward strand.
CCTTAAGGTGTGTGAATTATTTTCAGTCATCAAATCAACCTGTCAGAGGAGACGGAGAGGAGTGAGTTGATCTGCATGCTAGCAGTGCCAGCCAAATACACAATCCATGACCTGCTACAGTTCAACGGACCTTGCATGTAAGCAATGAATCAGGGCTCCAGATAAGTGGAGTACAGTGGTAAATAAGCAATTCCTACCCACTTTATGCGTTTCTTACGTGTTTCTTATCCGTTTCTTTAAAAGCGGTTCCTAGTCGTTTCTTAACCCGTTTAAAAGAGCCCGGATGAAGGTTCATCACTTAGCCGACGGACCCCTTAGCGGAGACTGCATTGGTATATTGATTATTAATGCGTTTAAACGCGTTAAAATTGTTAGGCGTTAACTGTTTGTTAACCGTTCACTATGCGTTTCTTACGCATAGATTAACACGTAAATGGGTAGGAATAGCGTATTTACCACTGTATCTCAAAAAATTAAATCTTATTTCTGCATGAAACCCTATGGTGTCACCACTCATTAGAATCGTCTCTTCAAGACGATTCTAATGAATAGTTACACTATAGGGTTGGGGCTGAAATGAGTGAGAAAATGTTCATGCAGGTTTCCAGATTTTGAGATATGGATTAATTAACCCATTTCCGCATAGCCTATTTCTAGTTATGAAGATATATGACCACTTTTAAAAGCAGGTTGAAAGTAAGCAGAATTCACCTTGAGGCCCATTCTGCTTTACTTTCAGCCTGCTTTAAGCTTCCAACTGCTAGTATATAGCAAATATTTCTTAATATACATATTCATAACTGTATAAATTGGAACTATTTCCTACAGTGAAGGAATAAATTAAAGGGGTAAAAAGGCGTATTTATGGGGTAATGGTTTAACCATTCTTCCACTGAATATTCATATAAAAAACTCTGCCCACATTGACCATTGATCATCTGATCTATTACATTGGCTAATAGAATAAGAAAAGTGTTCCTGAGGAAAGAGTGCAGACTTGTGCCAGACTTGATGGTACAAGAAAACAGTGCAGATCCTAATCAGACAGCTCCTTCAGGAACTTTGATATGGGTCTACACTGTTTTCAAAACAATTGCATGTTACTGAATACTATTATACTAGCAGGATTGGGCTTATTACAGTCAACCCATTAAGCCATACTGACTCATATTGACTCATTGCGCAATAGCCTCATACTGAATCATTTTGACACACTTTAATCGACTAGCTTGTATTGAGATAAGCATTGATAATTGTTTATTGCTTATAAGTTAATGGATAAATACATTATTAGATGCTCAAGATATCCATACAGTCTCTATAACAACACCCAATGGGAGACAAAGAGTGTGTGTGTCGTTTAGAGGGAGTTGTTATTGTGAGAGAAGATTATTAACCTAAGAGTACATTTACAAACAGTTTGAACCCAGATCAGACGCGGCGTAACGCCGCGTCTGATCTGAGTTCAAACTGTTTATCACTCGTCTTTATGTTTCTTTGGTCAAAATGTCCAACACGCAGCTTTGGCTAGAAAAGTCAGACACCAACTTTAAGGTGATATTGCAGCTGTGAAAGAGTTGGAGATAATTGTCTTGTTTGTGTAACAGCGGCAAGCATTGTTGTAAGGAGGAATTCGTTGTAGGGAGGGAGCACTGTATATGAAAAGTTAACTTAACATTTCATACAGTATTTGCTTTAAAAAAAAAAATAGCCGGGTTGAGTTTACTATTAAATGGTGAGAGATTTGTGTAAGCGGCCCGGTGGTTCAGTCGGTAGAACACTTGCCCTGTAAGCAAGGGGTCCAAGGTTTGAGCCCCTGTCTGGCTGCATATTTTTCTCACCATGTTACATTTGGCGCCCAAGGTAAATAACCCATAGGATAATATGTAACTTGCAGAGTGTACAAATATAATAAAAAGAAACTCGAGGAGTGTTCTTTAGTAAGAATTTGGGACGAATTCTTGTGTAGATGGGGTGTGTGTAGCCAGGTTGAGTTTATGATTAAATGGTGAGAGATTTGTGTAAGCTGCCCGGAGGTTCAGTCGGTAGAACACTTGCCCTGTAAACAAGGGGTCCCGGGTTAGAGCCCCAGTCTGGCTGCATTTTTTTCTCACCATGTTACATTGTGGTTACTCGGTAGAATCATTGATACCTAGTAGGGACATTTGTAGTAGGCATGCATGTAGTACAAGTATTTAGTACATGACTTTTAACTTCAGATGAGGGATGCATTTAGTTTACAAGTTTATTAAGATAAGTCAAAGCTCAATATGAGCATGTGACATAGAACATGTTAACAACATTGCTTATAATACAGGAAAAACTGTGTTTTACCCATTACCCCATAGCCTGTTTCTAGTATTGAACATAGTAGACCTTTTAACCCTTTCCCCCATAGAAGCGACTTTTAGCGTATTTAATTTATTCCTCCGCTGAAGAAAATAGTTCCAGTTTATACCCTCATGAACAATTATCGTAACAAATATTTTTATATAGCCTAACAGATGGTAGTTTAAAGCAGGCTGAAAGTAAAGCAGAATGTGCCTTAAGGCACATTCTGCTTTACTTTCAACCTGCTTTAAGTGATCACCTGTCTTTAATATTATAAATAGGTTATTGGGTAAAGGGTTAAAGCAGGTTAAAAGTAAAGCAGAATGTGCCTTAAGGAAGATTTTGCTTTACTTTCAGCCTGCCTTAAGTTTCCATCTGCTAGAATATAGAAGCAATTTCTTATGGTACATATTCACAATTGTATAAAGTGAAGGAATAACTTAGAAGTGTAAAAAGGCCTATTTATGGGATAATGGGTTAACGCTTGTCATACTGAATTGTTGTCTGCTTTAAATGTGTCATCTGCCAAAAACATCAAAATCAACATTGAAGCTATTTAAGCTGGAGAAAATTTGAATATGAGTGCCAAACAGTTTGAATCCAGATAAGACGTCTAATCTGGATCCAAACCGTTTGCAAAATCTTGTCAAGGCGCACTTGTAGTACAAGCATTTGGTACAGGGCTCCAGATAAGAAGGAGTAAACTGCACAAATCCAACATTTTCTCACTTATTTAGCATCAAATCCTATGGTGTTACTACTCATTAGAATCGTCTCTTGGAGACGATACTAATGAGTCGTGACACCATAGGGTTTAAAGCAGAAATAAAGATTTTAATTTTTGAAATACATGTACTCCCCTTATCTGGAGCCCTGTTTGGTACATGACTTATAATTTCAGACGAGGGATTGAGTACATGAGAATTATCCGAGATGGATGTCCTAACCAGTACATGGTGCTCATCAAGTTTAGGAGTCAGGTAAAGCATTTTATCACATAAACGTGCAAAATATAGAGGGCCGTAAAAATCGTATGGCCCACTGGGCATATATTTTATACTAATTTTCGAATCACCAAAATACTGTACTACTACGCTGACTGTAAATCAGTTAAGAGAATCTAGACAAACATAGATCACCACTAGGTATTGAAACATTTCGAAGTGTCCTAGAAACATTATCCCTAGCAGTCTCGCACACTCAGGCTGCAAATCAGGCTAAACTTAATACTACGTAGACTTTAGTATTAACAGTGACTCAGACTGTTTTTCAAATTTAGACGTTACAATGATAATGACGCCATGTTACGTCTTGACGTTAGTTTGAAAACGAAACTAAATTCTTAATGTCAAATGATCATTTTTAGTCAATTAGAACAACTTTAATTTAAATATTAATTTAAAATTTGAATATGGTATCAGAGAAGTCTTTTCACAACGTAATGGTGTTGATTTTCTTTATGTTAATATGATTGGTGTTTTTATCTACGGATGAATAAAACCGAATAACACCTATGACGAATCGTTTACCTAAGAGCCGAGGACAAAAGTGAAAGTAAGACCGTTCAAATTTTCGTGTCATTTGGTGTTTATGTGATAAATAGGATATTAAATTCGTGTTTTTTCAGTAATAACTTTATTGAACTCGGATAAAAATGATATGTTGCTCGCCAAGGCTCGCAAAATATTATTTTTATCCAACTCGTTCAATAAATTAATTACTGAAAAAACACTCATTCAATATCCTCTATGTATTAAACCCATTACCCCATGAAAACGCCTTTTTACACCTCTATTTTATTCATCCACTAAAGAAAATAGTTCCAATTTATACAGTCATGAGTATGTATCAGAAGACAAATTTTGTACATTCTAGCAGATGATAGCTTAAAGCAGGCTGAAAGTAAAGCAGAATGTGCCATCAGGCGCATTCTGCTTTACTTTCAACCTGCTTTAAGTGGTCAACTATTTTCGAAAATAGAAACAGGCTATGGGGTAATGGGTTAATCCATTGTTGTCTGTATGATTTAACCCTTTACCCATATATAGCTGGCCCATAAAGCCTGTTTCTAGTGCTTGGTTGAAGACAGTTGATCACGTTAAGCAGGTAGTAGGGTGGCAGAGCTCCAGATAAGAGGGAGTAATTGAACATATCCATTATTTTCCAAATCCAATGGGCCAATACTAACAAGTAGTCACACCATAGGGCTTAATGCAGATATAATGAATTTAGGTTTTAATATACCTCCCGTATCTGGAGCCCTGTATAGACAATGGTTTTGCATAAGAGAGCAGGGGGTATTAGTTAGCCCTAGGTTACATTTCTCGTTTTTATATAAATAAAAAATTCCTACTGTTAACCCATTACTCCATAGCCTGTTTCTAGTATTGAAGATAGATGACTACTTAAAGCAGGTTGAAAGTAAAGCAGAATGCGCCTTTAGGCGCATTCTGCTTTACTTTCAGCCTGCTTTAAGCTACCATCTGCTAGAATATACCGGTAGAAAGTATTTATTTTGGTACAAGTTCATGGCTTTATAATTTGGAGCTATTTTCTTCAGTTGAGGCTTTGATTTAATGCGTGAAAAAGCATCTCTATGGAGTAATGGGTTAAGTGCTCGTAAAATAGAGGTATACTGTATTTCACAGATTGGGATACCAAAGCCTTTTCTTTTCACTGTTGCTTTATGGTTTCAGAAACTTGCTGATGAATATTTCTCGGCTTACAACAACTCAAACTACAATACTTTAGAGTCTGATGTGGTCCATCTGGTGTATGTTGGCCGAGTGGAAACACTACGAGAATCAGAGGTAACTCGCTTTAAGCCCACATACGCACATACACCCTCTAACAAAATATGTTTTCTATATTTAAAATGTTAAATAAAAATCTTAAGATAGGGTCAGTGTGTCAAACAATTTGGATCCTGACCAGACATGGTGATGCGCGACATTTCATCTGAAGCAAAACTTTTTACCAAAGGTAATGCTATTAAGCCATTGGGATGCAGTGTTGACTCTTTGCATGCTTGCGGCGGGTATATCCTCCACAGTGATTGCCTTTGCAAACAATTTGGATCCAGATGAGACGCCGCGTAACGCGGCATCTCATCGAGATCCAAACTGTTTGACACTGACCATGTTTTGAAAAGAAATTTAGAAAAATCAATTTTTAGAACAATAGCAGACGACAAAAGTTACAGACGAAAAAAATTACCCAGCATGCAAAGAGTTAATACTGAAACCCTGATTACATTTTGGGACATTGTATGACCTCCTTTCTTGTCTCTCCAAAGATTCTTCAATGAGTGATCCCTTAAATAATTATAGTTATTTTGTCTTTTCTCGATTTGTAGGTACATTTATGTTATTTCATGTAAAGCGCTTTTGAACGCACAACCCCTGTGTGAAAAGAGCGCTATATAAATCTGGTATAATAATAATAATAATAATAACCTATCTCTCAGCATAAGTCAGGACTCCAGATAATCAAACAAATCCAATATTTTCTCACTCATGTCAGACCCAAATCCTATGGGTGTGACTACTCATTAGAATCTCCTCAAAAAGACGATTCTAATGAGTAGTCACGCCATAGGGTTAAATTCAGTAATAAAGATTTTAGCTTTTAAAATACAAATACAAATACTCCCCTTAACTGGAGACCGGATATTAAAAGTGTCACAGTGCATTTTGTAACAAATATTCTATGATCCTGTTGAATACTGGTGGCAACTTAGAGCAAGATGAATGTAAAGCAGAAAGTTTCTTTAGGAGCTTTCTACTTTACTTTAATATTGCTGTAAGCAGTTACCTGCCTTAAGGTGTCTTTATAGCTTTAAAACTGCAAAAATTGTGTTTTTAACCTTTTTTCCGATTTTGATAGCCGACATTCTGTTCTACATTTTACCAAAATCTCCAAAACCAAACCAAACGTATTACACGGCTATCTGATCAATAAATCACACCTCATTAAGCACTCCGTAGTCCAGCCACGTGACCACCTAGAGGCGTTCTCCAGTAGCTGTTGCGTGATTTATGGGTTTCGCATGTTAAAATCATTATTGAATTATGATTGGTATATTTTATTAAGGGTGGAGCTAAGGAAAATCGCTTATGAAATATGTGTCTTCTTATTGGTTGAAACAAAAAGGACATAGTTGAACCCCGGGGGTATTCGCACTGTGTCAGACAGTCAAAATGACACGCTTATCAGTTAATTGACGTTTTCGGCACCTCCTTATTTTCAAACACGCCGCATCTTTGGACAACGATTGTGTTCGCGGTAGGGGTCCGATTTTCATGCGCTTTAAAGCAGATGAAAGGGTATTATCTTCTCTAGTGAACCGTGTCTCAGAATGTTGATGAGGTTCTCCAGCTGTTTACAGCAAAGCATTACGTAATAGAAATCGACTTTAAACGGTAAAATAACTTTGATGTTACATAATAATAGTTGGAAGGGGAATTTTAAAAATCTTAGACACGGATCCCTAGATATGTTACTGAAGTGTATTATGGGCAATTTTAAAGGCGTTACAAATTAAGACGGCTTTGAAATCGCTGTTTGAATTTTTTGTAAATTTGTCTTATAAAATCGTAAAAAAATAAAATATTTTTTTAAAAAAGACATTTTGTGGTGACATGTGTACCACTTAAACCATTCAGCTATAAAATGGGGGAATAAATTATAAATCATGATGATAAATAAGAAAAATCCGCTTGCAGTATCGAAACTATAAAGCTACCTTAATCACACTTGGATATAAGTTACTTGCACTTTTGCAAAGCTCCAGATAATGGGGAGTAAACTCATGGTTTTCCAACATTTTCTCCTTCCTGTCTGTACTAAACCCTATTGTGTGACTACTCATTAGAATCGTCTCTTTGAGACAATTCTAATGACTAGTTACACAATAGGGTCAAGTGTAGGCATAAAGATTTCAGTTTTCAAATTACTCCCAATTATCTGGAGCCTTGCTTTGGACGATGAAGGAAAGGGTGTAGACATTATCCCATTAGTTTACCAGAGCTCCAGATAAGAGGGAGTAAACTGAACAAATCAAACATTTTCTCTCTCAATTTAGCCCCAACTTCTATGATTTCACTACTCATTAGAATCGTCTCATCGAGACAGTTCTAATGAGTCGTGACACCATAAGGTTTAAAGCAGAAATAAAGATTTTAATTTTTGAAATGCTCCCCTTATCTGTAGCCCTGGTTTACCCAATAGTCTTTTTCCAGTTGAAGACAGGTGACCACTTAACCCATTACCCCATAAACACACCTTTTTATGCCTTTAATTAATTCCTCTACTGAAGAAAATAGTTCCAATTTATACTGTCACAATAAAAATCGTAAGAAATATTTTCTATATTCTAGCAGATAATAGCTTAAAACAGGCTGAGAGTAAAGCAGAATGCGCCTTAAGGCGCAGTCTGCTTTACTTTCAACCTACTTTAAGTGGTCAAATATCTTCAAAACTAGAAACAGACTATGGGGTAATGGATTAAAGCAGGCTGAAAGTAAACCAGAATGTGCCTTAAGGCGCATTCTGCTTTACTTCCACTCTGTTTTAAGTTGTAACCAGCTAGGATTTTGCAAATATTTTGTATGATACATACACATTACCAGTTGACAGTGTGATACAGAGTGATGTATTTAGCTCGAGACGTTTTTTGCTGAAATAGCCGATCTGACGTGCGCCTTGGCGCGAGTCTGATCGGTTGTTTCCGCCAAAAACTTCGAGAGCTAAATGCAACACTCTGTAGCGCAATGCCAACTGGTGATGTGTTTATTATATGCCTTGAATACACTCCAGAAACAACTAAATAGTTGTTTAAATCATTTTATATCCAAAATGGATTAATTATTTGAAGCAGAAAAATATTTTTTGCATGCCACAAAGAATAACGCGACACATTTACATGTACGTAAATGACGTCACATTAAATCGAAAGGGGTGTCAGAGTAAAATACAAAGTGGCTGATACAAGGTGGCTGATATAGACTCTTGTAATTTACTCTGCAGATACACTTGAAAACACTCGATATCATACGAAGGCATATAATAAATGTTCTGACTTCATGACTGTATAAATTGGAATTATTTTCTTCAGAGGAGGAATAAATTAAATGTTCTAAAAGGTACTTCTATGTCGGAAAGGGCTAATTAATATAAGACTGAGTATACTATACATATACATGTACATGTTTATCTATTTGACAGAATGCTTGTTTTCCTGTACCTGGGATGACAGAGTTACCCAACTGTCCTGTGTGTCTCGAGAGAATGGTGAGTAGGTCTTCTGGAGCTTGTGACAGTGGAGGTGCCCTCTGATCTGGGTCTACACTGTTTGCATAAGATATGTTCCCTTCATTCCCTAACTGTTAGTGTTAAGCGTATCATGCTTTGCAATCTTTAATTAATAGATATTAAACCACTGAACTCTTACAACGAGTATACTCATACTTTATTTAGTGAGGGCATGTATGATGTATACATTTGACAAACATTTTCTAGTTGCACACTTATGTTTGGTGGTAATTTACTCCTGTACTGTCTGAAACAAATATTGGGTTGTACCTTCTGCTTTACTTTTAACCTACTTTAAGAAGTCAATACTAGGAACAGGCTATTGGAGTAATGGGTTAAATCTGCACCAAATCAATGGTGTGACTACTAAATAGAATTGTCTCTAAGAGATGACTCTAAATGAGAGGACACATCCTAGAGTTTAGCCCAGACATAAAGATTTTAGTTTTTATATACCAGTTCTTTCTTTATCTGGGCTCTAGCTGCATATTCAAGAAGTTTGTTAATGTTAATGTCATGCCTTTGAAACACATGTACTTTCCTTATCTAGGGCCTAGCTGCATGTACAATAAGTTATAACTGTTAATATCATACCTTTCAGGATGAGTCTGTTGATGGTATTCTCACTATATTGTGCAATCATGTGTTTCACATGTACAATAAGTTACAATTGTTAATGTCATACCTTTCAGGATGAGTCTGTTGATGGTATTCTCACTATATTGTGCAATCATGCGTTTCACATGTACAATAAGTTTGACTGTTAATGTCATACCTTTCAGGATGAGTCTGTTGATGGTATTCTTACTATATTGTGCAATCATGTGTTTCACATGTACAATAAGTTTGACTGTTAATGTCATGCCTTTCAGGATGAGTCTGTTGATGGTATTCTTACTATATTGTGCAATCATGCGTTTCACATGTACAATAAGTTTGACTGTTAATGTCATGCCTTTCAGGATGAGTCTGTTGATGGTATTCTTACTATATTGTGCAATCATGTGTTTCACATGTACAATAAGTTTGACTGTTAATGTCATACCTTTCAGGATGAGTCTGTTGATGGTATTCTTACTATATTGTGCAATCATGCGTTTCACATGTACAGTAAGTTTGACTGTTAATGTCATACCTTTCAGGATGAGTCTGTTGATGGTATTCTTACTATATTGTGCAATCATGCGTTTCACATGTACAATAAGTTTGACTGTTAATGTCATATCTCATAATGTCATGCCTTTCAGGATGAGTCTGTAGATGGTATTCTTACTATATTGTGCAATCATGCGTTTCACATGTACAATAAGTTTGACTGTTAATGTCATGCCTTTCAGGATGAGTCTGTAGATGGTATTCTTACTATATTGTGCAATCATGCGTTTCACATGTACAATAAGTTTGACTGTTAATGTCATACCTTTCAGGATGAGTCTGTAGATGGTATTCTTACTATATTGTGCAATCATGTGTTTCACATGTACAATAAGTTTGACTGTTAATGTCATACCTTTCAGGATGAGACTGTGGATGGTATTCTCACTATATTGTGCAATCATGTGTTTCACATGTACAATAAGTTGTTAATGTCATATCTCATAATGTCATACCTTTCAGGATGAGACTGTTGATGGTATTCTCACTATATTGTGCAATCATGTGTTTCACATGTACAATAAGTTGTTAATGTCATATCTCATAATGTCATACCTTTCAGGATGAGTCTGTTGATGGTATTCTTACTATATTGTGCAATCATGCGTTTCACATGTACAATAAGTTTGACTGTTAATGTCATGCCTTTCAGGATGAGTCTGTTGATGGTATTCTTACTATATTGTGCAATCATGTGTTTCACATGTACAATAAGTTTGACTGTTAATGTCATACCTTTCAGGATGAGTCTGTAGATGGTATTCTTACTATATTGTGCAATCATGTGTTTCACATGTACAATAAGTTTGACTGTTAATGTCATGCCTTTCAGGATGAGTCTGTTGATAGTATTCTTACTATATTGTGCAATCATGTGTTTTCACATGTACAATAAGTTGTTAATGTCATATCTCATAATGTCATACCTTTCAGGATGAGTCTGTTGATGGTATTCTTACTATATTGTGCAATCATGTGTTTCACATGTACAATAAGTTTGACTGTTAATGTCATACCTTTCAGGATGAGTCTGTTGATGGTATTCTTACTATATTGTGCAATCATGTGTTTCACATGTACAATAAGTTTGACTGTTAATGTCATACCTTTCAGGATGAGTCTGTTGATGGTATTCTTACTATATTGTGCAATCATGCGTTTCACATGTACAATAAGTTTGACTGTTAATGTCATACCTTTCAGGATGAGTCTGTTGATGGTATTCTTACTATATTGTGCAATCATGTGTTTCACATGTACAATAAGTTTGACTGTTAATGTCATACCTTTCAGGATGAGTCTGTTGATGGTATTCTTACTTTATTACACCTCGCTTTGAGTTACAATGTTAATTTCCCATAGACCTACAGTTAATATTTTGCATGTCTTTTACATCTATCCAAAATATACTGTCACTCTTTATGATATTCTTTTCGTGACGTCACTCTAAAGGACATTACTTTTTTACTCTGTCCGAAAACGTACTGTCAGCATTGACATGAAGTTCGCTATTGGATACATTGGAACGTTTTAAAGAGTGGTAACTTCTAATCAACTTTTGGCATTTTCTGTACAAGTTGCTTCCTTTTGTCCATTCCATAACGATTTGCCACCATTTCGGAAGAGGATATGTGCCACCTAGACAATGTAAAGACGCTGTTTCTTCAATTTACTTATCATAACGTTCTTCTTTGTTTCTTGTAATATAATTATAAACAATGCGACGTCGTAAGAGGGCGACGTCATTTCCCGCGTTATGTACATGTCCGTGCTAAATTGTTATTCACAACACATTTTATAAAAGACTAATAAAAAGATTCCAAAGCCAGGGTTGATAAGCTCGGTGTAATAAAATAAATATTAGATGTCAGTTTGCGTGACATTCAAATTGTCAACCCTCGAAAACAAGAATGTCACCCTCGGCTACGCCTCGGGGTGACATGCTGTTTCTCGGGTTGACAATTTGAATGTCACGCAAACTGCCATCTAATATTTATATAATATTGTGCAATCATGTGTTTCACATGTACAATAAGTTTGACTGTTAATGTCATACCTTTCAGGATGAGTCTGTAGATGGTATTCTCACTATATTGTGCAATCATGTGTTTCACATGTACAATAAGTTTGACTGTTAATGTCATACCTTTCAGGATGAGTCTGTAGATGGTATTCTCACTATATTGTGCAATCATGCATTTCACATGGAGTGTTTGGACAAATGGGGAGACACAAGGTAGGTACCTGGCAGAGGTCACTGCACCATACACTGACACAAGCAGTCACATATTTGTTTCCTACCAGATACTAGCTTAACCCATTATCCCATAATAAATAGTGCTCATTTATACAGTCATGAAAATGTACTGCATGAAATATTTTCTAAATCCTAACAAATGATAGCTTAAAGCAGGCTGAAAGTAAAGCTGAATGTGCCTTAAGGCACATTCTGCTTTACTTTCAACTTGCTCTAAGTGGTTATATGTCTTCAAAATTAGAAACAGGCTAAGGATCCATGGTTAAAGACGGGTGACTACTGCTTTAGACTACCATCTGCTAGAAAAAAGAAAATATTTCTTATTGTACGTGTTCATGACTGTATAAATTTGAGCTGTTTTCTTCAGTGGAGGAATAAATTGAATGAGCTTGAAGGCACTTTTATGGGGGAAATGGTTAATAAAGTCAATCAGCCTCCTGGGGGTATGTGGGTTTGTTGAATGCAGTGTCTTATTTCACTCAGGGCTCCACAGGGAGTAAGCTGAATAAATCCAATATTTCTCACCAATTCAATCACTGAATTCTAAATTGTCACTTCTCATTAGAACTGACTTGAAAAAGCGATTCTAATGAGTAGTGACACTATAGGGTTCAACCCATTAATCCATAATCTGTTTCTAGTATACAGGTGACCACTTAAAGAAGGTTGAAAGAAAAGCAGAATGCGCCTTTTGGCGCATTCTGCTTTACTTTCAGCCTGCTTTAAGCTACAATCTTCTAGGATATGGAAAATATTTCTTATGGAGCATACTTATGACTGTATAAACAGGAACTATATTCTTCAGTGGAGCAATAAATTAGATGTGAAAAGGCATATATATGGGGGAAAGGGTTAATGCAAATTTTCTGAAATACTCTTATCTGGAGCCCTGTTCATCATGTTGCTGATAGGATCATTGTTTGTTGCAGCTTCTGTCTTGATTATTTGCAGTTGTCCAGTGTGTCGGTACTGCCAGACCCCAGAGGAGGTGACAGACAACTGCTGTATGAAGTGTGGCTCAAAGGAGGTAAGGAAATAGACCTACAACTAGGGCTCCAGATAAGGGGGGTATTTCAAAAACTAAATTCTTTATTTCTGTTTTAAACCCTATGGTGTCACTACTCAGTGGAATTGTCTCAAAGAGAGAATTCTAATGAGTAGTCACACCATAGAATTTGATGCTTAATTAAGTGAGAAAATATTGGATGTCAGCTATTAACTCCCTCTTATCTGGAGCCCTGACAACGAGGAGAACTTATTACTAATTTTTTAAGGCAGCTGATCACTTAAAGCATGTTGAAAGTAAAGCAGAATGTGCCTTAAAGGCACATTCTGCTTTACTTTCAGCCTGCTTCAAGCTACCATCTGGCAGGATAGAGAAAATATTTCCTACGGACATTATATTGACTGTTTAAAAGTTGAACTATTTTTTTCAATGAATGAATAAGTTAAAGGCACAATGCCTATTTATGAAGTAGTGGGTTTATGTGTGAACATGGCGTCTAAGATGGTATGGTCATGTTGCATGTGCCATGCTTGCAAATGCTCAATTTCTGGCTGTAGAAGGCATGGGAAGACTTATGACATACATGGTCTAAATGTGTCAGGGCTGGCATGGATGTATTCAACCTTGGCGACATTGATCCACTGAATAGAGTGGAGTGGAGATTGGATGTTAGACACTCTAGTCTCCTGCTGCCTACCCCCAGCAACTGGGACACCTACAGTAGTTGGATTAACTTAACTCTCAACACTGGATCTACACTGTATCTATTAAGTAACTATTAACTATCAATTATTAATCAATTACCTGTTAACAGGTACTATCAATAGTTATTATTTGGTTCAATTCCCATCACTTATTGTTACTATATTCCAGAGCTTGTGGATATGTTTGATATGTGGTAACATTGGTTGTGGACGATATGTCGGGCTTCATGCTTATAGGTAAGTGTTATTCATGACATAATTTCCAAAACTGTTCTTAACACTTTACTCCATAGCCTGTTTCTAGTTTTGAAGAATGATGACCACTTTAAACAGGTTGAAAGTAAAACAGAATGCGCCTTAAAGGCACATTCTGCTTTACTTTCAGCCTACTGTAAGCTATGAATTACTAAAATATGAAAAATAATTCTTATGATAAATAATTATGACTGTATAAATCTGAACTATTTTCTTCAGTGGGTGAATAAATTAAATGTGTATCTATGGAGTAAAGTGTAAATTTCTGTCAGATTTATGGCCTTGATGTTATAGTAAATGAATAATTCTTTAATAGCCAATTTCTTGGATGTGGTATGTATTTTCTCTGCAAACACAACTATCTTGGACCATATGATTGTACATGGCCCATTCTAGGGTGTTATCTTACAATGTATGTAGTGAATGATTTGTGTGATAAGGTACATACATTCTGCTTTACTTTCAGCCTCCTTTAACCCATTACCCCATAGTCTGTTTCTAGTATTAAAGACAGGTGATCACTTAAAGCAGGTTGAAAATAAAGTAGAATGTGCCTTAGGGCACAATCTGCTTTACTTTCAGCCTGCTTTAAGCTACAATCTGCTAGGATATAGAATATAATTCTTATGTTGCAAATTCATAACTGTATAATTAAAGGCGTAAAAAGGCGTATTTATGGAGTAATGGGTTCAGCTCACATCTGCTAGGATTTAGAAAACTGTGTATCTATAGAGAAATGGGTTAACTCTTTCCTCCCTAAAACTTGAAATGAACAATCCCAGTTTCCATTTTAGTCTAGTCCATTTCTGACTTTTAAGGGTTGTTTTTGTCAATGTTTTGCAGTATGACAAACAGTGAAGACCCAAATCAGAGGGCTCCTTCAGAGGGCTCCCAAAGGAGCCCTCTGATCTGGGTTTTCACTGTTTGCATAGGACAAGTGCACTTTTCACATGTATAGGGTTTGAAAAGGAAGCCTTTATGCGGGACTAGGGTTCAAAGGGTTAATGCATATCTGCAAATTTCTATTTTGCAGACATTTTCAAGAAACTCAACATACTTATGCCATGGAGCTTGGAAATAACAAAGTGTGGGACTATGTGGGTGATAACTATGTCCATAGACTGGTTCAAAATAAATCAGATGGGAAACTGGTCCAGGTGGATGAAGGTGGTAACCCAGTCCAAGATGAGAAGCTGGACTCTTTAAATTTAGAGGTATATATCATTTGGTGTAAAATTAAAATTTAAACTTCTGCATGCTGTATGGGCCTGTTTTATGAAAGGTCATACGACAAATATATTCAAATTTCTCAATTTTGATTTATTTCTCAATGTAATCCTGCCATGTGACATCTCTTTTGAATCGTCTTGAAAGGATGATTCCAAAGATATGTCACAAGACATGGTAAGATGGAAAAATCAGAAATTTGATGTAATTTAAATTTTTGATTTACAACCGCTTTTGTCAAACAACGTTTCATATGATGGGCCCCAGGTGAATTTAGTAATAACTATTGCAAACAGTTTGGCTCAAGGTGATACGCTGTGTAAATAGATATCTCACGAGCTATATGTTTTATTAGCTCACCTGAGCCGAAGGCTCAAGGTGAGCTGTTGTGATCGCCCGCCGTCCGTCGTCCGTCCGTCTGTCCATCTGTCCGTCCGTTCAAATTTACTTCAAGCGACAACTCCTCTGAAACCGCGAGTCTGAGGAAAAAACTAATTTGCTCACGGTGTTCCTTGGATGCTTCTCTACAGAAATCGTTAAAATGAAACTTTAAAGTGGACAACTTATTGAAATTTATTAAAAAATGCGAAAAACTTTAAACAATCTTTGTGTTAAAACTACTAGGCCCTAAGCTTTGATATTTTTACAGTACATATTTCCTGATATATCCCTCTAAATTTGTTCAAATGAAATCCCTAGGGTCACACTTGACCCCACCCTGCACAGTTTTAGTGCTGCTCTAGGCAGGTCTCATGGATTTTTGATTCATGCAGAACTGTATTTACCTGAGTTACCCTTAATATACAGGCAAATAGCCAATATTTGCAAACAGTTTGGATCCAGATCAAATGCAACATAATGCTGCATCTAATCTGGATCCAAACTATTTGCCACTCATTTACCAACTTAACATTTTCTAAATTGTTTTTTTTTACATTTTTCACATACAGTAGGTTTTAAGCAGACATCATTTCAGTCTGATAAGGGTTTAGCCACAGCTGCCTAGATGTTCTCCCCAACTGTGGTGTCAGCTGAACATGTTGTCTGCTTAAGTTTAGAAATGGTTCACATTTTTGCAAACAGTTTGGATCCAGGTCAGATGCCACATAATGCTGCATCTAATCTGGATCTAAACTATTTGCCACTCATTTACATATTTTCTTATATTTAGAAAATATAAGTTATTATTTTTTACATATTTCACATACAAACATTTGGAGCAGACAACAGTTCAGCATAATGATAGTCATTTCTCTCTGAGACCGTCTCTTATTGCATAACTGACCCAAAGCTAGCTCTGAACTCAGGTCACTGAGATACATACCAGAAATGATAGTGATGTCTGCTATTTTATGCTCAAGCACAACTTAGTTCGAGGCATATTACTTTTGGTCTGTCTGTTTGTTTGTTTGTGTTTTGTTTGTTTGTTTATCTTTCTGTCTATCAGTCCACAATTAATTCTTGGCCATAAACAGTATGGATCAAGGTCAGATGCCACATAATGCTGCATCTAATCTGGATCCAAACTATTTGCCACTCATTTACATATAGTTTCTTATATTTAGAAAATGTAAATAATGATATTTATTAACCTATTAACCCATACATATTCCTTTTTATGTCTTTAATTTATTCTTCCACAGAAGAAAATAATTTCACTTTATACAGTCATTGTTGTCTTTAACAATTGCTTCAAATGACATCTCCTCATATACCGCTGAAAAGATTTCAACCAAACTTTACACGAATGTTCCTTGGGTCAAGTTCTTTCAAAATTGTTCAAAGAATTTAAAACAATGTAGAACTCTGAAAAAATAAGGAAATCTTAAAAAATCTTCTTGTCTGAAACTACAAGGGCCAGATCTTAGACATTTGTCACATAGCATCATCTACAGGTCCTCTATCAAACTACAAACTATGCCCCTGGGGTCAAAATTGGCCCCGCCCGGGGGTCACAGTTTAACATAGAGTTATATAGTGAAATTTTCAAACGTCTTCTCCTCTGAAACTAATATGGCCAGAGCTTTGATATCTGGCATGGTGACACTTTTAGATGTCCTATACCAATAAGGTTCAAATGGTTCTGGTCGATTGCATATCATCTACAGGTCCTCTATCAAGTTTGTACAAATTATGCCCCTGGGGTCAAAATTAGCCCCACTCCGGGGGTCACAGTTTTCAAACGTCTTCTTTTCTGAAGCTAATATAGCCAGAGCTTTGATATTCGGCATGGTGTTACTTCTAGATGTCCTTTATCTATTTTGTTCAAATGGTTCTAGTCTGTTGCATATGTAGGTCACAGGAGCTAAAAATAGATTTTTTCAATGGAAACTTAAAAAAAATCTTCTTGTCTAGAACACAGGTCCTCTATCAAGATTGTTCAAATTATGCCCCTCGGGTAAAAAATGACCCCGTCCTGGACATAAATCATTATCTCCATTTTGATGTACAGCTATTCTCAGGTGAGCGACATATGCCCCATGGGGCTCTTGTTAACAAAATGTTTGCCAACAATACTCACATAATGGCCTGTTAGCCCCATCGATTGCAGGTAATATAAACAGAAATGGTGGCCAAATGAGTGAAAAGACGTACTCTTTAACTGTGCTGTGCAGTTTCTCTTCAATAAACTAACCTTTTTTTTATACTTGATTTATCAAATAAAGCAACCTACAATATGATTTGTGTTCACCTAAAAATGATAATGGTAAATTGATGCATTTTAGTTTATATCTGTAATGTTTGTATTTTAGTACACCTACCTTCTGACGAACCAGCTGGAGTCTCAGCGACAGTACTTTGAGGAAAAGATTGGAGATATAGAAAAGTCTCTACTGACAAAGGTAATTTATACATCACCCGGTACTATAGAGAAGTCTCTACTGACAAAGGTTATTTATACATCACCCGGTACTATAGAAGTCTCTACTGACAAAGGTAATTTATACATCACCCGGTACTATAGAAAAGTCCCTACTGACAAAGGTTATTTATACATCACCCGGTACTATAGAAAAGTCTCTACTGACAAAGGTTATTTATACATCACCCGGTACTATAGAAGTCTCTACTGACAAAGGTAATTTATACATCACCCGGTACTACAGAAGTCTCTACTGACAAAGGTAATTTATACATCACCCGGTACTATAGAAAAGTCTCTACTGACAAAGGTAATTTATACATCACCCGGTACTATAGAAGTCTCTACTGACAAAGGTAATTTATACTTCACCCGGTACTACAGAAGTCTCTACTGACAAAGGTTATTTATACATCACCCGGTACTATAGAGAAGTCTCTACTGACAAAGGTTATTTATACATCACCCAGTACTATAGAAGTCTCTACTGACAAAGGTAATTTATACATCACCCGGTACTATAGAAGTCTCTACTGACAAAGGTAATTTATACATCACCCGGTACTATAGAAGTCTCTACTGACAAAGGTTATTTATACATCACCGGGTACTATAGAAGTCTCTACTGACAAAGGTTATTTATACATCACCCGGTACTATAGAAAAGTCTCTACTGACAAAGGTTATTTATACATCACCCGGTACTATAGAAAAGTCTCTACTGACAAAGGTAATTTATACATCACCCGGTACTATATAAAAGTCTCTACTGACAAAGGTTATTTATACATCACCCGGTACTATAGAAAAGTCTCTACTGACAAAGGTAATTTATACATCACCCGGTACTATAGAAGTCTCTATTGACAAATGTTATTTATACATGACCCTGTACTATAGAAAAGTCTCTACTGACAAAGGTTATTTATACATCACCCGGTACTATAGAAAAGTCTCTACTGACAAAGGTTATTTATACATCACCCGGTACTATAGAAGTCTCTACTGACAAAGGTTATTTATACATCACCCAGTACTATAGAAAAGTCTCTACTGACAAAGGTTATTTATACATCACCCGGTACTATAGAAAAGTCTCTACTGACAAAGGTTATTTATACATCACCCGGTACTATAGAAAAGTCCCTACTGACAAAGGTTATTTAAACATCACCCGGTACTATAGAAGTCTCTACTGATAAAGGTAATTTATACATCACCCGGTACTATAGAAAAGTCTCTACTGTCAAGGGTAATTTATACATCACCCGGTACTATAGAAAAGTCTCTACTGACAAATTTATACATCACCCGGTACTACAGAAAAATCTCTACTGACAAAGGTAATTTATACATCACCCGGTACTATTGAAAAGTCTCTACTGACAAAGGTAATTTATACATCACCCGGTACTATTGAAAAGTCTCTACTGACAAATGTTATTTATACATCACCCAGTACTATAGATAAGTCTATACTGACAAAGGTAATTTATACATCACTCATTTAAAGATATGAGGTATTTGTGTAGTCATCCAATTATTGACTTTGGTTAAATCTTTTTACCCCATAGCCATGTATTATGCATACATTTACTATAGATTTTTATCTGATTTATATATTAGTTGGTTGAGATCAAAGATAATCGATTGTTAATATCCGGTTATATTCCCAGCACTATGTTTGATATTGCAGATTCATTTAGTGGAGGAAGATAATCAAATGATGGCAGAGCGATGCAGTAAAATGCAGGTAGCGCTGGAGAATTCTGAGAAAGAGAAGGCTTTGGCTGAAAAGAAATGTTCTAATGTAAGCATTGTTATATCAGTCTTGTATTTAGCAACAGATAATTGAAGTACAATGCTCCTTCCCTACAATGACCCTCCTAACAATGTGTCCCTCTTTGCAACAATGATTTCCGCTGTTCTCCAGACAAGACCATTTTGACTAAAACTTTCACTGCTGCAATATTGTCTGCTTGAAATTTTCGTTTACTGTTTTTCTTAAAGTTGGTTATGTATTTGACATTTTGACAATAGAAACATAAAGACAAGTGACAAACATTTTGAACCCAGATGAGACGCCGCGTTTTGCGACGTCTCATCTGGGTTCAAACTGTTTGCAAATGTACTCTAATAGTATTAACTTTTTCTTCCCTATAACAACTTCCTCCAATCAACACACATAATCTCTGTTTCCCATTTGGTGTTGTTGTAGAGAGGGAGCACTGCAGCATGAATTGCCATAACCTCATCCTCTGCATATAAATTTGAAATGTGGCACTGGAAAGTTTGTTGTCATCTGACAACTCTTGTTACTTTGAATAGTTGTTTGATTGATTGATTGAGTTGGGTTTTATGGCACCGCAACACATGAAATGGTCATATGGGGAATAGTTGTAAAAGCAGTTTTTCAAAGACATTATTGATGGTAAAATGTTATTATGAAACAGTTCTCGTAGTTGTTGTTACTACTTTACAGAGCTTCAGATAAGAGGAAGTAAACTGAAAAAATCCAGCATTTTCTCATTCTTTTAAGCTCCAAATCCAATGGTGTTACTACTTACTAGAATCCTCTCAAAGAGACGATTTTAATGAGTAGTGACACCATAGGGTTTAATGCAGAAATAAAGATTTTGTTTTTTGAAAATTTAATACTCCACTTATCTGGAGCCCTGACTAATATCTTTTCAGCTGCACAGCCGAATGAAGTGACACCATAGGGTTTAATGCAGAAATAATTTTTTTTTAAAAATAAAATTTAATACTCCCCTTATCTGTAGCCCTGTTCTCTATCTTTTCAGCTGCACATCCGAATGAAGAAAGTGCTACATGATTACCAGGAGGAGAAGACGATGAACAAGTTCTTGTTAGAGAACCAGGCAGTTTGGCAGAAACGTGTCAGTACTCTGGAAGGAGAAACAAAAGAGTTCACCGTTCAAAAAGATAAGGTAGAAATAATTCATAATTATACACCATTTATTGATTAACAAACAGTGCAGATCCAGATCAGATGGCTCTTTCTCTGATCTGGATCTATACTATTTGCAATGGGTTTAGATACTTAACTCTTTCCTCCCTAAAACTTCAAATGGACAATCCCAGTTTCCATTTTAGTCTAGTCCATTTCTGACTTTTAAGGGTTGTTTTTGTCAATATTTTGCATTTTGACAAACAGTGAAGACCCAGATCAGAGGGCTCCGTAAAGAGCCCTCTGATCTGAGTATTCACTGTTTGCATAGGACAAGTGAACTTTTACTGTTTGAAAAGGACGCCTATATGCGGGACTAGGGCTCAAAGGGTTAAAATGCACACTTTAACCCGTAGCCTGTTTCTAGCATTGAACATAGGTGACCACTTGAAGCAGGTTGAGAGTAAAGCAAGATGCGCCTTAAGGTGGGACTATTTTCTTAGGTGGAGGAGTAAATTAACCCAAAACCCCATAAATACGCCTTTTTAGGTCTTCAAATTATTCCTCCACTGAAGAAAATGGCTACAATTCATACTGTCATGAATATGAACCATAAGAAACATTTTCAATATTTTAGCATATGGTAGCTTAAAGCAGGCTGAAAGTAAAGCAGAATGTGCCTTAAGGCACATTCTGCTTTTCTTTCAATCTGCTTTAAGTGGTCACCTGTTGTCAAAATTAGAGACAGGCTATGGGTTAACAAATAATGCATGTCCAAATCAGAGTGCTCCTTCTGGATCAACACTGTTTGCAATGGATGTATGTACTTAACTCATTATCCCCTGAAACTTCCAATGAACAATTCCAGTTTGCAATAAAAGCTGGTCTATTTTCGACTATTTAGGGTTGTTTCTTATCATATTTTACAAAATGATATACAGTGAAGACCCTGATCAGAGGGCTCCTGCAGGACTGTATGCAAATGTCAGTCAATCCTTTCCCTTTCAGGAATTGAATGAGTTACGAGAGCAGCTTAGAGATGTTATGTTCTATGTGGAGGCCCAGCAGAAACTGCAGTCAGCAGATGGGGTCACACAGGAGGAGCTACAAGAGGGGCATGTGATAGTAGGGGCCACAGGGACCTCACCACAAAACAGACGCACACGCAAGAAACCAAGATGAGGCTATCAGTTTCCAGCTTCTATGCATATATAAAACCTTTAAACCCTCTCTATCATAGCTGCCAGTACACATATTAATGGCAGATAATGGCTTACAGCAGGATGACAGTAAAGCAGAAAGCTCCCATATGAGCTTTCTTCTTTACTTTCAGCTTGCTTTTACCCAGTTATCCTGAGTATCACATATATATGTGTCTTTTATAAGCAGTATACCTGTGTGGAGTATACTTGTCCAATGCAAACAGTGAAACCCCTGGTAAGATAGCTCCTAAAAGAGCCCTCTGATCAGGATCTGCAGTGTTTGTCATTTGGCATCACCATCAAGTGAAGATATGCACATTCCATTTGAGTTCTGTTTCAGTATCAATAATGTAGTCTTACTTTCGCTTCTTAGTTGTGTAAATGTATTTAATTGCGGAATTCTTGTTTTCCTAATGTTAACTAAAACAAAAATGTTTAACTGCACAGAGAAGTGATAAACAGTGAGTCTAGTGTCCTAAAAATGTAGGTTAGATTCAGCCTTGTGTTAACCCTTTCCCTCATATAAGTGCCTTTTAGCACATAAGATTAATTCCTCCACTGAAGAAAATAGTTCCAATTTATACAGTCATTAACATCATTATTATTATTATAATATAATAATATAATATTATTATTATAATAACATGTATTATAAGAAATATTTTCTTCATTCGAGCAGATGTTAGATTAAATCAGGCTGAAAGTAAAGCAGAATGTGCCCTAAGGCGCATTCTGCTTTACTTTCAACCTGCTTTAAATGATGATCTGTCTTCAAAACTAGAAACAAGCTATGGGGTAATGGGTTAAGTAATCATAAAATAGAAGACCTTAAAAATCTTAAATACAAGTGGTTGCTAAATTCAGGGATATATAATGCAGAAAGCTGTAGGAGGATTCTGCATTATTTTTATCTTCCATTTAGCAGTCACCTTTTTGCAGAGATATTCATGATTCATCAATTATATCTTGTTTTACAGTTATAAAAATCTCTTGTTTTACAGTTTTAAAAACATATGGTTATGTAAAAGCAGGTTGAAAATAAAGCAGGTTTTCAGCCTGCTTTAAGCTACCTTTGGCTAGGCTATAGTAACTACTTGTTATGGTGTATATTCATAGCTGTATAATGTGGAACTATTAACTTTTGTGGAGGAATAAAAAAAGGCGTAAAAGGGGGTGTTATGGGAGTAATGGCTTAATACTGGAAATCATTTTAATAGCTTACCTATTCCCCATAAAATTGTTACAATTGTTTTGACAGGTGGAAGCTTAAAACAAGCTGGCAATAAAGCAGAAATCCCCACAATGAGATCATTTGGCTTTGAGGAACCACCTGGCAGAATGGTGGAACAATTTCCTATAGCTCTTAACCCGCTGACCTATAATCTGTTTCTAGTTTGGAAGACAGGTGACCACTTAAAGCAGGTTGAAAGTAAAGCAGAATGTACCTTAAGACTTATTCTTCTTTATTTTCAGCCTGCTTTAAGCTACCTTCTGCGAGGATATAGAAAATTATTCTTATGGTACATTTTCATGACTGTAAAATTTAAAATGCAACTATTTTCTTCATTTTCTTGTGTCTATGGGCTGTAAAACACCATTTATTCATACATTCTCCAGTGGCGGAATAAATTAAATGTTCTAAAATGTGCTTCTATGAGGGGGAAGAGTTAATCAGAACAATGTGAAAGCACAGGAAAACATTTACTACGAGGAAATTGTAAAGGCATGAAAGGACACTTCTATGGTACATGTGTAGGAGAGAGTTGACTGTGAATTTTGAAACTTACATGTAATGTGACATCGATTTCACTTTATTTGTTTGACATGAAATGTCAGTGTATGAGAGGTGAATGTCTGTAGCATAATGATTTTGAAACTTTGTACAATTTGTATGTAGAGTTAGGTTTTACTTCTGATTGAAAAATAATTGTTCTACGTTATCATTAATTTATTTTGCACTGTTACAGCTCTTTCATTTTGTAAATTATGGTGAATATATCATGTTATGAGGGCTCCAGATAAGAGTGAGTAAACTTATCATTTCCAACATTTGAATTTTAAACCGAACCCTATATTGTGACTTCTCTTTAGATCCGTCTCTTTGAGAGAATTATAAAGAGTAGTCACATCATAGGGTTTGGTGGAGAAATATGGCTTTAACCCATTATCCGTTTCCAGTTTTGAGTACATGTGACGACTTAAAGCAGGTTGAAAGTAAAGTAGAATGCACCTTAAGGCGCATTCTGCTTTACTTCCAGTCTGCTTTAAGCAATTTTCTATCGGGATATAGAAAATATCTCTTATGGAACATGCTTATGACTTATAAAGTGGAAATATTTTCTTCAATGGAGGAATAAATTAGAGGCATTAAAGGCAGTATTTATGGTGTCTTAGATTAAAGTGTTTGAAATACTCACCTGATCTGGAGCTCTGCTAACCTATTACCCCATAGCCTGTTTCTAGTTTTGAAGTCAGGTGGTCACTTTAAGCAGGTTGAAAATAAAGCATTCTGCTTCACTTTTATCCTGCTTTAAGCTACCATCTACTAGGATAAGAGAAGATATGTCTTATGGTGCATAGTCATGACTGTATAAAGTGGACTTGTTTTCGTCCATGCAGGAATGAATTAAAAGGCGTAAAAATGTATCTATGGGGTAATGGGTTACAGTGGAAAATCTGTTATTCTTTCCCAATAAACGCGTTTGCGCTAAAACTATTATTTGCAGTGCAAACAGATTGGAGCCAGATCAGACGCCGGGTAACCCGGCGTCTGATCAGGCTCCAAACTGTTTGCCACCAAGATAAACATGAATTATCAGAATTGTCCAAAAGTTGTACTTTTCTACGTTTTAGTGTTTTGCGTTTGCGTTTAAACGGGAAAGAATAACAGATTCTCCACTGTACCTATTGTAATAGAGGTAGATTTTTGCTGTCAGATCTGTATTAAATGACCATACCAAAGAAATGCCATGGCAGTCTATCAGACAGGTAGCGACTTAAGATCGAACAAAAGTAGTGCAGAAAGCTTGAAAAACAAACTTTCAGATCTTATTTTGTCTTGTATTAATTAATAAAAGCAGTCAAATTTATTTTTAAGAACTACCCCTTGTTTCTTAATTAACCCTTTTCCCATAGCCTGTTTTCATTGTCAAAGACAGGTGATTGCTTAAAGCAGACTGAAAGTATAGCAGAAAGGTAATATAAAAACTTTCTGCTTTACTTTCAGTCTGCTGTAAGCGACTACCTGTCTGAACACAGGAAACCCTTTCAACACTAAGTAAACCCCTGTTGGTTATTAGGTTCCTTTGTGGACCTTTTCAGTTTTCAGTCTACTTTGACTTCTGGGTAGTTCGATAAATACATGTACTGGTCTAAATCAGCAAACAGTGTAAACCCAGATCAGAGGACTCCAATAGGAGTCCTCTGAAATGGATCAACACTGTTTGCAAATATAATGATTATATTTTAACTCTTTCCTCCCTAAAACTTTAAATTGTCAATTCCAGTTTCCATTTTAGTCTAGTCCATTTCTGACTTTTAAGGGTTGTTTTTGTCAGTGTTTGGCATTACGACAAACAGTGAAGACCCTGATCTGGGTCTTCACTGTTTGCATAGGACAAGTGTATTATTCACATGTACACCATTTGAAAAGGACGCCTATATGCGGGACTAGGGTTCAAAGGGTTAAACAGGTCCATGGTGTTGAAAGAGTTAGCAGGGTACCATAGAAACATAAAAAAGCATATCTATGAGGCATAAGAAAAGGCGCTTCAATGGAGCAAATGGTTAAATCGTCATTTAGTGCAGGTTTGATTTTATTTACATGTATAATTATGTATTGTAAGCCTTTGAGTAAAATTTACCTTTCAAGATATAACAGTGTGTTGAAGTTATACTTTCTTTCAACCCTTATCCTATGGTAATAAATAATGTGTAATTGAGACAATCATTTAACTATTTGCATGCTGGGTATTTTTTTTATCCGTCTCCAATAATTGTTGTCTGGTATTGTTCTAAAAATTGAATTTTCTAAATAAATATTTTCAAAACAGGGTCAGAGTGTCAAAAAGTTTGGATCCTGATGAGATGCCGTGTAACCCAGCATCTCGTCTGGATTCAAACTGTTTGCAGTGGTAACCACTGTTAGACATATCCACCGCTAGCATAATCATTATAATAATACATGTAGTGATTGTCCTGTCCGTCAGGTTAACTAGATTTTATCATTTCGTGAAGCACCAATACCACTCACTCAAATGCTTAGGTACTTACACAGTTGTTGCCTGATACCATTCCCTATCCACCAATATCACCTCACCTTGATTTTGACTTTGACCTTGTTCTCGTTTAGACTAAGAGTCATAAGCATTGTTTCAACTGCAACAAATGTCGTCTGAATTTCAAATACAGTAAAAAATTCTCTCTTGCGCCATTCTTAATATTATCATTATTGTTATGTTTTTGTCGGAATTCGCTGAGATCTAAACAAATTATATTAAGACCTCTCTGTTATGACCACTAAAGTGTGTTGATTATCAGGTATTAAAGGTTGGTGACTGCTTAAAGCAAGGTGAACGTAAAACAGAAAGCTCCCTTAACTCTTTCCTCCCTGAAACTTTAAATGGACAATGCCAGTTTCAATTTTAGTCTAGTCCATTTCTGGCTTTTAAGGGTTGTTTTTGTCCATTTTTGGCCTTATGACAAAAGTGAAGACCCTGATCAGAGGGCTCCTTTCGGAGCCCTCTGATCTGGGTATTCACTGTTTGCACAGGACAAGTGTTCTATTCACATGTACACTGTTTGAAAAGGACGCTTATATGCGGGACTAGGGTGCAAAGGGTTAAGCTGCAGTGTCTACAGTCTAACCTGTGTTGTGTGCAGTCAATTAAGCCTTCTTTTTAGTGTTCGTAATAGAGAGGTAAGGCTTTTCTGTACACGGTCCCAAAATTTGTTTCTACTTCATTATCAATCATTCAATGACAATCAATGCAGACCACGATCAGAGGACGTCACGTGTGTTAGTACATGACGCGCATACACGTGCATTGGTCAACCATTATGCAATAAAACATCTGTGCAACTAGAGAAAAATAGACACAGTTGTCAGATAGTTTTAATTTTGATCAGACGTAAAGTTTATCGACGTCTGACTAATTTAACCATTTCACTGCCAATTTGTCGTGAGAGTTTTACCCCTTCACCGTTTCATTGTCGTCTGCTTTAACTTTGTTGTCGGAACTGTCGTTTCAAAGTTAAAAATCAAGGCAGTATGACTGAAGAAAATTCAAAACTAGTATCAAAAGTTTGGATCCTGATCAGACGCCGCGTTACGCGGCGTCTGATCAGGTTTCAGACTGTTGAAAAAGCGCTTTTAAGCGTCATTGAGAGTGAAGGGGTTAAACTGTTTCCAAAAGCGAGCAGTCACACTTTACACTGTAAATTTTGGTTCATTAAGTTCCTGTTCTAATTTGTCACCCATTACTTCATAGCCTGTTTCTTGTTTTGAAGATGTATGACCACTTCAAGCAGGTTGAAAGTAACGCAGAATGTTAAGGTGCATTCAGTTTACTTCCAGTCTGTTAACCCTTTCCCCAATAGAAGCGCCTTTTAGCAAATATGATTTATTCTCCCTCTGAAGAAAATAGTTCCAATTTAATCAGTCATGAATATATATTATAGGGAATACTTTCTATATTCTAGCACATGATAGCTTAAAGCAGGCTGAAAGTTAAGCAGAATGCGCCTTAAGGCGCATTCTGCTTTACTTTCAGCCTGCTTTAAGTGGTGACCTATCTTCAATCCTAGAAATAGGATATCAGGTAAAGGGTTAAGCTACCATCTACGCAGATATATATAGGAAATATACATTGATTTCTTGTTGTTCATTCATTACAGTATAAAGTGGAACATTTTTCTCCAGCGGAAGAAAAATGAAAGGGATAAATAGGTATTTATTGGGCAATGGGTTATGATAAATATAATTGTACAGTAACCACTCTCTTGATCGACACTCAAAATATAACACTTTGTTGACAGGTGATCGTTTAACCCTTATCATGCTGAAAAGTCGTATATGCTTCAAATGTATCGTCTGCGTCAAAACTCAAATCATTTTAAGCTATCTAGCCCATTACCCCATAGCCTATTTCTAGTTTGGAAGACATGTGACCACTTAAAGCAGGCTGAAAGTAAAGCAGAATGCGCCTGAAGGCGCATTCTGCTTTACTTTCAGCCTGCTTTAAGCTACCACATGTTAGAGTATAGATCTAGAGACTATTTATTATGGTAAATATTCATGACTGTATAAATTGGAACTATTTTCTCCAGTGGATGGGTATAGTACAGGTGTCAAAAGGCGTAATTATAGGGCAATGGGCTGAACTAAATAAAGTTGACTATTAATACCAAACAGTTTGGATCCAGCCAATTAGACGTCGCGTGTACCGTCTACGTAAAGAACTCAAAATTAGTTTTAAGTTATCTATAAAATAATAATAAAAGTTGAATAAGAGTACCAAACAGTTGGGATCAAGATTAGACGCCGAGTTCCGCATCTAATCGTCTAATCTGAATCCGAAGTGTTTGCATGACAAAAGTGATGCAGAAAATTTAAAAAATGAGCTTTTTTCGTTCCGTGTGTCCTGCACTAACCAAGCAGCATACTTCCTTTAAAGATCCTCAATTTCTGGTTGGTATTCTTTTCTTTCTTTTCTTTTTTAAATGTTTTCGGTATCTAACCTTTATATTTGTGCATTATATTTAGATAGGAAAGGTGACTTAAAATAAGCAATTTTAATAAGTGACTGTTTCCTGCTACATGTAGATCCACATGCATGGTAATTTGGCTGAAATGGTCTCTTAATACAGATCGATAAAGTAGTATTTCCTTTGTCTTTGGGCGCTTTAGTTTAAACATATTTATTTCCAGAAGTATACATATGATTACAATTATACATGCTAACGTTATTTTACAATACTTAGGAAAAGGATTGAAACGAAAGAATAAACTTATTGAGTTTCTCTCGCTTTCTTGGCGGAACTCTCAAGATTGGAAACCAAACCTGACATTTTCCAAAAGACAGACATATACAGTGTACCTCTACAGGTTAAATATTGTTCCGGGCTTTGCTTTTGATTTATTTGTTTTATTTTAACCCTATTCGTGAGAGTTTTACCCCCCTTCACCGTTTCATTGTCGTCTGCTTCAATTTTGTTGTCTGCAATGTCGTGTCAAAGTTAAAAAAATAAGGCAGTATGACTGAAGAAATTTCAAAACGAGTGTCAAACAGTTTGGATCCTGATCAGACGCCGCGTTATGCGGCGTCTGATCAGGATCCAAACTGTTTGCAAACGCACTTTTAAGCGTCATTGAGAGCGAAAGGGTTTTTAAAACGAATAGCCTAAATATTAGTGTGAGAAGAATTAGGTAGTCTCTTATATCTCTATTTAAGAGTGCCAGTGCACAGCTTATATTGTATACATATTTTAATGTTGTATACGGAAGAAAAAAGAAATAAAATTGATAATCCGCTAAAAGCGGCCTGGAAGAGGTTTTACCATGTACACTTGTACTACATAGATACATGTATGCTGTTTAGCAATGTGTTGTCACTCGTTCGCTTTTGAAAACAAACACCGTTTCAGTTTGTTTCGTATGACAAAGAGTATAAAATCATAGAACAATGAAGACCCTGCTCTGGTGCCTCTCCTGCTTACAAATTATAGAATGAGGTAACCCTTTCCTCCCTGAAACCTCAAATGGACAACTTCCTATTTTCTAAATTTCAATTTAGTCTAGTCAATTTTTAACTTTTAGGGTTGATTTTTACAATCTATGTCAAAATAACAAACAGTGTAGAGCCTGATCAGAGGGCTTAAGGAGCCATCTGATCAGGGTCTACACTGTTTGCATAGGGCAAGTGTACTACTCACATGTACACTGTTTGAAAATGACGCATATATGCGTGACTAGGGTTCAAAGAGCTAACCAGTATTGCCATCTTCTCTTAAATTGTCGTGTGCAAAAATATCAAATTTCGATTGTTGTCTGCTGTAAAAGTATCTCCCCCTAGATTTTTTTTAAATACATTTTTACTGACGATGTATTGATACAATTATCAGGCATAATATGGTATTCAGCTACTTTTCGTGTTATCTAGATTCAAACTGTTTAAAAATTTATTTCGCGTTTGTTCTCTCAACCTATTGTAGGCCTATTTATACAAAACGAAACATTACTTATTGATTTTGGACATTTTAGATATCCATGTGTTTAAATTTGTTAGCTATCTTACAACATTAATGTGCAAGAAATCGATGTTTGAGAAAGGAGTCGAATCTCGCCTGATACTATTCGTCATTTTTCAATGCTCACTTTAGTTTAAGCAACTTCCAATAAACGCTCTGAGCATACGGTTAATAATTAGTACACATGGGAGCTGCTTGAGTACGTATTGAATAAGGTAGTGTGTATCTAACCTTAAGCGAGCTATGTGCACACTTTGAATAACTCTTTTAAACAGTTTGAAACCAGACGAGACGCCGGGTAATCCGGCGTCTCATCTGGATTCATACGGGTTGACACTCTGGATATTTTTAAAAGGAAATTGTTCGTAAATCAAATTTGAGAATATGCTGCAGACGGCAAATTTTGCACACGAAAATTGTAAAAACATATATTGAGTTACAGGTTAAAATGACATGCTCAGGGGGTGATTAAGGTGGTGACATTTCATACAGGTCCGAGTAGGAAGTGGAAAGAATTGGTGTGCTCTGATTGTAACAATGGGCTGCACACAACAATGAATCCTTAAACCGTCCTGTCGTAATACCGTCTGCTTTGAAATTGTCGTCTGCAAAACATATTCAGATAAGATTTATACATTTTCTAATGAAAGAAACTATAAGACTAGTGTCAAATAGTTTGGTTCCAGATCAGACGCCGCGTTTCGCGGCGTCTGAATCCAAACTGTTTGCAAATACTTTAAATCATGTTACGATCGACAGGTTAAAGGGACTCGCAACCGGATGGTGTACTTGTCAAAATAAAATAAAATACTCAAATAAAAGCAAATTTGTGGCATTATTTAGCTTCTGACATTAAAAAAATATGATCAGTCCAAAAAAAGTCTCAAGAATCGTCACCGAATCTTAGATTTTTAGATATTTTCCATCGTTTTTCTATACCGACTAGTAGACGGTATAGTTGTTGTTGTTGCTTCTCTACACGGGCTCAGACATAAACACGAGCCGAATTACGAAGTTGTATGCACTTTCGATCGCTACACATTGAAATACGTTAAATCGATCCGAGATAAACGGATAGTTCCGTGGTCCATTGGTCTAAGCGGTTTCACCTATTTTGCCTTCTGTCCGCCAATGCCGGGCCCCGGGTTCGAATCCCACCAGAGACCAATATTTTTTTTTTATTGAAATACATTTTTTTAAACAGAATTTCTTATCCTAAACTAATTATTTACCATTTATATAAGCGTTTGACACATATTTACAAATTACTATTTTTAATGCACCATCTGGTTGCGAGTCGCTTTAAAGGTTAACCTGCTAATTCGTCTGTTTCAAAAAAATAAAATAACACATGTTTTTTTTCACTTTTGAAGAAGAAACAGGTAACCGTACACACATTTCATAAAGTTTGGAGTCTGATCACCTGCCCAATTGCATGAACTTGGCGTTTGATCTGGATCCAAACTGTTTTAAATGTCTGTCATTTTCAGTCGCGTGGTGGCAGAGACAGTGTTAAATTATTGTACTAAATCATAGTTGACATATTTAAGTAGGATTTTTTTTTCAAGTAAATGAAAAAATGTTTTAATTTATTATACCGATTTAATGTTATACTCGTGCATGCAACTGGAAAGTATGTTGACCACATTCGATGTAATTCAAAACGAATTTACAGAATCTGGTATTTAAAACATTATTTTGGTAAAACTCACATCATAAACTAGATTACATGCATATTATAATGGCTTTGGACTTTCACAAAGACTGGCTATTTTCGGTAAGATTTCCTCACAGATATAGATACAAAAGTCATGTATGTTAACAAATAGACTACAACAGACCTCACTATTACACACATTTTGGTTCGAAAGTTTATGGCCTGTGCATGCCTGCTAAAATCAAATAAAAGTAAAGCAGAATGTTCTTACAGTAACATTTTTACTTTACAAACCATCGGTTCGCAGAGTCACCTGCTGACATATGACAAATAACTCATTATCCCCTGAAACCCCAATGAACAATTCCAATTTACAATAAAGGCTGGTCCATTTTAGACTGTTTAGGGTAAACTGATGTTTTGTTTTTCTGTGACAAATAAAAGGATTGTTCTGTTCTGTTCTGTTCTGAAAGGGTTAATGCGCCGGTATTTCCCAAACGGACCGCTTCGTCGTTTTCCGTAAGGAAATCGAAATGGTCGATTTATTGCGAATGGGCCTCTTCGTATCAGACAGTCTGGACCCTTCTCTGCTTGGTACGTTTGATATCTATAATTGGTTAGTTTATTTAAATTTAAATGTATTGACATTAACTTTGACTATGGGGGACATAAACCGGAGACTCACTCCACCCTCACATTTCTCTTCAATCAAATCGAAGGTCACTGACCTTACCTAAAGCAGATGCGGATCCAGTCTGATATCGGTGGATGGTGGGAGCTGTAAACCCATTGAACCATTGTATAGCTCTTTGCATGCTGGGCGATTTTTTCGCCTGACGTACGGTTGAACTTCTATATCTCGAACTCGTTTAACTGAAACTATCCGATATTTCGAAACATGAATATCCCTTATTTCAAGCTCGGTTTAGGTGAACATGCCCTTATTTCAAAGTTAAAACGTGGCTTAGCCACGTTTTAACTGTGAAATACGGGTATGTTCGACAAAACCGACTTCGAGATATCGAAGTTCGACTGTATTTGTCATCTGCTAGTGTTTTATCATAGTGGCAAACCGTTTGGCGCAAGATCAGACGCCGGGTTACCACGTCCTGGGATCGGAACCGGGGTTTAATTTCGTTTACTCCATTGTACATGTACAACTGGAAAAATGCGTTATTTTATTCCGTTTAAATCAAACGCAGTGTAACATAATGTAGAAAATAACAACTATTTGACAGTTCTGACATTTAATATTGATTTGATTGACAATCAATTCGGAGCCTGATCAAACGCCGGATTGCCCGGCGTCTTATCTGGTCCCAAACTGTTTGCACAGTGTCACTGGAATAATAGTTTTAAATAGTGTAAACATTGGTAGAAAAACGTGTTCTCCGTTGAACCCTAGTGGAGTGTATACTGGAACTACAAATAGCGTACCTGTATCGAATGCACTTGTCATATGCAAATAGTGTAGATCCAGATCAGAGGGCCTCTGCAGACTGAGTCCTCTGACCAGGTTCTTCTCTTATTGTCATATATACATGAACTAGTACATGTATATTGTTGAAATCAACCATAAATTACTACGCTTAATTGGAAGCTATATATAGGAATGTCTATTAACCCTTATCCTGCTGAATAATCGTCTACTTTGAAATTGTCGTCTGCAAATTTGGTAAAATTGAAATTTATACTATGTTAAAATGAAGAAATGTTAAACTGAGTGTCAAACAGATTTGATCCAGATCAGACGCCGCGTTACGCGGCGTCTGATCTGGATCAAAACTGTTTGCAAAAAAACAAATAAAGTCGCGATCAGCAGGATAAGAGTTATTTTTTTAATTTCAAGGGTGAATTATGTATCTTCTATACAGCCGAACCTCGATATTTCATTCGCTTATGCCAAACACATCCGTATTCCAAAGTAGAAACATGGCTAAACACTGTTTTATCTTTTAAATACGGCTATGTTCGACTTACGCGAGCTCTAAATAATGAAATTTCACAGTATAGGTACGAGAAAAATCGAGTTAAGTGAGTTCGAGATATCGAATGTTCGACTTATCCATACCTCTTTGCGCGCTAACGGTGGAATCGTAAGTATCTTTGCAAACAGTTTGTATCCTGATGGGACGCCGCATAGTGCGACGTCTAATCAGGATCAAAGTTGTTTGACACTCTGTTTGAAACTAATAGCATTTCTACGAAAAGTGTTGCAGACAAAAGAATTACCCAGCATGCAAGAGTTAGTGAGTTTTGGTTTGCATGGTTGTTATAGCGAGACAGTGCTGCCGGAATAAACATATGCTTACATATGAGTCATGCCATGTAAAACCTGCCTTATTTTGCATTGCAACACTATACAGACCAAGCACTGTTGTCATCCCAGGCTCTGTGTCTGCGTTTGGTATATACTGCCAAATACTCTATATAATACAGCTACATAAAATGCTTTAGATGTATGTGTGTGTCAAACAGTGTAAATCAAGGCCAGCCGTCGCGTCTTTGACGCGGCGGCTGGCCTTGATATACACTGTTTGCAATGCAATAAGACAGGTTTTGTCATGACACGGCTCATATGTGTTTATAAGTACCTTTGAAGTTTGTCATTTCCATGTTTATAGAGGTCAGTTTCCCCTTAAATTTAACGACCAGTGATAAACTATGTGAACTAAAAACAAAATAAAAACCACGTCGACATTGAGGACCCAAGCGGCTCAATAACCCTTTCACCCATAGAAGCGACTTTTTAGCGTATTTGATTAATTCCTCCGCAAAAGAAAATAGTTCCAATTTATACCATCATGAACATTTCCCATATAAATATATTTTTCTATATTATATCAGATGGGTGTTTAAAGTAGGCTGAACGTAAAACAGAATGCGCCTTAAGGCGCATTCTGCTTTACTTTCAACCTGCTTTTAGTGATCACATGCCTTCAAAGTTATAAACCGAATATGAGGTAATGGGCTAAAATGTTCAGCTTTGTTCATCTTGAATTTTCGTCTACCTCAAAATTGTCGTCTACGGAATCACGCAAATCAATTATTTTTACCTTCATATTCCATTACTCAATAAATAAGCATGTTGGCTCCTTTCTTTTAATCCTCCATTATAGAAAATTGTTTTACTTTATACATGTACATTCATGAATATGCGCCATATAATGGTTTCTAGATCTATATTCTACAGTGGAGAATGTGTTATTCTTTCCCGTTTAAACGCAAACGTACGCAAACGCAAAGCACTAAAACGTAGAAAAGAACAACTTTTGGACAATTCTGATAATTCTTGTTTATCTTGGTGGCAAACAGTTTGGAGCCTGATCAGACGCCGGGTTACCCGGCGTCTGATCTGGCTCCAAACTGTTTGCACTGCAAATAATAGTTTTAGCGTAAACGCGTTTATTGGGAAAGAATAACAGATTCTCCACTGTATCAGATGGTAGCGTGAGACTGAAATCAAACCATAATACGCATTAAGGCGGATTCTGCTTTACTTTCAACCTATTTCAGGTGGTCACATGTCTTCAAAAATTAAATCAGACTATGGGGTAATGGGTTAACTCATTAACCCATGAAACTTCAAATGGAAAATTCCATTTACCATTTTGCAATTCATGTATATTTTGATAAAACAACCGTAAATAATCAAAATTGAATGAGCCTTAATTAATTGGAAACTGCAAGTGTCCATTAAAGGGACTCGCAACCGGATGGTGTACTTGTCAAAATAAAATAAAATACTCAAATAAAAGCAAATTTGTGGCATTTTTTGGCTTCTGACATTAAAAAAATATGATCAGTCCAAAAAAAGTCTCAAGAATCGTCACCGAATCTTAGATTTTTAGATATTTTCCATCGTTTTTCTATACCGACTAGTAGACGGTATAGTTGTTGTTGTTGCTTCTCTACACGGGCTCAGACATAAACACGAGCCGAATTACGCAGTTGTATGCACTTTCGATGGCTACACATTGAAATACGTTAAATCGATCCGAGATAAACGGATAGTTCCGTGGTCCATGGGTCTAAGCGGTTTCCCCTATTTTGCCTTCTGTCCGCCAATGCCGGGCCCTGGGTTCGAATCCCACCAGAGACCAATATTTTTTTTTATTGAAATACATTTTTTTAAACAGAATTTCTTATCCTAAACTAATTCTTTACCATTTATATAAGCGTTTGACACATATTTACAAATTACTATTTTTAATGCACCATCTGGTTGCGAGTCGCTTTAAATGTTTCAGGGGTGAATGAGTTTATTTTATGCCAATTATTCGATATTAAAGAAAACGTGGTATTTCCTCCCTAACACAATTAGTAAAATTCGATTGGGATCCAAAATATTCGGCGAAACCCGTATCAGCGAATACTAACTAAAATTGCGGAACATCAAGGTCGAAAAATATATGCAGACGACAAATTGAAGCAAACGATCTGCCATTTACTTTTGTTTGAAAATTTCATTTTTTATGATATAAACAACAAAGTAATATGACACTAGTGTTATTACAAAGAGTGTGAAAGGTTGACATTTAGATAAAGTGTATTTGAATAGTCGCCCATTTACATGATTTTTGGTGTTTTAATCTAGGGCCTTATTTAAACAAGGTCAATGGCAGATGAGTTTGGCCAACTTTATTATGACCTTCGTGCCCTTGAATTCATTGACCTCATGAAACACCGGGTCTCTTGAACGACAATATCTCTCTATATCGACCACTAAATTGTATTAATTATTAGGTGCTTACGACAGGTGGCTGCTTAAGCAAGGTGACAGTAGAACAGAAAGCTACTTTAGGAGCTTTCTGTTTTACTGTCACCTTGCTTTAGGTGACCGGTCACCTTGCTTTAAGCTGTCACCTGTATTTTATACAACCAATTAGCCTTCGTTTCAGTGGTCGCAATAGAGAGGTTTTACTACTCTGTACAAGTAACTGGAAATGGTGAAACCCAAATTTGGCCTCAAAACGTTTTTGTGTTGAACATTGAAGCCAGGCGCCTATATACAGCACTCACTCTCTACAACGACACCCAATGGGAGACAAATAATATGTGCGTTGTTCGGAGGGAGTCGTTGTAGGGAGGGAAATTGGCTAATATTTGCATACACCTTGAATCCAGATCAGACGCCGCGTGACGCGGCGTCTGATCTGGATTCAAGCTGTTTGCCATTTGTCATTATGTATTTTTCTGTCAAAATGCCTCATATGTAACTTGAGAAAAACAGCAGACGACAGTTTTAAGTAGACTATATTGCAGCCGTGAAAAGGTTGAACCTAATTAAATTGTTTTCGGAACAGCAGAAATAGTCGTTATAAGGAGTGAACCGTTGTTGGGAGGGCCGTTGTAGAGAGGGAAAACTGTAAAACTGTAAATATTAGTTTAGGGAACAGTTTTATCACATAACCTGTCATAAATGTTTATGTGATAAATAGAATCTCACATTTTGACTAAACCAAATTTTGTCAATGATTTCATGAAACGCGTGAATTATTTTTCAAGAATAACCAAACATAGAATTAGACCAGATGACTCCTGCAGGAGCCCCATTGGCCCTGCAATGTTTATTATTTTGTATTATATTGTTAAAATCAGCAGTCATTGGTCAAAATAGACTTGACTTAATTGGAAACCGAAACTTTCAATTAAAAATCCCGGGTTGAATGACTTCGATTATAATATGTTGACAGTTGCACCAGACGGTCAATTCATTCCATTATAACCATGTAACCTGTTGGACCATGTTTGGATATGTTTCAGACATGTTACATGCTACCATAACCCCTTCACTGCCGTGACGTCATCAATTTTAAAAAGTTGTCGTCTGCTTTTCTTTCTTAAATTTTAATTTTTGCTTTTTTTACTGAAGAAATATTGAAATGAGTGTCAAACAATTTGAATCCTGATCAGACGCCGCTTAACGCGGCGTCTGATCAGGATCCAAACTGTTTGCAAAAAACTGTTGTGCTCGGGATAAGGCAGTGAAGGGGTTAAGCATGTTGCATAGTATTACTTATTGTAAATTGCACAGTCTTAAAACCGATTAGCCACAGTAAAATCTCACTTAAATTAGATCTATGACCATTCAAAATAAATTAATGTTTTCTTGTTTTATGCAGATGTCTGTTTTAAACAAGTTGAATGTACATGTAAAGCAGGAATTAGTTTTTGCTTTACTTTCATCATACGTTAAACTGAAACTTGTATTTAAATTTTGCATTTTGAATTGTATCTGAGGTTCTTGTCAGTTGCCGTAATAGAGAAGTTTTACTGTGTTTATAAGCCGTGTCTATACGTTTAGATACATAATTCGGCTTATTGACAAAGTGCCTTTGACATTTTTTGTTTCAATATTTGGATTAAAGCTGTGCCTTTGAAATAGCAATACCGTTTCCAATAAATTCTACCTATATTATTCCACCTCCAATGGTTTCAAAATGCGCGTTTGCAACCAGTTTGGATCCTGCTCAGACGCCGCGTAACGCGGCGTCTGATCAGGATCCAAACTGGTTGTCAATCGTATCGGTATTTCTTCAGTAAAATTTTGCTACATCTATTTTGAAAAATATTTTTCAGACAACAGAATCTGAAACGATACATTGCAGTAAAAGGGTAACAGTGAAGAAAACGTTATTCTTTCCCAATAAACGCACAAACAGTAGTTATTATTTCCATTGCAAACAGTTTAGAGCCAGATCAGACGCCGGTAAACCCGGCGTCTGATCAGGCTCCAAACTGTTTACCACTATAGAGAATCGTGATTTTTTTTTAATTTGATTTTTCTGCATTTTAGTGCATTGTGTTCGCGTTTCGTTTGGGTTTAAACGGGAAAGAAAAACGTCTTCTCCACCGTTAGTGTGCTTGGGACAATCGAAATATATTTCATACAAAGTCCAAGGACACATATCGTTCGAACCCCAATTTCGCGTATGTCTAACTTAACTGTAATTCAGAGTAACATCGTGGTTTAGAAAACGTATTATTTAACTTTAAAATGCTATAGAGTATGTTCGACTTAATCGGGGTTGAGTTATTGAATTAGGGTAAGTTTGACCTGAGCGAGGTCGAGTTAATCGAGGTTCTGTATTTATTAATCAGCTATGTCCTTGACAAACAAAACGAGTACTCTACGTTTTAAAACAGTTGGGATAAACTAAACATATATCGGTCAAGTCCCGGGATATAAGTAGTATATGCGCCTCTTTAGGTGTAAATAAATCGACGCCATTTTGGATGACCTACTTTCTAAAAATAGAAAAAGCACGTGGGTCTATATTTAGCCCAGGGTGAAGGTCTTGTGGGGGTAGCCATATTGGATTTGGGTTTGAACGGGAAAAAAGCGGCCATTGTGAATTATTGAATTTTCACCAATCTGGGTCTACACGGTATACAGAACTGACCTGTTTACGATCTGTTAAGATAGTCACGGACATTGAGCGCCTGGTTCTTCCCTATCAGAGGCGAATCTTAGAGGTCTTGCATATAACGTGTGTTCACATCGATGTTTTCAGTTCAAATGACTGAGATGTTTCTCCTTCATGCGCGGATAAAGGGCGCAATGTTTAAAATGACAGCATCGCTATATTTAGCTGGCCGGTGTTACAAGTATTGCATCAGCCGAGAAAAGGCCTAGGGCATTAACCCCCGACCAGGGAGAGCAAATGGCAGTCAAGCGTAATCAACAAGACATTAAAAAGCCATTAACTGCCGGAAATGAATGTATAGCAGTCAGGGCCCGTGAGAACATGCCGAGCTCACAGGGCTGGATAAAAATAGATATCGTGTCATACCTTAAAATAAACGATGTCAGTGCAGACGACGAAAGACGGCTAAGGGGGATAGGTGCTAAGTAGAGGTTTTCAAAGGGTATTGCTTAGCTTATAGAGGGTATGGTTTTATAGGTCCATTTTTTCTGTACATAGTCCCCATACCGTTGTTCACGGATAGTCTTTTAATCAAGCAGACATCATCTTACAGCATATTGGGTTTTACTCCCAGTAAATAGCCTGCCCTAACCCGTTAATTAGCAAGACTTGTCCAGACACGTTTTACAGCGCGCATGCGTTGTGCACGGATAAGACCTACCAAAGCAGACAGCATGTTACAGCATGTTCACCCCGAGTGAATTGCTTGTCCTGACCAGACTTGTTCAGACACCTTTTACCGGGCGCATGCGTGAAGGGCCTATAATCGACGTTATAAATAGACATGGGAATTCTCTCCACTCTCATACGATGTCCAGTCGTTGAATGGGAAACACCGAAAAACAACACAGTAGAATACGCTGAAGGTAAGTGTTTACAAATGAAACAGTTAATGAAAAACAGTATTTAAATCAAGACTCTACGGTCATAGTTTTACGGAAGACTTCGTCTGCTTTAACCCCTCTTAACCCTTATACCGCTGACTATTTTATCTATTAAACTTTTTCCAGCATCGTCTGCTTAAGAGAGCGTAGGAAGCGGTCTTTTTTCATTCAAGTAACAGTTCGAAAAAGTTAAAGTGTTTCTTTTATTATTATAAATGGTTATCTGAGTTTCATAATAAACCTGAAAAAGAGAGGAATTACTGTACATGTAAAATTTCACGGTTTTAGACTTTAACTACACAGTAAGCATGAGGCAGACATCTGTTTTCACTTCTAACAGGTCGTTAGGGACCATTTAGTTTCTCAGGGAGCCTGGGGAACTCATTATCTCATTAGGGTCCCCCTCTCTCTCTGTAGCATTATACACACATCTCAATGTTTGAGATTTTTAACAAAACTGTAATTGACGTTAAACGCAGGTAGTGTATTTATACATTTCCTTAACCCTTTACCCCATATCTATGACCACTTAAAGCAGGCTGAAAGTAAACCAGAAGGCGCTTTGACCGACACATTGTAGCCGTTTTGATGCAACCTTTATCCTGCTGACACGGTCCGTGCTACACACGTGTTTTAAAACTACCTATAGTACGTTTCTAGCTTTGAAGGTAGATAACTACTTAAAGCAGGCTGAAAGTAAAGCATGTTTGGCTGAATCAATATACGGTGGATTTAAATAAGTTTCATGTTGTTTTTAAAGCCAGAGTAGTGGACGTATTTAAACAGTCTTGGTGTGCTTCTATCCAAGAGTCTAACGTTTTATATACATACAAATTTTTCAAAGAAACTTTTGAACACGAACATTATCTTACTGTTTTACCAAAGAAGTACATGTATATTTTAGCTAAGTTGAGATTATCATCCCATAATTTAAGAATTGAATCCGGGCGTTACGGTGCAGGTAGAACTGAAAGAGAGGAAAGGTATTGTGTGTTTTGTTACAAGCATGACATAGAAGACGAGTTTCATTTTGTTTTAGTATGTACTCTGTATACTGACTTAAGAAAAACTATCTAAAACGTTATTTTTACCAAAACCCAAGTGCTTATAAGTATGTAGAGTTGATGAAATCAAATAGTTCCAAAACCTTACTAAATCTATCAAGGTATATCTATGAAGCTTTCGATATGAGGAAAGCTGCACTGAACTACCTTGATTGATTTGTATACGAGTCAGTGTTTTATTATCTAATCATTTACCAAAAAATGATCATTTAATATCTTCTTTTTTTTCATGAAAATAGCAGTTCAACCTCAAATTCTAAATTTTCGAAAATAAATCTACTATCATTTGAAATACTTTTTTTTATTATTATTATTATTATTATATGCATGTTTGTTTGGCCACTTTGGCCATCTGTAAATATGTTAACGTGTATGTTAATATGTTAAGAGTAACGAGGAATTTGTTAATTCAAGTTACTGATTGAATAAAGAATTATTATTATTATTATTATTATTATTATTTAAAGCGAATGGCAGTTGTTGTTGTTGTTGTTGTTGTTGTTGTTGTTGTTGTTGTTGTTGTTGCTGTTGGTCCTTAGTGTCAAGTATACCTTTGTGTTTATGTTTCCTGTGTCGTTTCAAACTGTCCAAATAGGCGTACGAGTTGTGGCAGAGGTTGCAGGGATACATTCTCGTTGGTATAGATAACTGATAATACTGTCAACAACTCTCTCCCTCTTATAAACTTTGGTCATTTCTCTGAGCCGGATTTGTTGTACAATATTTACTCTTCGCTGATCATTTGCGCTCGTCTGGTTTCGTCCGCGATGGTTACTATGACGTAACGTTCTCGTAAGATGACGGGTATCAAAGAATGATGTAGTCTTAGTAATGTCTTTTTTCTGGACACGTTGGCGCTTTCACTAGCCAGTGTTCTCAATAGCCTCCGTTCTCTCGCGAACGTTTGGCTGTCGCGTCTTAGGGGATTGATAGTCCCATCCACGATACGTTTGATAACTTCGCTAAGGGCTTCGGTTTGACGCCACGTCATGTTTCGGAGCAATTGTCTCCGACCTCTCATCTCCCTCAAGGCCGTCAAGAAATTAAAATGTCTATAGACTCTAGAGTGTTCCATCATGATGCGGGTGCGTTATAGGGATGTCGTAGTACCTCTTATAACATACATACATACAAACTTTTATTGAGAGCTTTACAGGTGAATGTCTATTTTTGTTGTTTTATAATGAATTATCGAGTATTAATTAATGTATTTGGTATCAATTCAGAGTAAAATAAGTTCAATAGAACGGTTTCTGGATTTAAAATGATGAAATTGTGATGTTTAGACGTTATTAGAAAAAATTGATGTTTCTCCTAGAAAACATTCCTAATAGTTTTTTAACGAGCTTTACAGGTGAATGTCTATTTTTGTTGTTTTATAATGAATTATCGAGAATTAATTAATGTATTTGGTATCAATTCAGAGTAAAACTAGTTCAATAGAACGATTTCTGGATTTAAAATGATGAAATTGTGATGTTTAGACGTTATTAGAAAAAATTGATATTTTTCCTAGAAAATAATTCCTAATAGCTTTTTAACGAGCTTTACAGGTGAATGTCTATTTTTGTTGTTTTGTAATGAATTA
This sequence comes from Gari tellinella, assembly GCA_922989275.2. Classification (NCBI taxonomy): domain Eukaryota; kingdom Metazoa; phylum Mollusca; class Bivalvia; order Cardiida; family Psammobiidae; genus Gari; species Gari tellinella. The sequence goes on from OV277868.1 coordinate 18,996,115, forward strand.
TCGAGTATTAATCAATGTATTTGGAATCAATTCAGAGTAAAACTAGTTCAATAGAACGATTTCTGGATTTAAAATGATGAAATTGTGATGTTTAGACGTTATTAGAAAAAATTGATATTTTTCCTAGAAAATAATTCCTAATAGCTTTTTAACGAGCTTTACAGGTGAATGTCTATTTTTGTTGTTTTGTAATGAATTATCGAGTATTAATCAATGTATTTGGAATCAATTCAGAGTAAAACCAGTTCAATAGAACGATTTCTGGATTTAAAATGATAAAATTCGAACATTTTGTGCATTTTATGCCAATACTGTACAATGGGGATTGCTGATGACTTTTTAATCTGTGACTTCTGACTGTGCGAGCGAAATCACGCTGCTTACAGTTTATGGCTAAACCTTTAACATGCTAAGTAAACTGTGGTCTGCAGCATGTTGTTATTTGCATTGTATGATCAAATATCCATTATTCATCTGTATGTTTAATATCAATGTGTACTACCACTAGATTGTTACATGTCTAAAGTCAAGCATATCAAATGATCAACTTAATAAAAAGGATAATGTACACATTGTGTGACAAAACATGGGGGGAGTTCAGTTAAAAACTTTATACTTTGACCCCTTATATCTGGGAACTCTCACAGCTCACAAAGAAAGAGGGTTTTTAGCGGTAGGTTACATCAAAACGGTTTGAATGTGTCAGTCAAGGCGCCTTCTGCTTTACTTTCAGCCTGCTTTAAGTAGTTATCTACCTTCAAAGCTAGAAACGTACTATAGGTAGTTTTAAAACACGTGTGTAGCACGGACCGTGTCAGCAGGATAAAGGTTGCATCAAAACGGCTACAATGTGTCGGTCAAAGCGCCTTCTGGTTTACTTTCAGCCTGCTTTAAGTGGTCATAGATATGGGGTAAAGGGTTAAGGAAATGTATAAATACACTACCTGCGTTTAACGTCAATTACAGTTTTGTTAAAAATCTCAAACATTGAGATGTGTGTATAATGCTACAGAGAGAGAGGGGGACCCTAATGAGATAATGAGTTCCCCAGGCTCCCTGAGAAACTAAATGGTCCCTAACGACCTGTTAGAAGTGAAAACAGATGTCTGCCTCATGCTTACTGTGTAGTTAAAGTCTAAAACCGTGAAATTTTACATGTACAGTAATTCCTCTCTTTTTCAGGTTTATTATGAAACTCAGATAACCATTTATAATAATAAAAGAAACACTTTAACTTTTTCGAACTGTTACTTGAATGAAAAAAGACCGCTTCCTACGCTCTCTTAAGCAGACGATGCTGGAAAAAGTTTAATAGATAAAATAGTCAGCGGTATAAGGGTTAAGAGGGGTTAAAGCAGACGAAGTCTTCCGTAAAACTATGACCGTAGAGTCTTGATTTAAATACTGTTTTTCATTAACTGTTTCATTTGTAAACACTTACCTTCAGCGTATTCTACTGTGTTGTTTTTCGGTGTTTCCCATTCAACGACTGGACATCGTATGAGAGTGGAGAGAATTCCCATGTCTATTTATAACGTCGATTATAGGCCCTTCACGCATGCGCCCGGTAAAAGGTGTCTGAACAAGTCTGGTCAGGACAAGCAATTCACTCGGGGTGAACATGCTGTAACATGCTGTCTGCTTTGGTAGGTCTTATCCGTGCACAACGCATGCGCGCTGTAAAACGTGTCTGGACAAGTCTTGCTAATTAACGGGTTAGGGCAGGCTATTTACTGGGAGTAAAACCCAATATGCTGTAAGATGATGTCTGCTTGATTAAAAGACTATCCGTGAACAACGGTATGGGGACTATGTACAGAAAAAATGGACCTATAAAACCATACCCTCTATAAGCTAAGCAATACCCTTTGAAAACCTCTACTTAGCACCTATCCCCCTTAGCCGTCTTTCGTCGTCTGCACTGACATCGTTTATTTTAAGGTATGACACGATATCTATTTTTATCCAGCCCTGTGAGCTCGGCATGTTCTCACGGGCCCTGACTGCTATACATTCATTTCCGGCAGTTAATGGCTTTTTAATGTCTTGTTGATTACGCTTGACTGCCATTTGCTCTCCCTGGTCGGGGGTTAATGCCCTAGGCCTTTTCTCGGCTGATGCAATACTTGTAACACCGGCCAGCTAAATATAGCGATGCTGTCATTTTAAACATTGCGCCCTTTATCCGCGCATGAAGGAGAAACATCTCAGTCATTTGAACTGAAAACATCGATGTGAACACACGTTATATGCAAGACCTCTAAGATTCGCCTCTGATAGGGAAGAACCAGGCGCTCAATGTCCGTGACTATCTTAACAGATCGTAAACAGGTCAGTTCTGTATACCGTGTAGACCCAGATTGGTGAAAATTCAATAATTCACAATGGCCGCTTTTTTCCCGTTCAAACCCAAATCCAATATGGCTACCCCCACAAGACCTTCACCCTGGGCTAAATATAGACCCACGTGCTTTTTCTATTTTTAGAAAGTAGGTCATCCAAAATGGCGTCGATTTATTTACACCTAAAGAGGCGCATATACTACTGATATATATTTACTTACGATACAATCAAACATAGCTGTCGGTTCCATGTTGTTTAAATACCAGAAATGGTTGGGTTACTTTAGTCATTTGATGTCATTAAATAATACACAACTGTTTGAAACCTATTCGTTCTTACTTCCTGTATCCGAGGTTACGAATAAACGAATAATTCGATAACCTGAAAACATACCATATTGTACATTGTAAATGGAAATCAATTCCCGCTAATGAGAAATTTGTAAGAAGTGTAGACCTTTATAAAAAGCCAGTTTATGGGAACTTACAACAATCAATAGAATTTTAGATTAGAAAATTGAGCATTGTCATGAGAAACCTCAGGGTCCAAGGTTATAAAGCGTTTTAATTGAGTCCTGAGTTCGTTCTCAAGCATTTGATTGGTCAGATTTGAGCCTATGCTCAAATCTGACCAATCGAATGCTTGAGATTGACTTCGGACTCAACTCATTATGCAGACCAAGCCCCGCCATCTTCTCAGACACTGTATAGGTCTAATTTTGGTCTACAGAGACAACTATTGTACATTATTAAGCCTTTATCATAACATGTCGTCATCAATTTTAAACAATCCTCGTCCGCTTTTATTTCTCAAGGTCAGTCGCCGCGACTTTAACACGGCAACTGGTGTGGTTCTACACTGTTTACAGTCCAATAGGTCCAAGGCTGCCATAAGTTGACATGAAAAATCTTAAGATTTCCAAATTGGCATTTTTCAAGTTTGATTTTACGAATCGTACCTTTACCCCATCGTCTGTTTCTAGTTTTGTTGACTCGTGACTACTTAAAGCAGGCTGAAAGTAAAGCAGAATGCGCCTTCAGTCGCATTCTACTTTACTTTCAGTCTGCTTTAAGCTACGATATACTAGAAAAAAATCCTAAGATTAAGGAAAAATCCGGAGAAATGGCAGCCCTGTAGGTCTGTTTTAACATTGCACGGCTCAGTTGTAAATATATCTTAGAACATTAAGTCAATTTGTGTCTACCTCTTGTTTCATCAATGCACGTCTGCAGTATGCTGCGGAAATGCCCGCTTAGAATTCGTAGCAAAATGATGAGTTATCTACACAGTCTGTCTGTGTCGCTAATTATGTGACAATATGAATGTGCGAAAGATGATATGGTAACAAATACATAAATGATGAGAGACAGTGCCAAAACATGCATTTACATTTTATACAGAGATTACACGTTTTGCTATGTAAATAGTCTTAGATAACTAATTAATCATATGATATTTAATTATGATATTTAAAGCGACTCGCAACCAGATGGTGCATTAGAAATAGTAATTTGTAAATATGTGTCAAACGCTTATATAAATGGTAAAGAATTAGTTTAGGATAAGAAATTCTGTTTAAAAAAAATGTATTTCAATAAAAAAAAAAAATTGGTCTCTGGTGGAATTCGAACCCGGGGCCGGCATTGGCGGACAGAAGGCAAAATAGGGGAAACCGCTTAGACCAATGGACCAGGGAACTATCCGTTTATCTCGGATCGATTTAACGTATTTCAATGTGTAGCAATCGAAAGTGCATACAACTTCGTAATTCGGCTCGTGTTTATGTCTGAGCCCGTGTAGAGAAGCAACAACAACAACTATACCGTCTACTAGTCGGTATAGAAAAACGATGGAAAATATCTAAAAATCTAAGATTCGGTGACGATTCTTGAGACTTTTTTTGGACTGATCATATTTTTTTAATGTCAGAAGCCAAATAATGCCACAAATTTGCTTTTATTTGAGTATTTTATTTTATTTTGACAAGTACACCATCCGGTTGCGAGTCCCTTTAAATTTTCTTAACAAATTCAAATGTGCGCATTTCATTACTTTATCATGCTTTTGTTGACTACTCTTATGTATTGTCGCATTCGTCTTTTTTGCTCCGTTTTAACATATTAACCCTTTTCCTCATGGAAGCGACTTTTAGCGTATCTAATCCATTCCTCCGCTGAAGAAAATAGTTCCCGTTTAAACCCTCATAAACAATCACCATAACAAATATTTATATATAGCCTAGCAGATGGTAGTTTAACGCAGGCTGAAAGTAAAGCAGAATGTGCCTTAAGGCACATTCTGCTTTACTTTCAACCTGCTTTAAGTGATCACCTATATTTAATGTTATAAACGGGTTATTGGGTAAAGGGTTTAAAATGATTTTCTTTGTTTTTATTTAGCGGCTGATACTTGGGGTTTACATTGTAATTAGTCTTTATATTTTTCTTTCATGTATTGATAATAAATTATGATACTGTTGTCATGTACTTGTAGATAGTCTCTTATATTTCTAATTAAGAATGGTCATGTACTAATTGTATTAGTTTTATGATATGTATTCAATATGTGTACATGAATGAGACTTAAATAAATAAACATATACATATGTTAAATCAGTATTATAATTTGCAATAGTCCATTTTTTGTGTCATACTGCGATGTTATAAATTATGTATGCTATATTATATAAATATTAGATGGCAGTTTGCGTGACATTCAAATTGTCAACCCGAGAAACAGCATGTCACCCCGAGGCGTAGCCGAGGGTGACATTCTTGTTTTCGAGGGTTGACAATTTGAATGTCACGCAAACTGACATCTGATATTTATTTTATTACACCGAGCTTATCAATTCTAGCTTTAGAATCGTCTCATTTGTATTTTATAAAATGTGTTGTGAATACATGTACTAATTTTGCACAGACATGTACGTAACGCGGGAAACGACGTCGCCGTCTATGACGTCACATTGTTTATAATTATGTTACCAATCTTTATAACGTTCCAATGTATCCAATAGCGAACTCAATGTCAATGCTGACAGTACGTTTTCGGACGGAGTAAAAAAGTAATTTATCCTGTCACGTGCCTATTTTCCTGACGGATAAAGGGGTGACAGATAAACTTTGCTTTATTATGCTATGTGGTCGCATGACCGATGTTATTATGTCAAGTGGTCACATGACCTGTAGCCGGAACTATTTTTTTCCACTGAGACGCTTATTTTTCCCGCTGTTTGGAAAAGTATTCTAAAACTCTTTCAACAGAATCCGACGTGTAACGACGTTTATTCGAACTATTCGATGCAATCAAATCGTTATAAAGTACGCGCCACAAGTCGCTTGCTGAGATACTTCTATAATTGTCCACGTTTTAGATTTCCTGAGTGAAATACACTAGATTTTGGTTCTTTTATTTCTTTTCAACGTAACTAGGATGTGACGTCACTAACGTCATCTATATAATAGCGCGCTTTCCTAGAGTAACATAGTTCCTTAGTTGGAATCTTATCTAGACCAAAAAAATGACTCTTGCTTTAAAAAAGGCATTCTCTATTTATTTTACAATTGTGACAAGGATAAATAGAATATTTGGTGACTAGCTTTGAATGAGAAATGTTATCTGGCTCGGCTTCTGAAAATATCAGGTTCGCCTGCGGCTCACCAGATATATTCATCCGCCTTGCCAGATAACATTTCTCATTCAAAGCTAGTCACCAAATATTCTCTATGTCCTTTAGAGTGACGTCACAAAAAGAATATCATAAAGAGTGACAGTATATTTTGAATAGATGTAAAAGACATACAAAATGTAAACTGTAGGTCTATGGGAATTTAACATTGTAACTCAAAGCGAGGTGTAATAAATAATTTTATCACATAAACGTGCAAAATATAGAGGGCCGTAAAAATCGTATGGCCCACTGGGCATATATTTTATACTAATTTTCGAATCACCAAAATACTGTATTACTACGCCGACTTTAAATCAGTTAAGAAAATCTAGACAAAATAAGATCACCACTAGTGTTTTAAAACATTTCCAAGTGTCCTAAAAACATTATCCCGAGCAGTCCCGCAAACTCAGGCTGCAAATTAGGCTATGTAGAGCTCTGTTATAACAGTGACTCAGACAGTTTTTTCAAATTTAGACGTTACAATGATGATGACGTCGTGTTGCTATAACGACGTTATTTGAAAACAAAACTTGACTCTAACTGTCAAATGATCAGTTTTAGTCAGTTAGAACAGTTTTAAATTAAATATTAATTTAAAATTTGAATATGGTATCGGAGAAGTCTTTTCGCAACACATTGATGTTGATTTTCTTTATTTTAGCTAGGTGGGTGTTTTTACCTTCGGATGAATAAAACCGAATAACACCTATGGCGAATCGTTTTCCATAGAGCCGAGGGCAAAAGTGAAAGTAAGACCGTTCGGATTTTCGTGTGATTTGGAGTTTATGTGATAAATAGGATATCAAATTCGTGTTTTTTCAGTAATACATTTATTGAACTCGTTGGATAAAAATGATATATTGCTCGCCAAGGCTCGCAAAATATCATTTTTATCCAACTCGTTCAATAAATTCATTACTGAAAAAACACTCATTCAATATCCTCTATATAATATGGCATGTGTTGCCATGTAATAACATTTATAGCATCTCTATTTAATAATATTTCCTGTATGCAAAGGTTTTGTAGTATTCTAAAGTTTTCATTGAATATATATTTGCATTTGTTGAATGTTCATTGATGAGATGTAAATAAAGTGGCTGTCTGCATCTACATAAGCGGTATGGGAAAATAGTCAACTCGCCATAAAGTTGATTTATAAGTTACAGTAAAACCTCTCTATAACGATTGCCTAATTCAGTTAATTATATTGTGTTTGAGGCAAATGATTGCTTAAAGCAAGGTGAACGTAAAACAGAAAGCTCCTTTAGAAGCTTTCTAATTTGCGTTCACCTTGCTTTAAGCTGTCACCTGTCTTTTATGCAATTAATCAGTCTTCTTTTTAGTAATAGAGAGGTTTTCTTCGGTATTCACTTGTATTTTGGAATCCCCAAACACTAGTTGAAAGCTATCTCATGACTCTTTTGGCAAGGATAAAAAGTATGCGAGACATTTGATATTGAGGAAACTTATGCAGAGTTATGAAAAATATTTTCGGACGTGTATACAAACCTGTTTCAAATGTTGTTATATATAGGAGATATACTTGTAACTACTTCTGAAGTTCTGAACAAATCCGATTTAATAAAAATAAAATGTTATCAGTCCTTACTGGTTTTAAAACCCAATTGATTTGTAGAATACGAGTATACCAACTCAACACCTATAAAACTGTCCATAGGCAGTGAAGTCCCACTTGAGTAACAGACAGTGTATACCCTGATCAGACTCAGTATTCGTATGTTTGGGGGAAATGGAGTGAATGTATACTCAACCAAAAAAGAAAGTACATGTACCAATTTTTTACGTTTACTTTACATTAAATAAACTTCAAAGCGTTATAGACCTTTTATTTTCTATACAATGTTCCAGTTATTTATCCACGATGATTCCATGTGGTTTTCCACTTTCTATAAAACAGAAATGAAATAAAGCTTATGTGTAAGATGCTAAAAATTTAGAATACAAAAGTCGGTACTTTCTGTTTTGGCCGAGTATATATATACAGTCGGTTGAACGGTAATTCGGACAGAAAGTAGTCTATAACTTATAATAATAGCATGGTACTGTACTTTCTTTAAAACAAAAAACTGCTTCAGGTGATGCAGGAGGTCAATAACACAGAAAGCTCCTACGATGGGTTTTCTATATATTATGTGTGTCCTGCATTAAACGATTTAAACGGCTATTTATGACAATCGTCCTTTTCAACCCTTTCACAAATATTATATCGTCTGCTAAGATTCGTCGTCTGCAATCCTATGACAATCCCATTTTTCTAATGTTTTGGCTGAAGAAATATTGCTACGAGTGCCAAACAGTTTGGATCGCGTGACGCGGCGTCTGATCTGGATCCAAACTGTTTGCAAAGTCAACATAGACCGACTATTGTAGCGGAAAAGTTAATCCCAACAATACGGGATATAAATAAATGACTAATCCAGATACCTACTTATCCTTGCACTGTTCAAATATTGGCATTAGGCCTACATTAAAAAAAACATCAGCGACCTTGATACACAAAATCTAATATACAATGTACTGTCTAAATATTGACAAAATGGATAAATTTGTGTAACATCTATTTTTATTTTAAACAGACATGTTATGGTGTGGACGTTACACGCTCAAGATTCATTCGTTTCCCATTAAATCGTGCACTGCCAATGGCGCCAACAGGCTATTTCGCAAAACGTTTGGATCCTGATCAGACGCCGCGCAACGCGGCGTCTGATCAGGTTCCAAACTGTCTGACACTCGTATCGACATTTCTTCAGCCAAAACAGCCCGAAATATGACTTAAAAAATATTGCAGACGACACTACCTATGCAACCGATATTTTGGCGGTAAGAGGGTTGAGACAGACGATAAAACTTGGCAGGGAAAGGGTTAAACAGAAATGTGCAAAGCGCATTAACATATTAATTTGTTTGTCCACATTCACGTCATTGATTCAAGAGTAGATATATACTATCTGGATGCATAATATTATATAGGGGCTAACGTGCTATTCTTTCACAGAAACTGCATTTTTACTCTAAGAAGTGGTGTCAATTTGGAGTTTGGAATGGAACTAACTTTTTCATCGCCAAATTAGGCGCATCTTTTCACCCCATTCACAGTTATATTACCGTCTGCTTTATTATCGTTCTCTGCACTATCGTTGCTAAGTTAGATTTAATATAAGTTAGTATGCCGACTGAAGAAATATTGATATGAGTGACAGACAGTTTAGAATCAGATCAGACGCCAAGTATCGCAGCGTCTGATCTGAATGCAAACTGTTTGCTGTGTTGACTTCATAGTGGCCCTCTGAACAACGATTCCCTCCTTACAACAACGCTTCCCGCTGTTCCCCAAACACGACCATTATGTCTAACGCTTTCACTGCTGCATTATCGCCTGTTTGCAATTGCCGTCTGCCTTGTTTCTCAAAGTCATAATTATATTGGACGTTTTGGCAGAAAAAAACATTGGCAAGTGACAAACAGCTTGAATCCAGATCAGACGCCGCGTTATGCGGCGTCTGATCTGGATCCAAGCTGTTTGCAAATGTAAGCCAATTTCTCTCCGTAAAACAACTCCCTCCGAACAACATACACACCTTTAGTCTCCCATTGGTTGTTGTTGTAGAATGGAGCACTGTAATAAAGCTTTCAAACTTTCGATAACCTCTACAAACTGATCAAATGCGGCGGCTTATTTTGTGCAAAGTTTGCTCTCTCAGTGAATAAGACAAGGTTATAATACAGGTACACGAACTTAAGGACCACAATTGAAATAAGAAAAATATGTTTCCTTTTTGTGTTATCCTTGGTTTCTAGTGCGCATTACATGGCTCTTATATGTTTGCTTTAATTATGCTTTGCCATGTTATTTACACTTTTTACAGAGGTAAATCTATCTATCTATCTATCTAATAACGTATGTGAAAGCAACAGCAGCTTCTAAGTAATATGAAGGTAAAGCAGTAAGCTCCTAAGAGAGCGTTTTGCTTTACTGCAATCTTGCTAAAAGTAACCCCGTTCCTACAACACCGAAATCAAACCTTTTTGTTAAAAAAGAAGTCGAAGTAACAAAAATTTACACATTTCACCGACATTAGCCTTCACGTTTGACACATTTTTTAGTAAACGAATTATTGTTGCCAGTTTTTGAAATTCCACGTATACGCTTTTTATGTTGTCAGTTTTTGTTTTTAATGTATCAAATGTGAATTTATGTGATGAAATAGAATGTAATCTAAGATCTTAAACACTAAAATATGATATACATTGTTACGGTGGTTGGTGCTTTACAAACATTTGCTGTTTCATTTACTTTATTGTTATCAGAGCTCTGTACATAGATAAGGGGGAGTGAAAAAAGCGGTCACCATTTTCTCCAAAACCTATGGTGTGACTACTTATTAGAACCGTCTGTTCGGGATACAGTCGAAACTCGATACTTTGAACTCGCGTTAGCTCGAACACATCCATATTTCAAAGTTAAAACGTGGCTAAGCCACGTTTTAACATTGAAATACGGATATGTTCGACTTAAGCGAGATCGACTTGTCAAAATACAACTTATGAATCACTGGTACGATCGATTTAAGCTATTTCGTCGTATCGAGTTTCTACAGTTATTCTTAGTGACATTATAAGGTTTGGTATACGCAATGATTTATATTAGCTATATATATACATGGTCTCTGGTATACGCATGAACATTTAGCTTTGGAAATTGCCCGTCCGTCTTTGTCTTGAGTGTCCTGTATTATATCAGGGAATAAGAAATGTGTGGAGCAGAAAGGCACAAACTTAGTTTTGCCCATTACTTCATAAGCGTGCCTTTAAGGCATTTATTCTATTCCCACACTAAAGGGAATCGGTCCACTTCCACTGAAAACGCACTATAGGTGTGGATAAGGTTGAATAGCTTATATACGATGTAGACAACATTAAAGTCTTGCATAACATGTAACTCTCACAAAAGCCAAAAAACCGTTATGAGGGAGAAGAATATCATATTTTATTTATATTCCCGTTGCTACCTCATGTTACATCTTTCCTTAGTATAAATTCCTCAGTCTCACTTGCATTGCCCACTGTAACCCTGTCAAGTTTAAATTATTCGGGAGATTTTTACCCCTTCACCGCTTTATTGTCGTCTGCTTCATTTTTGTTGTCTTTAAGACACGTTTCAAAGTTACATGTATATTTAAAGTTGTATGACTTAATAGATATCAATTAAAGTGTCAAACAGTTTGGATCCTGATCAGACGCCGCGTTACGCAAAACTGTTTGCAAACGCAAAGCGCGTTTGCAAACACGCGCCTTTTAGCGAATATGATATATTCCTCCGCTGAAGAAAATAGTTCCAATTTAATCAGTCATGAATATATATACATGTAATTGAGAATAGTTTCTATATTCAAGCACATGGTAGCTTAAAGCCGGTTGAAAGTAAAGCAGAATGCGCCTCAAGGCGCACTCTGCTTTACTTTCAACCTGCTTTAAGTAGTCATATATGTTCAATACTAGAAATAAGCTATCAGGTAAAGGGTTAAATTTTAAGCACCATTGAGAGTGAAAGGGTTAAAAGAGACTGAAAAACAAATGATGTACCAGCAAAAAGAAGAAAATACTTAAATAAAAGCAATAGTGTGACATCATTATCATGCATATGGCATCATGGAGAAAGAAAGGAAATGTGATTGGGGAATGGGGAGAAGGTTGGGGTTCTCAATTAAAATCACCGAATCTCAGTATTTTAGATTGGTTCCTATCATGGTGCCTTTTCTACTCCGACTTAAGACGGTGAAGATCTTAATTTATTCGCTACATGTGATATCATGGATACTCCTTTCTTAGATTCTAAAGATTATATATATACGCAGCTTCTGTTTACAATAATTAAGCCACAGAATTATACACTGATTTTGTTCCGTGATTAAGCTATGGTCTTACGTACAGCTGTTCTTTTAAAAGAGATCGCCTATTTCCGAGGCTACTATCAAGTTTGGTTGGGCGCGGAATAAGCCCTTACAAGAAGAGCTAGTTTTAAATCAATTGTACTTTCGTTTTAAAATAAGAATTTTATCTTAACATGATATGCCAAACACATACCCACTTAGACAATCCTATAGTTACTACAAGTATTATCTATACAGATTACGAGTCGTACATATCATTATAACGTATATCTTGTTTAGAGCTTAGAACTTGCAAGTGGATGACTCGCAAATCTATACCGCTCTGTACAGATTAAAGTAGGACATTGAATATGCATCACGCACTACCTTATGCTATACTTCTGAAGCGACGTATACTGAACAGTTTAGTTTAACCACTGTGTTCATTCACCGATACAGTCACTTGCGTCTGCGACAGACGAAGCATTAAACCAATTTAAACCGGCGAAGGGAAAATGGGACCGGTGCAGAGGGAAACATGGAGTCGGAGTGCGGAATATCTCCTGGCTACGGCTGGGTATGCAGTGGGACTTGGAAATGTTTGGCGCTTTCCATACCTATGTTACAGGAGCGGTGGAGGTAATTTCCTTTGATTTACGCTATCTCTACCGGAGCGATATTACGAGCGTGCTTAAATATCGCTAATTGCCCTTTATGGTATGCTATGTGCTTAATACCCATGGTATTGTATTGAAATAAAGCACATAATATTGTGTGTGTGGTGACATTTATTCGATTCGAAAATGGTTGTAATCTGCTTTTTAATTTTGCACGCGGTGACTTTTAAGCTGCAAAAGATGATTTAAGAGCGTGTATTTGTTATGTCATTTACCGGCGATTTTGGTGCAGAAGATGGCTTGGTAAATTCATGACACGAATGCATTGAAAAAAGCGGTGTATCAATCACGAAAGTTACTGTTCCGTACACTCACTGATAAAATCCAGTCTAATGTAGATATTTGTTTATAGTTTTCCAGTAAAATGTCTTAAATTCTAATTTTGAGAAATAGAAGAAGATAATTTTTAGCAGACGGTTATTATGGTAGGGACTAAGACAGGGGGTTAACAGGGCTGCCATAAGTTGACATGAAAAATCCTAAGATTTCCAAATTTACATATCCTAAGATTTCCAAATTTACATTAAATTTCAAGTGCGATTGTACGAACCGTACAGTTTACCCCATAGCCTTTTTCTTGTTTTGTTGGCATGCAATTACTTAAAGCAGGCTGTAAGTAAAGCAGAATGTGCCTTATGGCGCATTCTGCTTTACTTTCAGCCTGCTTAACTATATACTGGGAAAAAATCCGGAGATTTAGGAAAAATCCGGAGAAATGGCAGCCCTGGGATGATGAGTTAAACTATTTCATCCCGAAGCTTCAAATGGACAATTCCCGCTTCAAATGAAGTCTAGTGCATTTTTTTTTATTAATTAGGGACGCATGAAACAATGTATGGGAAAAAACAGTGAAGACCATGATCAGAGGGCTCCATAAGGAACCCTATGATCTGGGTGTTCACTGTTTGCATAGGACAAGTGTACTCTGCATATGTACACTGTTTGCAAAGAACCTGTATAAGCATAACTTGGGTTCAATGGGTTAAGTGATGTAAAATATCACAAATTGATTTGCAATTAATTTAAATACTCTGATCTGAAATACTGTTAAAAGCGACGTAAATTCAAACAAATCAAATACTCTGATACATATAAGTTTAATTCAACAAATACCTGAAGGTAAAAAATCAACAAAAAAATCTTATTTTTAACATTTCTCCTGCTACAAATGTTTTAATGGACATTTATGAAAACAGTGTAGACCCAGATCTGACAGTTTCAGACAGCTCCTGAAGTAATCGCCAAATCAGGGTCTGCACAGTTTTCTTAAGGGATCGACCTGACATGAGTTTGCACATGTTTTCTTGGTAAAGGTTTCCTTATTTTATTAGTCACTGCAATAGCGGATTCAGATGAAAGAATCAAAGGTGTTTTGGAAAAAAATTTATGAACTACAATAGCAAAAGTGAAATACCACAACAAGCCACAAATACAGTCAACTCTGTATTAACCCAATAAATATGCCCTTTTCGCCTTTAATATATTCCTTCCCTTAGGAAAATAGTTTCTTTTTATACTGTCATGAATATATATCATGAGAAATATTTTCTATATTCTTGCAGATGGTAGCTTAAAGCAGGCTGAAAGTAAAGCAGAATGTGCCTTGAGGCACATTCTGCTTTACTTTCAACCTTCTTTAAATGGTCAACTGTCTTCAAAACTGGGAAAAAAACAGGCTATGGGGTAATGGGTTAATTGACCATTCACTCAGGAAGCATGGGGCTAATCAAAGCCAGGTGACTGCTAAATGGAGTCGAAAAATAATGCTGAAAGTTCCTGCGAGACATGTATGCATTATTCTTGCCCTGCATTTAGCAACACACTGGATAAGCAATTGCTTAATGGCTTTTCTGGGCATTAAATTGAATGGTCAAATACAGGTGTGGAGGGCATGATAAGCTCAAAACTAACATTTACAGATCCACAAAAATTGAAATTGACAAATACTAAACTTTTCATTAACTTAATTATTTCACTAGAACAACAAAAAATAGGACACAAAAGAAACATACAAATAACTAGCCACAAACCAACAATAACAAACCTCAAAATCAATAACAAATAAAACAACAACAATAACATACACCAATGATAAACCTAAAAAAAAACACACACTAAAAAACTAGAACAATAACAGTAAGATAACAAGAATAGCATACAGCAATGACAAACCACATAACAAAAATAACATTCAACAATAACAAAGTACAAAACAATGATGGCATACATCAATAACTGACTCAATACAATAACATACAGCAAAAACTAACCACAATACAATATCATACTGCAATAACTAACCACAATACAATATCACACAGCAATAACTAGCCAACATAACAATATCATACAGCAATAACTAACCACAATACAATAACATACAGCAAAAACAAAATACAAAACAATATCATACATCAATAACTAACCACAATACAATATCATACAGCAATAACTAACCACAATACAATATCATACTGCAATAACTAACCACAATACAATATCATACTGCAATAACTAACCACAATACAATATCACACAGCAATAGCTAAACCACAATACAGTATCATACAGCAATAACTAACCACAATACAATATCATACAGCAATAACTAAGAAAAAAACAATAACATAAAGCAATAACTAACCACAATACAATAACATACACTTAGTACAAACAACAATAACATACAACAATGACTGAATACAAAACAACAATAACGTACATCACTAACTAAGTGCAAACAACAATAACATATAACAATGACTGAATACAAAACAACAATTACATACATCATTAACTAAGTACAAAACAACAATAACATATAACAATGACTGAATACAAAACAACAATGACATACATCAATGACTGAGTACAAAGCAACAATAACATACATCAATGTGAGTACAAAGCAACAATAACATACATCAATAACTGAGTACAAAACAACAATAACATACAAACATGACTGTATACAAAACAACCATAACATACATCAATAACTGAGTACAAAAAAACCATTGACATACAGCAAAGACTGAGTACAAAGCAACAATAACATACATCAATGGCTGATTTCAAAACAACAATGACTGAATACAAAACAACAATAACATACAGCAATGACTCCATACAAAACAACAATGACATACATCAATGACTGAGTACAAAACAACAATAACATACAACAATGACTGAGTACAAAGCAACAATAACATACCTCAATGACTGAGTACAAAGCAACAATAACATACATCAATGACTGAGTACAAAACAACAGTGTCATATACAAACAACAATGACTGAGTACAAAACAACAATAACATACAACAATGACTGAGTACAAAACAACAATAACATACCTCAATGACTGAGTACAAAACAACAACGACATTTAACAATGACTGAATACAAAACAACAATAACATACATCATTGACTGAGTACAAAGCAACAATAACTGAGTACAAAACAACAATGACATATAACAATGACTGAATACAAAACAACAATAACATAATCAATGACTGAGTACAAAGCAACAATAACATACAGCAATGACTGTGTACAAAACAACAATGACTGAGTACAAAACAACAATGACATACAACAATGACTGAATACAAAATAACAATAACATACATCAATGACTGAGTAGAAAACAACAATGACATACAACAATGACTGAATACAAAATAACAATAACATACATCAATGACTGAGTACAAAGCAACAATAACATACATCAATGACTGAGTACAAAACAACAGTGCCATATAACAATGACTGAATACAAAACAACAATGACATACAACAATGACTCAGTACAAAGCAACAATAACATACATCAATGAATGAGTACAAAACAACAGTGACATATAACAATGACTGAATACAAAACAACAATGACATACATCAATGACTGGGTACAAAGCAACAATAACATACATCAATGACTGAGTACAAAGCAACAATGACATACATAAATGACTGAGTAAAAACATCAATAACATACATAAATGACTGAGAACAAAACAACAATAACATACAACAATGACTGAGTACAAAGCAACAGTAACATACATCAATAACTGAGTACAAAACAACAATAACATATATCAATGACTGAGTACAAAACAAACAATGACATACAGCAATGACTGAGAACAAAGCAACAATACCATACAGCAATGACTGAGTACAAAGCAACAATAACATACATTCAATGACTAAATACAAAACAACAATAACATACATATCAATGACTGAGTACAAAACAAACAATGACATACATCAATGACTGAGTACAAAACAACAATAACATACATCAATGACCGAGTACAAACCCAATAACATACATCAATGACTGAGTACAAAACAACAATACTGAGTACAAAACAACATACATCAATGACTGAGTACAAAGCAACAATGACATACATAAATGACTGAGTAAAAACATCAATAACATACATAAATGACTGAGTACAAAACAACAATAACATACAACAATGACTGAGTACAAAGCAACAGTAACATACAGCAATGACTCCGTACAAAACAACAATGACATACAGCAATGACTCCGTACAAAACAACAATGACATACATCAATGACTGAGTACAAAACAACAATAACATACATCAATGACTGAGTACAAAACAACAATAACATACATCAATGGCTGAGTACAAAACAAACAATGACATACAACAATGACTGAGTACAAAGCAACAATAACATACATCAATGCCTGAGTACAAAGCAACAATAACAAACATCAATGCCTGAGTACAAAACAACAATAACATACATCAATGACTGATTACAAAACAACAATAACATACATCAATGCCTGAGTACAAAGCAACAATAACATACATCAATGACTGAGTACAAAATAACAATAACATACATTCAATGACTGAGTACAAAACAACAATAACATACATCAATGACTAAGTACAAAACAACAATGACATACAAAACAAACAATGACATACATTCAATGACTGAGTACAAAACAACAATAACATACATCAATGACTAAGTACAAAACAACAATGACATACAAAACAAACAATGACATACATCAATGACTGAGTACAAAACAAACAATGCCATACATCAATGACTAAGTACAAAACAACAATGACATACATCAATGACTGAGTACAAAATAACAATAACATACATTCAATGACTGAGTACAAAACAACAATAACATACATCAAAAACAACAATAACATACATCAATGACTGAGTACAAAACTAAAATTACATACAACAATGACTGAGTACAAAAACAACAATGACATACATCAATGACTAAGTACAAAACAACAATGACATACATCAATGACTAAGTACAAAACAACAATAACATACATCAATGACTGAGTACAAATTACAGTAACATACAACAATGACTGAGTACAAAACAACAATGCCATTCATCAATAACTAAGTACAACACAATGATGGAATACAGCAATAACACACAGCAACAATTAACCACAAAATAACAATAACTTGCAGTTGTAACTAAGTACAAAAGAACAATGACATACATCAATGACTGAGTACAAAACAACAACAACATACATCAATGACTGAGTACAAAACAACAATAACGTATACATCAATGACTGAGTACAAAACAACAATGCCATACATCAATGACTGAGTACAAAACAACAATGACATACATCAATGACTGAGTACAAAACAACAACAACATACATCAATGACTGAGTACAAAACAACAATAATGTATACATCAATGACTGAGTACAAAACAACAATGACTGAGTACAAAATAACAATGACATACATTCAATGACTGAGTACAAAACAACAATGACATACATCAATGACTGAGTACAAAACAACAATGACATACAACAATGACTGAGTACAAAACAACAATAACGTATACATCAATGACTGAGTACAAAACAACAATGCCATACATCAATAACTAAGTACAAAACAATGATGGAATACAGCAATAACACACAGCAACAATTAACCACAAAATAACAATAACTTGCAGTTGTAACTAAGTACAAAGCAACAATATACAATAATGACAAACCACAAAACAAACAAGGTTTGTGCAGCCTTTTGTACCCAAAGCAACACCCTACTT
The DNA here is from genome assembly GCA_922989275.2 of Gari tellinella. Classification (NCBI taxonomy): domain Eukaryota; kingdom Metazoa; phylum Mollusca; class Bivalvia; order Cardiida; family Psammobiidae; genus Gari; species Gari tellinella. Next base: position 19,014,856 of record OV277868.1, read on the forward strand.
ATTGAGCTTAGTGGGTGAACATGTTTTTCAGGTTTGAAAAAGTATGGAGAACTAGAGGTTATGGCTCCAGATAAGAGGGAGTAATCTGAACAAATCCAACATTTGCACTAAATCCTATGGTGTTACTACTCATTAGAACCGTCTCTTCAGGACGATTCTAATGAGTAGTGACACCATAGGGTTTAAAGCAGAAATAAAGGTTTTAGTTTTTGAAAAACTCCCCAAATCTGGAGCTCTGTAGAGATGGTGAAGTGACACCTGGTTTACCATCTGTTACCCCTCTGTTGTTATGTTTTGACATGTAGATAGGTGTATAACGCATATTGTGCTTACTTCATGCAAATGGAATAATATTTCAATTATTTGTGAATGGAATCCGTAACACCTGCAATATAAGGCTTTGTAACATCCTCTTTATAAAAACATAATTGACAAGCCGTTCCGAGACAGATTTATAAACAAGTCAAAAGACATCATCAAAGATTAGCAGGAAATAGATAATACAGACTTATACAGTAGAAATTCTCTATAGCGCCCACACAAATTTAATTAATTATTTTGTGTTTAAGACAGGTGAATTCTTAGAGCAAGGTGAAAGTGAAACAGAGCTCCTTTAGGAGCTTTCTGATTTACTTTCACCTTGCTTTAACCTGCCACCTGTGTAATACACGGTGTCTGATCTGGATTAAGCTATTTGACACTTGTCAGTTTGTTTTTTCTGTCAAAATGTCCAATATGTAACTTTGAGAAAAACAATTTTAAGCAGACAAAATTGCAGCCGTAAAAAGGTTTAAATAATTGTATTGTTTTGGGAACGATGACAAGCTGTATTGTAATTAAGGAGGGATTCATTGTGCAGAGGTGTCGTGTATTGAGGGAGCACTGTACATTGTTTTTTAGAGCATGATATACAGCGTTCCCTCTCTACAACGACATCCAATGGGAGACAAAAAAATGTGTGCGTTGTTCGGAGGGAGTCGTTATAGGGAGGGAAATTGACTTACATTTGCAAACAGCTTGAATCCATATCAGATGCCGCGTTGTTACGCGGCGTCTGATCTGGATTCAAGCTGTTTGTCACTCTTTATTAAGTTTTTTTCTGTCAAAATATCCATTATGTACCTTTGAGAAAAACAGCAGACGACAAATTTAAGCAGACAATATTGCAGCTATGAAAATCGTTAGACATAATTGTCGTGTTAGGGGAACAGCAGCAAGGGTCGCTGGAAGGAGGGAGTCGTTGTTGAGAGGGCCGTTGTAGGGAGGGAGCACTGTATCTGTAGGTGGCAATTCTATTCAGCATCTGTTACATTAAGTTGCTTCTGGTGTACACAATATAGTAAAGAAAGTTGAAGACAAGGTTTACTACTATTTTCAATACTCTAAACTGTCATTGTGTTAATTTGTTTTATTTGGTTCAGATGTGGGTATATTTACAAACACAAGATTCAAGTGACAAACAGTTCCCACTAACATGGAGCCTGATCTGGATCCAATCTGTTTTATTTGGTTCAGATGTGGGTATATTTACAAACACAAGATTTAAGTGACAAACAGTTCCCACTAACATGGAGCCTGATCTGGATCCAATCTGTTTTATTTGGTTCAGATGTGGGTATATTTACAAACACAAGATTTAAGTGACAAACAGTTCCCACTAACATGGAGCCTGATCTGGATCCAATCTGTTTTATTTGGTTCAGATGTGGGTATATTTACAAACACAAGATTTAAGTGACAAACAGTTCCCACTAACATGGAGCCTGATCTGGATCCAATCTGTTTTATTTGGTTCAGATGTGGGTATATTTACAAACACAAGATTTAAGTGACAAACAGTTCCCACTAACATGGAGCCTGATCTGGATCCAATCTGTTTTATTTGGTTCAGATGTGGGTATATTTACAAACACAAGATTTAAGTGACAAACAGTTCCCACTAACATGGAGCCTGATCTGGATCCAATCTGTTTTATTTGGTTCAGATGTGGGTATATTTACAAACACAAGATTTAAGTGACAAACAGTTCCCACTAACATGGAGCCTGATCTGGATCCAATCTGTTTTATTTGGTTCAGATGTGGGTATATTTACAAACACAAGATTTAAGTGACAAACAGTTCCCACTAACATGGAGCCTGATCTGGATCCAATCTGTTTTATTTGGTTCAGATGTGGGTATATTTACAAACACAAGATTTAAGTGACAAACAGTTCCCACTAACATGGAGCCTGATCTGGATCCAATCTGTTTTATTTGGTTCAGATGTGGGTATATTTACAAACACAAGATTTAAGTGACAAACAGTTCCCACTAACATGGAGCCTGATCTGGATCCAATCTGATTGCAAAAATCTTCAGAACATGTCTACAGTGTTGGAAGGGTTAACTCTTTCCTCCCTGAAACTTTAAATGGACAATTCCAGTTTCCATTTTAGTCCAGTCCATTTCTGACTTTTAAGGGTTGTTTTTGTCAATGATTGGCATTATGACAAACAGTGAAGACCCTGATCAGAGGGCTCCTTTCGGAGCCCTCTGATCTGGGTATTCACTGTTTGCACAGGACAAGTATACTGTTCGCATGTACACTGTTTGAAAAGGACGCCTATAGGCGTGACTAGGGTTCAAAGGGTTAATGCAAGATGTAAGTGCAAATAGAAGAGCAAACTTGTACTACAGTGCTCCCTCCCTACAACAACCCTCTGAACAATGATTCCCTCCTTACAACAACGCTTGCCACTGTTCCCGAAACAAAACAGTTATGTCTAACACTTTGCAGGATGCTTAAAATTGTCATCCGTTGTATTTCTCAAAGTCACATAATTATTGGAGATTTTGACAGAAAAAAACATTATGATGTGTGACAAACAGGTTGAATCCTGATCAGACGACGTGTTATATGGCGTCATACAGTGGAGAATCTGTTATTCTTTCCTGTTTAAACGCAAACGTACGCAAACGCAAAGCGCTTAAACGTAGAAAAGAACATCTTTTGGACAATTCTGATATTTCATGTTTATCTTGGTGGCAAACAGTTTGGAGCCTGATCAGACGCCGGGTTACCCGGCGTCTGATCTAGCTCCAAACTGTTTGTATTGTAAATAATAGTTTTAGCGTAAACGCGTTTATTGGGAAAGAATAACACATTCTCCATTGTATCTGGATGTAAGGCATTTTCCTTCCCTGTAACAATTCCCTCCGAACAACACACACAATTTTTGTCTCTCATTGAGTGTTCAGGGGTGTAAAATTCTACTCGCCCGCTCGCCATGGCGAGTAACATTTTGACGGGCGAGCAGATTTTCTGATAATTTATAACAGAAACTAATGAGCAAAATGTCATTATCACCCAGCAAGGCGAGTAACAATTCTGAAATTTTTACACCCCTGAGTGTTGTTGTAGAGAGGGAAGACTGCAACAACTGGAACACTGCATCCTGTACAAAACCGGATAGAACATGTGTACTCTCCGCAGGTACACTGTTCGTTAATGATGAGTATACTCGTTTTATGTCTTGAAGCAGGTGGCTTAGGTCATTTAGGAGCTTTTTGTTTTACTTTCATCTTACTTTAACTCTTTCCTCCCTGAAACTTTAAATGGATAATTCCAGTTTACATTTTAGTCTTGTCCATTTCTGACTTTTAAGGGTTGTATTTGTCAGTGTTTGGCATTATAACAAACAGTGAAGACCCTGATCAGAGGGCTCCAAAAGGAGCCCTCTGATCTGGGTCTTCACTGTTTGCATAGGACAAGTGTACTATTCACATGTACACTGTTTGAAAAGGACGCCTATATGCGGGACTAGGGTTCAAAGGGTTAAGCTCCTATCTGTCTTTTATACAATACATTAGCCTTTTTTTCAGGGTAATTGAGAGGTTTTACTGTATAGCCCTTCTCTATAACGACACCCAATGGGGGACAGCAATTGTGTGCGTTGTTCGGAAGGAGTCGTTATAGGGATGAAAATTGGCTTACATTTGCAAACCACTTGAATCAAGATCAGACGCCGCATTACGCGGGGTCTGATCTGGATTCAAGCTGTTTGTCACTCGACATTAAGTTTTTTCTGTCAAAATGTCCATTATATAACTTTGAGAAAAACAGCAGACACCAATTGCAAGCAGATGAAATTGCAGCCGTGAAGAGGTTGGACATAATTGTTCTGTTAAGGGAACTGCGGCAAGGGTCATTGTAAGGAGAGAGTCGTTGTTGGGAGAGCCATTGTAGGGAGGGAGCGCTGTATATGATAGATTCAGGTGAAGAAACTGAAAAAGATGAAATGCAGCACAATTAGAAATATCACTCTTTATATTGAACCCCTTTACTGCCTTACCCCGAGCACAACAGTTTTTTGCAAACAGTTTTGATCCTGATTAGACGCCGCGTAACCCTGCGTCTGATCAGGAATCAAACTGTTTGACACTCATTTCAACATTTCTTCAGTCAAAATAGCAAAAATTAAAACCCAAGAAACAAAAGCAGACAACAATTTTTTAAAATTGATGACGTCACGACAGTGAAAGTGTTAATTGATGACATTTTATTTTGCAGGGGCATTTTTGATCCCTTTCTTTATTATGCTTTTGCTGTGTGGAGTTCCACTGTGCTACATGGAGATGGCGGTTGGTCAGTTCACACAACAGGGACCAATAGGGGCCATTGGGAAACTGTGTCCCTTCTTTAAAGGTAAACATGCAGGGTCTCGATTTTTGTATTTGCGGATTTGACCCTTTACTCCATAGCTAGGTTTTATTTGAATTTTCCATTAAAGGTTTGGAGTTATATGCCACTGAACTTTTTTCTCCCAGAAACTTAAAATGGACAATTCCAGCTTCCAGTTTAATCTAGTCCATTTTTGGCTTTTTATACGCCCGTCATCGACGGTCGTATTATGGTATACCCAGCGCTGTCCGTCCGGGCTTACAGGAGCTACCTTATGGGGTCCGTTTCGGTCATTAACCTGGCCAGTTAGTGATTGTGGGGTTGAAAGAGAGTATTGTGGGGTTCAAAATCACGCATGTGGGGTTAGTTTTAGGGTTAGGGTTTATATAGCAAAAAACCCCACAACAACCGTCTCCTAAGAACGTCCGTCCGTACGTCCGAGCGCACGAAAGGTCCTTTGTTGGGTAGGGAGAACAATAGATTCCATTCATTTGTACGTCCGTCCGTCCGTTAACTTTTCTTGTTAGCGCTCTCTCACCTTCATTTATTTACCGATTTTAATTAAACTTCCTACAAATATTCCATACCACAATAGCTCGGACGAGTTCGCGTTTCAGACGCTGGCGGCTATTTTTAGCAGAGTTATGCCCCTTTATTGTCAAAAATGGGCATTTTAAAAAAAAAACAGAACTTTTTTATTTTTTATTCAATTGATTTCGAATTTGATATGGTGATACACTGAATGAAGTTACTTAACCTATATTACGGGTTTTTGGTTTGACTCCGTATTTTCAGAGTTATGCCCCTTCACATAATTTTTTAAACAATATATGTTTCCTGATCATAATTTTAATTACATTTTGTCTATTGTAACCAAATGTCATATTTAGCTTTCTCATCATGCAGCGAAGGCACCTGAGAATTTTGGTTCCTGTTTAATTATTTTTCTATGAGTTATGCCCCTTTACATACTTAAAATTTAAAATAAGCCACACTTATGCCGTTAACTTTTCTTCTTTGCGCTCTCTCACCTTCATTTATTGACTGATTTTGATTAAACTTCCTACAAATATTCCATACTACAATAGCTCAGACTAGTTCGCGTTTCAGACGTTGGCGACTATATTTTGCAGAGTTATGCCCCTTCATTGTCAAAAATGGGCATTCTTAAAAAAAAAAACAGAACTTTTTTATCTTTTATTCAATTTATTTCAAATTTTATACGGTGATACAATGAATGAAGTGACTTAATATATATTACGGGTTTTTGGTTTGACTCCGTATTTTCAGAGTTATGCCCCTTCACACAATTTTTTTAACAATATATTGTTTCCTGATAATAATTTTACTTACATTTTGTCTATTGTAACCAAATTTCATATTTAGCTTTCTCATCATACAGGGAAGGCACCTGTGAATATTTTGGTTCCTGTTAAATTTCAGATGTTGGCAACTATTTTTAGCAGAGTTATGCCCCCTTTATTGTCAAAATTCCGTGATATATCCAAAGTATGTAAATACGCCCAAAGAGCATTTGTTTATGAGAAAACATTTGGTAGAAAAACTATCGTGATAGTATTGCAATAGTTTCTTGACTATCGCAATACTATCGGGATAGTACTTGAGCTATCGCAATACTACAGCATAGTATTTTTGAGATCAATAGTCGGGCCTACACTCCGGGCGACTTTTTCCAGTCGGCATGAGTCCTGACGACTTTGACAGCCGCTTGCCATGACGGGCGTATTTTGCCGCACTGCGGTGCTCTTGTTTAACTCATTCACCCCTGAAACTTTTAATGGACAATTCCAATTTAAGAACAAGTCTAGTCCATTTTCACGATTTATGGTTGATTTTAACAACATATTTCAAAATGACAGTGTAGACCCTGATCAGAGGGCTCCTTAAGGAAGGAGCCCTCTGATCAGGGTCTACACTGTTTGCATAGGACAAGTGTACACTGTTTGAAAATGGCGCACATATGCGTGACTAGGGTTCAAAGAGTTAAGGGTTCGGTTTTTGTCAATGTATTGTAATGAGTACTCACACCATAATGAGAAACATTGGAAATGAAGTGGTTTACTCCCTCTTATCTGGAGCCCTGGAGAAATAATGAAATTACTCCATTTCAGATAGCTCATGGATATAAACTCCTTGTTTATTATTATACAGCAATAACGACATAGCTATGAAAGTTATGTGTCTATTAAGCAAATATTTGTTTAAATTTTATGATGTAGCAGCTATTTATAATAGTCTTCACCCTCCATTACTTTACATGAAGCCATCTGCTTTCACTTGTGTAAACATGAACACTCAGTAATTTTCCCTCATAGAAGCGCCTTTTAGTGCATGTAATTTATTCCTCCATTGAACAAAAATAAATCCAATTTATACCATCATGGACATGTACCATATGAAAATCCTTCTATATCCCAGCAGATGGTAACTTAAAGCAGGCTGAAAGTAAAGCAGAATGTGCCTTAACCCATTGCACCATAGCCTGTTTCTAGTTTTGAAGACAAGTGACCACTTAAAGGAGGTTGAAAGTAAAGTAGAATGCCCTTAAGGCGCATTCTGCTTTACTTTCAGCCTGCTTTAACCCTTCCCCGCATAGAAGCGACTTTTAGCATATTTAATTTATTCCTCCGCTGAAGAAAATAGTTCCAGTTTATACCCTCATGAACAATTACCATTACAAATATTTTATATAGCCTAGAAGATTTTAGCTTAAATCAGGCTGAAAGTAAAGCAGAATGTGCCTTAAGGCACATTCTGCTTTACTTTCAACCTGCTTTAAGTGGTCACCTGTTTTCAAAACTAGAAACAGGCTATGAGGTAATAGGTCAAGTGATCACCTGTAAAGGGTTAAGGTCTGCTAGGATAAAAAATTATTTCTTGTGGTCCATATTCATGACTGCATAAATTAGAACTATTTTCTTCAATGGAGGAATAAATTAGAGGCGTAAAAAGGCATATTTATGGGATAACAGGCGCACTCTGCATTACTTTTAACCTGATTTTTGTGGTCACCTGTCTTCAAAACTAGAAACAGGCTATGGAGTAAAGTTTAAGGTTACGAAGTTCTCATTCCCCTCCAGTTACCTTTTAAACCATAGATATGCCTTTTTACACCTTTAATTTGTTCGTCCACTGAATATATACCATAAGAATCTTTGTTTTATCCTAGTAGATGGTAGCTTAAAGCAGGCTTAAAGTAAAGCAGAATGCTCCCAAAGATGCATTCTGCTTTACTTTAAATCTACTTTAAGTAAGCCTCTTTAATACCAAAAACAATCTATGGAGGTAAGGGTTAAATGATCCAACAAAAACCATTAAAATTCTAGCTGTGTAAATATCATGCTTATACTGATTAACAAATGAGAACATTATAAAACTTGTAACTTATAAAATCAAATTGTGTGAAGTTTAACCCTTTCCCCAATAGAAGCGCCTTTTAGCGGATATGATTTATTCATCCGCTGAAGAAAATAGTTCCAATTCAATCAGTAACAAATATGTATTATAGGGAATATTTTTCTATATTATAGCACATTATAGCTTAAACCAGGCTGAAAGCAAAGCAGAATGCGCCCTAAGGCGCATTCTGGTTTTCTTTCAACCTGCTTTAAGTAGTCACCTAGCATAAGTACTAGAAATAGGCTATCAGGTAAAGGGTTAATTGGAAATGCACCACCATGCAGGGTTAAAAAACTAAAATCTCTATTTCTGCATTAAACCCTATGGTGTCACTACTTATTAGAATTGTCTCTTCAATACGATTATAATAAGTGTTAACACCATAGGATTTGGTGCTGAAATGAGTGAGAAAATGTTGAATTTGTTTGGTAAACTCCCTCTTATCTGGAGCCCTGATTAGGGTTTTGCTTTGACACAGTTCAAATAATTATACAGAAGTGGTGAGGTAGGAAATATTTAGTAAAACCTCTCAGTTACTAAATTGTGTTTATTATTATATGCTAATGGCAGGTGACTGCTTAAAGGGACTCGCAAACGGATGGTGTACTTGTCAAAATAAAATAAAATACTCAAATAAAAGCAAATTTGTGGCATTATTTGAACAGTTTTCAAGAATCGTCACCGAATCTTAGGTTTTTTTAGATATTTTCCATCGTTTTTCTATAGCGTTAGCTAACGGTATAGTTGTTGTTGTTGCTTCTCTACACGGGCTCAGACATAAACCCGAGCCGAATATGTACTATCAATCGCTACCAGTGAAGTACGTTAATTCACTACCATATAGATAGAGAGCGCCAGTAGCCGCGTAGGTAACGGTGTTTGCCTTTTTTATCATGTTTGTCCCCGCATGGAGGGTCACGGGTTCGAATCCCACCAGAGCTTCTTCTTTTTTTTTTTGAAATGCATTTTTTAATAGAATTTATGATCCAAAACTAAAGCTTACCCATTTATATAAGCATTTAACATATATTTACAAAATTACTATTTTTAATGCTAAATCCGGTTGCGAGCCTCTTTAAAGCAAGTCAATAGTAAAACAGAAAGCTTCTTAACCCATTACCCCTCAGCCTGTTTCTAGTTTTGAAGACTGGTGACCACTTAAGGCGCATTCTGCTTTTCTTTTAGTCCGCTTTAAGCTTACATCTGCCTTCTACTACATATTCAGCTCCTTCACTTTTACTTTTACATTGCTTTAAGCAGTTGTCTGCTTCAACACTTTAAACCCTAGTCACACATATCACTTCCTTTATAAACATTGTACCTGTGAAGAGTGTACTTTTTCTGTGCAAATAGTGAAGACCCAGATCAGAGGGCTCCTAAAGGAGCCCTCTGATCAGGGTCTGCACTGTTTGTCATTTTACAATATATACAGAAAACCCTGAACAATCATAAATGGGCTAGAATTAACTGGAAACTGGAATGATTATCGTACATTTAAAGTTTCAGGGAGGAAGACCTCAGCCTCATCAGAGCTCCAGGTAAAGGGTGTTTTTCAAAAACTAAAATCTTTATTTCTGCATTAAACCCTATGGTGTCACTACTCATTAGAATCGTCTCATACAGGTATGTTCGATTTAACCAAGTTTGGGATATTGAAGTTTGACTATTTTTGTCTTGTTATTTTTCAGGTGCTGGTATGGCAACTGTTGTGATATCGTTCCTCTTCACGACCTACTACAACGTGATCATTACCTGGTCCTTCTACTACCTCTTCAGCACCTTCACTTCCCAAGCTCTACCCTGGTCCAATTGTGATCATGATTGGAACTCGGAGGCATGTTTTGACAAGGGAGACAACTCATCAATCACAAGGCCAAATAACAGTTTGTCTCCAACGGAGGACTTTTTTGAGTGAGTATTTATAAACTTTATACTGAATGCTTGAATGCATGTCAAATACTTTGCAGGATTTAAATTCTTCATACTAGTAAATAAGATGGTGGGATATTATATGCATTGCTGTGTGAAATAATATTTTATTATTTTTCTAACTCTTAGCATGCTAGAGGCGGAACCGTGATTATCTGTACAAACAGTTTGGACCCTGATGAGATGCCGCATAATGCGGCGTCACATCAGGATCCCAACTGTTTGACACTCTGAATAATTTAATAAAAAAATTTAAAAGTCTGTTTTTGGAACAGTAGCAGAGGACAATTGTTGCAGACAAAAAAAAATTACATGTACCAGCATGCAGAGAGTTAATAGTTAAACAGTTTGGACTATAGATTTTGTGGGCGTCTGTCCACAACCTTTGGTTAACCTTTTACCCCATAGATTGTTTCTAGTTTTGAAGAAAGCTGATCACTTAAGGCAGGTTGAAAGTAAAGCAGAATGCGCCATAAGGCGCATTCTGCTTTACTTTCAGCCTGCTTTAGCTACCATCTGCTAGAATATAGAAAATGTTTCTTATGATACAAATTCATGACTGTATAAATATTTTCTTCAGTGGAGGAATAAAGTAAGGGCATAAAAAGGCATATTTATGGGGTAATGGATTAAGCAGTAATCTATATGGCTTGACTTTTAGAAAAGTCAAACCATTTTGGTCTCCCTGTCGTCTGTGTTTAGGTCAATGTTAGTTAAGTATTTAGCTGACCTTAGCTAAAGTCTCAAAGTGAGCTATTGTGATTGCCCATCATCGGTCGTCCGGCAAAATCTTTTGAAGGACATCTCTGATACCATTGGCCCAAATTCAAATTAACTTCATCAGAAGTATCAGTACCATAGGGGACTCATGTCAATGCATCGCAGGGCTGATGATTGTATTGCATCAAGATTTATTGCAAGTTTCATTTACCAGCCGATACAGACAAAACTTCTTCTCTTGAACCACTGGTCTCAATTGAAAATAAATTAAATTTACACAAGTAATTCATAGGTGACCGTCTGCCAGATTTCTTCAAACATTTTTTGTAGTTATAAAAAATGGCCGCCAGCGGGTGAGGCAAGTTTACCTATCATGTATGATGGCAGCACGAGACCGCTGCGCTAACATAACTGATATTTTATTCTTTCCCAATAAACGCATTTGTATACAAAGCTATTATTTCCATTGCAAACAGATTGGAGCCAGGTCAGACGCCGGGTAACCCGGCGTCTGATCAGGCTCCAAACTGTTTGCCACTCAGATTAAAAAATAATAGTTAAAACTTCTAAAAGAAAATTTCCACAGTTTAGTGAATTGCGTTTGTGTCTAAACGGGAAAGAAAAATGTATTCTTTACTGTATACTGCGCACAATAAATACAGCTATCAATGTCTCTTGCTGAATGTAGGGAATACTCATCCCTTTTAAAGTTTTAGAATGTTCCAATCTAAAAATAACTCTGTCAAGTCAGAAGAAAACACTAATTATGAGCTATGACAACATCTTTACCGGGCGCAAGCCGAACGAACTCGGAAAATCTCCGTCGTTGATCGGATGTCAACAAACCGATTTAAAAATCGACATCTTTCCACCAAATTCATGGGTTTGTAAGAATTTTTGCCTCCATAATCATTGCGGATTACTTCTTTTTATATGTTTAGATTACTTATGTGCCTGAATTTTCAGGTTTAAAAAAATGCTCGATTTTGGCTACTTGACAGCTACATACTGCCTTTAACAGAAGAATTATAATATTTAGCCCTTGAACAGTCCTTTAGATAAAATAATACACCTCTTCAGTTCTAGTGGTCTTGCAACCTACTTGAAAAACACTTACATAAATACATTAACATAAAGATAGACATTGTTCATGACTACAACAGCGACTCACCAGTTTGTGGAACTAAATACACGTATTATTATTATTATTATACCAGATATATATATATAGCGCACTTTTCACACAGGGGTTGTGCATTCAAAAGCACTTCACATGAAATTACATAAATGTACCTACAAAGCCAGAAAAGACAAAACTATAATTTGATCTAAAATAATCATGATAAAACATACAAAAGACAGCCCCCAAAACGGCAATCACAATACCCACATCAATCAGCAATAAACCGACCGGCTAGATTGCCATCTGAAACAAATTATAATTACTAGCCCCCAATGCAGGCCGCTGAGAAAAGACAAATAACTACAATTACATGTAGTTCTTAAATAAACATGAATAAACATACAAGACAGTCCCAAAAACGGTGATCAAATTACCCCCATCAATCAGCAATAAACCGACTGGCTAAAGATTGCCTACCAATAGTTCACATCCAAGCTCTCTTCTCAACTCCACTCTGTGTGACTGGTGATTTCTGTAGGGATTAAAAACATGCAAAGAAAGGTTAAGAACAACATCAAATTAATTTAGAACAATGAGAAATGCCAAATATACTACCCTTTGATAGGTGCGTAAACATGTTGCACAAAATGCCGAAATGCAAAAGACTAACATGTATCAAGCATGTACCAACTCGTTGTTACCTCTCACAAATCAAATACAATCGTTTTGGATCCATACTCAGGGCTCCAGATAAGAGGAAGTTAATTGAACAAAGCATCTGACTGGGTATTGGACAAGTGAAACAAAAAAAATTCCCTTGGCCTATTTCAATGTTAACTTGCTAGGTGTGCAGACAAATGGAATTTTCCTGCCTTACCTACTTGTAATTATTGTCTGATTTTCCCACACATTTAATTCTTTGCATGCTAGCGGCGGATATATTGGCCTCAGTGATTATCTTTGCAAACAGCTTGGATCCAGATGAGACGCCGCTTTGCGGCGTCTCATCAGGACCCAAACTGTTTGACACTCTGACTCTGTTTTGAAATAAATTTAGAAAATTCTGTTTTTAAAAAATAAGCAGACAACAATTATTGCAGCCGAAATGTTTTTACCCAGCATGCAAAGAGTTAAAGTACAAAATGTAGTAGTTATCATCTGCAACAGTTGTCATCTGCTTATAAAATTAGAATTTTCTAAAATCTCTTTTCAATATTAAGTCAGAGTGTCTAACAGTTTGGATCCTGATGAGATGCTGAGTAACTGGATGTCTCATCTGGATCCAATCTGTTTGCAAAGGTATTCATGGGCTTTCCATTATCCTGCAAAGTTAACTCTTTGCATGCTGAGTATTTGTTTTGTTCTGCAACAATTGTCGTCTGCTATCGTTATAAAAATAGACTTTTCAACAACAAAAAATTCAAAACAGGGTCAGAGTGTCAAACAATTTGGATCCTGATGAGACGCCGCGGTGTCTCATCAGGATCCAAACTGTTTGCAAAGGTGAACATCCATGGCACATGTATCCGCTGCTAGCATGCAAAGAGAAACATCTAGGCAGTTTACTAATTATTAAAGTCTGCATAGTTTGTAAACCAACTGCTCAAATGAGACTTATATCAACTTTTGCATTAACCCTTATCCTGACACTAAGTCACTGCCTGTCTGATCTTGATCCAAACTATTTAAAACACTAGTGAGAGTCATACGTTGCAGGAATCAGGATAAGTGTTTAACTCTATGCATGCTGGGTAATTATTTTTATCTGCCATATTTGTCGTCTGCTACTGTTCTAAAATTAATATTTTCAAAATTTCTTTTAAATTCAGGGTCAGAATGGCAAAATAGTTTGGATCGTGATGAGACGCCGTGTTACGCGGCGTCTCATCTGGATCCAAACTGTTTGCAAAGGCAATCACTTTGGTGGATATATCCGCCGCTAACATGCAAAGAGTCAAATGTCTTTATTTTATTTTGTCCAACTTTCAAAAAGCTGATCCAAGCAGAAAATGCAGCAGTAGACAGTAAAACCTCTCTATAACGACAACTAACACGGACTAATTGATTGTATAAAAGACAGGTGACAGCTTAAAGCAAGGTGACAGTAAAACAGAAAGCTCTTAAAGGAGCTTTCTGTTTAACTGTCACCTTGCTTTAAGCAGTCACCTGAAGTTAATTATTAACACAATTTAGTGGTTGTAATGGAGAGGTTTTACTGTATTTAACCCTAAGCCCGCCAAATAAATTGTCGTCTGCTATATTTCTCGTCTGCTTCAAGTTTCAAAGTTGCTCAAAATTGCTGAAAATGTTGTCCGAGTGTCAAACAGCTTGGATCCAGATGAGACGCCGAGTTACTCGGCGTCTCATCCGGATCCAAGCTGTTTGCATATAGAGCTATAGTCGTGAGTGGCAGGCTAAGGGTTAATTGTATCTGGCCAGATAGTATCTTCACTGTACACCCATTATGAGCCTTCTCGTGCTGAGCCCGTTCATTCACCCCTGAAATGTAAAAAAACCCGGAAAATTACGTCTAGTTTATTTCTGGCTCTTAAAAATATTTTGTAAAATGACAAACAATGCAGACCTACATCAGAGGGCTCCAGGGTTCCAGATAAGGGGGAGTAATCTGAACAAATCCGACATTTTCTGACTCATTTCAGCACCAAATCCTATAGTGTTACTACTAATTAGAATTGTTCGAAGAGACAATTCTTATGAGTAGTAACACCATAGGGTTTAATGCAGAAAAAAAGATATTAGTTTTTGAAAATCTCTACTTATCTGGAGCCAGGTCTCCTTTACTCTTCACATGTATATAGTAAGACCTCTCTATTACAGCTACTAAAACAAAGGCTAATTGATTGTATCAAAGATAGGTGGCAATGCTTGAAGCAAGATGACAGTAGAACAGAAAGCTCCTGAAGGAGCTTTCTGTTTTACTGTAACCTTGCTTTAAGAAGTCACCTGCCCCAAATACCTAATATTGTAATAACTAAGACAATAAAGTGGTTGTAATAGAGAGTCAGAGCACCAGATAAGGGTAGTTTTTCAAAAACTAAAATCTTTATTTCTGAATTAAACCCTATGGTGTCACTACTCATTAGAATCGTCTCTTCGAGACGATTCTAATGAGTAGTAACACCATAGGATTTGGTGCTAAAATAGTGAGAAAATGTGGGATTTGTTGATAAAACTACCTCTTATCTGGAGCCCTGGAGAGTACTCCATTATTTTTGTAAAGGACAATAATACATGTCACTAGGGTTAATGAGTTGAAAAATATGTTCAAAATGTTTCTTGAAATATGGGTATGTCGACTTAACCTTTTCCTCCCTGAAACTTTAAATGGACAATTCCGGTTTCCATTTTAGTCTAGTCCATTTCTAACTTTTAAGGGTTTTTTGGTCAATGTTTGGCATTGTGACAAACAGTGAAGACCCTGATCAGAGGGCTCCTTTCAGAGCCCTCTGATCTGGGTCTTCACTGTTTTTGTAGGACATGTGTACTATTCACATGAACACTGTTTGAAAAGGACACCTATATGCGGGACTAGGGTTCAAAGAGTTAACCCATCACCCCATAGCATGTTTCTAGTTTTGAAGACATGTGACTACTTAAAGCAGGTTGAAAGTAAAGCAGAATGTGCCATAAGGCTGCTTTAAGCTACCATCTGCTCGGGTATAGTAAATATTTCTTATTGTACATATTCATGACTGAATAAATTCGAACTATTTTCTACCGTGAAGAAATAAATTAAAGGCGTAATAAGACATATTTATGGGGTAATGGGTTAAGCAACCATTTGAGATATCGAAACTTGACTATATGAAGAAGACAACCAATTTCATAATTGAAGCAGCTGACATTTTCAGCAAGTGACAGTTACTGTTTACTGAATGTTGAAAATGTCACGCTTACTGAAATGAGTACACAATAGTTTTAATATTCCTTTCCTCAGCACAAATCACCTACACTCAGTGCAAAAAGAAACGCACATCTTGCTCAAGCACAGATTAAGATACCTTTTTTTGAAGAAAATTAGAATAGAAAGACCATTTCTCAAGATTTATTTAATGCAACAAGTTCAGAAAAGAATACTCAAAAAACAGTGTGCTGCCTTTTAACCATTTCCCTCTTAATGACGCCAAAAAGAGTTTGCAAACAGTTTGGATCCTGATCAGACGCCACGTAACGCGGCGTCTGATCAGGATCCAAACTGTTTGACACTCGTATCGATTTGCTTCAAGTCATTCTACATTGAATTTTACTTTGAAACGATCTTGCAAATAACAAAATTGAAGCAGGCGACAAAGAAACGGTGAAGGGGTAAAACCTCACGATTAATTTGGCAGCGAAAAAATTAACTACAGCTCGTTTAAAACACCGTACCGATTAGTACAGGTTGTGATGCTACCAATTCAATAATGATTTAATAATAATTCACAAATACGTTCCTTTTACATGAAAATAATATTTTGATAAAAGATGTGCGTTTCTTTTTGCGCCGAGTGTATATCCAGCTGATGCAGCAAATATAGCACTTCTTTGTTTTGACTGGCTTTAAACTCTTTTAACAGCATGGACCAGTTTGAAATATGTCAGGGCTGCCATTTCTATGGATTTTTCTGAAATCTTCGGATTTTTTTCCAGCAGATGGTAGCTTAAAGAAAGCTAAAAGTAAAGCAGAATGCGCCTTATAGGGCGTATTCTGCTTTACTTTCAGTCTACTTTCGGTGGCCATGTGTCTTGAAACTAGAAATAGACTAGAGGTAAATGGTTAAAGGTACAATTAAAAAAATTGGGCTTGAGGAAAATAGAAACTTATGGCAGCCCTGATATGTTCGTTACATTAATTTTGTAAACAGCATAGACCAAGATGAGAGGACTCCTATAGGAGCCCTCTGATCAGGTTCTACACTATTTGCTAATTTTGAGCAGTATTTATTAAACTATCCAGAAATCCAAGTAGACTGGTTCATATTTTGGTAACTCAAATGATCCACAAGGATGGATAATAACCCACAAGAGTTATTTAAGTTGTTGAAAGAGTTAAGTCGACTCATTCACCCTGGAAACTGCAGAACTTACCATTTAACTCTTTCCTCCCTAAAACTTAAATGGACAATTCCAGTTTCTATTTAAGTCTAGTCCATTTCTGACTTTTATG
The DNA here is from genome assembly GCA_922989275.2 of Gari tellinella. Taxonomy (NCBI): domain Eukaryota; kingdom Metazoa; phylum Mollusca; class Bivalvia; order Cardiida; family Psammobiidae; genus Gari; species Gari tellinella. Next base: position 19,031,880 of record OV277868.1, read on the forward strand.
GGTTGTTTTTGTCAATGTTTGGAATTATGACAAACAGTGAAGACCCTGATCAGAGGGCTCCTTCAGGAGCCCTCTGATCTGGGTCTTCACTGTTTGCATAGGACAAGTGTACTATTCACATGTTCACTGTTTGCAAAGGACGCCAATATGCGGGACTAGGGTTCAAAGGGTTAACCCTGTCATTGACAAATTTATCGTGAAGTTTTTACCAGATTACAACCATATTGTTGCCTGTTTCAAATATTGTTGTTCGTAATTGTATGGTTTCAAAGTTAGATATAAGGCAGTATGACTGACTTATTATATGGAGTGCCAAACAGTTTGGATCCTGATCAGACCTGTGTTAATCTGTGACTGATCAGGATCAAAACTCTTTGCAAATGCTCTTTTTGGTATCAATGACAGTGGAAGGCTCAAGTCTAGTTCATTTTTAGCTCACCTGAGCCGAAGGCTCAAGGTGAGCTGTTGTGATCGCCCGCCGTCCGTCTGTCCGTCCGTCCGGGCTTACAGGAGCTACCTTATGTGGTCCTTTTCGGTCATTAACCTGGCCAGTTAGTGATTGTGGGGTTGAAAGAGAGTATTGTGGGGTTCAAAATCACGCATGTGGGGTTAGTTTTAGGGTTAGGGTTTATATAGCAAAAAACCCCACAACAACCGTCTCCTAAGAACGTCCGTCCGTCTGTCCATCTGTCCGTCTGTCCGTCCGTTCAAATTTACTTCAAGCGACATCTCCTCTGAAACCGTGAGTTTGAGGGAAAAACTAACATGCTCATGGTGTTCCTTGGATGCTTATCTACAGAAATTATAGTGAAATTTTCAAACGTCTTCTCCTCTGAAACTAATATGGCCAGAGCTTTGATATCTGGCATGGTGACACTTTTAGATGTCCTATACCAATAAGGTTCAAATGGTTCTGGTCGATTGCAAATCATCTACAGGTCCTCTATCAAGTTTGTACAAATTATGCCCCTGGGGTCAAAATTAGCCCCACCCCGGGGGTCACAGTTTTCAAACGTCTTCTTTTCTGAAGCTAATATAGCCAGAGCTTTGATATTCGGCATGGTGTTACTTCTAGATGTCCTTTATCTATTTTGTTCAAATGGTTCCAGTCTGTTGCATATGTAGGTCACAGGAGCTAAAAATAGATTTTTTCAATGGAAACTTAAAAAAAGTCTTCTTGTCTAGAACCCTAGTACCATGATCTTAGATATTTGGAACATAGCATCATCTACAGGTCCTCTATCAAGATTGTTCAAATTATGCCCCTCGGGTAAAAAATGACCCCGTCCTGGACATAAATCATTATCTCCATTTTGATGTACAGTTATTCTCAGGTGAGCGACATATGCCCCATGGGGCTCTTGTTAAAGATTGAGCATTATTCTATATATTGCAATAAACTGCAAATTGGCAAACAGTACAGACCCAGATCAGAGGGCTTCTTAAGTTTAGGAACTGCCTGGTATGAGTCTGCACTGTATGAATGGGACAAGTATACTGTACATACAAACACTGCAAAAGATGAGTGTTCTGTTAAAGGCAGATGGCTGGTTAAAACAAGAGCAGTTTTCACCTATTTAATAGTACAACCGAGTTCTTTTATCAGAGCTTTTATTAGGCACCCTTAAGCTCTTTCAACGCCATGGACCTGTTTAAAGTACATGTATACTAATAACTTAAAAACAATGTAGACCCAGATCAGAGGGATTCTAAGGAGCCCTCTGATCAGGGTCTACACTGTTTGCTAATTTTGAGCAGTACTTATTAAACTACCCAGAATTCCAAGTAGACTGATTGGTGTTTTGGTAACTTAAAAAATATCCGCAAGGGAACCTAATAACCCACAAGAGATACTTATGTAGTGTTTAACCTTTTACCCCATAGGCTGTGTCTTTAAATTTTGAAGACAGGTGATTTCTTAAAGCAGGTTGAAAGTAAAGCACATTCTGCTTTACTTTCAGTGCGCTTTAGGCTATCATCTGCGAGGATTTAGAAAATATTTCTCATGGTTCATTTCCAAAAGTTTGATCTCTTTTCTTCCATTGATGAATAAACTGAATGTGCTAAAATGTGTGGGGAAAGGGTCAAAGAGTTGAGACTTTTTTGCCAAGGAAGGGTTTACACTATATTGAAATGAGTACATGAGTTTATCCTGTTTCAGGCGGCGCCTGTTAGAAAAGTCAGCTGGGATCGACAGCCCTGGGGTGCTGCAGTGGGATCTGACACTTATCCTACTGCTGTGCTGGATCCTCGTGTATTTCTGTATATGGAAGGGGCCAAAGCTGACGGGCAAGGTTATAATATAAAGCGAGCATAGTTTTGACTGTCTTGCATTGTCTGCATTCAATCTTGTGTTAACCCATTACCACATAAATACGCCTTTTTACGCCTCTAGTTTATTCATCCATTGAGACAAATAGTTCCAATTTACACAATTATAAATATGTACCATAAGAAATATTTTCTATATTCTAGCAGATTTTTGCTTAAAGCAGGCTGAAAGTAAAGCAGAATGCGCCCTAAGGCGCATTCTGCTTTACTTTCAACCTGCTTTAAGTAGTACTTTGTTTTCAAACCTAGAAATAGGCTATAGGGTAATGGGTTAAGTGACTACTTAATAACCCATTGAACATTAGTCAGGGCTCCAGATAAGATGTCAACTGCATAAATCAAAAAGTTTTTCACTCATTTCAGCACCAAATCATATAGTGTTACTACTCATTAGAATCGTCTCGACGAGACGATTCTAATGAGTAGTGACACTATAGTATCTAATACAAAAATAAAGATTTCAGTTTTTGAAATACTGCCCTTATCTGGAGCCCTGTTAGTCACAGATATGACTGTGTTGTTTACAAGCAGTGTACCTGTAAAAAGAACACTTATATTATGCAAACAATGTAAAACCAAGATCAAAGGGCTTCTATAGGATTTCCCTTATTGGGTCTGCACTGTTTGTCATTTTACAATAAATGGTAAAAAAAAAAGCACCTAAATTATTCAAAAATTGACCAGAAAATGAAAATTTCCATATGAGGGATAATTAGATTTCATAAGACAGACAACTGTTTAATGCAGAACAACATATGATGCAGAAAATCTCCTAAAGGATCTTTCTGCATTCATTATTTTTTTCCAGCATTAAGCAATAGCAAATAAGAATGTGTATGGAATTTTGAATAATGCCTTAATACAAGATTGAACTTTCGAACCTGTGTTCATGTCCCAGCATTAACCCTTTGAACCCTAGTCCCGCATATAGGCGTTATTTTCAAACAGTGTACATGTGAAAAGTATACTTGTCCTGTACAAACAGTGAAGACCCAGATCAGAGGGCTCCAAAAGGAGCCCTCTGATCAGGGTCTTCACTGTTTGTCATAATGCCAAACATTGACAAAAACAACCCTTAAAAGTCAAAAATTGACTAGACTAAAATGGAAATTGGAAATGTCCATTTAAAGTTTCAGGAAGAAAAGAGTTAAGCAATAGCCAATAAGAATGTGTATGGAATTTTGAATGGTGCATTAATACAAGATTGAACTTTCGAACCTGAGTTCAGTAACATTTATGGTGATATCTATATTAACCCTTAGCCTGCCACTCACGACTATAGCTCCATATGCAAACAGCTTGGATCCGGATGAGACGCCAAGTAACTCGGCGTCTCATCCGGATCCAAACTGTTTGACACTCAGACAACATTTTCAGCAATGTTCAGCAACTTTGAAGCACTTTGAAACTTGAAGCAGACGAGAAATATAGCAGACGACAATTTATTTGGCGGGCTAAGGGTTAAAGACAGGTGGCTGCTACACCATTACCCCATTGAAGAACCTTTTAACAACTTCAAGTTTTTCCTCCACTTAAGGTACTTCGCATATGCGCGTAGTTTCCATACGATTGTTATGAAACTTTTCATGAAGAATGATAATAGCCTAAGAAGCAATATGTGTAAATATAGGCAACATTTATCGTGTGGTTTGTCTTTAAGGTCTTTTTTCTGACAAAAACCTAGAATTTTGATGATTTTATTTTTCTTAAAAATGAATAAAGCTAATGACTATAATTCTCACCCAATAAGTAGTCCACAACATTCATTACAAGAAAAGGTAAAAACATTTTGAATAAAGGTGTTCAGAAAGATGTTATCAGCTATTTAAATTTTGCAAAATGCTAAAAAATTGAATTACAAAAAACTGACTCATTCAATGTATATTTGTTTTCATTTTATTCAAATATATGGTTGATGAACTAGTCAGTCTGAAAAAATTAGAAAATATTACAGTCAGGATTTGTTGTAATAGCATATTTTCTTATTAAAATGTGGGATATTTGTTGTTTAGATACAGTTACCTACCTTAGAATTAAAACTTTGTCATTAAAATGCATTATTATTTATTCATGGACTTGCATACAATGTTTATTATATTGTTTTAACATAATTATAATGGGCAATATCGATCTTGAAAAGGTTAGCGTATTGATAAGCTTCAATGTGTGGCTTAATAGTTCGATCAAATCGTTTACATGTATACCAATTCAATTGACTTGTAAGTCATTAAATTAAAACGTACAGGTAAGTGGACATATACTTGGACCGTAAACATCACTAGTTCTAATCAACGAAGACTAAACATAACATGTCTCTTGATTACTGCGTTATGGATTGACAAGTCAATAAATCGGACATAAAAAAATATTTGGATCGGATGGGTCTCGAACCTATGACCTTTTGATTGCTAGTCAACCACTATACTAACTGCGCTATGAAGGATTATACTAATTCGTATCAACATTTCCTTTATATAAATTTTCTAGTATAAACACGTACGAAAACAGTCTGAGTCGTCAAGACGCATATCCGCTCGCCCGCAAGACCGACTTCCGGTAGCCAAAGGCCTTAAGAAAACAGTTTCAATTTATACAGTCATAAACATGTACTGTAATGATAGTACATGTATTGATATCCTAGCATTTGGTAACTCTCAACAATCTTTTAACTCTTTGCATGCTGGGTAATTTTTTCGTCTGCAACAATTGTCGTCTGCTACTGTTCTAAAACTATAATTTTCTAAATTTCTTTTCAAAACATGGTCAGAGTGTCAAACAATTTGGATCCTGATGAGGCGTCACGTTACGCGGCGTCTCATCTGGATCCAAACTTTTTGCAACGGCAATCACTGTGGCAGATATATCAGCAGCTAGCATGCAAAGAGTTAACCCTTTGAACCCTAGTCCTTTTCAAAAAGTGTACATTGAAAAGAACACTTGTCCTATGCAAACAGTGAAGACCCAGATCAGAGGGCTCCGAAAGGAGCCCTCTGATCAGGGTCTTTACTGTTTGTCATAATGCTAAACATTGATTAAAACAACCCCTAAAAGTCAGAGATGGACTAGACTAAAATAGAAACTAAAATTGTCCATTTAAAGTCTCAGGGAGGAAAGAGTTAAATGGTCATTTGTCTCCAAAACTATAAACAGGTCATGGGGTAAAGGGTAAATGTAGGTCACCATTGATGCAGATAGCTGTCTGCATATATGGATCATGTTTAGCATTGAGATGCCATCTGTTTATAAAACTTTCTTTTTCATTTAAAGTTTTTTAACCCATTTCCCCATAGTTTGTTTTCAGTGTTAACCCATTACCCCATAACTATGCCTTTTTAGCTCACCTGGCACGAAGTGCCAAGGTGAGCTTTTAGGATCGCTGGATGTCCGTCGTCCGTCGTACGTCGTCCGTCGTACGTCCACAATTGGTTCGTTAACACTCTAGCAGCTACAAATATCATCCAATCTTCATGAAACTTGATCACAATGTTTGTCTAGTAGAAATCTAGGCCAAGTTCGAATGTAGGTCATGTTGGGTCAAAAACTATGTCACTAGGTCAAATCATTGAAAAACCTTGTTAACACGCTAGAGGCTACAAATCTCATTGGATCTTGATGAAACTTGGTCAGAATGTTTATCTCAATGATATCTAGGTCAAGTTTGAATGTGGGTCATGTCCGGTCAAAAACTAGGTCACTAGGTCAAATCATAGAAAAACCTTGTTAACACTCTAGAAGCTACAAATCTCATTGGATCTTAATGGAACTGGGTCAGAATGTTTGTCTCATTGATATCTAGGTCAAGTTCGAATATGGGTCATGTGCGGTCAAAAACTAGGTCACTAGGTCAAATCATAGAAAAACCTTGTTAACACTCTAGAGGCTACAAATCTCATTTGATCTTGATGAAACTTGGGCAGAATGTTTGCTTAATTGATACCAAGGTCAAGTTCGAATATGGGTTATGTCCGGTCAAAAACTAGGTCACTAGGTCAAATCATAGAAAAACCTTGTTAACACTCTCGAGGCTACAAATCTCATTGGATCATGATGACACTTGGTCAGCATGTTTGTCTGATTGATATCTAGGTCAAGTTTGAATATGGGTCATGTCCGGTCAAAAAGTAGGTCAATAGGTCAAATCATAGAAAAACCTTGTTAACACTCTTGAGGCTATAAATTTCATCTGATCTTTATGCACTTTGGTCAGAATGTTTGCTTAATTGATACCAAGGTCAAGTTCGAATATGGCTCATTTAGAGTAAAAAACTAGGTCACTTGGTCAAATCATAGGGGAAACTTGTTAACACTCTAGATGCTTCAACTCTCATTGGATTTTAATGAATTTTGCTCAACATGATTGCCTCATTGATATCTAGCTCAGTTAATTTTGAATGATGTCTGGTTGAAAACTAGGTCACTAGGTCAAATCAAAGAAAAACAGTGTTAACCTTTTTAGCTCACCTGGCACGAAGTGCCAAGGTGAGCTTTTAGGATCGCTGAATGTCTGTCGTCCGTCGTCCGTCCGTCTGTTCACATTTGTTCGTTAACACTCTAGCACCTACAAATTTCATCTGATCTTCATGAAACTTCATGACAATGTTTGTCTTGATGAAATCTAGGTCACGTTCGAATGTGGGTCATGTCCGGTCAAAAACTAGGTCACTAGGTCAAATCATAGAAAAACCTTGTTAACACTCTAGAGGCTACAAATCTCAATGGATCTTAATAAAACTTGGTCAGAATGTTTGCCTCATTGATATCTAGGTCAAGTTCGAATGTGGGTCATGTCCGGTCAAAAACTAGGTCACTAGGTCAAATCATAGAAAAACCTTGTTAACACTCTAGAGGCTACACATCTCAATGGATCTTGATGAAACTTAGTCAGAATGTTTGCCTCATTGATATCTAGGTCAAGTTTGAATGTGGGTCATGTCCGGTCATAAACTAGGTCACTAGGTCAAATCATAGAAAAACCTTGTTAACACTCTAGAGGCTACAAATCTCAATGGATCTTAATGAAACTTGGTCAGAATGTTTGCCTCATTGATATCTAGGTCAAGTTCGAATGTGGATCATGTGCGGTTAAAAACTAGGTCACTAGGTCAAATCATAGAAAAACCTTGTTAACACCATAGAGGCTACAAATCTCAATGGATATTTATGAAACTTGATCAAAATGTTTGTCTTGATGAAATCTAGGTCAAGTTCGAATATGGGTCATGTCAGGTCAAAAACTAGGTCACTAGGCCAAATCAAAGAAAAACAGTGTTAACCCTCTAGAGGCTACAACTCTCGTTAGATCTGAATGAAATATTTTCAGAATGTTTGCCTACATCAAATCTAGGTCAAAATCAAATGTGGATTATGTCTGGTCAAAAACTAGGTCACTAGGTCAAATTATAGAAAAATCTTGTTAACACTCTAAAGGTTGATTGTCGGTCATGTCCAGTCATAATCTAGGTCACTATAGGTTAATTTTACATGGTGAACCAGGTGAGGGATATAGGGCCATAGTGGCCCTTGTTGAAGCTACACATCTCACTAGATCTGCATGAAATATTGTCAGAATTTTTGCCTACATCAGATCTAGGTCAAAATCAAATATGGATTGTGTCCGTTCAAAAACTAGGTCAAATCATAGGAAAATCTTGTTTACACTCTAGAGGTTGATTGTGGGTCATGGCCAGTCATAATCTAGGTCACTATAGGTCAAGTTTGCCATGGTGTACCAGGTGAGCGATTTAGGGCCATAGTGGCCCTTGTTATACCTTTAATTTATTCCTCCATTAAAGAAAATAGTTGCATTTTATACAGTCATGAATATGTATCATAAGAAATATTTTCTATTTTCTAGCAGATGGTAGCTTAAAGCAGGCTGAAAGTAAAGCATATTGTGCCTTAAGGCACATTCAGCTTTACTTTCAACCTACTTTAAGTTACTACATGTGATCAAAACTAGAAACAAGCTAAGGGGTAATGTGTTAAAGTCTGTTCTGGAAAATTCTCATTGGCAGGGTTCAACATTAACTTTTATTTTCACTAGCCTGGTCAGGCTAATACTTGAAAAACCTATTAGCTGGGTCCGGGACCTTATTTTGTTGTGCCCTGATCCAAACTTTGAACACTTTTTTTGAAAGGATGGTAAGCCCAGATTAGAAAAAAAACTTCAGATACCTGATGTATGTTTACTCTGATGCCTTGAACATATAAAAGAACATTTTTGCTGTCAAAATTGTATTGCATAAGTTAAGTAAAATAATATGTAGATTTTTAGCTCACCTGGCACGAAGTGCCAAGGTGAGCTTTTAGGATCGCTGGATGTCCGTCGTCCGTCGTCTGTCTGTCTGAGCGCACGAAAGGTCCTTTGTTGGGTAGGGAGAACAATAGATTCCATCCATTCCGTGATTGCCCTATTGTTATTGTTGGGTATTTTAGTGTACTGTTGGGTACTTTTAAACAAAAAATATACCCAACAAATGTCCAACTGTGAGAACGTCCGTACATCCAGGAGGCACATTATGGGGTCATTAACCTGGCAGTTTGGGTCATTAACCTGGCCAGTTAGTGATTGTGGGGTTGAAAGAGAGTATTGTGGGGTTAAAAAAGGTGTTTGTGGGGTTAGTTTTAGGGTTAGGGTTTATATAGCATCTAACCCCACAACACGCTCTCCTAAGACCGTCCGTCCGTCCGTCCGTTCACAATTGGTTGTGAACACTCTTGCGACTACAAATTTCATTTGATCTTCATGAAACTTCATAACAATGTTTGTCTTGATAAAATCTAGGTCAAGTTCGAATGTGGGTCATGTCGGGTCACAAACTAGGTCACTAGGTCAAATTATAGAAAAACCTTGTGAACACTCTAGCGGCTACAAATTTCATCTGATCTTTATGAAACTTCATAACAATGTATGTCTTGATAAAATTTAGGTCAAGTTCGAATGTGGGTCATGTTCGGTCAAAAACTAGGTCACTAGGTCAAATTATAGAAAAACCTTGTGAACACTCTAGCGGCTACAAATTTCATCCGATCTTTATGAAACTTTATAACAATGTTTGTCTTGGTAAAATCTAGGTCAAGTTCGAATGTGGGTCATGTCCGGTCAAAAACTAGGTCAAATTATAGGAAAACCTTGTGAACACTCTAGTGGCTACAAATTTCATTTGATTGTAATGCAATTTGGTCAGAATGTTTGCCTAATTAATATCTAGGTCAAATTCGAATATGAGTCATGTCAGGTCAAAAACTAGGTCGCTAGGTCAAATCATTGGAAAATCTTGTTACCACTCTAGAGGCTACAAATCTCATTAGATCTGAATGAAATATTGTCAGAATGTTTGCCTACATCAAATCTAGGTCAAAATCAAATGTGTATTGTGTCTGGTCAAAAGTTAGGTCACTAGGTCAATTCATAGAAAAATCTTGTTTACACTCTAGAGGTTGATTGTGAGTCATGTCAGGTCATAATCTAGGTCACTATAGGTCAAGTTTTACATGGTGTTCCAGGTGAGCGATTTAGGGCCATGGTGGCCCTTGTATTTTGATGTGCCTTGTCGGGCTAGTTCTTGCAAAGTTTACTAGCCCTGATCCAAGAACAGGCAGTGAATTGACTTTGGGCACAGCTTAATGTAGAACCCTGATGAGACTTTCAAAGTTACTCAACACAGGCTTGTCTGTACGTACTAGAAATGAGATCAAACATTTGCTATTAAAATGTACAAGCTTAACTGGGATCCTTTAACCCATTACTCCATAGCTCAGAGCTCCAGATAAGGGGGGTATTTCAAAAACTAAAATCTTCATTTCTGCTTAAAACCCTATGGTGTCACTACTCATTAGAATCGTCTCGAAGAGAGGATTCTAATGAGTAGTAACATCATAGGATTTGACGCTAAAATAAGTGAGAACATTTTGGATTTGTGCAGTTTACTCGCTCTTATCTGGAGCCCTGATAGCTACACCTTTCTATGTCTTTAACTTATTCCTCCACTGGAGAATAGTTCTACTTTATACAGATATGTATATGCACCATTAGAAAAAAATTTATCCTAGGATATTGTAACTTTAATAAAACAGTTTGAAAGTAAAGCAGAATGTGCCTTTAGGCACATTCTGCTTTACTTTCAAACTGCTTTAGGTGGTCACGATGTCTTCAAAACTAGAAACAGGCTATGGGATAATGGGTTAACTCTTTGAACCCTAGTCACGCATATATGCGTCATTTGCAAACAGCGTACCTGTGAGGAGTACACTTATCCTATGCAAACAGTGTAGACCCTGATCAGAGGGCTCTTGAAGGAGCCATCTGATCAGGGTATACACTATTTGTCATTTTGACATATAGTGTAAAAATCAACCCTTAAAATTCAAAAATAGAACTGTTCATTTGAGGTTTCAGGGAGGAAAGGGTTAACAACTTCAGAAAGTTTTGTCTTTGCTAGAAATGAGATTGACTATTTGCTGATAAAATGTACAAGCTCAGTTGAACTGGTAATGGTCTATATGTTTTTTACCAGATATTTATGGGGGCCAAAGTTTTTATATTATACGACAAATTCCCTTATCTAAGAAAATTATCATAAAGTTTTTAAACCTTTACTACCTGCATTGCTAACCAAGTTATATATAACATTTCTTTTCATTCTGGCCATTGACTCAGAGCTCCAGATAAAGGGGGTATTTCAAAAACTAAAATCTGTATTTCTGCATAGACCCTATAGTGTCACTACTCATTAGAATATGTATGACTGCTTAACCCTTTCCCCTATAGAAGCGCCTTTTAGCGGATATGATTTATTTCTCCGCTGAAGAAAATAGTTCCAATTTAATCAGTCATGAATATATATTATAGGGATTAAGTTTTATATTCTAGCACATGATAGCTTTAAGCAGGCTGAAAGTAGAGCATTCTGCGCCTTAAGGCGCATTCTGCTTTAATTTCAACCTGCTTTAAGAAGTCGCATATATTCAATAATAGAAATAGACTATCAGGTAAAGGGTTAAAATTGATTCAATTGTATCCTTGCAACGCCAAAGTCTAGTTGCATTTGACATACGGTACATGTACAGTGATAAACCTATACAAAACAATCTTAGATAAAAAAAAAAGAAAGAAAACTAAAAAAAAAACAGTACCATCTTCGAACAGGTTTTAAAACCTTTGGTTTTCATACAACCGTCAAAAGACAGGACATAAATTATTAAGTTATCATTTACGGGGAAGTGGAAGGGACTAAATGAATGGTATCTGCTCAAAATCTCAAGTAGTTTTCAACAAATTCAATTCAAATTGTGTGGGAAGGTTCATTACCACAGTAGCTTTGACATATTCTACAGTCACAATTATTGGTTCATTATTTACAACAGAGCTCCAGATAAGAGGGAGTAAACTGAATAAATCCAACATCTTAGCACCCATCTCAACACCAAATTCTATGGTGTGACTAGGGGGCCTCCGTGACCTAGCGGCATAGTCACTGTGACTAGTACATCACTAAGCTCCTCACCACTGTGAGTTCAAATCCCAGTATTGTCATTTTTATTTTTCATTTGGGAAAGCCTTCCAGCTGGCTTGCGGAAGGTCGGTGGTTCTACCAAGTTGCCGATTTGTGCCTGAAACAGTGCGAAAAAGGGCTTCTGGAGTCTTCCTCCACCTGTAATTAGCTGGACATCGTGATATGACTGAAATACTGTTAAAAGCGACATAAAATCATAATGAATGATAATGGTCTGACTTCTCATTAGAATCGTCTCAAAAGACGATTCTAATGAGTATTGACACCATAGGGTTTAATGCAGAAATAAATAGTTTAGTTTTTGAAAAATTCCCTTATCTATAGCTGAAGATTTGTACAAAGTTAAAGCTTTTCATTCATTTCAATGTAACTTCGGACTTGTTGCTGATCGGATACTATCACAGAAACATTTTTTCATGTTTCTGGTTTTGAAAACAGCTTACTTAAAGCATGTTGAAAGCAAAGCAGAACGCTCCTTTATTTTGAGCCTGTTTTAAACATCCATATGGAATTTTAGAAACTAGAAATTCCTCCAATATTTTTTGTTCAGGACTCCCTAGGTATAAGGAACTAGGTTCCTAAGTGTATGAATAATTAAAGGTGTAAAACTGTGTTTACGAAATAATGGCTTAACCCCTACATTACTCCATAGCTTGTTTCTAGTGATTACTTAAAGCATGTTGAAAGTAAAGCAGAATGTGTCTTAAGGTGAATTCTGCTTTACTTTCAACCTGCTGTAAGTTGTCATCTGTTAGGATATAGAAAATATTTCTTAAGCTGTAAATTCATGACTGTATAAATTGGAACTACTTTCTTCAGTGGAGGAATTAATTAAAGGAGTAATAAGGCATATTTATGGGTTAATGGGTTAAACACTGAACACAAATTTTGAGAGAATGCACAAGTTTGAGTATACATGGCCGATCTGATTACCTGTTCTCGTAGATATTACGATGTCTGCACAATTTTGCTTCATTGCCTGAGGCTTATCATGGTTATTATAGGATTGTATGTCTATATAACTGTTTCATCTTTAATCTCTTTCATTTTATGCACTTTAATTCTTTGCATGGATGGTAATTTTATCGTCTGCAACAAATGTTGTCTGCTAAAAGTTTTTAAAAATAGTTTTTACAGCAGTTCTCTTTTTAAAACAGTGTTAGAGTGTCAAACAGTTTGGATCCTGATGAGACGCCGCGTTGTGCGGCGTCTCATCAGGATCCAAGCTGTTTGCACAGATAATCAGGATTCTGCTGCTTGCGTGCAAATAGTTCAATGAATATTTAATTTCAATGGCCCTAACCCTTGAGAGTGTCTAGCCTGGCATTTGCAAAAAGTTTGGATCCAGATCCAATGCTGAATGACTGTCCGTATAATGGATCATAATACACTCAAAAGAGGATGAGCTACCCGTCTTCAACCCGATTCTCCAGTAATAGAGGATCTTGAATGAGTGCTCATTATTTATCATTTTTAATAAACGAGTTGACTAAAATAATATGACGCGAGCCTTGGCGAGCATCATATTCATTTTAGTCAACGAGTTTATTAAGAATGATAAATAATGAGCACGAATATGAGATTCTATTTATCACATAACAATTTTAAGGACCTATAAAACTAATTAAAGCCGTAGTTTGTAGGCCCTCTGCTATATAGATTTTCCGCCAAAACATCACGTTGTTTACGTTAACGTCATTGCAAATGATGTCATTTGGTTTCCTGCTACATGCAGCGCTTGTGGACGAACAGGCTGGGCCGGAGCCCAAAAAACGATATTCCACTAGTGGATTACGATATTTACGTAATGGCTTTATGCAACTCCCAGATCGCAGGTTATGTGATAAAATGAGTAATACACCCTTTTTTTTGTCTCAAATTATTATACACTTAACCCATTACCCCATAGCCTGTTTTTAGTTTTGAAAATAGATGACCACTGAAAGCAGGTTGAAAGTAAAGCAGAATGTGCCTTAAGGCACATTCTGCTTTACTTTCAGCCTGCTATAAGCTAACATCTACTAGGATATAGAAAATATTTCTTCAGGTATATATTTATGAAGGTATAATTTGGAACTATTTTCTTCAGTGGAGAATTAAATCAAATTCGCTAAAAGGCGCTTCCATGGGGGAAAGGATAGAGAAAGTAGTCCCCACCTTGAAAGTGCTGAACATAAAAAACTTAAAACATTTCCAGTATCTTTCCAGATGGTAGCTTAAACTCGTTATGCCCTAGTGATGCATATACATATACTTTATAAACAGTGTGCCTTTGAAGAGTACACTTGTCCTATGAACACAGTGTTGGAGCCCTTTGATGATCTGATTAGGGACTGCACTATTTTGTCATTTTGCAATAAATTGTTAAAATCAACTCAAAAAAGTTAAAAATGGACTAGATTTGACTTGAAGTAAGCTTTTTAAGTGCTAAAAAAGACTTTATTTATGACTTTTGTTATCTGTGCCACTAATACAGTCGAAAATAGATATTTCGAACTCGCTTAAATCAATTTTACCAGTATTTCTTAAGTTGAATTTTGATAAGTCAACATCGCTTAAGTCGACATTACCCGTATTTCAAAGTTAAAACGGGGCTAAGCGACGTTTTAAGTTCGAAATATGGGTATTTTCAAACTAACACGATTTCGTAGAATCAAGTTTTTACTGTAGTCGGCACTTGCAGCTAAAGTACCTGTTTGCTCTCCTTTACAATATGACATGTGGCAGGGCTGTGACCCCAAAAAACAGCATACAGTCGAACTTCGATATCTCAAACTCAGTTAAGTGGAACATACCCGTATTTCAAAGTTAAAACGCGGCTAAGCCGCGTTTTAACTTTGAAACACGGGTATGCTCAATTAAACCAAACTTGAATTAAGGCAAATTCATGTTTAGAAATATCGGATAATTTGAGTTATGCGAGTTCGAGATATCGAAGTTCGACTGTACTTTAAAGTAGTTTTCACACAAAAAATGAGTGATACCGTATGAAATGTAATCTGTGCTGTTGCACTTGTGAAAGAAGCTCAGTGTTTGAAAAGCAGGTCATGAAATTAAACTTACGAGAACTTAACTGCATCTGTGCAGAAAATGGGTGTATACATCATTTGCAAAAGGTGTACGTAGACCCAGATCAGAGAATTCCAGATACATTAGATAATAAAATAAGGAAATTTCACTAAGAAAAGAGTGTAGACTTGTGTTAGACAGATTTTAAGAGAAAACAGTGTAGACCCTGATCAGACAGCTACTTCTGGGTTTATAATAATTTTTTTGAAAAGTTTTATATGTGAATATTCTCCAGGAAAAGAGTTGAAGTGAACAAACTTTTATTAACCCATTCCTCCATAGCCTGTTTTTAGTTTTGACAACATGTGACCACTTAAAGCAGGTTGAAAGTAGAGCAGAATGTGCATTACCCCTTAGCCCGCCAAATAAATTGTCGTCTGCTATATTTCTCGTCTGCTTCAAGCTTCAAAGTGCTTCAAAGTTGCTCAAAATTGCTGAAATGTTGTCCGAGTTTCAAACAGCTTGGATCCGGATGAGACGCCGAGTTACTCGGCGTCTCATCCGGATCCAAGCTGTTTGCATATGGAGCTATAGTCTTGACTGGCAGGCTAAGGGTTAAGGCACATTCTGCTTTACTTCCAGTCTGCTTTAAGCTACCATCTGCTGAGATATAGAAAATATTTCTTTTGGTGCATGTTTATGATTGTATAAAATGGAACCATTTTCTTCACTGGATGAATGAATTAAATGCGTATTTATGGGGGAATGGGTTAAAAGACAATTTGTTCAGCATGACAAAACCCCAAAACTTCAAGTAGGAGCTGATATGATTCTCAGTAGATGTATGGTGGCCTTTCACCTTTTCCCAATTAACTAGTTTTCAGAATTGAAGATAGATGGCTGCTTAAACTTTGAGCCTGCTTTAAACTGTCAACTGTTAGGTTTTATTTCTTATGGTGCATATTCATGTCTGTTTAACTCTTTGAACCCTAGTCCCGCATATAGGCGTGCTTTTCAAACAGTGTACATGTGAATAGTACACATGTCCTATGCAAACAGTGAAGACCCAGATCAGAGGGCTCCGAAAGGAGCCCTCTGATCAGGGTCTTCACTGTTTGTCATAATGCCAAACATTGACAAAAACAACCCTTAAAAGTCAGAAATGGACTAGACTTAAATGGAAACTGGAATTGTCCATTTAAAGTTTCAGGGAGGAAAGAGTTAAGTGGAACTTTTTTCTGTGAGGAAAGCATTAAATGCGTTTAAAAGGTGTATCTATTGGATAAAGGGTAAAGGTTGTTACACCTGCAAATGTTCAATGAATGCTTCCTGTGTTACTGGTTTGAAGGGTTCATGTAACAGCAACCAGTGTAGACCCTGATGAGATGACACATTATGACACATCTCATCAGTACCATCACTGTTTGATCAAGTTTTAGGGGGCCTCCGTGGCCTAGTGGTATAGTCTCTGTGACTTACATCACTAAGCTCCACACCGCTGTGAGTTCGAATCCCAGTAGGGTCGTTCAAATTTTTCATGTGGGGAAGCCTTCCAGCTGGCTTGCAGAAGGTCGGTGGTTCTACCCAGTTGCCGATTTGTGCCTGAAACAGTGCATAAAGGACTTCTGGGGTCTTCCTCCACCTATAATTAGCTGGACGTCGCGATATGACTGAAATACTGTTGAAAGCGACATAAACTCAAAACAAATCAAATCAAATTGATCAAGTTTGAAGGGTTAACCCTTGACTCCGTATCCTGTTTCTAATTTTGGAGACAAGTTATCACTTAAAGCAGGTTGAAGTAAAGCAGAATGTGCCTTAAGGCACATTCTGCTTTTCTTTCAACCTGCTTTAAGCTACCATCTGCTGAGATATAGAAAATATTTCTTTTGGTGCATGTTTATGATTGTATAAATTGGAAGCATTTTCTTAAGTGGAGGATTAATCAAATGCGTTAAAAGGGGCTTTTATGGGGGGGAAAGGGATAACTTATATCAACATCTATCAATTACATTTTAGGTAACATCTTAATTCAGTTGTGACACCTGACTGAACTACAGTAAAACCTCTCGATTGCGACCACTTAACTGTGTTTAGAATTAGTTGTTTACAACATATAGCTGCTTAAAGCTATGTGAAAGTAAAACAGAGCTCCTTTACGAGCTTTCTGTTTAACTGTCACCTTGCATTAAGCTGACACCTGTATTTTATACAATCAATTATTCCGTGTTAGTGGTTGTAATAGAGAGGTTTCACTGTTGTTTTTTTCAATGCACCATATGCATCTCATATCAGTAGTATATGGTATTATGTATGATGTACCATTGAAAGCAATTTTAAATGATTTATGGATTAATTTATTACGCCCCATTTCTGAAAGAAGTTGAGTATTTTTTGCTTTGCACCCTATTTTTAGCTCATCTGAGCCAAAGGCTCAAGGTGAGCTATTGGGATAGCCCTGTGTCCGGCGTCGTTAACAATTGCTTCAAATGACATCTCCTCCTATACCGCTTGACAGAATTCAACCAAACTTTAAAGAAATGTTCCTTGGGGCAAGCTCTTTCAAATTTTTTCAAAGAATTAAAAACAATCAGAACTCTGGTTGCCATGGCAACCAAAGTGAAAAAATAAGGAAATGTTAAAAAATCTTCTTGTCAAAAACTGCAAGGGCCAGAGCTAAGATATTTGGCACATAGCATCGCCTACAGATCCTCTATCAAGTTTGTTCAAATTATGTCCCTGGGGTCAAAATTGGCCCCGCCCCGGGGGTCACAGTTTTACATAGAGTTATATAGTGAAATTTTCAAACGTCTTCTTCTCTGAAACTAATGTGGCCAGAGCTTTGATATTTGGCATAGTGACACTTCTAGATTTCCTTTACCAAAATTGTTCAAATGGTTGTGGTCTGTTGCATAACTAGGTCACAGGAGCTAAAAATAGATTTTTTTCAATGAAAACTTAAAAAATCTTCTTGTCTGAAACTACAAGGACCAGAGCTTAGATATTTGGCACATAGCATCGCCTACAGGTCCTCTATCAAGTTTGTTCAAATTATGCCCCTGGGGTCAAAATTGGCCCCGCACCGGGGGACACAGTTTTACATAGAGTTATATAGGGAAATTTTCAAACGTCTTCTTCTCTGAAACTAATGTGGCCAGAGCTTTGATATTTGGCATGGTGACACTTCTAGATGCCCTATACCAAAATTGTTCAAATGGTTGTGGTCTGTTGCATAACTAGGTCACAGGAGCTAAAATAGATTTTTTCAATGAAAACTTAAAAAATCTTCTAGTCTGAAACTACAAGGGCCAGAGCTTAGATATTTGGCACATAGCATCGTCTACAGGTCCTCTATCAAGTTTGTTCAAATTATGCCCCTGTGGTCATAATTGGCCCAGCACCGGGGTCACAGTTTTACATAAAGTTATATAGAGAAATATTCAAACGTCTCCTTCTCTGACACTAATATGGCCAGAGCTTTTATATTTGGCATGGTGACACTTTTAAATATCCTTTACATATTTTGTTTTAATGGTTCGGTCTGTTGCATATCTAGGTCAGTCCTGGACATAAATCATTATCTCCATTTTTCAGCTATTCTCAGGTGAGCGAAATATGCCCCATGGGGCTCTTGTTTTAAAGTTCAGTTGGTCGAACTACGGGTCAAAGGTCAATGTCATCTGGAAATTTAATATGATATTGGGGATTTTCCACACCAAAAGATTTCCAATCAATAGTTTATACTAACTCAACATACAGTTTTCATATTTGTGGGAAGAATTGTGATATGTTTAAAAATAATCTTTTTTTTTAATACTTTATTTTACTGCATTTTAACAACTTCATTAGTAAGCATTATCAAACTGCTTTCAAACTAATTTTACCCATTACCCCATAAATACACCTTTTTACTCCTTTTATTATATTCCCCAACTGAAGAAAATAGATCCTCTTTAAACAGTCATGAATATGCTGCATAGGAAAAAGTTTCTATATCCTAGTAAAGTATAGCTTAAAGAGGCTCAAAGTAAAGCAGAATGTGCCTTAAGGCACATTCTGCTTTACTTTCAACCTGCTTAAAGTATTCATGTCTTCAAAACTAGAAACAAGCTATGGGGTAATTGGTTATATTTCTCATCCATCAAATATCTAGCTTAAGTTGTCTCCTGTCTTCAAAACTAGAAAAAGGCAATGGGGGTAACTCTCCTGTTTCAAGTTTTGGAGATAGGTGACCACTTAAAGCAGGTTGAAAGTAAAGCAGAATGTGCCTTAAGGCACATTCTGCTTTACTTTCAGCCTGCTTTAAGCGTATAAATTTGAACTATTTTCTTCAGTGGAAGGATAAATTAGAGGTGTTAAAAGGCATATTTATGGGGTAATGGGTTAAGGGTTAATACTGTTGTATCCATGTAAGATCAGAATGATGACAATGCATGGTATTATCCATAAGGTTTGACCTGTCAGTCATCACTTTCCGCCACCTTTCGTTGGTACCATCGGAAGTTTCCGTATACTTTATGAAAACTTCAGGTAGTATACTTCAGTCGATTATCTAACGCCACTGTCGCAATAGCTTAGTGGATAGTGTCATTGACTCGTAGTGCTAGGGTCGTTGGTTCGATTCTAGGCACTGTTTTGTAAACGTCGGCTTCAGGTATTTTTTTTTCGATAATTATATATTTTTTACTAAAATAAAACAGTTAACGCTTGGGTAAAGAAAAACTTGCTGCTTAATGAAATACAGAAGTTACAAAGAGTGCTCTTTGCTAGAGACTACTTTGCATAACGTAATGTTGCTACAGTGGAGAAAACGTTTTTCTTTTCCAATAAACGCGTTTATGCTAAAACTATTATTTCCATAGTAAACTGTTTGGAGCCATATAAGATGCCTGGTAACCCGGCATCTGATCAGGCTCCAAACTGTTTGCCACTCAGATCAACATGAATAGCAAATATTGTCGAAATTTTATCCTGTTCTATGATTTATTGCTATGCGTTTGCGTTTCGTTTGCGTTTAAACGGGAGAGAATAACATTTTCTCCACTTTATTTTATACAGCTGCATGGTTTGTATGTGTCTACCATAAAAAAGTTTAAAAAAGACACAATAAGAAATATTACAAAATAAACTCTATCGGGTATCGAACACATAACCCTTACGTTGGTAGCGCAGATACATAACCACTGAGCTATTGCCGAATGTAGTTATCTTTATCAGATAATATAATCAAATTCGAGTCATCATTGAATGGCTTATTTACTATACACTGTTTTGATGTCCGGAAGATAAAAATAGCTTACGGAAAAAGACGGAATATTCATAAACTGACAGGTCAATCCGTATCGACAATAATTTGTTTTTTCAAACTTCGAGTTGATTATTGACAATAAAACACTATCAGACACATAAGAATCATATAACGTCATAGTTACAAATACAGAAACATAATAACTGACAAACTCAAAATCATTCTTAAAAATACATGTACATGTATGTATATATTACATGTATTTTTCATACTAGCAAACACATAAGTATCATACTAATGAAATTAATGCAAAGTAATTCTTAAAAATATATATAAAAAATAATACTGATTACTAACAAACATTAACATCAATCATACTAGCAAATACACAAAAACTTAATATTAACTAACAAATACAAATCTATTCTTAAAAACATAAATCATAATACTAACAAACATACAAAAATCATATTAGCAAACATATAAACATCTTAGTGCAATTAATGCTCTTGCACTAACTAAAACACAGACTTTGTTTTAGTAAACACATACTAACAAAGGCATTGAAATCAAAACTAATAAGCATCATACTTACAAATACATAAGCATTATATCAGACTATCATTGTTTAACCCATTGTATGCTGCCTAATATTTGGCCGCCATTTTAAAATTTTGTCTGCAGCGGGTATAACTCAAATATTTGCAAAAGATTTCAGCAGTTTCTGATAAAATATTGACTAAGTTGCAAACGGTTTTGATCTCAGATCAGACCCCACAATGTGGGGCCTGATCTGAGATCAAAACTGTTTGCCTAGAGGTACATCTAAAAGTGTTAACTGGGTTAACTTAGTCTGTTTCCTATATGAAAAGTTTCCCTCCACTTTGAATATGAAAACACAGTTTTGGAACTGCTGACTTCAAGTCTGCTAATAGTGAACTTTCATTCACTTTCACCTATCCCTTAAACTTGTTGTCATTGTGTCATTGACGATGACATCACAACCAACCTGCATCATTCTTCCAATCAATGTGCTATAGTCAAAACCTGTCCACTCTTGTATATTACATGACTCTCTTATTCCTGGGTCTAAGGTTTTATAAAGAGTTTTGAGTCTGAGATGGTTTTCAAGCATTTGATTGGTCAGATTTGAGCTTTTGCTAGCAATCAATCAAATGCTTGAGAACTATCTCAAGACTCAACTCTAACTCTTTTTCATTTATTAACCTTGGCATCTGACCTCTGTTTTTTTCCACGTTCAAGCGTGCCTGGCAGAATTGTCTTTGTCAAACCTGATCCCATCGTAACATGACCGTAGTCCATTGCAACTTCCTCCTTTTCACCATTGTCAGTAGGTCTATGGGCTGATGGCTTGTGTGATTTTGGACCTCAATTTGAAAAATGTTTGTGATGTGTTCCCTGTATGAGATTGGAAGGAGTCGCCTGTAGCATCTCATCTCCATTGGGCTGATTTTTATGCCCCCGCAAACATCAGTAGGAGGGATACTGTTTTACCCCTGTCCGTCCTTTGGTCCGTCCGTCCGTTCGTTGGTACGGCTAACTCCTCCTACAGTTTTCAAGCTACAACCTTTTAATTTGGCGTAGTGTTTGCACCATATATATACCGTAGATGTGTAGGGTCGGTGGTCCAGTGGTAGGACGCTCACCTAGGAAGCGAGAGGTTCCTGGTTCGAGGCCTGTCAGGATCACTGAAACTTTTCTGAGCAAAAAATTAACCCTACATTGCTCCACTTCACCCAGGTGAATGAAATGGGTACCTGTGAGGGAAAGAAGTCAATGTGCCATGGCTGCAACTTGCGCCGTATGTAAATGGCCGACTTGTGACTCGATGATCAGGGAGGTAAATGTAAAAGTCAGCAGAATACGATATACGTAAATGAAGACTTTATAAACTCACACCTTTACCTTTAGATGTGCATGTTAACAGGATTTTGATCTGCTTTAATTTTTCACAAAATTACAGTCAGTTGAAACTATGGTCAAATTTTTGCCGACGGGGGATTAAATTAATTTACTAATGCAGACACTAAACAAAGGGAGTTTCAAAAAATTATCCATAATATACAGGGGAATAGTTTAGTCAAAGTAACGAACCTCAGCAGACAGAATATAAACTTAAATAATTGAAGTTAAGAAATATCAAAAATCTGAATACAGTCGATCTTGTCTTAAATCTTTCAACACTGATTAGCTCTTATGGGTTATTGGGTTCCCTTGTGGATCATTTTATTTACCAAAACATGAACCAGTCTACTTGGAATTCTAGGTTGTTAGATAATTACTGGTCTTAGCAAACAATGTAGATCCAGATCAGAGGGCTCCTATAGGAGCCCTCTGATCTGGGTCTACACTGTTTGCAAATGTAATGAGTATATCTTACACAGGTCCATGGTGTTGATAACGTTAAATTTCCACTCTTTGAAAAAGGATATAGATCTCTGCAGATTAGTGACTGCCTAATGAAGAGCAAAAGTGAAGCTTATAAGGCTTCTATACGAGTTCTACACCAATCTGGCCACTTAACCCATTACTCCATAACCTAATGCTAGTATTGAAGATAGGTAACCACTTAAAGCAGGTTGAGAGTAAAGCAGAATGTGCTGTTAAGTATATACTGCTTTACTTTCAACCTGCTTTAATCTACCATCTGTTAGGAAATCTGAAATATTTCTTATGATGCATAATTATATTAATTAAAGGCGTAAAAAGGCGTTTTTACGGGGGTAATGGGTTAAGATTACCATGTCTCTATAATAGTCAAAGTTGGCTTTACACAAATTTGACCTTTTTGCTGCTCCAGGCAAGAGGACTCAAAATGATTTTTCACTTTTTCAGGTTGTATATTTTACTGCTACATTCCCTTACGTTGTGCTGACAATTCTGCTGGTGTTCGGGTTGACATTACCAGGAGCATCAAAGGGTATTCGATGGTTCATTATACCCCGCTGGGAGCTGTTACTTGATGCTAATGTTAGTCTTCCACTTGGTTTGTATTAGTTTTGTACTGTAACAGTCTTCTGTTTGTCGACATATGTTAGGTGTTCAAGTTGTGCTTTTCAGAGTAAGAAATGCACAACACAGTCTGTAAGCAACTGTTTAACCCTTTGGACCCTAGTCCCGCATATAGGCGTCATTTTCAAGCAGTGTATATATAAATAGTACACTTGTCCTGTGAAAACAGTGAAGACCCAGATCAGAGGGCTCCGAAAGGAGCCCTCTGATCAGGGTCTTCACTGGATGTCATAATGCCAAACATTGACAAAAACAACCCTTAATAGTCAAAAATTGATTAGACTTAAATGGAAACTGGAATTGTCCATTTAAAGTTTCAGGGAGGAAAGAGTTAATCCATAACCCATAGCTAGCCTGTTTCTAGTTTTGAAAAGAAAAGACTACTTAACCCTTTACCCCATAGCCTGTTTCTAGTTTTGAAAACAAGTGACCACTTAAAGCAGGTTGAAACTAAAGCAGTATGTGCCTTAATGCACATTCTGTTTTACTTTCAGCCTGCTTTAAGCCACCACCTGCTAGGATAAAGAAAACATTTCTCATGGTAAATGTTCATGAATGTGTAATTCGGAACTATTATTTTCAGTGGAAGAATATCTTACATGTGCTTAAAGGCGCTTCTATGTGGGAATGGGTTAAAGCAGGTTGAAAGTAAAGTCCCTTAGAATTGTTTCTATTAGATATCTAATGAGTAGTCACATCTAAGTCACACATCTAAGTGAGTGACGAAAACAGTAAACCTCTCTATTGTATCAACCACTAAATTGAAGGCTAATTGATTGTATAAAAGGCAGGTGACAGGTTAAGGCAAGGTGATAGTAAAACAGAAAGCACCTAAAGGAGCTTTCTGTTTTACTATCACCTTGCTTTAAGCAGTCACCTGTCCTAAACACCTAATAATTAACACAATTTAGTGGTTGTAATAGAGAGTTGTTACTATACTCTCTTTATTTGGAGCTCTGTAGACTGATGTTTAATAACAATAATAATAATAATGACTTTGTTTTACGTGGATAACATATTTGGCGTGTAAACCAATCTTCAATATGATCCACAATCATGCCATTGTACATACATGTAGTTATATTGTCGATAAGGTTTGACCTGTCAGTTTATGAATATTCCGTCTTTTTCCGTAAGCTATTTTTATCTTCCGGAAACAACAATACAGTGTATAGAAAATAAGCCATTCAATGATGACTCAAATTTGATTATATTATCAGATAAAGATAACTACAGTCGGTAATGGCTCAGTGGTTATGTATCTGCGCTACCAACGTAAGGGTTGTGGGTTCGATCCCCGATAGAAAATATTTTGTAATATTTCTTAATGTGTTTTTTTAAAACTTTTTTATGGTAGATACATACAAACCATGATATTCATGCAATTGTATAAAATAAAGTACAGTGAACTTGCTTAAAGAAACTTGGATAGAAAAATGCTATACAGTGGAGAAAATGTTATTCTCTGCCGTTTAAAAGCAAACGAAACGCAAACGCATAGCAATAAATCATAGAAAAGGACAAATTTTCGACAACATTTGCTAGTCATGTTGATCTGAGTGGCAAACAATTTGGAGCCTGATCAGACTCCGGGTTACCCGGCGTCTGATCTGGCTCCAAACTGTTTGCTATGGAAATAATAGTTTTAGCGTAAGCGCGTTTATTGGGAAAGAATAACGTTTTCTCCACTGTAGCCGTGAACATTACGTTATGCAAAACACTCTCTGGCAGAAAGCACTCTTTGTTACTTCTGTATTTCGTTAAGCAGCACGTTTTTCTTTACCCAAACGTTTACTGTTTTATTTTAGTAAAATATATAATTATAGGAAAAATAATACCTGAAGCCGACGTTTACAAAACAGTGCCTAGAATCGAACCAATGACCCTAGCATTACGAGTCAATGACACTATCCACTAAGCTATTGCGACATAGTGGCGTTCGATTATCGACTGAAGTATATTACCTGAAGTTTTCATTGATCTATAAAATTAATATAGTATACGGAAACTTCCGATGGTACCAACGAAAGTTGACGGAAAGTGAGTGACTGACAGGTCAAACCTTATGGATAATACATACAGAAAGTTTGCACATAAAAAGAAGAGAAGTTCAGAATGTTTATATGTTATGGACAGTTTGCCTGTAATATTTTTAGTATGATAGGAAAACATTATGCATTATTGATTTAAACAACTTTGATAAAGAGATGTTTGGGATTCCAATTTCTGTGGGAAATATTATAAGTATGCCGGCGGGTATTTAAATGTTAGAGTTCAAAAGATATTTGGATTAGATTTAGTTTGTGGTTTATGGCCTGAATTGGTTCTCAAAATTGAATTCATGTTGAAAGCTCAAAATACTGTCCTGAAATGATTCTGAATTACATCTGCTGAAAAAAAAATGACAAAAACCCTGTAGCTTTAATTTTGATCTGTCTAAATTACATGCATCTAATATACCCAGTGTCTGATCTGATTCAAAACTGCTCTTACCAATTTTCCAATAGATGCACCTTTTTACGCCTTCAATTAATTCCTCCACCAAAGTATATAATTCACAGTCATGAATTATAAATAACCATTAGAAATGTTTCCTTTATCCTAGCAGATGGCATTTTAAAGCAACTTGAAAAACATTCCAAATGCTATTTAAGAAAGAGCTTTCTGCTTTATTTTCAGCTTGCTTTAACCCTTTCCCCCATAGAAGCGCCTTTTAGTGCATTTTATTTATTCCTCCACTAAAGAAAATAGTTCCAATTTAATCAGTCAGGATTATGTATTATAAGAAGTAGTTTCCATATTCTAGCAGATGGAAGCTTAAAGCAGGCTGAAAGTAAAGCAGAATGTGCCTTAGGCACATTCTGCTTTACTTTCAACCTGCTTTAGGTGGTCACCTGTCTTCAAAACTAGAATCAGGCTATGGGGTAAAGGGTTAAGCAGCCATCTGTCTTCAGAAAACAAGCTATGAATGAAAGGGGTAAATGGTCAACTAACACATTTTTCAGGCTCACAAAGCCTCAATGATAGATTTTCAACTGGTCAGAAAGTCAGTGATACCTTGTACCGGTAAGTCTGTACATTTCAAGAATGGTCTCTAACTCTCTGATTTGACTCCCGGCTTCTGCCATAGTTGCAGAAGCTTGGTACCATACACCAGGGCTCCAGATAAGAGAGAGTAAAATTAACAAATCCAACATTTCCCCACTCATTTCAGCACCAAATCCTATGGTGCTACTACTCATTAGAATTGTCTCAAAGAGACAATTCTAATGATTTGTGACACCATTGGGTTAAATGCAGAAATAAAGATTTTATTTTTTGAATACTCCCCTTATCTGGAGCCCTGGCATACCAAAGTGTTAGTGAGTAACCTTGAATGAGATTTCCTAGCAGTAGAATGGTGTAACTTGATAGTATTCTTCTATTTTTACAGGTATGGGTGAATGCCGCAGCCCAAACATTTAATTCCATCGGTATTGCCTTTGGTGGCATCATTACCATGTCTAGTTACAACAAGCCAAAGAACAAGATCCTCAAGTAAGTTACAGTCACACCTGAGAATTATTTGGCTACAGATTCTCCTTCAATTCCTTAAAGGTGTATTTTTCTGGCTTCATAACTAACACTCCCATAGCAAATGCCTATGATGGCTACATTACCATGTCTAGTTACAACAAGCCAAAGAACAAGATCCTCAAGTAAGTTAGTCACACCTGAGAATAGTTCTCCTTCAATAAATTAACCCATTACCCCATAAATACGCCTTTTAGTGAATTTTAATCCTCCGCTGAAGAAAGTACATGTAATTCCTTTTTATACAGTCAAGAATGTGTTCTGCAAGAAACACTTTCTGTATTCTAGCAGATGATAGCTTAAAGCAGGCTGAAAATAAAGCAGAATGCACCTTAAGGTGCATTCTGCTTTACTTTCAACCTGCTTTAAGTGGTCACTTATTTTCAATAGTAGAAACAGGCTATGGGGTAATGGGTTAAAGGGCAATTGTTCTGGCTTTATAACTGACACCCCCATTATAAACACATCTAAAGAACAAGATCCTCAAGTAAGATACAGTCACACCTGAGAATCATTCTCCTTCAATTCCTTAACGGGGTATTTTTCTGGCTTCATTACTGACACCCCCATAATACAGTAAAAGAACAAGATCCTCAAGTAAGTAACAGTCACACCTGAGAATCATTCTCCTTCAATTCTTTAAAGCGCTATTTTTCTTGCTTCATAAATGACACCCCCATAACACAGTAAAAGAACAAGATCCTCAAGTAAGTAACAGTCACACCTGAGAATCATTCTCCTTCAACTCTTAAAGCGCTATTTTTCTTGCTTCATAAATGACACCCCCATAACACAGTAAAAGAACAAGATCCTCAAGTAAGTAACAGTCACACCTGAGAATCATTCTCCTTCAATTCCTTAAAGCGCTATTTTTCTTGCTTCATAAATGACACCCCCATAACACAGTAAAAGAACAAGATCCTCAAGTAAGTAACAGTCACACCTGAGAATCATTCTCCTTCAATTCCTTAAAGCGCTATTTTTCTTGCTTCATAAATGACACCCCAATAACACAGTAAAAGAACAAGATCCTCAAGTAAGTAACAGTCACACCTGAGAATCATTCTCCTTCAATTCCTTAAAGCGCTATTTTTCTGGCTTTATAACTGACACCCCCATTATAAACACATCTAAAGAACAAGATCCTCAAGTAAGTAACAGTCAAACCTGAGAATCATTTGGCCACAGATTCTGCTTCAATCCTTAAAGGTGTATTTTTCTTGCTTCATAACTGATACCCCATAACACAGCTTGATACTTGGTGATAAGATCAGCCGTATGTATACTGATATGCATATTCAAGTGAACAACTCAATAAATACCAGTAGAGTCAAAACATGTTGCAGCGTAATGCAGAACAAAAGTAAACTTTAATGCAGATCAAAAGTAATGCAAAGGATCAATAGGTTTTTTCTTAACAAACCCTTCCCAACATTATACTAAGAAACACCTTTTTAGGGAATTTAATTTATTCCTCCACTGAAAAAAATGATTCCAATTTATATAATCATTAACATGTACCATAAGAAATATTTTGTATATCCTAGCAAATGGTAGATTAAAGCAGGCTGAAAGTAAAGCAGAATGCACCTGAAGGTGCATTCTGCTTTACTTTCAACTTGCTTTAAGTGGTCATGTGTCTTCAAAACTAGAAACAGGCTATTGGGTTATGGGTTAAGCAACTACGTCTTACGAGATATTCCACATACTCTATTGATTGCTGATTCTACCAATGTTTTTATCTTGTTACAATGAAGGAATCAAAGCAAGACTAGAATTTTATGAAACTTAGGCTGTTTGACATAAATGGTTCATTATATTCTATACTGTACAGTAAAACCTCTCAATTACGACCACTAGATTATGTTAATTATTATGTGTTTACGACAGGTGACTGCTTAAAGCTAGGTGACAGTAAAACAGAAAGCTCATTTGCTTTAAGCTGTCACCTGTCTATTATACAATTGATTAGCCTTACTTTTAGTGGTGGTACCAGAGAGGTTTTACTATATTTGTTTATTTTACAGGGATGTGCTAATCATTAGTGTTGTTGATGCAGTCACATGTTTGCTGGCTGGGTTTGCCATTTTCTCCATTCTGGGTTATCTTGCTCATAACCAGGGAAAAGATGTAGATACTGTGATAAAAGAAGGTATAGTCCATATTCTATTTCACAACCATTCTATAGAAGATCCATAGGTAGTCCCAGGGCTTCAGATAAGAGGAGTATTTTCATAAACCAAAATTCGTATTTATGCATTAACTCTTTACGCCTTTCACTTAATTCTTCATAAGAAATATTTTCTATATCCTAGCAAATAGTAGCTTAGAGCAGACTGAAAGTAAAGCAGAATGCACCTTAAGGCACATTCTGCTTTACTTTCAACCTGCTTTAAGTGGTCACCTTTTTTCAATACTAGAGAAATGCTATTGGGTATTTGGTTAAACCCTATGGTGTCACTGCTCATTAGAATCATCTCTTCGAGACGATTCTAATGAGTAGTCACCCCATAGGATTTACTGCTGAAATGAGTGAGAAAATGTAGGATTTGTTAAGTTTACTCCCTTTTATCTGAAGCCCTGTGTAGTCCTGATTATAGATTGTTTGCTTGACCCTCCCACCAACCCCTCCAACCCCCACTGAATCACTTCTTAGATATTAGGCACAAAGCATCATCTAAAGATCCCCTTTCAATATTCTTCAAATTATGCACCTGGGGTAAAAAATGACCTGGCCACGGAGTTTTATAGTGAAATCTACAAACATCTTCTAACTACTAAAAGTAATATACCAATATTGTTGAAACAGTTTCTATCATCGCATTTCGAGGTCATTCATGAGTTAAAAAAAAAATTTCAATGATAACTTGAAACAAGGATGCTCAGACCTTGGGTAATTGGCACAAAGCATACTTTGCAGCTCCTGTATCTATCAAGTTTAAATAAATGACTCTCCTTGAAAAATAAAAAATGGTGCCACCAAGAAAAGTTTCAAAGTCAGAGATTTTGGGCAACATAGTCCTCTTGTTTAATAAACTCCCATATCAAAGAATTAAAAAAACAAAAGTCATGGCGCTGTTCATTTATCTTTTGAATGGTGTCACTTTATAGATTTTCCGACAAAACCTGATGTTTACGTTAACATCATCACAAATGACGTTATTTGGTGTCTCCCGCAACATGCAGCGTTTGTAGATGAAAATGTTTGGCCGGAGCCCAAAAAAATGATATTTCACTAGTGGAGTATGATATTTATATAATGGCTTTATTCCACTCCCAGACCGCCAGTCATGTGATAACAACTTTTCTCACATAACTACCCCTGTTTTCTATAGCGAACAACGATGACGAATATCCTTATCTCCAACATGAGTAAGATCACTTTGATGAATTCACTATAACGTCACTATTTATAACGGCGTTTTGACATCACCGGGGTTCCAAAAAATGCATATTGCTTAAAAAATAGCTTAAATCGTTGGTAATGTGAGAAAAAGAATCTGTCACTTGTCGATGTTTAAGACAAGTTGATCTCAAACTCGTCTAGAATAGAAAAGTTATTAAGCTCCCCAAGGCTCGCTTAATAACATTTCAATTCTAGACTCGTTTGAGACTCATGACAGATCCTATATTTCTTTACTATTGCAGGTCCTGGGTTGGTGTTTGTGATCTACCCTGAGGCCTTCACAGATATGCCGGGTGCTCAGTTCTTTGCAGCCATCTTCTTCTTCATGTTGATCTGTCTAGGTATAGACAGTCAGGTAGGTATTGATTAGTGACATATATAATTTTGCTAAACAGTATCCATGGAAACAAATTTAAACAAATGCAAGTTCAATTTGATCATAGAATTCAGATAGAAAAATTGAATGCTTGGTTGACCAACACCTCATTCAGGGATTTTCCTAAGTATTCTGATTTTTATCCTAGCAGATCGTAGCTTAAAACAGGCTGAAAGTAAAGCAGAATGCGCCTCATGTGTCTTCAAAACAAGAAAAAGACTATAGGGTAATGGTACGGTTAGTAAAATTTCGTCTTAAAAAATTGAAAATTTGAAATCTTAGGTATTTTATATCAACTTATGGCAGCCCTGCTCATCTAATCACCTACAGATAAAACTTATAGTGGTCACCGATCTTCAAATCTAGAAACAGACTATGGAGTAAAAGGTTAACACACATTGACTGTAACTATATACTTGATTGTTTATATTCCCTTTCAGTTTGCTTCCGTTGAGGTTGTTGTCACAACAATTCAGGACCATTTTGGTAACCAGGTGATGAGGTTCCTGAAGCGGAAGGAGATTCTGGTGCTTGTAGTGTGCTTCATATCCTTCCTATGTGGTTTACCAAATGTCACTCAGGTGAGAATCCCTGCTAACCCATACCTTGTTTGGACAACATTGGTCAAATCAACTGTCAGTTTATTGATCATGGGGTCTCTGAATTTGCTAGCTTACAAATATTATAACACTCTAGAGGTTGATTGTGGGTCATATCCAGTCATAATCTAGGTCACTATACGTTAAATTTTACATGGTGTACCAGGTGAGCGATTTAGGGCCATAGCGCCCTTTGTTATTCTCACATAACTTCCCTTATCTCTTGGTTGCAGTTGAAAGCAAGAACTGATGTAAATAAAGTAGAAATATTCTTTATCAGCTTTCTGTAATTGTAATACAGAAATTAGCTCCCGTATATTACTTTCTTATCTGAAAAAAATCTATTTATTAACCCATTACCCCATAAATAATATTATGCCTTTTTACACCTTTTATTTATCCTCCGCTGAAGAAAATTGTACAAATTTGTTTTCATTTTGTGGGGTTTTTTTCTGACAGGGAGGAAAGATTCTATATCAGCTTTAGAATTTTGTAATTGTAAAACAGAAATTAGCTCCCATATATTACTTTCTATTAATTTGTTTTCATTTTATTTGTTTTTCAGGGAGGAATATATTTTTTCCAGCTGATAGATTACTTTGCGGCAGCTTTGTCTCTCATGTACCTAGCCTTCTTTGAGGTTATAGCAATTACTTGGTTTTATGGTATGTATGTTCATGTACACTTAAGTTAAAAAGACGTTATTCTTTCCCTTTTAACCAATTACTCAATAAATACACATTTTTACACCTTTGATTTATTCTGCCACTAAAGGAAATAAGTCAATTTTATACAGTCATGAATATTACATGCAAGACATATTTTCTGTATTCTAGCAGATGGTAGCTTAAAGTAGGCTGAAAGTTAAGCAGAATGCGCCATAAGGCGCATTCTGCTTTACTTTCAACCTGCTTTAAGTGTTCATCTATCCTCAATACTAGAAAGAAACAGGATATGGGATAATGAGTTAAACACTAATGTATTGTAATAAAAACGAGAAAATGATGCCTTTTCGAAAGTTTTGACATCTCATTTTAAAATGAGAGGCAAACAGTTTGGAGCTGATCAGATGCTGGGTTATCCGGCATCTGATCTGACTCCAAAAATGTTTTCAATGAAAATAATAGTTTTAGAGTAAACATGTTTATTGGGAAGGAATAGCGTCTTAATATAGTACCATATTTATTAAAATACCCAGAATTCCAAGTAGACTGATTCATGTTTTGGTAATTAGATAGATTCACAAGGAAACCTATAACCCACAATAGTTACTTAGTGTTGAATGATTTAAGCTACCACCTGTGTTAAAGGCTTATAATATATTCAGTGGCCCTTTAAATTAAATTTGAATGTAAATTTAAATGTTTAGATGCTATAAGCTTGACTGTATATTTTATTATACACCCGTCATCAGACAGGAATTATTCTATAGTATGGGGTGACTCTCCATCTGTCCCAGTTTTCTGCAATTTTCTCATACATGTACATGCTTTGACATATGAAGCTGAAATTTGGTATGGCGTTGTTTTGAACTGCACATTGAATTTACAAGTTGTCACAATTGGTCAACTTCTCCATGAGTTATGCTCTCTGACATGTGTACAGTAAAACCTCTCTATTACGACACTACAACGAAGGCTAGTTTATAATATAAAAGACAGGTGACAGGTTAAAACAAGGTGATAGTGAAATAGAAAGCTCCTCATTGTGTCATGTATAAGGTGTTTAAAGGAAAACGGACAGCTGATGACTGTTACCTTGCTTTCAGCAGTCACCTGCCTTAAACACCTTATACATGACACAATGTAGTTGTCATAATAGAGAGGTTTTACTCTGCATGTATTATTCAGTTCTGGTTGTATTAGCTACAGGTTTGACTGTATGTTTTACTGTTTTAGGTGCTATAAGTTTGACTGTATGTTTTACTGTTTTAGGTGCTCGGAAACTGGCTCAGAATATCGAGGACATATCAGGCCAGCGACCACCAGTCTTCTTTGTTGTGTGCTGGCTCTTCGTATCCCCCATCCTGATCTTTGTAAGTAACATTGAGTAGAATAAATCCCCTATCTTACAGAACTACAGATATATCTGCTTTAGGCTACCATCCGCATGTATAGAAAATATTTCTTCTCATACATATTCATGACTGTAATTGGTGTTCGGATAGCTCACCTGCTTCTTACTAATGCGGTCTCGAGTTCGATCCCAGGTCTGGGCAGAATGTGAGAGGGTACATTGGTCGCCCGTCCGAACACGTGGTATATATCCGAAAAGGTGTATTTATGGGTTTAAAAGCATAATAGGTTACAGAAGTGTGATAGAAGAAGCACAAGTAAGAGCCAAACAAAATTTGAAATAATGCATTATGATTTTTATGCCCCCGGCATCTATAGGTGCGGAGGCATATAGTAATCGTCCTGTCCTTCTGTCCTTAACAGATTAAGTAGATTTTACCGTTTCGTCTAGCATCAACACCACTTACTCAAATGCTTGGATACTTATACAGTTGTTGCCTTGGACCATTTCCTATCCACCAATATCACACAACCTTGATTTTGACCTTGACCTTGACCTAATTTGGACTTAGAATATTTTAAATGGGCTATTTCTTGGTTAACTAGATTTTACCATTTCGTCTCGCATCAGCATAACTGACTACAGTGCTTTGATACTTATACAGTTGTTGCCTCGGACCACTATCAATCTACCCATATTACCCAACCTTGATTTTGACCTTGACCGTGACCTAATTTGGACTTAGAAAAAATTCAGAATATATTGTCAAGGATGCCACCGGGGGCATAAGTGTTTATTGAACGCGCATTCTTGTTTATGGATCACATAATTGACTCATTTTGTAAATGCTGGTGTATGTTTCAGGGTATTTGGATGTTCAGCTTGGTCCAGTATAAGCCGTTCTCAGTGGCCGGGTATACCTACCCCGGCTGGGCCATGGGTGTGGGCTGGTTCATTGCAATCCTGTCTATAGCATGTATACCCATTGGTATGATACACTCAGTGGTCACAGCTTCAGGCAGCACCCCTTGGCAGGTAAGTTAGCTCCTGTGGCCTGTCTTACGAAACATAAGACAAAAACGGTCGCAAGTCAAATCTTTAAAATACATCTAATTTCTGATTTCTCGTTCTAATCCTGTCTTGTGACATCTCTTTGGAATCGTCTTGAAGACACAAGACAGGATAAGATGGAGAAATAAATAAAAATTGAGAATTTTATAAATCAGACTTAAGACAATATTTGTCGTACTACGTTTAGTAAGATGAGAGGGCTCACTCATTTCCTCACAAAATCCTATTGTGTTACTACTCATTGGGAATCGTCTAGAAGAAATAGTTCTAATCAGTAGTGACACCATAGAGTTTAATGCAGAAATAAAGATTTTAGCTTTTGAAATGCTCTCCTTATCTGGAGCCCTGATGTTGTCTAATATAACATTGGTTTAAGTTAACTTGTTGAACCCTTAGTCAGTAGTCACACATATATATATATAGGATATTACATGAGTGTTCATAATGTATTGGATTTATTTAACGAGTCTTTTAGAAAACGATAAAAACGAGACTTTGCCGAGTTTTTATCGTTTTCTAAAACGACGAGTTTGATAAATCCAATATATTATTAACACGAATGTTATATTCTTTTTATAACATAACCTAGAAATGTTATTTATCGCAGTCTTTGAGGTCAAGTGAATGCTAAGCGCGATATAAGTAGATCTATATAGGAAAAAAGTTGTTTCCAATTTAACCCCGTTCACTAGCATAATGCTTATGTTGTTATATGTATTAATAAACACTTTCATATAGATCTAATATTGATAAACTACACCAAAAATCTATAAATTGAATCTACATGAAGGAATGAAGACGTTGGAAATCGAACGCATAGAACGCATTTTAATGACGTCACAAGTAAACGACGTCATGGCGTTCCTCATTTGCATAGTTATTTAACTAGTTATATATGACATTTAAACAACGGGTGTTATTCAACGCTCACACCTTCTGTTATGTTATAAATATGCATCCTTTGCAAACAGTGTATCTGTGAAGGGTGAACTTGTCCTATGTAAACAGTGAAGACCCAGGTCAAAAGGAGAGGATTGTTACTAATGTATGAAGAACTTTTAGCCCAACGCTTTTTCACATATATTTGTATATATGATGCTACCCTTTGATCATTTGAATTGTTGTATATACATTTGTCCAAATATAAGGCAATATTTAATAAACTATACATGTACCTTAATTATTTTCCAGAAATTCAAGAATTCCTTAAAACCTCAGATCACGCAACCTCCTGAGCAATATGACGATGCTTTGAAGCATAACGGTGAGTTGGGATACAAAGACAGTGAAGACACGGACTTTCAGCTGTCACAGATCAACGGCAACAAAAAACTCTATCCTCACATACAGGAAGAAGAAGACCTTTTACAAAAACACAACCATAACTCAGTCCATTTGTGATCGACACAATTATACAGGACTCCAGATAAGGGGAGTATTTCAAAAAATATTTTTTTTATTTCTGGGTTAAACCCTATGGTGTCACTACTCATTAGAATCGTCTCTTCGAGACGATTCTAATGAGTATTAACACAATTGGATTTGGTGCTGAAATGAGTGAGAAAATGATGGATTTGTTCAGTTTACTACCTCTTATCTGGAGTCTTGATTTCATATGTACAGTCAATCTTGTTGTATGTGACATTTCAGTGGATAACCCATATATAGTCTTATTGATTGTAATTGCTCTTAACCCTTAGCCTGCCACTCACCACTATAGCTCCATATGCAAACAGCTTGGATCCGGATGAGTAACTCGGCGTCTCATCCGGATCCAAGCTGTTTGACACTCGGACAACATTTTCAGCAATTTTGAGCAACTTTGAAGCACTTTGAAACTTGAAGCAGACGAGAAATATAGCAGACGACAATTTATTTGGCGGGCTAAGGGTTAAGCCATTACTCCATTGATACACATTTTAACAACTTAAATTTATTCCCTAACTAAAGAAAATGGTTTCACTTTATATAGTCATGAATATGAACCAAAACAAATAGCTTCTACATCTTAGCAGATGGTAGCTTAAAGCAGGCTGAAAGTAAAGCAGAATGTATCTTAAGGCATATTAAATCAAGATGAAAGTGTAGTAAGAACTTGTAATGGAGCTTTCTGCTTTACTCTCAACTTTGTTTAGGAATTATCTTGCTAAAAACTTAGCTAGATACATGTGATTTGCTTTTTTTGTCAATGGAGGGAAGGGTTAGTGCTAGATAAATTTTCTGCATATAAACCCATTACCCCATAGCCTGCTTCTAATTTTGTAGACATGTAGTTGACCATTTCAAGCAGGTTAAAAGTAAAGCACATTAAGGCACATTCTGCTTTACTTTCAGCCTACTTTAAGTTACCATCTGCTAGAGTATAGAACAAAATTCTGATGATGCATTATTCATGATTGTATAACTTTGAACTATTTTCTTCAGTAGATGAACAAAATAAAGACATATTTATTGGGTAATGGGTTTACAATCACCTTTAGCACATGGCTTGGAGCTCTCGGCCAATCAGATGCCTCAAAAACCTGTGAATATGTCGTTTATTTTACAAAACCATGAAATAACTAACACAATGTTCACTTATTCCACGCTTCCGTCATCTCAAGGCAATTTGACGTCACAACCCTAGATCGGAGGGGAACTGCACTCGCTTGATGACGTCATATTATGTACAGTGAGACCTAAACTTTAAAGGCAATTAATAATGAATTGTGCTTACATATATATAAAGCTTCAATAAGCGTTATCTATGTTGGTGTTAAAGCATGCTTAATGTCTCAAACTGCACATTGAAATAACCTTTCAATTTAAGTAAAGTATTACAAATAAAATAAATTTTTCGTCTAAAACAAAAAGTAGAAACGAAGGGTCTTCTTGTTTTCCTCGAGCCCAAGCCAGTGCTAAATAGGTTAGACCATGGTTGCGCGCGAATAAACGACATAGTTCTCGGGGCTACGCCCCCTCGAACTATATCGTTTATTCGCTTGCAACCATGGTCTAACCTATACGTACTCAGAAATCTTAATATTTCACCTCTAATGAGAGATCACTTATGAAAAGATTGACTGTAGACTGTGTTGTACTTTATCGGGGGTCTCCAGAACAGAAAGAGTTATGCTTAGCTTCCAGCTTTTGGCATTCTCCCAGTTCTAGTGATCACTGTATCAGACCGTCCCAAAGACATCAAAAATATGATGATTGGAAACAATGCATGATCAAGCCTTCAGATAAGAGAGTGTAAAATGCTTTTCAACGGTTTGTCCTTTATACCTGCACTAAACCCTATGTTGTGACTACTGGCTGGAATCGTTACAAAGTAGTCGCTCACTATCCTAGTTAAGCGTCTGTGTTCCCTTCGCAGGGGTTCGACGTTGTCTGGCTGTCTTAGTACAATGAGTGTGAGTGTGACAAAATACAGTGTTCCCTCTCTACAACAGCCCTCCCAACAACGACTCCCTCCTTACAACAGCCCTTACCGCAGTTCCCTAAACAAGACAATTATGTCCAACCTTTTCATGGCTACAATGTCGTCTACTTAAATTTGTCGTCTGCTGTTTTTCTCAAATGTACATATAAGTGGACATTTTGATAGAATAAACATAATGACGAGTGACAAACAGCTTGAATCCAGATCAGACGCCGCGTTACGCGGCGTCTGATCTGGATTCAAGCTGTTTGCAAAAGTAAACATGTTTCCCTCTCTATAACGACTCCCTCCGAACAACGAACACAATCTTTGTCTCCCTTATTGGATGTCGTTGTAGAGAGGGAACGCTGTAGTAACATCACAGGGTTTGGTGGAAGAATAAGGATTTTAGTTTTTGAAATACTCGCCTTATCTGGAGCCCTGCATGATGTAATATTAGTTGTATATGTTTGTATTGATTTTAGTATCTTTATTATACATTGCATTGTATTTTATTTATATTATACTAAGCTGCTTTAGATAAACCAAAATAAGCAAATAAAACTAACCTTCAAACATTGTTATTACAGTAAAATCTCTCTATTACGACCATTACGCCATACTGACTCATATTGACTCATTGCGTAATAGCCTCATACTGACTCATTTTGACACACTTTAATCCACTAGCTTGTATTGAGATAAGCATTGATAATTGTTTATCGCTTATGAGTTAATAGGTTAACAAGGAGGCTGATTGATTGTATAAAATACAGGTGACAGATTAAAGTAAGGCAGGGTTACAGATAAGGTTTTGATACAATCAGCTATTTTACTCCTTGATATTTTACAGATTTGGGTACATGTATTTGCAATTTTAATTGGGTATTGGTAATTTCCGTAATTGGGTATTATTGATATTCTGATTAGGTATTCAACACATTCTTTGCTTTTTGCTACATTTGTTTGCTTTTTGTTACTCCTTAATGTGAAAAAAATCTTTTTTTCCCACAATTTTA
Organism: Gari tellinella; assembly: GCA_922989275.2. NCBI lineage: Eukaryota > Metazoa > Mollusca > Bivalvia > Cardiida > Psammobiidae > Gari > Gari tellinella. The sequence goes on from OV277868.1 coordinate 19,070,479, forward strand.
ATTGAATAAATACCTCAATATGTGCCTTATCTGTAACCCTGGCAATGTGACAGCTTTCTGCTTTACTGTCACCTTGCTTTGAGCCATCACCTGCTTCAAACAACCAATAACTAATACAATTTAACGGTCGTAATAGAGTTTTTACTTTACATTAACTGGGATCAGATTCTGGTCAGAAGTACATGATGATCATAAATGCTTATTGTCTGTATATTTGCATTGAACAAAAGCAGAATATTTCTCAAGGCTCCAGATAAGAAGAGTATTTTAGAAAACTAAAATCTTTATTTCTGCATTAAACCCTATGGTGTCACTACTCATTAGAATCGTCTCTTCGAGACAATTCTAATGAGTAAATAACACCACATGATCTGGTGCTAAAACAAGTAAGAAAGTGTTGGACTTGTTCAGTTTACTCACTTTCATCTGGAGCCCTGTTTCTGATAACTGACTAACAGCAAAAACAACAGATCAGTTGCTACATTGGAAAAAAAGTGTCTGATCAATTATTAAATGTTTGAAAGTTTTACTGCCACTCACTAGTTGACAAGAAGCTCAAAAGGTTTATTATACCTCTTACCATGATGTAATAGAGTAATTTATCAGAAATTCTAACACACCTCGCCCACGCCCACGCCCCTATATACGCGAATAGAAGGACCGTCTCAGTGTTCAAATTTTCAGTAGAACACTCACGCGCAAAAACGTTCTAACGTGACGTCATATTGCTTTGAAAATGCTTACGCCAAGAAATGTAGCGCCGTTTCATTAAATTATGTGTTAGAATCGAAATAATAAATTAATACCAGTGTTTTATCTAACAATCGAACACTGGTAGTCGTTGAGATGCTTGTAATTAAACCACTCGGCCTAAAGGCCTCGTGATTAAATTACTACTCATCTCAACTCCTACCAGTGTTCGATTGCACGATAAAACACTGGTATGAATTTATTATTTCTTTAACAGATAAGTCCATTGAGGCTTAAAGTGGCAAACAGTGAAGACCCTGAAGAGATGCTGGGTCACACAGAATCTTTTCAGGATCTGTACTGTTTGTTAAAGCATATGAAATAGTTTTGTGTATTGGCAAACACTGCAGTGTATTTAACCCATTACCCATAGCCTGTTTCTTGTTTTGAAAACAGGTGATCACTTAAAGCAGGTTGAAAGTAAAGAAGAATGTGCCATAAGGCACATTCTGCTTTACTTTCAGCCTGCTTTAGGCTATCATCTGCTAGAGTATAAAAAATATTTCTCATGAAACATATTTATGACTATAGTTTGGAATTATTTACTTCAGTGAATGAATACATTAAAGACGTAAAAAGGCATATTTATGGGGTAACCCTTGAACATGTACATAGAAATCTTCCAGTAAGTATACAGGGAGAGTTCATTGCAATATTCAGGCATGCATGGGTTAACTCTTTCCTCCCTGAAACTTTAAATGGACAATTCCAGCTTCCATTATAGTCTAGTCCATTTCTGACTTTTAAGGGTTGTTTTTGTCAATGTTTGGCATTGTGACAAACAGTGAAGACCCTGATCAGAGGGCTCCGAAAGGAGCCCTCTGATCTGGGTCTTCACTGTTTGCATAGAACATGACTGTGTACTATTCACTTTTACACTGTTTGAAAAGGACGCCTATATGCGGGACCAGGGTTCAAAGAGTTAATGGACTCGTCTGTTTCACTAATAAAACATCAGTTTTCATTTTGATCTGAAGAGAATTATGTCCAAAATGTTTACATGTGTGACAGACCGTGTAGACCCTGGTGAGAGGGCTTTTTAGGAGTCCTCATATCTGAGTCTACATGGCTTGCAAAGAATTGATGTATCAAGCTTCAGCTCTGTATGGGTTCAATATTTCAACACTAAGTAACTATTGTAGGTTATTAACTTCCCTTGTGGGTCTTTATGTTACAAAAACATGAACCACAATCTTCTTGGAATTCTGGGTAGATTAATAAATACTGGTCTAAATAAGCAAAAAGTTTAGACCCAGATCAGAGGGCTCCTATGGAAGCCCTCTGATCTGGGTCTACACTATTTGCAAATGTAATGAGTATATTTTAAACAGGTCAATGGTGTTGAAAGAGTTATGGTTAGTTTATAAAATTAGTTTCAACAGCCATCAGGTCTTGTACAGTGGAGAAAACGTTTCCCAATAAACGCGTTTACGCTAAATCTATTATTTCAAATGCAAACCGTTTGGAGCCAGATCAGACGCCGGGTAACCCGGCGTCTGATCAGGCTCCAAACTGTTTGCCACCAAGATAAACATGAATTATCAGAATTGTCCAAAAGTTGTTCTTTTCTACGTTTTAGTGCTTTGCGTTTGCGTACGTTTGCGTTTAAACGGGAAAGAATAACATATTCTCTACTGTACTCCCTTGTTGAGTTTCATCACACCTGTGCTTCCACACTATGGGGAAACAGGATTTAACCCATTACCCCATAGATACGCCTTTAATTGATTTCTCCACTGAGGGAAATAGTTCCAATTTATACAGTTAACATTATGTATGATAAGAACCATTTTCTATAATCTAGCAGATGGTAGCTTAAAGCAGGCTGAAAGTTAAGCAGAATGTGCCTTGAGGCACATTCTGCTTTACTTTCAACCTACTTTAAGTGGTCACCTACTTTCAAAACTAGAATCAAGCTATGGGGTAATGGGTTAAACAATCCATGTAGCTAGTTTACCTGCAGACATGTAACAGTTTGAAACAATTTGAAACAGTTTGATTTGTTCTGATGGGTCCAAACAAGAACAAAACTAGTCAACGATATGTGACATCAAATATTCCAGCTTGGTTTTCTCTTGGCAGTATTCGATATTTTTATAGTTTGAAACAAGACACAAGTTAAGCTTAAAGCTCACATTGGAACTTTCTGCTTTACTTTCATTTTGCTTTGTACAGCTTCCTATTTTTATCACCAGAAGCAAGCCTTCTTTTAATTTGTCATAGTTATGGGATTTTAATGTTATGGAAGACGTGAGTTTTTTAAAAGGGTAGTATAGAGTTAATATGTCTTTTTTAATGTTATACATTTTTATTTATGCTTTTCGATGGATTACCGTGAAAAAGCAGTGGATTATCTCTTGGTAATCCACTGCTTCAAGCAGTGGGATTATCGTCGCTCGTGCTTCTTTTATGAGTTTTCCCCGTAGGGCTCCCCAAGAATCGTAGTCAATCGTGTCTTATCGTTCAATTCCGGCAGTCCGTCATGTCGCGAACGGAAGAACACGAATCCAAGATCGGAAATAACGAAATAATTCCGTTGACGTCAAATCAACAAATAAGTGACGTCATTGTACCGCCAACTGTCACGCACATGTGTTCGACATAAAACTTGGGGCTCAACACGGGATAAATAATGTACTTTCGCTTTCAATTTTCAAACTATTTCGTTAAAAAAAGTGGCTTAAAAGCATAAATAAATAGAATAACTGTGTTTTTTCAGTGTAAGATCGAATTTAATCCATTTCGTGAACATCAGACTGTTATATTTTCACTCTTGGCTTCGCCACTCGTGAAAATATAACGTCTGATGTTCACTCAATGGATTAAATTTCGATCTTACACTGAAAAAAACAATTATCCTCTATGTATTTATTTCTGAAGTTGCATTTAACTGTTTGCATGTTTACAGGAAAACCATGATGATTTTTGCAAACAGTTTTGATCCAGATGAGACACTGAGTATTTTTGGTGTCTCCTTAGGAACAAAACTGTTTGATAATCAAACCCTATTTTGAAATGAGATTTGGCAGAAAACTGTAATGTAACCCTTTACTCCATAGCATGTTTCTAGTGTTGAAGATATGTGTAACCGCTTGAATCATGTTCAAAGTTAAGCAGAATGTGCCTTAAGGCACATTTTGCTTTACTTTCAACCTGCTGTAAGCTCCCATCTGCTAGAATATACATTGTATAGAAAATATTTTCTACAATACATATTCATTACTGTATAAATTGGAGCTATTTTCTTCAGTGAAGGACTACATTACATGTGTAAAAATAAGTATCTATGGAGTAATGGGTTAAGAATATGAGCAACAATATCTTAGCATTCAAAGAGTTATTAAGTAATACCAATGTTATACATTTTGAATATTTTGTCATGTACATCTGTCTTTCTTATGATCTGTTGATTTATTTTTGTAACTTTTACACTCTTGTTGACCAAAAAGAAAAATACAGCCGAAACTCGATACTTCAAACTCAGGTTAGTTAGAACATACCCATATTTCAAAGTTAAAATGTGGCTAAGCCACATTGTAACTTTAAAATACGAGTATGTTCTACTTAAGCACTATTTACTTATCAAAATTCAACTTATAAAATACTGGTACAATCGAGTTAAGCAAGTTCGAAGTATCGAGTTTGATTGTATGTGTTTAGTAGTCATCCGGTGAAGTTTCATGAAGCTGCATGTAAAGAAAGGTAGTTTCCTAATACAGAACGAAAGTAAAGCAGAACATTTTTAAAGGAAGCTCTCTGCTTTACTTTTGTTCTGCATTAAGCTGCTTCCGGTATTGAAGACTGCTAATTCATTACTTTCATCATGCATGAGGCATCTTAATGTCTTATAACTGATCACACATAGCCTTTTGGATGGCTGCTTAATACAGATTGGATTAATATTTAAAGTTGGTCTGGAACCAAACTGTTTTCAGTAGAATGTACATACTAGCCCTGTCCACTAATAGACTATCTGATCTTATACAGCCAAGTTCCAATCTGTTAAACCTTTTCAACCCGAAATATCTCTTGTGAGTATTTATCCTTTTGGACTCCTCTAGAACATGCATCTTAAACAAATCTACTGTTGAATGATTGATATGACAACAAAAAGCAATGAAAATATCAAACAGTGCAGATCCTGATCAGAGGGCTCCTATAGGAGCCCTCTGATCAGGGTCTACACTGTTTGCATATGTTATCAGTAATCTCTACAGGGATGTAGGGTTGAAAGGGTTAAAAAGTAAATCAGTACTATAAGCAGTATTTAAGCCACTCGGCACGTTAACCCTTTCCCTCCATAGAAGCACCTTTTAGCACATTTAATTAATTTGTCCACTGAATATTATAGTTCAAATTCATACAGTCATAAATATTTACCCTAAGAAATACTTCCTATATCCTATCAGATGGTAGCTTAAAACAGGCTGAAAGTAAAGCAGAATGTGCCTTACATCTTGTTCTGCTTTAGTTTCAAACTGCTTTAAATGGTTACATGTCTTCAAAATTAGAAGCAGGATATGTGGTAATGCGTTAATGCTGGCCGAAAGTAATCAAATACATGTACAGCGTTCCCTCTCTACAACGACATCCAATGGGAGACAAAAAATGTGTGCGTTGTTTGGAGGGAGTCGTTACAGGGAGGGAAAATGGCTTACATTTGCAAACAGCTTGAATCCAGATCAGACGCCGCATGACGCGGCGTCTGATCTGGATTCAAGCTGTTTGTCACTCGTTATTAAGTCTTTTCTGTCAAACTGTCCATTATGTAACTTTGAGAAAAACAACAGACGACAAATTTAAAGCAGACGGTATTGCAGCCATGAAAAGCGTTAGACATAATTGTCTTGTTTGGGGAACAGCAGCAAGGGTCGTTGTACGGAGGGAGTCGTTGTAGGGAGGGAGAATTGTATTTACAAACATAAAATGGATGAGTGATAGTTTCATAGCTGCCAGCGAAATGTAGCCATTATCTTTCATCATTCAAACTATTAAGCTAGTATTGTTATATTAGTTTCAGTTTCAGTTCTTTATTTGATATAAGGCCTCCGGCCCATACACAAAAACATTCAGTACATAATATACACAAAGTAATTAATGAATAACAATAATACTTATCAGCCATTTTGCAAAGCATGTAACATGGATGAATAACAGTAATCTCAGTTACTGGTAATCATTTACAAATATGTATGAATATATAATAATCATTTACAAATATGTATGAATATATAAATAAGTAATCTCATTTCCCTTGTAAATCATGATGTAATATGGATGAATAGCTGTAATCTCAGTCACCTTGTAAATCATGATATACTAGGGATGATTAACAGTTATCTCAGTCACTTTCAAATCATTATGTAATAGGGATGGTTAATAGTGTTCTCAGTCACTTGTAAATCATGATGTAATATGGATAAACAAAAGTAATCTCAGTCACCTTGTAAATCATGATGTAATATTTGTGATAAGTAGTAATCTCAGTCATGATGTACAAGGGATGATTCACAGTTATCTCCATCATTTTGCAAATCATGATGTAATATTGATGATTAGCAGTAATCTCAGTCATTTGTAAATCATGATATAATATGAATGAATAAAAGTAATCTCAATGACCTTGTAAATCATGAGGCAATAAGGATGATTAAAAGTTATCTCAGTCACTTTGTAAATCATGATGCAATATTGATGAATAACAGTAATCTCATTACAGGCTTTGTTATAATAATTATGAATGAATAGTAGTAGTCAGAGTCACCTTGATAATCATGTTGTTATATGGATGAGTAACAATAATTACAAACGCCTTGTAGATTCAGTTGTAATATGGATGATTAATTCTTTCAACACCATGGACCTGTTTAAAATATGTTCATTACATTTGTAAACAGTGTAGACCCAGATCAGAGGGCTCCTATTGGAGCCCTCTGATCAGGGTCTACACTGTTTGCTAATTGAGAGCAGTACCTCATTTATTCAACTACCTGGAAATCCAAGTAGACTGGCTCATGTTTTGGTAAATAAAATGATCCACAAGGGAACAAAATAACCCATAAGAGTTACGTAGTGTTGAAAGAGTTAATGGTAATCTTGGTCACCATGTAAATCATTTAGCAATATGGATGACTAAATGTAACCTGAGACACCTTGCAAATCATGTTGCAATTTGCATGAGTTCTGCTGAATTGATGTATGCTAAAAATTGCCACAGGTCACAGTTTTCACTGTCAAAGATGAATCTCAGGGATACAATAAACATTTAGCTACAGTGGAGAATCTGTTATTCTTTCCCGTTTTTAAACGCAAACGTACGCAAACGCAAAGTACAAAAACGTAGAAAAGAACAACTTTTGGACAATTCTGATAATTCTTGTTTATCTTGGTGGCAAACAGTTTGGAGCCTGATCAGACGCAGGGTTACCCGGCGTCTGATCTGGCTCCAAACTGTTTGCACTGCACATAATAGTTTTAGCGTAAACGCGTTTATTGGGAAAGAATAACGTTTTCTCCACTGTATCATCAGGCTGTAACAAATTCAACCCTATTGGCAAGCATACTTGTCATAACCCATTACACCATATATATGCCTTTTTATGCCTTTAATTTATTCTTCCACTAAAGAAAATAGCTCTACTTTATATAGTCATGAATATTCAGCATAAGAAATACTTTCTAGATCCATGTAGATAGTAGCTTAAAGCAGACTGAAAGTAAAGCAGAATGCGCCTTAACTCTTTCCTCCCTGAAACTTTAAATAAACAATTCCAGTTTCCATTTTAGTCTAGTTCATTTCTGACTTTTAAGTGTTGTTTTTGTCAATGTTTGGCATTATGACAAACAGTGAAGACCCTGGTCAGAGGGCTCCTAAAGGAGCCCTCTGATCAGGGTCTTCACTGTTTGCACAGGACAAGTGTATTATTCACATGTACACTGTTTGAAAAAGACGCCTCTATGCGGGACTAGGGTTCAAATGGTTAAGGCATATATTTTTCTTTAATTTCAACCTGCTTTAAGTGGTCACCTGTCTATAAATCAGCTATGGGGTAATGGGTTAACAACATACCTGTAAAGAGTACACTTGTCTTATACAGACAGTGTATACGTACCCTGATCAGAGAACTACAAGAAGAGCCCTTTTTCCAGAGTCTGCACTGTTTGTCATTTTGTAATATATTGTTAAAATCAACTTAAAATAGTTCAAAATGGACTAAACTTACATTGTTTGGAAATTGGAAATATGCATTAAAGTTTCAGTGGTGAATGAGTTGAGCTAAAATAAGTAACTTCTTGGTATTTTCCCTTTACATGTATTTTGTTAACTATTTCACAGGGTGTTTCCGGTCAATAAATTTAGTTTGGATCAATATTTTTAGGTATTTTGACTTAATAAATAATATTGAAATAAGTTAGGATCAGGAATCCAAACTGTTTGCAATAACTATTCAGCAGGGCTCCAGATAAGAGGTAGTTATTTCAACAAATCAAACATTTTATCACTCATTTCAGCACTAAATACTATTGTGTTACTACTCATTAGAATCGTCTCGAAGAGACGATTCTAATGAGTAGTGACACCATAGGGTTTAATTCAGAAATAAAGATTTTAAGTTTTGAAAAACTACTCTTATCTGGAGCTCTGCTTTTGTAATCAGAGTAAAGCAGTGAAGAGATTAAGAACAGAACAGAACAAAACTTTATTTTCATCTCAGGCATGGTTAGCAACCATCTATCTGAAACATTGAAAGGATTAAGCATTTAGATATTAGCCGTGCCATGGCAAGACCTGACTTATTTCATTGCAAACAGTGTAGATCAAGGCCAGCCACCTTGTTTTTGATGTGGCAGCTGGCCTTGATCAACACTGTTTGACATCAACATACATCTATAGTATTTCATGTAGCTGTATTATATACGGTATTTGACAGTATAGACGAAACTCACAAGCAGAGGCTCGGATGACAACGGTGCTTGTTTTGTACAATGCTGCAATGCAGTAAGGCAGGTTTTGTCATGGCAGGGCTCATATTCATTTGTATTTAACTTTATAGTGCATATTTCCATACAGTGTATTTAGAGTATTTTGATATTATTTGAAATAAATTCCGTTAGACAACGAAATATACATGAGAAAACATGAAAAGCATGAACAGTCATATAATCTGGCCTAGTTATGACTCATTAAAACAGCAGGACTATATTTAATGTATCAGTAACTGTTTTGTATTGGTGACCAAGGGGAGATGGAATAAAACAATATTCATAAAATGTGTTAAATCAAAATCTATGTTTATAGTTGTATGATAATTGTTTGTTTTATACTTCAAGATTTCCAGTTACTCAAAACTGTGATATAGACCAAGAGTGCAGGGCTGCCATAAGTTGACATGAAAAATCCTAAGATTTCCAAATTTGCATTTTTCAAGTGCGAATTTACGAATCGTACCTTTACCCCATAGCCTGTTTCTAGTTTTTTTGACACGTGACTACTTAAAGCAGGCTGGAAGTAAAGCAGAATGCGCCTTATGGTATTCTGCTTTACTTTCAGCCTGCTTTAAGCTACCATGAACTAGAAAAAAAATCCGAAGATTTAGGAAAAATCCGGAGAAATGGCAGCCCTGAGAGTGAGCTAGGAAATAGGACGGTCCTTTTCCATATATTTGGTTGACCCAGTACTCCATAAAATTTAACCTGATTTATTCCTCCGCTGAAGAAAATAGTTCCAGTTTATACAGTTTTGAATATGCATCGTACAAAATATATTCTTTTCTTAGCAGATTTTAGCTTAACCCTTTGAACCCTAGTCCCGCTTATTGGCGTCTTTTTCAAACAGTGTACATGTGAATAGTACACTTGTCTTGTGCAAACAGTGAAGACCCAGATCAGAGGGCTCCGAAAGGAGCCCTCTGATCAGGTTCTTCACTGTTTGTAATAATGCCAAACATTGACAAAAACAATTCTTAAAAGTCAGAAATGGACTAGACTAAAATTGAAACTGGAATTGTCCATTTCAAGTTTCAGGGAGGAAAGAATTAAGCAGGCTAAAAGTAAAGCAGAATGTGCCTTAAGGCTCATTCTGCTTTACCTTATGTCTGCTTTAAGCTACCATCTGCTAGGATATAGGAGCTATTTCTTATGGTAAATATTCTTGACTGCATAAATTAGAACTATATGTTTATTCTTCAGTGGAATTTCAGTTTACTCCCTCTTATCTGGAGCCCTGTGCTCACTTAAGTCACAAGTTATAGAACTCCGGATAAGATTTTCAGTATACGGTACATGTACAATAAAACTTGTGTAAAGCGACCACTAAAAAGACAATATATATTTGTAATATTCATGACAGTTGGCAGCTTAATATTGGGTGAAATTCATGCAGAAGGCTCCAATAGGAACATTCTGCATTACTTTTACTTGCATTAAGTGGTCAACTGTCTAAAATTACCATGCATCTTCATTCAGTGGTTGCTTAACCCCTTTACCCCATAGTCTGTTTCTAGTTTTGAAGACACATGACCACTTAAAGCAGGTTGAAAGTTAAACAGAATGTGCCTTAAGGCATATTCTGCTTGACTTTAAGCCTGCTTTAAGCTACAATCTGATCGAATATAGAAAATATATCTAATAACTGTATAAATTGGAACAATTTCTTCAGTGGAGGAATGAATTAAATGTGCTAAAAGGCACTTCTATGGAGTACAGGGTTAACATAGGTCTGACTGTATCTGGACCAAACCCTGTGCTGTTAACCTTTTACCTTATAGAAGCGCCTTTAGGCGCATTCCGTATAATAATCCGCGGAAGAAAATAATTCCAATCTATACAGTCATGATTATGTATCAGAAGGAATATTTTCTTAATTCTAGCAGGTGGTAACTTAAAGCAGGCTGAAAGTAAAGCAGCATGCGCCTTAGGGCGCATTCTGCTTTACTTTAAACCGGCTTTGAGTAGTCACCTATTTTCAAAACTAGAAACAGGTTATGGGGTAAAGGGTTAAACTTGTTAGAATCATCTCAAAGAGACTACGCTAATGAGCAGTCAGAATATGAGTTTGTGAAGACTTAAAGGATATTATTATGTTGGGGATTTTCAATTTAAACACCTGTAACGTACATGGTACGTTAGCATATGCAAATGATGCTTCCCAAACCGTTGTTGAGTCAATTATATAGCGCAACAAACATCTCTTGATGTGAGCTTAAGCTTTGCATCGACAGGGTTTGTTGTTGCTGGGTCTCGGTTTGCACGTTACACACCCTTGTCTGGAGCCCAATAAATTTTAGTATAGTCTTGGTTTAGACAGTTTAACTCATTACCCCATAAATACTCCTTTTTACACATTTAATTTATTTTTCCACTGATATAAATAGTTCTATATTATAGAGTCATGAATATGTAGCATAAGATTTTTTTTCTATATTGTAACAGATTAAAGCTTAAAGCAGGCTAAAAGTAAAGCAGAATGTGCCTTGAGGCACATTCTGCTTTACTTCCAACCTGCTTTAAGTGGTAAGCTATTTTCAAAACTAGTAATGCGGTAATGGTTTAAACACTCTTGTCTGGATCCCAGTATGCTTTAGTATAGTCTTAGTTTAGATATATTGTTCCTTTAATGTCTTAATTGAAAAAATGATGTTTGATATCATTTTCAAAATAAGCCAAAAAAAAAAAAAAAGTCATTAGAAGTATGTCACAATAATTATGTTTGATTATTGCTGTGTAATAATGATGCAACATAAAATCTATATTTCTGAGCATATTGTTGAACTTGTTGTAATTGTCCTTGTATGGTAAGCCCACAGGTACTTGACACATACATCTAATTCTATTACCAAAAAAAAAAAATCTATAAATTTTTAATTTTTTTTGGTAATAGATCTAGATGTATACCTGTGTCAAGTACATGTGGGTAATACCTTATATTCAGTGTTGAAGACAGGGTTGCTTAAAGACATTACCCAGTCCATTCATTAATCCCCCCCCATCCATTGTTCTTACTAGGCCTGAAAGGAACTGTAAAGCATGAGAAAGTTGTGCAAGCAAAATGACTCAGCCATATGAAGTTTTGTATAGAAGCCCTGACGTACTAGATCTCAAGGGGGTTTTCAATGGGTTTTACTAACCAAACTATAAAATATATGGTGTGGGTCCCACATGAGATGCCTGACTGGATCTATGCCTAGATGCTATAGTCTGGTTTCGACCCGTGAGCCGTGACCTTTAGGACGAGTCCACCCAAAGAGGTAAAACGCATCAAAAAGCATAAATTCGTTCAGGAGTTACCTACCTTACTTGGTTTACTAAGGATATTGTGCCTTGTGTAGTGAAATTAAATCAATAATCGAGTTAGAGTAATAGGTAGAGTGTAAGGGTACTTGCAATAGGATAAAAAGGCTGGGTTCGATTCCCAATAAAAATTATTTCTTTTAAATTTTAATTTTTATGTTTTATTGCATTATTTTTCAAACAATAGCATTTGAATTGTTTAACATATATGCTAAATATGTCATGGAAGACCTAAAACGTTTAACTTTTTGAAGTATTGAAAGTTTTAAATGTATGTAATTTGTTTTCATTTATCACTGAAATTTTAACGGGCAATTTCTGTTTCCAATTAGGTCAAGTTAATGTATGACAATTGAAAATGACAGACAGTGTTACCCAGATCAGAGTGCTCTTTAAGGAGCCCTCTGATCTGGTATTCACTGTTTTCAGGAGACAAGTGAAGTACACTCTATCTAAATGACGAGTATACTTCCCGTTTCAGTTTTATTGGATTCTAAATAATTTCTGCTTCTCCTTCTTACAGGCATGTAGAAGTTTTCTACAAGCTTCATTGCCATGGAATTTTAGACTATTGACGCGGTGTTTTTGTCTGTCGTACCATCTTTAAAAATGTAATAAAAATTGAATAATATATACATGTGTATTATGTAAATACTGATCAATTACTTTTTGTCCTTGTGGTTATCGTCATATGTAGTATAAAATACCTTTCCAAACCAAAAACATAAATAAAAAAAAAACAGCATCCACTGGGTATCGAACCCATGACCTTACTCAGTAAAACGCTATCCACGTGCAGCAAGTACTCTACTCTCTCGACCACGATGACAAATATAGGTATCAAAATCTTATTTTAGATATCAAGTTAAAGTTTGAACCCTAACTTACCCATAACATGATATGGTTGCAACTTCTATAAATAGAAACGCTCAGTCACGGTTCAGTTCGCAAACTTTACCTATAGCACAGTAAGTGTATGCTCTCTATGCTTTGACTCAAACTATCTACGTGGGTAGGTGTTACCACCAAAGCTAGGTCAAGTAATGTCATTAAAGTCGGTCTGCAGTTGGTCTGTTTTATATGGAAAACCCCTCCTTCAGTTTCAATCTGATTCCCCTGATACTTAGCATAAATGTTAAACAGGAGTAGAAGATGTGCAACAGTGCAATATACACATTTTAGGTCTTTTTGACCTTGACATCTGGCATTGAAATTGGTGGTCCGTCTGTCTGCAAAATCTTGTACGGTTAACTCCTTCTTCAATTTCAATCTGATTTGCCTGATACTTGGCATAAATGTTAATCAGGAGTTGTAGATGTGCAAGACAGAAATTCCAGGCCTCTTTGACCTTGATCTTGACCTCTGGCCGTGAAATTGGGGGCTGGTCGATCTGCAAAATCTTGTGTGTGAATTTCTCCAACAGTTTCAACCTGATTCACTTGATACTTTGCATAAATGTTAATCAGGAGAAATAGATGTGCAAGAAGCACATTTCAGGTCTCTGTGACCTTGACCTTGATTATTGAAAAACCTTGTCCAGAGCATCACCTACCACTTTCAGGTCAATTTGACCTTGGCCTCTGACCTTGATAATTGAGAAACATTGTCAGAAGCATAACTTCAATACAATATTATCTAAGGTAACCGAACCTTGTTTGTGCATATATCTTAAGATGGAGGAATGTTGTGTACCATTGTCAGGTCAGGTGACCTCCAGACCTCTGACCTTGATTGTTGAAAAACCTTGTCCAGAGGACATCTCCTATACTATGCCATCTACGATTACTAAACCTTGTGTGTGCATACATCTTAAGATGGAGGAATGTTGTGTACTCCTGTCAGATCACTTTGACCTTGAACTCTGACCTTGATTAGTGAAAAATATTGTCCATAGGGCACCTCCTTTACTATACTATTTAGAGTTTCCAAACCTGGAGTGTGGATACATACAGTACAGTAAATCCTCTCTAAATGGCCACTAAATTATGTAAATTATTAAGTGTGTATGGCAGGTGACTGCTTAAAGCAAGGTGAAAGTAAAACAGAAAGCTCATTTGGGAGCTTTCTGTTTTACTGTTACCTTGCTTTAAGCTGTCATCTGTATTTTATACAATCAATTAGCCTCCGTTTTAATGATCGTAATAGAGAGGGTTTACTGCATTAGGATTGCCCAGTGTTGTCACTTTCGATATTGGCCTTGACATAATAAAAATGAAAAGCTTTGGAAAGATGGAAGAGTGTCCCGTATCACCTTCAGGTCACTTTGACCTTGAACTCTGACCTGGATTATATCTCCTATACTATGTCATCTAGAATTACCAAACCTAGAATGTTGATACATCTTAGGATTGCCGAGTATCACATACCACTTTCAGGTCACTTTGACCTTGAAGTTGAACTCTGACCTTGATAACTGAAAATTGTCCAGAACATGTGACAGGGAGCTGCAATGGGTATATGCCTATTATTCACCTTTACTGATAGTTCTAGTTTAACTCGTTCATTGCCAATGGCACCAAACGCAAAATCTAAACTGTTTGACATCCATAACCATGTTTTCTGAGTGAAAAAGACCGACAATTCCAGGTTTTAAAAGTAAGAGCGGAAATCCGAAGATTTCGGAACAATTCATAGGTCCAGAGAAGTTGAGATAAATCGCTAAGTACTAAAATATGTGTTACACAGGACAAGTTTACTCTCCACGGGTACACGGCTAGTAAATGACGAGCGTTCTCTCGTCGCTAGCGGTGAATGGGTTACAACAATATCTTAAAACTTCCTTTATGAGCACACACAAACATATATAAACATAATTGAGCCGTGTCATGAGAAAACCTGCAGTGTAGAACAAACTAAGATGCAGCGCCAAGACAGGGCTGCCATAAGTTGATCATAAAAAACCCTAAGATTTCAAATTTTCAATTTTTCAGAAGCAATTTTACTAATCGCACCATTACCCCATATTCTTTTTCTTGTTTTGAAGATACATGACTGCTGAAAGCAGGTTGAAAGTAAAGCAGAATGCGCCTTTAAGGCGCATTCTGCTTAACGTTCAGCCTGTTTTAAGCTACGATCTGCTAGGATAAAAATCCGAATACTTAGGAAAAATCCGGAGAAATGGCAGCCCTGCCAAGGATGGCCATGGTGCTTGGTCTAGTTTCAGGGCTGACTGGACCCTAGGTCCCCCTAGCCGGACTTTATGAAATATATATCATGTTAAAGGTTCAAGTATTCCCTATAGAATGGCACTTGTTGGATGTTAAACGGCCGCCGGATAGGTCGAGAAAATAATATTGATTATCTGTCCCTGAATGCTGAAATTCCTGCTTCTTTTCCCCAGGATACGCACCTATTTGTAGGGATGCTAAGTGAGTTTCTCTATAAATCATACTGCAAATGTTTCCGATTGTATGGGCATGACATAAAATCATAGGAAAAATAACAAACACAACATCTAAAAATCAAAGATGGTTGCCGTCAGCCATTGTGTCGGCCATTTTGCACAGTTAACCAATACCCGGAAATAAATTGACTTGCAAATACCGGTATGTGTGAAACATGAAACTAATTTGTGGTCTATAACTTCATTTCTGGCTTTAAAAAAGGACTTAAAATGTGCTGGTAAGGTCAAATAAGCAAATTATAGCAAAATGCGACCATATTGCATTGAAAATGACAAAGGTTTCGACATTATAATGCCTTCACATATATACATGTATTATCACATATTATCGTGTTTTAATTATATGTTGTTCTAATTGGTAAGTCATTCAATCATCATAAAAATAATATTGCTGTTCATGCTCATGCCTTGAGGATCAACAATTAGTATATTCCTTCACCATTTGCGCAATAATATGCATTACATGTATTATGAAAATTCACTTATTAGCAAAACAACACATCAGACAAAGTGCACAATGATTTACTTTGTTTAGGTACCATTTAGAACGAGTTAATTTACGATGTAGCGAATACATAAGCTAATATTGCAACCTATGTTAGTGTGTCACGTATTTGGGCTCCCCCTCGCTTTGGGGGATATTTTATCATGTAAAACTATCGATTGCGAATGTTTTTGTTGTAAATTGGTAAACAAATTGTTTACCAAACATGTACAGCCTTCATTTAACAAATGGAGAGATATTGATGATATTAAGTTTAAAATGTATGTAAATGACAAAAATTCATGCTTATTTCCAATTGCTCATTAATATGTATATCTATGCAAATTAGCTAATTAACTAAATCAAACATCAAACAATTTGCATAACATTTTTCTTTTGTTTAGGCGCCGTTGGAAATGATTTATATCACGATACAGCAAAGATACAAAATTGCACCCCCCCCCCCCCCCCCGCCCCCAACACATCCCACCATCGCTTTGGGCGATATTTCATCACTAAAACTATCAATTGTGACATTTTTGTAGTAAATTTGTAATTATATTATATACAAAACAGTTACAGCCTTTATGTTGCTATCTTTAGGAGATGATATTTACGTTGAAGTAGGTATATTCGCTTTGAAATTTCATGGTTAATTCTAATTGCTCATTAATATGCATAATTATGCAAATTAGCTAATTAGCTAAACCAAAATATCAAACGAATTGCATAAAAATTATTCTTTTTCAGGGACCATTTAGAACGAGTTATATTATGATGAAGCAAATATATAACACAATATTGCAACCCATATTAGTGCGTATTGGGTTTTTATCCCACCAACCCTACCATCGGTTTTGCCAAAATTGTATCACTTTTAATCTATCGACTGCGACTTTTTTGTTGTAAATTTGTTAATACATGTATACTGTGTTTCAAACATTTTGAGTCTTCATGTTACAATCTAGGAGAGATATTGGTGATATTTAGTGAAAGTATGTGTATTTTTGTCAAAATTCATGTATTTTTCCAATTACTCATTAATATGTATGGTGGCATGGTTCTGACACCACTTAGTAACTACTTAGCTTTTTTGAAAAGTTTCAAGTTAATATCTCACATAACTATCTAGTAACTGGAAAGTGGAATATTTTCATGAAAACCTGATAATTATCGTATCGCGTCAAATGACCTGTTAGTGCCACATACTGTAACGACATAATATCTAAGTTAACTGAAACGTTTCTTGAAAAGTTTCGTGTTTACTTATCTAAAAATAGATATACTGTCCCTACCGAAGGCATCCGAATGCAATTGTCTACTTTTAGATAACTGGTAACACGAAACTTTTCTAGTTAATTATCTAGTTAAGTAACTAGATAAATTCGTTAAGTGGTGGCAGTTTAAAGCAGTATTATGACAAAGTTCGTGTTCAGATATTTATCTGGTTATCGTGAAAAGTTTCTACATTCCACTTTACAGATAATTATCTGAAAACTAACATGAAAGTTTTTGCGAAAACTAACTAGTTGAGTATTTATGAGAGATATTAACAGGAATCTATCATGATAAATATGTGGTTAACTGGTGTCAGAAATATGCCACCATAGTAAATATGCATATTAGACAGCACATCAAATAAGTTGCACATGAATCATCTTTGTTTAGGCACCATTTTAACGATTTACATTACCATTCTGCAAAGATATAACAAAATTTGCAATACCTCAAAAGCATGAAGGTTGCCATGGAAACGCTTAAATTATGCGCTTATCCGGCGACGATATTCCATTCAACAACCAGATTTCTTAATCGCAATGTATATGCTACAAGAAAATATAGGTCTATTAAAGTCCGGTTAGGGAGGAGGGTTTCACTTATTGGCTCATTACCTAGTCTGTACGATCACGGAGGACTTACGTGGTACGATGTTTCAATGCAATTAGAACGGTGTTGTCACGACGACGGCTGAACTATTATTCCATATATCCAGGGACAGTATATATACAGTACCCTTGATATATCGAAGAACTGTTTTCTATACTGCAAACCAATTATATAGTTTGCAAACAGTGTAGACCATGATCAGAGGGCTTTCTTAATGAGTCCCATGTTCAAGGTCTGTACTACCTTTTTTACTTTTAATTTTCCTTAAAACCAGCCTTTAAAGTCAACTTAAACTGTTCATTTTCTCAAAAGTGGAAAGTTCTTAAGAAAATAATCGGCATTAAAATGGTTTTAAACAATTTGCTAGTCTCTGGTTGGGTACTTTTGGAATTGTTCGTGAAATTTCTGGACGTCTGATAAACCAAAATAACTTTAAAAATGTAAAAATTTGAAATTTGTTAAAGGAAATGGTCCGGTTTCTTGTCCCCATATTGCATTTTGTACGTTCATCCTAGTATATAGTTTTAAGTTCAAGCTCTATATAACACTGACATGTGCAAACAGTTTGGATGATGTTCAGACGCCGCGTAATGCGGCGTCTAATCAAGATTCAAACTGTTTGAAACTCATAAACATCTTTTTAAAAGTCAATCTGTCTAAATTTCTAAACTTTAGAAATAAAAGCAGACGATAAGTTTGCGAGAGGACGATGCTATGTCAGTGAATATGTTAGATGGGGTTATGACGTCATAATGGAAGTGAGGGGTAACCTTATCAGCAGGACTAATCAAATTGCACCAGCATTCTTTATTGGGATATATCTACTATCATACCATGGGTGTGTTCCATACCTAACTCTTCATTAACTCTTTCACTCTCATTGGCGCTTAAAAGCGCGCTTGCAAACAGTTTGGATCCTGATCAGACGCCGCGTTACTGATCAGGACCCAAACTGTTTGACACTCTTTTTTAAATTTCTTCAGTCATACTATACTGCCTTACTTTTTATCTTTGAAACGACATTGCAGACAGCAAATTTGAAGCAGACGACAATGAAACGGTGAAGAGGTAAAAATCTCACGAAAAATTCGGTAGTGAAAGGGTTAAGTGTATTTCGTTTTAATTCATTTACTCCTAGTGGCGAGTATATTCGCCACTTACAAACGATTTTGTTTTATTGAAAACAATGTAGATCCAAATCAGGGCGATCCCACAGGAACCTCTAATTAGAATCTACATTGTTTGTCATTTTGTTAAAATCAACCCTAAATAGTCAGAAATTGACTTAATCAGAAATTGGAGATTTGTCCATTTGCTTTGAAATAAATTCAAATAAAAGATAGGGTGGATAAATGTTAAAATAGATTTGTTTTGTTTTGATTTTACGTCGCTTTCAACAGTATTTCAGTCATATCGCGACGTCCAGCTACAGTGGAGAATCTGTTATTCTTTCCCGTTTAAACGCAAACGCAAAGCACTAAATGAAAAAAAAAGAACAACTTTTGGACAATTCTGATAATTCTTGTTTATCTTGGTGGCAAACAGTTTGGAGCCTGATCAGACGCCGGGTTACCCGGCGTCTGATCTGGCTCCAAACTGTTTGCATTGCAAATAATAGTTTTAGCGTAAACGCGTTTATTGGGAAAGAATAACGTTTTCTCCACTGTATAACAGGTGGAGGAAGACCCCCAGAAGCCCTTTATGCACTGTTTCAGGCACAAATCGGCAACTGGGTAGAACCACCGACCTTCCGCAAGCCAGCTGGAAGGCTTCCCAACATGAAAAATCCGAACGACCCTACTGGGATTCGAACTCACAGCGGTGAGGAGCTTAGTGATGTAAGTCACACTGACTAGGCCACGAAGGCCCCCTTTAAAATAGAACAAATAAACAAATCGAATACTTGTAATGGGATTAGAGGGTAAATTCAGTCATATTTGTTAATATTACTAAGCTGCGTCTTATTAGTTTAAACATATTTTATTCCATAAATATACATAGAAATGGGGTTGGGCCACAAGTTCTCACAACATTAGATTCGGCCCTTCCCCTTGTATGTAAACATTCAGACAATATATACAATGGCTCTAAACATATATAACTATTTAGTGACAACAAATAGAAGGAGTGGTTAGTAAGAGAAGAGAAGGAGAAGAAGAAGAAATAAGAAATAGCTTACTAATGATACTTATAAAATTACTTATTTAATTTGAGTGACATTATTTGGATCAGTTGGTAGCAGCTGAACATGTACAGTTTGTCTTTTATCCAAAAGAAGATAACAAAGTAGTCTAATAGATGATGTAGCTCAATGCAGAACAAAACAACAATGCAGAAAGTTGTTATGTGAAAAAATAACAGCAACTAAAAGTAAACAGAACAAATCACATTTGGTTTACATTAATCAAATGTGAAACGCTTTGTTTCTTTTATATATCGGTGTACAGCATCAAATATAACCATATTGTCATCATTAGTTAAGTTGTTACACCCGTGCATTAGTAATACCGGGTTTAAAGGATGAAACGCTCTAATTGCATTGAAAAGTTTTATTCTTTGGGCATGGTATTTAGGACAGACAAAAAGGTAATGCTCTGCATTTTCTATTTGGTTACAGTGGGTACAGTTTGGATTGTTTGATATGTGATTATCATAAAGATCGCTGTTTAAATTACTACAGTTGTTTCGCAGACGTGCAAGCATGACTGATAAATATCGGCTTCCATGTAAATAGAAACATGGTATTTTGATTATGGTATGTTTAGTGATATTTTCTTTAAAACTTGAAATTGAAGGAGCATTCTTGAGAATATGTGCTGTATTATTCCATAATGCAATTGATGACGGAATACATGAACTACGAAATATTTCTGTTCTAGCAAAAGGAACAGGAATATCAGTAGCGTTTCTTAAGTTATAATTTCGCTCTATTGGGATTTGAGGAAATAATTCATTTAAGTAATCAGGCAACATATTGTGAGTTGCTTTATACATGAAACAAAGACGTTTTATTTCGCGACGCTTTTCTAGAGATTGCCAACCACATTCTCTATACAAATTCTCAAGAGAGACAGAACGTGTTAATCCTGTAACTATACGAGCAGCCTCATTTTGGAGTTTCTCTAAGGAATTTGATTGCTGCCTTGTGCAGCAATCCCAAACCTCAGAAGAGTATTCCAAAATTGGTCTCACGTAGGACATATAAATCTGGTTTAACGCATGTCTATTTAAATTAAATTTCAGTCTACGCATTATGCCTACTACCTTTGAAGCAGATTTTAAAATGTTATCTATATGAGTATTCCAGTGTCCATTTGAGTCAAGAGTAACGCCAAGATGTTTATGGCTATCAACAAAATCAATATGTGTATTATCAAAGCGAAGTGATGGAAGAATTTCATATTTTCTAAGTGAAAAAAACATAGCTTCTGTCTTAGCAGGATTAAAATTTACGAGCCATTGATTAGCCCAGTGTGAAATAATATTAAGATCATGATTTATAATACCTTCAATATCTTGAATTGAAGAAGCTGAATAGTATAATGAACTGTCATCTGCATATAATCTGGTTAAACTTAAAAGTGATTCTGCAATGTCATTAACATAAATAAGAAATAAAAGAGGGCCTAACACTGACCCCTGGGGTACACCAGCACAAACATACTTCGTTGATGACGAATGGGAATTTATAACAACTTTCTGCCTTCGTTTAAACAAATAATTGGAAATCCAATTTAAAAGTTTGCCTTTTATACCGTTTTGTTCCAATTTAAAAAGGAGACCATTATGCCATACCCTATCAAACGCTTTTGAGATATCACAAAATACCATGCAACTAAATTGTTTGTTTTCAAAGGTTTGACATATATGGTGATATATATCTATTAATTGGTAAGAAGTAGAGTGCTTAGGTAAAAAGCCTGATTGATATTTATATATAAGATTATTATCAATAAAAAAATTATACATATATTTAAATACTATTCTTTCAAAAATCTTTCCACGACAACTTAATAAAGCAACAGGACGGTAGTTGGAGACGTTGTTTTTATCACCCTTTTTATAAAGCGGAGTTACGTTTGCTAACTTCCAAATGTCGGGGAATATTCCTTCATGTAAAGATCTATTAAATAACAAAGAAAGAGGTTTCGAAATTGAATGCGACACATTTTTAAGCATACGGTGACTAATTTCATCTGGTCCGGATGCTTTATTTAATTCAAGACTACCGATTATATCTTCAATTTCTTCCCTTGTAATATAAATATCACTTAAGCTTTCAGTTGTTTTGCCTATAAAAACAGGGAGTTCGGCTTTACTGTCGTCAATACAAGAAATAGAGGAAAAATATTGGTTTAAAACTTCAGCCTTTTCTTCGTCTGATGTATGAAGATGCGACTCACCAGAAGAAGATACAGTACATATTGGAGGTATATTTGCAGAGGAATCATTATTCTTAACAAAATGGCGTATAATTTTCCAAAAACCACTTTTGTCATTGTTTTGCAAATTCGAGAGGGAAGAATCAAGATTTTGGAAAAATGTTTCTTCAGCATGCTTTTTCAAATTATTTACTTTATTTCGTAACTTTTTATAACTATTCCAGTCATTCTGCTTCCCTGATTTTAGAGCAATTCGTTTTTGTCTATCTCTTTTCCTACTAAAAGCTCTCAGAGTAGAGTCAAACCACGGTTTGTCGTCTCTTCGAATAAAGATAATTTTTGATGGCACACATGTTTCAACAAAGTGGATAAAAGTATCGGTAAATATTTTACATGCATCATTAACATTATTATCTAAAAGACAGTTCCAATTGTACTCTAAAATATATTCGTTCAGTTTATCAAAATTAGCGTCCCTGTATATCCAAATTTTCCTTTCAAATGTATTATTAATATGATATGAAAGAGGAAGTGATATTAAGGTAGCTTTATGATCGCTTATTTCATTTGGAACATTTAAAACATCAGCTTTATTAAATGGCATATCAAAAGGAACAATGATTGGATCGAGTAAAGCATTAACTCTAGTAGCCTCAGTAATGACATTTTTCAGTGAATTATTTATAAGTATATGCTTTAAATTTTTATATGATTGATTAAATAGATCTTCATTTAAATCTCCAACAATAACAATATTATTTGATAACTCAAAGGCTTTTTCTATATTTAAATTAAAATTATCGAAAAAAATTCGATCTGCTGTTTTAGGACTGTAGAAAACTCCTAATAAATAACTTTCGCGTTTGTTTTCTATTTTGATCCACACAGATTCGTTACAAAAAACTTCCAAATTTAGAATCCGCGAATGCTTTAGATCATTTGAAACGTAAACAAGAATACCCCCACCATGATTAGACCTATCCTTTCTATAATATAAACTGTGATAGTTGGATATTTGCAATGCATTATCTGATATGCTGTGGTTTAAATGGGTTTCTGTAAAACAAAGAATATCAAACTCTAATAATGAATCCGTAATAAAGTCCAACTTGTTTCTTATACTTCTTATGTTTAAATGTAATATTGTTAAATCATTCGTGGTTGGACCTGGGTTTAATTCTACATCACCCGCCTGTATCAGTAGCAGTATCATGACAATGCAAAAATGTGAGGAATAGAAAATTTCGCTTAAAAATAAGCTGAAATGTTTAACATGTGAGCTAATACATCTGAAAAAACGAACCATCAAACAGAAAATATACAAAAATGAAAGCTTACAGTAGACTCTGCTGCAACCTATGTATAGTCTGCAGCAGAACAAACCAATGGAGGCTCTCCAAGAAACTAGGTCATTACCCATTGGGTATTAAATTTTCAGATAAACTTGAGCACTCCTCCATAGAGTCTGCTCCGCTGCAGAAAACACTGTGTATCCATAATGCCACACAATCTAAGATGCTATTCAGAAAGCTATTTGAAGAAAAAGGCGAAAAGATTGAAACAGAATAAGTAGAAAGAAACAAAGAAATAACACAAACATATGCAGTATACACAGGTAACATAGAAATAAAGTTAAGTCTTATTAACACTACACATGGCATTCTGATTTTGGCACAAATAACATTACACATAAATAAATAAATCTAGTTATGATTTCTAAAGGCTCGTCAAAATAATATTGATCATCGGCAAATAGCTTTATTTTACATAGGCCTATATAATCTATATCACAAAGAGATAATCCAAAAGTTTCCTCGTTCTATACAAGCTTTTAATAGCTTTAAATTTTCTAACAAGATTAATAAATATACCCTTTTATTTATGCCTTTCGGTGGATTACCGGAAAATAGCAGTGGATTATCACTTGGTAATCCACTGCAGTGGATTATCACCAATCGCCGTTTTCCCCGTAGGGCTCCCAAAAAATCGTAGTCAATCGTATCTTATCGTTAAATTCCGGCAGTCCGATTTGTCGCGAACCACTCAACGGAAGAACACGAATCCAAAATCGGGAGCAACGACGTAATTCGGATGACGTCAAATCAATAAATAAGTGACGTCATCGTACGGGAAACTGTTTCGTTAATGTGTTCGATGTAAACTTGGGGCTCAACACGGGGTAAAAAATGTACTTTCGCTTTCACAATTGTCGAACAATTTCGTTTAAAAAGTGGCTTAAAAGCATAAATAAATAGAATAATTGTATTTGTTCAGTATAAGATCGAATTTAATCCATTTCGTGAACACCAGACTGTTATATTTTCAATCGTGGCTTCGCCACTCGTGAAAATATAACGTCTGATGTTCACTCAATGGATTAAATTTCTATCTTATACTGAAAAAAACAATTATCCTCTATGTAGTCTTATCATAGAGTTTAACCCTTTCGCTCTCTATGACGGTTAAAGCCGCGTTTGCAAACGCGGCGTCTGGCCAGGGTCCAAACTGTTTGACACTCGTTTTGAAATTCCTTCAGTCATACTGCCTTATTTTTAAACTTTAAAAAGACATTGCATACAACAAAATTGAAGCAGACGACAATGAAACGGTGAAGGGGTAAAATTCTCACGTAAGATTTGGTAGTGAACGGGTTAACGCTCTCATTGCCATAGCCGTCTAAAGTCGACTTTGCAAACAGTTTGGGTCCTGGGGCCCGTTTTACTAAACAACTTACGCAAAACTTTTGCGTAAGTCAAAATTTTATTTTTTAATTTATATTTATTATTATCACTTGCTACAAACGCGTCCTCTGATCTGGCTATTTGCTGTTTGCAAACCTTTATGATCGAAATATAAGAGTTAAACGATTTTGACTTACGCAAAAATTTTGCGTCAGTTGTTTAGTAAAACGGGCCCCTGATCGGACGCTGCTTACTGATAATCTGATAATGATAAAACAGGGCTGTCATAAGTTGGTCATGAAAAGTCAGAAGATTTCAAAATTTTCTAATTTCTATAAGCGCGGTTTTATGAGTCGCACCTTTATCTCTTTACCCCATAGCATGTTTCTAGTTTTAAAGACGTGACTACTTAAAGCAGATTGAAAGTAAAGCAGAATGCTCATTCTGCTTTACTTTCAGCCTGCTTTAAGCTACTATCTGCTGGGATAAAAATCCGAAGATTTAGGAAAATTCCGGAGAAATGGCAGCCCTGATAAAACGTTTGAAAATTACCACTGTACTCGATGTAAGGCTGTGAATGGGTTAAAATATCTAATAGGGGTTGCTTTGCGATTGGCTAAACTCAAAGTTGGGTGTTGGGTCAATGTAGAGTTAAAGATAGCCATATAGACTGAATATTGTTATATAAGCGTATAAAATAGCTCATACAAAAGGCATTTCATAAGGGACTGGCAATCGTATTCTGACTGATCATTTGAAATTAAATATGTTTTGTGATAGATGAGTATACCATGTGTCGGCATCCTACCACACGTATAAACTAGTGGTTAGAGTGCGCCAAAACCGTTTTAAAATATACATTGTATACAACAGGGCTGCCATAAGTTGACATGAAAAATCCTAAGATTTCCAAATTTGCATTTTTCAAGTGCGATTTTACGAATCGTACCTTTACCCCATAGCCTGTTTCTAGTTGTGTTGACATGCGACTACTTAAAACAGGCTATAAGTAAAGCAGAATGCGCATAAAGGCGCATTCTGCTTTACTTTCAGTCTGCTTTAAGCTACTATAAACTGGAAAAAAACCCGAAGATTTAGGAAAAACCCGGAGAAATGGCAGCCCTGATATAAACTGTAATCCAAAGTGATAAATTTCTGATTTGCTCACTGAGGATGAAACTTCGGTGTCTTGTTTTGAATCCCACTGTAGGATGTATAACAAACCATCGCCGTGTAAAAAGTTTCCATGTAAAACGTGTCAGAGATACCATATGATGAAAATAAAAATCCAAAGATTTCCAAATTCCCAAGCGTGATTTTTAGGAATCGTACCTTTAACCCTTGCGCTGTCATGATCTATATAGGGGAGAAAACGTTATTCTTTCCCAATAAACACGTTTACGCTAAAACTATAATTTGCAGTGCAAACAGTTTGGAGCCAGATCAGACGCCAGGTAACCCGGCGTCTGATCAGGCTCCAAACGGTTTTCCACCAAGATAAACAATGAATTATCAGAATTGTCAAAAAATATACGTTTTAGTGTTTTGCGTTTGCGTACGTTTGCGTTTGAACGGGAAAGAATAGCGTTTTCTCCACTGTAACACTCACATAACGCGACGTCTGATCTGGATCTAAATTGCAATGTTTCCTAAGTAAACAATACGCATAAAGTTCCAGTATTTAAAATAGATAAATAGAAATCCGAAGACTTCGGAAGGAGGGGGGGGGGGGGGGGGGGGGGGAGGGGTCCGCAGATCCGAGGAAATTAAGAAACTCCGAAGATTTCTGAAAAAATCAGGGGAAATGGCAGCCCTGAAATGTTAAATCAATTAACCATCGCGGGTAGATATCTAAGTGTTACAGAATTAAGTTTGTTCAGTAGCCTAATACAGTGGAGAATCTGTTATTCTTTCCCGTTTAAACGCAAACGTACGCAAACGCAAAGCACTAAAACGTAGAAAAGTACAACTTTTGGACAATTCTGATAATTTTTGTTTATTTTGCACTGCAAATAATAGTTTTAGCGTAAACGCGTTTATTGGGAAAGAATAACAGATTCTCCACTACTGTAGTTCAGTGTAAATAAACGTTCAAGCAATTTTTATATTCTTTAGTTTAATCATCACAATGTACGTGTTCGTGCACAAAACTCTTATATTAAGTCATTTTTTTCTAGAACAATTCGATTCAATATCTATCGGTACAATAAACATATTTAAAAAAAATGCGCCTCCACTTGTGAAAAAGCAGGGCTGCCATGATAAGTTGATCATGAAAAATCATAAGATTTCCAAATTTTCTATTTTTCAAGCGCGATTATTTAAAAAGCATGTTAAAAGCAAAACAGAATGCGCCTTATGGCACATTCTGCTTTCCTTTTAAATTGCTAACCATCTGCTAGGATGAATATGCAAATATTTCGGAAAAACCGGAGATTTAAAGCGTATGTTACGAATAGATCTCCCAGATCCAGTGGCTGAATTTACTGAATCTAAGGTCCAGGGCTGCAATTTCTCCGGATTTTTTCAAAATCTTCGGATTTTTTTTACTAGTACATGGTAGCTTAAAGCAGGCTAAAAGTAAAGCAGAATGCGCCTTAATGCGCATTCTGCTTTACTTTCAGTCTGCTTTAAGCAGACACGTGTCAACAAAACTTGAAACAGGCGATGAGGAAAAGGTACGATTCGTAAAATCGCACTTGAAAAATGCAAATTTCAAAATCTTAGGATTTTTATGTCAACTTATGGCAGCCCTGAAGGTCTCCTAAACTCATATGCGGAAACACCTATGATTAATCATTGTACAATGCTCCCTCCCTCTACAACGAACCTCTGAACACACCTTACCTCCTTACAAACGCATACCGCTGTTCCCCAAATAAAACAATTATTTCAATATTTTACTGCTCCAATCACAGAATTATACACTGATATAATTCGTCTGCTTCAAATGGTCGTCTGCTGTTTTCTCAAAGTTACATATTGGACATTTTGATTCCGTTACGGGAGCGCTCTTGCATAGGACAAGTGCACTTTTCACAGATACACTACTTGCATATTGCGCAAATAGGCGTGACAAGTGCTCAGATTGTCAATTTTCCGTTTTATTCTTGCAAATTTCTAGTTCATATCGAATTTGTTTTATTGGTGTGAAAGCTTGAGATCCTGGACCTCACCCATAGCCGTTTAGACTCTGGAAGTTCGGTATTTATGATAATGTATATTTTCTGATTCACCGTTATGATTCCTGTATCAAAAATTGACCAATGAAACATTGTTTTACACTTCACCCTGGATAGTATGTCCAATTAAAACACGCGTTACAACTAAAAACTGTAGTAGTCCCTAGAGTTATTTGTAAACAACATGGTGGTCAATTTACGAAAAACAACGATATTTTAGAACATTTTGGAATGTTTGTTCAACTTTTAACGATTGATTTACACAATGGGTAGCGGGAATAGTGTTTCACAACCTAAGAATGGATATCGCGGACAACATAATGACCAGAGTTTCAAAGAAACTATCGGGGGTCTGGTGAACGGTAGTTCCAGTTTGTCGACTTTCGACTCATCCCAATCAAGAAGACTGACAGATGAAGAGAAAAGGGCGAAGATCGAGGAAGGTCAATATGCAGGAGGAAACCTTGGAACAACAGTGAGTTTGCCCATTGCCTTCATTACCTTGTTTTTAGTTTTGCTCAATCAAACCAGGCCCACCTCTCCCGCTGAATTCCCACATATAGATTCCCATATATCCAGAAGCTCCCATGACTCCAGAAACTTCACAAAAATGCTTGATATGGCGTGTCCGCTCCACAGGTGTCTGTCGTGTGCTACCCCCCTACCCGCTCATTTGCTACCACCCTCTGCAACCATACAGATAGATATTGGTCAAAATAATCTCAAACATGTCAAAATGTTGTCAAAATACCATAAAACAACATTTAAAAGTTAAATGAAAACAATTTTTTTTAGTCAATGTTATATAATTTAACAAGGTAGGTCTCTCTGAATGCTGAAAACAGGCATGATGTCACTACAGGCGCCGTAACTTTGTCAAATTCCCAGATATTCTCAAAAATTGTGGCTCATATTTCGTGGGAGGGATGCCTCTATACATGCAAACTAAAAAAACCTTCACTGAACGACTAATTCATTCGAAAACGGGTCCCATTAATTCTCAAGCAAGTTAGTCGGCTCCGATCTGATAGACTACTTGCATAGGGTGAAAGTGAAGGTACATTATTCGCCGGTTACCGAACAAAGTATGTATCATATGATATCGGTCAGAAACATTGTTTTAAACATCTAACCTTAACGCACATGCATCAATTTGCATGATTGTGGAAATAAATAATCCTTTTTATCGGTCTAAGTTCGTTCACTTAGACGCTTGCAAATGTGAAGTTCTGGAGGTGTGTCCCACGCGGAAATCCTCCAATATTATCGTTAGCGCTCGAAAGATGTTGATTTCATTTGAACATAAATCACAATATATGACGGATCACTGTAAATGTAGTAAAAGATAAAACTTTATGGTTTTTGTAACGGTAAGATGCTTATGTTTCTGCTTCTTCTTTTTTGAGTTGTGAATTTTTACAAATTTTACTGTGAGGAACAAACTAATTAAAGTAATTTGCAACTGCTGTATGTTTTCAAGAGCCCTGAAGAAATTGAAGAGATGATAGAAAACCTGAAAGATGGTGAGCTGTTCTGTGATCCAGATTTCCCAGCTGATATACATGCATTGTACTTTAGCATTGAAAAGCAAAAACAGGAGTCCAACATTGTGTGGAAAAGACCAAAGGTAAGATATCCCTTAACCATTTACCACATAGCCTGTTTCTAATTTTGAAGACAGATGATATCTTAAAGCAGTTTGAAAGTAAAGCAGAATGTGCCTTAAGGCACATTCTGCTTTACTTTCAACCTGCTTTAAGCTACTATCTGCCAGAATATAGAACATATTTCTTATGGTCTTGTTTATGACTGTATAAGTTAGAACTATTTTCTAAAGAAGAGGGATAAATTGAATGCGCTAAAAGGCGCTTCTATAGGGGAATGGGTTAATCTCTCTCAAAGTCACCAGTTCAATTAACCTATTCTCTGGGAAACTAGTACAGTCAGTACTCTCTCTCTACATTGATAACCGTCGGGAGACAAAGATTGTGGATGTTGTTTGGAAGGGGTTGTTATAGGGAGGGAAAATTCTTAACCTTAGAATACATTTGCAAACAGTTTGAAACCAGATCAGGAGCTGCCCAACGCGGGGTCTGATCTTGGTTCAAATAATTTATTCCTCGTCTTTATGTTTCTTCTGTCAAAATAATTATCAAATATGTAAATTTAAGAAAAAACAGCAGACGACACTTTTAAGTAGATGATATTGCAACAGTTAAAGAGTTAGACATAATTGTCTTGTTTGGTGAATATAGCAGTAAGGGTCAGTGTAAGGAGAGGTTGTTGTTTGGAGGGAGCACTTTACAGTAAATCTTATTACAAAGGGTTTTGATGTTATGAAAAATGACAATTTATAAGTTATGAAAAATTATTTTACACACAACAAGTATTTAGTTCTGATGTTTCAGGATTTAGTTGAGGAATGGGAGACCCCACAGCTGATGATTGATGGCATGACTCGAGATGACATCAAGCAAGGCATTTTGGGAGATTGCTGGTTCCTGTCGTCCTGTGCAGCAGTCTCGCAGAAAGAAAAGTTTATGAAAAAGGTAGATAACTCTTACCATATCTCTTCATAAATAAGGTTTTCACTGGTGGTGTAAAATACAGGTGGCAGCTTAACCCGTTACACCATAGTCTGTTTCTAGTCTGGGAATAAGTGACCACTTAAAGCAGGTTGAAAGTAAAGCAGAATGTGCCTTAAGGCACATTCTGCTTTACTTTCAGCCTGCTTTAAGCTATTATCTGCTAGAATATAAATTCTATTTCTTATGGTTCTCATTTGTGACAGTGTAAATTGGAACTCTTTTCTTCAGTAGAGGAATAAATTAAAGGAGTTAAAAGGCGTATTTATGGGGTAATGGGTTAAAGCAAGATGGGAGTTAAGCAGAAAGGTTTAAGCTTTCACTTGTTTTAGATACAGAAGTAAGATGTATGCTATATGAGTTAGATATACAGCAAATCTTGTATTATGTGATCAATAGAAGACATGGGGAAAATTTTGATAAAGGTAGTAAAAAACTGGATAAATCAGTGATCTTTTTAAAAATTAGTAGATGTACTCAAACTAAATTTTGCATACGCTTACAATATGCCTATACAAACTCTGACAAGAACTAACAGAATTTTCAATACTCTGTTTAAAATGTCACATGGCCACTAAAATTAAGATTAACCCGTTACCCGAACTTACCCCATAAATAAGCTTTTTTACGCCTTTAATGTCTATCTCCATGGCAAAAAAATAGTTCTGTTTTATACAGTGATAAATATGCAACATATGGAAAATGTCCTATATCCTTGCAGATGATAGCTTAAAGCAGGCTGAAAGTAAAGCAGAATGCGCCTTAAAGCACATTCTGCTTTACTTTCAACCTGCTTTAAATAGTCACCTTTCTTCAAAACCAGAAACAGGCTATAAGGTAATGGATTAACAGTATTTGATACAGATTATCATTACAGCATATTGCATAGTAAAAGTAAAGCAGGAGCTGCTTTTCTTTTCCACCAGCATTGCATGAATAGGCATATGTCTTTGGAGAGCTCTATGTTTCAAAGAGTGGCCACTCAACAAAGTTCTGACTGTATCAATCACAACGGTCCAAAATAAAGTTTGCTACCCATAGAAACTCTGGCAGAAGTATGTAAGTTTCCGTTGACTAGTTTCGTTCAGAATTTGAACTCATCTAAACGTATGGCATTTCAGATTGAAACGTGCAAATTTATACACTTGATATCTTTTAATACAATTTTGACATGTTTTACACAGTTTTGAGTGATAAATTATGCATCACAGATAATGTCTTCATCATCCACTGTTTCTGGTGGCGTAACCTGATCTCTTGTGGTACATAAGGGCATTGTTTCTGTAATTAAGGCCAAAAAATGGCTTCTGCTTGTTAGAAAACTTAGCCCAAATCTCATTTTTATTTTTGTAGATTATGCAGAAGGACCAACCTTTGTGTGGGGATGGTTACCATGGTATTGTGCATTTCAATTTTTGGCGGTTTGGCGAGTATGTAGATGTGTATGTAGATGATCGGTTACCAACAAGGAATGGGAAACTCATCTATGCCTCGTGTACAGACTCACAGGAGTTCTGGGTGTCACTGATAGAAAAAGCTTATGCCAAGTAAGTCAGCAGTCAGCTTAATAACTGTATTTACATGTTTAAACCAATAGTCCCCTAGTCTGTTTCTAGTTTTGAAAACAAGTGACCACTTAAAGCATGTTGAAAGTATAGCTGTCCTCTGACCTTGATTATTGAAAAACCTTGTCCAGAACATGTGACATAATTATTGCTGTCAGCCTGCTTTAAGCTACCATCTGCTAGGACAAAGGACATATTTCCTATCATGCATATACATGACTGTATAAATTGGAACTGTTTTCTTCATTGCAAGCCCCCAGTTGGATGCCCCCTGCTTGGATATAGAACTCTCTTAAGTTAGGTGACTGCTTAACCCTTTTAGCCCTAGTCCCGCATACAGGCGTTCTTTTCAAACAGTATACACGTTAGAAGTGCACATGTCCTATGCAAACAGTGAAAACCCAGATCAGAGGGCTCCTTAAGTAGCCCTCTGATCTGGGTCTTCACTGTTTGTCAAAATGCAAAACATTGGCAAAAACAACCCTTAAAAGTCAGAAATGGACTAGACTAAAATGGAAAATGGGATTGTCCATTTGAAGTTTCAGGGAGGAAAGATTAAAAGCAACGCAGGAAGCATTAAGTTGCAACTTTTCTAAATACCGGTAACTATTAGTTTGCCATCTTTCAAGTTACATCTAGATTATAGTTATTGACACTGGTTTTGCAATGATATGTTGTAGATTACACGGATCTTATGAGGCCATTGATGGAGGCCAGACAATGGATGCTCTGGTAGACCTGACAGGTGGTCTTGCAGAGAGATATGAGATTGTTCCTAAAGACCCACAGCTCTACAGACGTATCAAGAGGGCCAGCGAATCGGAAGCATTTATAACCTGTTCAAGAAAGGTAATACATATTTTACAGTAATATTATACAGTAATTCAGTGATATTTGTTTTTTGTATCCTAATATCACCAAATAGATTCAAAATGTTTCATATTTCATGCAAGTTTTATATCCAGATTGACTTTATCTGTTTATGTTTGATTATTATGATGATGGATGGTTTGGAATAAATAGAGGATAATCAATTTCTTTGGATTGATATGAAAAATATATCACGAGAATGGGTTGTTATCTGGTTAAAAAAACGAGTCCACAGGACTCGTTTTTTAACCAGATAACAACCCATTAGAGTGATATATTTTTCATATCCATTCAAAGGAATTGATTATTTTATTTATTATATATATTTTAATGACATTTTTACAGAAAAACCACACAAATTTGATTACTGCAACGTCACTAAACTAATTATGACGTGACATCACAAAAAGTGATATCATCACTACATGTAGTGATGATATCAACTGTGACAATATCAAATTTATCTAACTGAGAAATCTCTATCAATCATCTATAGGTATATAATAAAATGTTTTTCTATTTACAGGGGGACTGGAAGTTGAGCAACAAAGCGGACCTCAATGGCCTTGTGTCTGGACACGCCTACACAATCACTGGGGTAGAGAAGGTAAACACTCTCTGGAAAATATCATAAAACTGCCTGAAACATATCCATAGTGAACTATTTCCTCAGCACGAGGGCTTAACCCATTACCCCTATAGATTGTTTATAGATTTGATGAAAGATGACCACTTAACTCTTTCCTCCCTGAAACTTTAAATGGACAATTCCAGTTTCCATTTTAGAGTTGTCCATTTCTGACTTTTAAGGGTTGATTTTGTCCATGTTTGACATCATGACAAACAGTGAAGACCCTGATCAGAGGGCTCAGAAAGGAGCCCTCTGATCTGGGTCTTCACTGTTTGCACAGGACAAGTGTACTATTCACATGTTCATTGTTTGAAAAGACGCCTATATGCGGGACTAGGGTTCAAAGGGTTAAAGCGGATTGAAAAAGGCTGTGGTTACACTTTACTCCACAATCTGTTTCTAGTCTTGAAGAGAATGCTCCATAAGACACATAAGGGCGATAAGGCACATTCTGCTTTACTTTCAGCCTGCTTTATGCTGCCATCTGCTATGACTTTAGAAAGTATTTCTCATTATACATCTTCAGAACTGTTTATATATTGATGTAACTCTTTCAGTGGAGGAATAAACCCAAGGCATATTTATGGGGCAGTGGGTTAAATAAATGCGAGCCAGGATAAATGGTACAATGTTTACTACTTTTCAGGTTCAGCACCTGTCTTAACCCATTACCCAATAAGTATGCCTTTTTACGACCTTAATTTATTTCTCCACTGAAGAAAATAGTACCAATTTAAACTGTTATGAATATGTATGATAAGAAATGTTTTCTATATTCTAGCAGATGGTAGCTTAAAGTTTCAACCTGCTTTATAAGTGGAAACCTATTTTCAAATTAGAAACAAGGTTATGGGGTAATGGGTTAAACACTTAATATTTACATTCGTCCCGCACTGTTCTTATATAACACTATTCTAAAAAGAGACTTGCATATTTCACTGAATGGTCATTTAAAATCCAGTTCTAGCCGGTTGGTTTAGGGGCGGAGCTATACTGATCACTTTCAAATAGGTCTATACAGAAGTCCATATGGTAGGCGTGGTTTTAACACAGAGTAATCAAGTATGGCGTGTGAGTAAATCGGTTTTAAAACACGTGACCTAAAGGACAAGGTTCACGAAGCCTCCGATTTGGCCCTGTAAAAAAATGTTTTTCCAAAAAAAGATTTTTATCTTTATTTTCTGTTTATTTGTCAATATCAGATACTAATACTCCATTATATACACACAAACGACCCATAGTCAAGTTTTGACATTTTTATAGTTTCTTGTGAATGAACCAAAAGGCCAAAAAAGACAAAAGAGCAAATGTTTGGTACAATTCTCGGTATAAATCCTAAAAATAAACTATGAAGGCACGCATGCGACACTTCAAAATTTTGATATGTTACTTCAATTCAATTATTTACTGTGTACTTAAAATATCTTTGTGTTGCATTAGTGCCTTCATTGTTTATTTCTAATATTTATACCCTGAATTGTACCAGAAATCTGCCTTTTTGGCCTTTTTTGGCCTCATGGTCCATTTACAAGAAACTATAAAGTTGTCAAAACTTGATTTTGGGTTGAGCTTTATGTATAATATGAATCATTAATATCTGAAATTGACAAATAAAGAGAAAATATAGCTAAAACATAAGGTGGAAAAAAAGATTTTTACCGGGCCAAAACGGAGGCTTTGTGAACCTTGTCCTTTAAGATGCTTATAATACAAATATTTCGTAACTTCGTGTGCTTTTAAATGTCTCAAAAGGGGTTTTAAACATATCAAGAAAGTTTACCGGTTAAAAGTCTAAATTTATCCAGTAATTATTATATGTGATTGGGACTACTTTCAGTCCATATATAGAGATCGTTACTACGATTAGCAACGCATAGCAACGGGCAAAGTGTCTATTAGTACGGGTATGTACATTTCTCAGTTCACAATGGAATATAAATATAAAAAATAATTGCGTACTTCCGTTTTTCATGAGCTGATGGAACTTCAATGCTTTTACTAGCAAAGTCAAGCGAGAAGCCCTTCAGGCTTCACGCACTTTGCTAGTAAAAGCATTGAAGTTCCATCAGCTCATGAATACCGGAAGTACGCAATTCATTTCTTAAATGAATAATACAGTTCAGTTGTTGTAATAGAAAGGTTTTACCGTTCTTCTATGGGAGCCTAGATAAATGATTGGCTGTTAAATATTACAGGTTCAGCACAAGATGGGAGAGGACAAACTAGTGAGAATACGTAATCCATGGGCTGACGGTACAGAGTGGAAAGGCTCTTGGAGTGACAAGTAAGCACCAGTCTCCATAGTCTATGTGAAAAATTTTATGATTTAAACTATACACAGTTTCTTATCAATACAAATATGTATTTACAATACATGATAATCGGTACATGTGATAGATACATGCAAAACACTAGATACATTGCATTTCTAATTTTCTATCAATCAAATATAGACACAGTCTTATGTCTTTGTGGAATATATTTTAAAACTTAAATCTGCATGTCTCTTTGAGATAATTATGAGTAATCACAAAATAGGGATTAATGGATATACAGTAAAACCTGTCTAATACTATAGCGTTCCCTCTCTACAACAACATCCAGTGGGAGACACAGATTGTTTGTGTTGTTCGGAGGGAGTCATTAAAGAGAAGGAAAATCAAGACGAGGCTAACATTTGCAAACAGCTTGAATGCAGATCAGACGCCGCGTAACGCGGCGTCTGATCTGGATACAAGCTGTTTGTCACTCATAATTATATGTATTCTATCAAAATGTCCACTTATATGTAATTTTAAGAAAAACAGCAGATGACAATATTAAGCAGACGACATCGCAGCAGTAAAAGTGTAAGACATAATTGTCTGGTTTAGGGAACTGAGACAAGGGTCGTTGTAAGGAGGGAGTTGTTGTAGGGAGGGCCATTTAGAGAGGGAACGCTGTACTACCAAATTGTAATGATTTCTAGGTGTTTAATCCATTGCCCCATAAATATGCCTTTTTACACCTTTAATTTATTCCTCCACTGAATTTAATAGTTCCACTTTATACTGTCATACCATAAGAAATATTTTCAATATCCTAGCAGATGATAGCTTAAAACATAGGATGAAAGTAAAGCAGAATGTGCCTTAAGGCGCATTCTGCATTACTTTCAGCCCACTTTGAGTGGTCACATAACTTCAATACTAGAAAGAGACTATTGAGTGAAAGGTTTATGATGATAAATTCTTACAAACATTTATCAGCTTTATGCAGGACATAAGTAATACAGAAAGCTCCTTTAAATCAATCTCTTTCAGGGCTTCCATAAGTTGACATAAAAAATCCTAAGATTTCCAAATTTGCATTTTTCAAGTGCGATTTTACGGATCGTACCTTTACCCCATCGCCTCAGTCTAGTTTTATTGACACATGCTGCTTAAAGCAGGTTGGAAGTAAAGCAGAATGCGCCTTAAGGCGCATTCTGATTTACTTTCAGCCTACTTTAAGCTACCATGTACTAGAAAAAAATCTGAAGATTTAGGAAAATTCCGGAGAAATGGCAGCCCTGCTCTTTCCTTCTAAACCAGTAATATAGGATCTGTCATGAGTTGAAATGTGAATCAAGCTGATCTCAGCCAAGTCTAGAATTGAAATGTTATTGAGCCAGCCTTGGCAAGCTTAATAACTTTTCTATTCTAGATGAGGTTGAGATCATCTTGTCTCACATCTCGACGAGCGACAGATTCTTTTTTCTCAGATAACCAACAATTTAAGCTATTTTTAAAGCAACAGGTCTTTTTTGGAATCCCCCTTTAATCACGCCTTTATTAATAGTGACGTTACAGTGACATCATCAAATTGATCTCACACATGTTGAAGACAAGGATATTCAGGATCACTGTTTGCTGTTGAAAACAGGAGTAGTTATTTGAGAAAGTGAGAATTTTTACTTGATACTAATTCCAGTGATATCAACTGGCAATGGGTTGATAACGAAACCAAAGAGAGGCTGGGACTGCAATCTAAAGATGATGGAGAGTTCTGGATGTCGTATAAGGACTTCTGTCTGCATTTCTCCGAGGTGACAATCTGTCTACTAGGACCAGACTTTGACGGGGATGGTATATCTGACAAAGCAGGTAAGGAGCAAGCTGATACAGGTTTCCAGATAAGGAGGAGTAAACTAAAAAAATCCAGAGCTTCAGATAAGGGGAGTATTTTAGAAATTTAAATCTTCATTTCTGCATGAAACCCTCTGGTATCACTACTCATTAGAATCGCCTCAAAGAAAGGATTCTCGAGACGATTCTAATGAGTAGTAAAAACATAGGATTTGGTTGTGAAATGAGTGAGAAAATGTTGGATTTGTTCAGTTTACTCCCTGTTGTCTGGAGCCCTGAAGTAGCAAGCTGATACAGGTTTCCAGATAACAGGGAGTGAACTGAACAAATCCAATATTTTCTCACTCATTTCAGCTCAGCAAATCCTGTGGTAGTGACACCATAGGGTTTTATGCAGAAATTAAGATTTTACATTTTGAAGTATTCCCCTTATTTCACTGCCAGATAGTCTTCACTTCAAATGATATTGGAGTTGTCTTTAAATCATTAACTCATACGCTCCTGGAACTTTTAATGGACAATTCCAGTTTCCTATTTAGTAATTCATTTACATGTATGACTATTTCGGGATGTTTTCTAGAGTATATTGAACAAGAGCTGTATACGACCCTAAATCGCTCACCTGGAACATTTGAAATAAACGTATAATATCTGGGAAAGCTGAGAAATTATGACAATACGATTTAGCCAATCACTGAGTATATGCCAAGGGCAATGATTTGAACAACATTGACAGCAAACATTTAAGAAAGCAATTTAGTAAAATTTGTGACTGACAAAAGCTGGAAATTTTGACACGAAAGATTTCACGAACAAGATTTTTTAAATTTTAATGAAATGATCGTTCAACTCTTGTGACCTAGATATGCAACAAACCGAAACCATTTGAACAAAATTGGTAAAGTACCTCTAGAAGTCACATCATGCCAAGTATCAAAGCTCTGGAAATCTTAGTTTCAGGAAAGAAGATGTTTGAAGTTTCACTATATAACTCTATGTGAAACTGTGACCCCCTGGGAAGGTTTATTTTTTTACCCAAGGGACATAATTTGAACAACTTTGATAGAGGACCAGTAGATGATGCTTTGAGTCAAATATCTAAGTTCAGATAACTGCGGTTTCAGACAAGAAGATTTTTAAAGTTTTTATTGAAGCCATCTATTTTTAGCTCCTGTGACCTAGATAATATATATAACAGACCAGAACCATTTCAACAATATTGGTAAAGGCCCTCTAGAAGTGTCACCACACCAAATATCTAAGCCCCTGCCACATTAGTTTCAGAGAAGATGTTTAAAGATTTCACTATATAACAGTTAAACCCTATGTAAATTTGTGGCACCCGGGGCAGGGTCATTTTTTACCCCTGGGACATAATTTGAACAACATTGATAGAGGACCAGTAGATGATGCTTTGTGCTAAATATCTAAACTCAGAGAACTGCGGTTTCAGACAAGAAGATTTCTAAAGTTTTTAGCTCACCTGAGCCAAAGGCTCAAAGTGAGCTATTGGGATGGCCCTGTGTCCGGCGTTGTGCGTCGTCGTTAACAATTGCTTCAAATGACATCTCCACCTATACCGCTTGACAAATTCAACCAAACTTTACAGAAATGTTCCTTGGGTCAAGCTCTTTCAAATTTGTTCAAAGAATTAAAAACAATGCAGAACTCTGGTTGCCATGGCAACCAAAGTGAAAAAATAAGGAAATCTTAAAAAATCTTCTTGTCAAAAACTACAAGGGCCAGAGCTTAGATATTTGGCATATAGCATCATCTACAGGTCCTCTATGAAGTTTATTCAAATTATGCCCCTGGGGTCAAAATTGGCCCCGCCTGAGGGGTCACAGTTTTACATAGAGTTATATAGTGAAATTTTCAAACGTCTTCTTCTCTGAAACTAATATGGCCAGAGCTTTGATATTTGGCATGGTGACACTTCTAGATGTCCTATACCAAAATTGTTCAAATGGGTCTGGTCGGTTGCATAACTAGGTCACAGGAGCTAAAAAAAAAAAAAAATCAATGAAAACTTAAAAAAAATTCTTGTCTGAAACTATAAGGGCCAGAGCTTAGATATTTGGCACATAGCATCACCTACAGGTCCTCTATCAAATTTGTTCAAATTATGCCCCTTGGGTCAAAATTGGCCCTGCCCCGGGGGGTCACAGTTTTACATAGAGTTATATAGTGAAATTTTCAAACGTCTTCTCTGAAACTAATATGGCCAGAGCTTTGATATTTGGCATTGTATCTCTTTTATGTGGCTAAAATATGTGTGGTTAGCCACATAAATGAATACTAACTTTGTTATAGAATGATCTGGAGGCTAACCCTACCCCTAACCCTATGTCCCACAACTGGCCAGGTTACTGTCACAAGAAATGGCCAGGTTAATGTAACAAGAAACTACCAGGTTAATGTTTTTCAATTATGTGTCTAGGTTATGGACACAATTTTAGCCAAGCAACTATCATTTTGTGAGCACGGACAGACGACGACGGACGACAGACACAGCACGATCAGAATAGCTCACCTTGGCACTTTGTGCCAGGTGAGCTAAAAATGGCAAACAGGACAGATCCTCCTTAAAGAGCCCTCTTATCTTGGTCTACACTGTTTTCTTAGGACAACTGAACTCGCCCTCTGATCAGAGTCTAAACTGTTAACATATAAAAGTGTACTTGTCGCAGGTATATAGTTTGTAAATGGTCACTAGGGTTGAATGAAACACCTCTTGTGTCGTTCCAGGTCATGTTGAGGTAGTACATGGGAAGTGGGAACGAGGCGTAAGTGCTGGGGGAAGTCGGAACAACTTGGAGCTGTTTGCATCCAACCCCCAGTATCTCTTAACTCTCACAGAGGCAGGTAGGGACATGATTTTTTACAGTTGTGTAATTTGATGTTATTTGTTTTCATTACTTTTGCTAAGCTGTTATTGGCTGTATTTATTTTTTCATACCCATGCATACTTATGACTGTACAAATTAGAACTATTTTATACAGTAGAGGAATAAATTAAAGACATAAATAGGTGTATTTATGGGGTAATGTGTTAATTGGAACTTGAATTGTTCATTTAACCCATTACCCCTTAAAAACGCCTTTTTACGCCTCTATTTATTCCTCCACTGAAGAAAATAGTACCAATTTATACAGCCAAGAATATGTATCAGAAGAAATATTTTCTATAGCCTTGCAGATGGTAGCTTAAGCAGGCTGAAAGTAAAGCAGAATGTGCCTTAAGGCACATTCTGCTTTACGTTCAACCTGCTTTAAGTGGTCTCCTGTTTTCAAAGCTAGAAATAGGCTAAGAGGTAATGGGTTAAGTTTCAGTTAAATGCCGCCTCAATAGCTCAGTTGGTAGAGCAACCGCTTTCAAGGCAGGAAGTCGTGGGTTTGATCCCTATCCGGGTCATACCAAAGACCATTATAAAATTGGTACTAGTAGCTCCGTTGTCTGGCACTCAGTATTATAATGGTAGTGCTAGGAAGGTAACTGTAATACCCAGGTAAGAATATCTGTTAATGGATACCTTTTTTGTTGCAATAAAAGCTCAACAGAGCTTATGTTGATTGTTTAAAATATGTGATGTTAAACAAAGTTTACCTTTTTAGGGCAGAATGAGTTAATAATGATTCAAATGTAACTGAAATGATCGCTGCTGCCTAGTAACTCCAACATTATGACTGATCTTGGTTGATTTTGTAGATGACTTTGATGAGGACACTGATGATCCAGATCTGGAGGGCAAGTGCAGTATAGTTATCTCCTTGATGCAAGAGCATCGACAATCACGCAGAAATGTCAAAATCAAGTGTCTACAGATAGGTTTCATGATATATAAGGTAAGGGTATGTGTCTGATATTTTTATTTTGTTTTAGCATAATTACAGACTATAATTATTGTTGCGTCATTACACTTTACCCATTCCTAGGTAGTTTCTTTCCAGAATTAACCATTTGCATGCAGGGTAGATTTTTCGTCTGTAACAATTGTCGTCTGCTGATGTTCTAAAAATAGATTTTTCAGAATTATGTCTCCCCCCTTTAGGGGAGGGAGACATATTGGTGTTGTGCTTTCTGTCTGTCCGTTAAAATTCTTGTGCAGCTAACTCCTCCTACACTTTATGAGGGATTTACTTCAAACTTTGACAAATGAACCAGGTATATGTGAGGATGGTCATGTGGTTTGGAATAATTTTGACCGCAACAATTTTAACAGAAGATATGGCCCTTTGTAGTTTTTCCTTATATAGAGTATGTAGCGAAAAATTCTTGTGCAGCTAACTCCTCCTACACTTTTTGAGGGATTTACTTCAAACTTTTACACATGCACCAACTATATGTGAGGATGGTCATGTGGTTTGGAATTTCGACTCCAACAATTTTGACAGAAGTTATGGCCCTTTGTAGTTTTTCCTTATATAGATTATATAGCGAAAAAGTCTTGTGCAGCTAACTCCTCCTATACTTTGTAAGA
This sequence comes from Gari tellinella, assembly GCA_922989275.2. Classification (NCBI taxonomy): domain Eukaryota; kingdom Metazoa; phylum Mollusca; class Bivalvia; order Cardiida; family Psammobiidae; genus Gari; species Gari tellinella. The sequence goes on from OV277868.1 coordinate 19,112,775, forward strand.
GTTTTCATTCAAACTTTTACATATGAACCAGCTATATGTGAGGATGGTCATGTAGATAGGCATATGGGCTGCAACAATCACCCATGCGACTGGCGGATGCCAACATATCACCATTGAGAGTTCAATGATGTGACTATTTCAGAAAGTATAAACATCACTATGACTATTAGTATCAGTTTGTTACATTTTTGAACAAATGTATGAAGATGTAAAGGTTGACACTAGGGTGAACTTTTTTTAAGTGACAACACAACAGTAAAGATACTAACAAGGACATGTGATATTTGACTATACTCCTACTCCTTCCTTAAAAATGCCAAAAACTCAAGAATATGCATGTCACACAGTAAGTATACACACACTTTTAATCTGAAAATAAATTGCTTACAATATACAATGTCAGTATTTTGACATATGAATTTATTCCTCTCATAGGTACCAGGGTGGAGTTTGCCAGGGGGTGAATTTATTCCTCTTATGGGTGCTGGGGCGGGGGGAGACATGTGTTTTTCTCAAAATCAAGCTCTAGTTTCTTTTCAAAACAGGGTCAGAGTGTCAAACAGTTTGGATCCTGATGAGATGCTAAACTGTTTCCACGATTCCGTTGCTAGTGTGCTCATTGATGTGCATTAGCCTATGAAGTTTGGTGACCCAAACTCTAGTACTTAGCCTAAAAACTGACCTACATGCAAAAACTTAACCTTGGGTCATACGGACGTATAGATGGACAAGGGTAACACTATTTATAGGCCCTGCGCACAACTTCATAGATATGAAAACATGAATCCTTCAATGTTTTTGTTGTCTGTTTCAGACTGACAATCCAGCCAATGCCTTAAAGCCAAGATATTTCAAGTATCATCCAGACTGTGGGAAGTCTGGTGTTTATATTAACTATAGGGAAGTTAGTGAGAGATTTGAGTTTGACCCTGGTCAGTATGTTATCATCCCATCTTCCTTCAAACCTGATGACGAGTCAGCACTCATGTTGAGAGTGTTTGGGGAGAAACACTTTGAGTTAACAGGGTAAGACTATCACATTTTCATGGCTTCTTAAATCCTGTATTAAGCGACCTTTCATTAACCTTTTCCTCCATAGAAGCGCCTTAAAGCACATTATACAGTCATAAACATAATATTATACCAAAAGAAATACTTTCTATATCCTTAGCAGATGGTAGCTTAAAGCAGGCTGAAAGTAAACTCATATTAATAAAAGGTTAAACTATGGCCTCGGCATGCCTTCTGCCCATAATGGCACACCTGGCGTCATAATGGCATGAGGGCCCTTGTGGTACTAGGTGTGCCATTATGGGCAGAATGCAGGCCTAGACTATGTTTTAGTTTTATTTATTGTATTCATTCAAGCAGATGACATGGTTGATGGTTTTAAACATCATTTTACCAGTGCTTTAATTGCAATCAACTGCACATGAAATTAGGGGTAACAAAGTATTGGTATCTATCAGAAATGCTTGGATCTTTAGTTAAATCTCAAGTTAGCTATGGGAATTTTGTCCCACACAGAAAATTCGTAGTACGCTGTTAAAAACCACTATGCTATCGACAGATCGAGTACATTACATTTTGACTAAACTGTATGGTTTTAACTTAAAAAATTTGTTTGAGATCGTCCGATGGATGAATAAAGATATCATAACTGTCATTTTTTAATAACATAAACAAAGTGAAGTAGATCTTAAAAGATGGATTGGAAATAAATTGCAATTTGATTGAGAATTAATAAATTGACACCTGAAACTTCAAATGAAAAATTCCAGTCTCCAATTTAGTCTAACCCACTTTTGACAATTTAGGATCCGATAGGTTTTACAATATAGTACAATATGACAAACAGTGCAGATCCTGATCAGGTAGGAGCCCTCTGATCCGGGTTTACAATTCTTAATGGGTACATTGCATGTACAGGACCAGTTTCCAAGGTCATAAAGCTTTAAAGATGAGTCTGAGATCATTATCAAGCATTTGATTGGTCAGATTTGAGCTTTTACTTATTGTTAGGATTCAATGTGTTAATATTTTTTCACCAGGGTCATGACTGAAGATGTAGATACATATTAACCAATTTCCCCATAAATACGCCTTTAATTTATTTCCTCCACTGAAGAAAATAGATCCACTTTATACTGTCATGAATAAGTATCACGGGAAATATTTTCTAAATTCTTGCAGATGATTGATTTTAAAGCAGGCTGAAAGTAAAGCAGAATGCACCTCAAGGCGCATTCTGCTTTACTTTCGACCTTCTTTAAGTGGTCACCTGATTTCAAAACTAGAAACAGGCTTTTGGGTAATGGGTTACAGAGCTCCAGATAAGGGGAATATTTCAAAACCTAAAATCTTTATATCTGAATTAAACTCTATGATGTCACTATAGGATTTGGTGCTGAAATAAGGGAGAAAATGTTGGATTTGTTCAGTTTACTCCCCCCTTTCTGAAGCCTTGGGTTAATCTTACATGATATTCATTCTATTCAGACCTTTGATATCATTAGAAGAATGAAGGCCAATCAACCTGAATCTCTGCCGATAGTGGGGAAGCAGTTAACCAAACAGAGCAAAGCTGTGGCTGTGATGTAACTGATGTACCAAGGGAGATTACTTTAGTCAATCTATGTGCTACAAGTTGTCTCGCCACCACGAGGGAGTGAAAGACTATTGTGCAGTGCTCCCTCTCTACAACAACACCCAATGGGAGACAACCATGTGTGTGTAACTGTTATTTGGAGGGAAATTGGCTTACATTTGCAAACAGCTTAGGTCCAGATCAGACGCCGCGTAACACGGCGTCTGATCTGGATTCAAACTGCTTGTCACTTGTCATGGTTTTTTTTTTTTTATCAAAATGTCCAATAAGTATATGACTGACAAAAACAGCAGATGACAATTTTAAGCAGACAATATTGCAGCTGTGAAAAGGTTCGATATAATTGTCTTGTTTGTGGAACACGGCAAACGTTGTTGTAAGGAGGGAATTCGTTGTTGAGAGGGTCGTTGTAGGGAGGGAGCACTGTATTGCATAATGTCAAACTTTTGAATTTAGCTCAGAAGTTAAAGTTTTTGATTGTGACAAAGGATTGCAACTGTGCTCTTCAGCAGTATCTAACTGTTTAACCCATTACCCCATAGCCTGTTCCTAGCTTTGAAGATATTTGCCCACTTAAAGCAGGTTGAAAGTAAAGCAGAATGTGCCTTAAACCTGCTTTAATCTATTTCTGCTAGAATATAGAAAATATTTCTTATGATTTTGTTTGTAAAAGTATAAATTTGAACTATTTTCTTCAGTAGAGGAATAAATCAAAGGCGTAATTAAGGGGTAATGGGTTAACTCAATGACACCTGGTGATGCATACATGCAACTTTTTCAAACAGAATTCCTGATTTACAGAATGCATTCCCATGCAAACAATGTAGACCCTGGTCAAATGGCTCCTACAGGAGCCCTTTGATCAGGGTCTGCACTGTTTGTCATTTTGCAGTAATGAATATATTTTAGCCGTGTCATGACAAAACCTGCCTTATTACATTGCAACATTATACAGACCAATCACTTTTGTCATCCCAGATTCTGTATCTGAGTTTGGTCTACACTGCCAAATATCGTATATACTACTCTACTGCTAAATACAATGCTTTAGATGCATGTGGGTGTCAAACAGAGTAGATCAAGACCAGTCGCCGCATCTTTGATGCGGCAGCTGGCCTTGATCTATACTGTTTGCCAGGCAATAAGGCAGGTTTTGTCATGGCAAGGCTAATTTAAAAACAAACACACACACTATATACATGTACAGCACTCCCTCTCTACAACGGCCCTCCCAACAACGACACCCTCCTTACAACGTCACTTGTCGCAGTTCCTGAAACAGGATAGTTATGTCTAACGCTTTAACTGCTGCAATATCGTCTGCTTAAAAATGTTCATCTGCTTTTTTTCTCAAAGTTACATATAAGTGGACATTTAGATAGAATAATGATAATGATGAGTGACAAACAGCTTGAATCCAGGTCAGACGCCGCGTTACGCGACGTCTGATCTTGATTCAAGCTGTTTGCAAATGTAATCCAAGTCTCAATTTTCCCTCTCTATAAAAACTCCCTCCAAACAACGCACACTATCTGTGTCTCCCATTGGGTGTCGTTGTAGAGAGGGAGCACTGTAGTATAACATTGACTGGGCACTTGAATTGTTCATTTGAAAGGTCAGGAGTCAATGAGTTAGAGAAGTCAAAGGCATGGGGAGCAAAAGTTGACATAGTTGTAGAGCTTTTTGGTTGACAATTTATGGCTTTAAGTAGCAACCAGTCAAAATGTAGGATCAAATGGCTATGGCTCTTTATCAAGATAGGGTTAAAAAAATTAAAGGCATTTCTATGAAGATAAGTTAAAGCAGAACTCTACAGGGCTGCCATTTCTTCGGATTTTTCCTAAATCTCCGCATTTTTTCCCAGTACATGGTAGATTAAAGCAGGCTCAAAGTAAAGCAGAATGCGCCTTAAGGCGCATTCTGCTTTACTTACAGCTTGCTTTAAGAAGTCGCTTGTCAATAAAACAAGAAACAGGCTATGGAGTAAAGGTACGATTCGTAAAATCGCAGTTGAAAAATGCAACTTTGGAAAACTTAGGATTTTTCATGTCAACTTATGGCAGCCCTGACTCTAGATAATGAAAAGGGTCATACAAACACCTGTGTAAAGAGGTATCCACATACCGAGTGGTCACTTAACCCATTACCCAATAGCCTGATTTTAGTTTTGAAGATAGGTGACCACTTAAAGCAGGTTGAAAGTAAAGCAGAATGTGCCTGAAGGCGCATTCTGTTTTACTTTCAGCCTGCTTTAAGCTACCATCTGCTAGAAATAGAAAATAGTTCTTTTCATGCATATTTATAACTGTATAAATTGGAATTAATTTCCTCATTAGATAGATAAATTAAATGCATAAAAAGGCAAATTTATGGGGTAAAGGGTTAATACAAAACTGTATGTCTACATTATATTCATTTGGGGAAATATTGGAAATGTTTAACCCTTAGCCTGCCACTCACGACTGTAGCTCCATATGCAAACAGCTTGGATCCGGATGAGACGCCGAGTAACTCGGCGTCTCATCCGGATCCGAGCTGTTTGACAATTTTGAGCAACTTTGAAGCACTTTGAAACATGAAGCAGACGAGAAATATAGCAGACAACAATTTATTTGGCGGGCTAAGGGTTAATTTCCTTCTGAGAAACTAGCTAAGTTATGGCTTGTGCAATTGCAGTGCTTTGCTGAAAATCATAAAGATGTTAGTTCTAAGTGCTATTTTATAGTTAAATTTAAATACACAATGGTTGAGCACAGTAGAGTGCTATATTTAACAGTTGCACAAAAAGCACAACTTGGTGCTATCCATCACATAAATCATGTTTGTGATGTGGAAATATTTGTACAGTAAAACCTCTCTATTGCGACCACTAAAATGAAAGCTAATTGATTTTATAAAAAACAGGTGTCAGCTTAAAGCTAAGTGACAGTCAGAAGCTGTCTGTTTTACTGTCACATTGCTTGATGCAGTCACCTGTCTTTAACACCTAATAATTATAATAGTGGATTTTAGTGGTAGTAATAGAGAGGTTTTACTGTCTTTTCAAATTCACCGTACTGTCAGCTAATATAAACAATAATGTTCTGATAGGTATTTATTTATACTGTAAACCCCTCTATTATGACCCCTAAATAAGTATTTATTTGCCCCGTTCAAAGAACTTTCTGCTTTAATTTCATCTGGCTTTTAAGCTGGTGTCTGTCTTTAATAGTATCAGTATTCTTTTGGTGGTCGTAATAGGGAGGTTATACTGTACCTCCAATTGCTGTCAATTGTTCTTTGTTTTATATATTTATGACTGATTCCTATTATAGGACTCTAGATAAGGGGGAGTAATCTGAACAAATCCATCATTTTCTCATACTGCACCTATTCCTATGGTGTCACTACTCATTAGAATCGTCTCTTAGAGAGATTCTAATAAGTAGTGACACCATAGGGTTTAAAGCAGAAGTAAAGATTTAAGTTTTTGAAAAACTCCCCTTATCTGAAGCCCTGCTATTACATTTATTATGAAGTACATGTAGATCTATTCAGAAAAACTGAAAAAGAGATGTAATTATAAAGAAATGTATTTTATAACATTATTAGCTCTTTACCAATGTTTGCTTGAAATATTTTTCATGCTTTTATTATTTTCTGAAAAACATATCAGTTTGCATCTTTGCAAAATCAGTTATTTGTAAAATGTGGGTACAGTGGAGAAAAAGTTATTCTTTCCAAATAAACGCATTTAGGTTAAAACTATTATTTCAGTTGCAAAGAGCTTGGAGCCAGATCAGACGCCGGGTAACCCGGCGTCTGATCAAGCTCCAAACTGTTTGCCACTCATATGAAAATCAATAGACAGAATTGTCAAAGAGTTGCCATTTTCTACATTTAGGTGCTTTGCGTTTGCGTTTCGTTTAAACTGGAAAGAATAATGTTTTCTCCACTGTATTGGTGGTTGTGATAATTCTTTAGTTTTAGTAACATAACGTCTGATCAAACTGTTTGACTCTAAAACGTGTATCAGTGTTCCTCAGAATATGATTTCCAATTAAAATGTGTAATAATTTTATTTTTAGTTGAAGGGGGAATGTTTGCAATGAGCTTAGACATTTTGTTTCTACAAAAAAATGCATAATATAATCAAAGACTCTTCATAGTGATTGATATTTGTGTACCTTAACCCCTTCACTGCCATGACGTCATCAATTTTAAACAATTGTTGTCTGCTTTTATTTCTAAAATGAAATATTTAGTTGTTTTGACTTATGAAAAACATGTATTGAAATGAGTGTAATGAGTGTAAAACAGTTTGTATCCTGATCAAACGCCGCATTATGCGGCGTCTGATCAGGATCCAAACTGTTTTCCAATTACTAGTGTACTCGGGGTAAGGCAGTGAAGGGGTTAACCCATTACCATATAGCCTGTTTCTAGATTTGAAGATATGTGACCACTTAAAGCATTCTGCTTTACTTTCAGCCTGCTTAAAGCTATTATCTGCTAGAATATAGAAACCATTTCTTATGGTTTTTATTTGTGACAGTATTATATGGAACTATTTTCTTCATTAGAGGAATGAATTAAAGGCGTTAAAAGGCATATTTATGGGGTAAAAGGTTAAGAAATGAGTTTCACATGGTTCATACAAATAATTAGGAATTATATTCAAGGCGTTTTCAAGGATTTTTCAAGACATTTTGGACATTTTTGCACTTTGTAAAAATTGGAGATCTCCACAAATACAGACAAAAAATACCAAGTTATAGATTTGCAGGAATTGTCCTTGCAAGTTTTTTTGTTTTTTTAGCTCACCTGGCACAAAGTGCCAAGGTGAGCTATTCTGATCGTGCTATGTCAGTCGTCGTTCGTTCGTCCGTCGTTCGTTCGTTTGTTCGTCGTCAACAATTTCTTTAAACGACATCTCCTCCGAAACTACTCTATGAATTTTTACCAAACATGGCAGAAATTATCCTTATATGGTCCTCTTTGAAAGTTGTTCAAATGTTTCCGGTCCATTGCATATCTAGGTCACAGGAGCTAAAAATAGATCGTTTCAATAAAAACTTAAAAAATCTTCTTCTCTGAAACCACAGTACCCTGAGCTTAGATATTTGGCACAAAGCATCATCTATAGGTCCTCTATCAAGATTGTTCAAATTATGTCCCTGGGGTCAAAAATGGCCCTGCCCCAGGGGTCACAAATTTACAAAGAGTTATATAGTGAAATCTTCAAACCTCTTCTTCTCTGAAACTAATATAGCTAGAGCTTTGATATTTGGCATGGTGTAACTTCTAGAGGTACTTTACCAATATTGTTCAAATGTTTCCGGTCCGTTGCATATCTAGGTCACAGGAGCTAAAAAAAGATCGTTTTAATTAAAACTTCAAAAATCATCTTCTCTGAAACCACAGTACCCTGAGCTTAGATATTTGGCACAAAGCATCATCTATAGGTCCTGTATCAAGATTGTTCAAATTATGTCCATGGGGTCAAAAATGGCCCCATCCCGGGGGTCACAAATTTACATAGAGTTATATATTGAAATATTCAAACCTCTTCTTCTCTGAAACTAATATAGCTAGAGCTTTGATATTTGGCATGGTGTAACTTCTAGAGGTACTTTACCAATATTGTTCAAATGTTTCCGGTTCGTTGCATATCTAGGTCACAGGAGCTAAAAATAGATTGTTTCAGTTAAAACTTAAAAAATCTTCTTCGCTGAAACCACAGTACCCTGAGCTTAGATATTTTTGTATTTAATTTTAAACAATAGTTTTGTGTGAAAATATAGCACCTGGAAATGTATACGGATCCCATACAGAGCCCATATAGGGCCCGTATACATGTTACATTCATTCAGGTGCTATTTGTCCACACAAAAAATATTTTTGTAGACAAAAAAATACATCGCATTGTGTTAAAATACTTACATACTGCTGAAAAAGGTTACTATATAATTGATTAAATTGATTTGGAGATTTTATATGTGCAGCCCATATGGGTACCAGCTTTAACCCGGTTGCACTTTCGGCATGGGACCAATATGGGCTTCCCATATGGGTCCCTTTTAGCAATGTTTGCTGGGATGGTGTCACTACTCATTAGAATTGTCTCTTCGATACAATTCTAATGAGTAGTAACACCATAGGATTTGGTGCTGAAATAAGAGAGAAAACATTAGATTTGTTCAGTTTACTCCCTCTTATATGGAGCCCTGAAGATACTTAGAATGCCTTCTATGTTCAGGACTGCCTTGGTGTGGGCTACCTTCCTTCATGTAGAACTAGGTAGAGACGTACAGTGAAACCCCTCTAAACCGGAACCTCTAAATACCGGAATTCTCTCTGAACCGGACAAAAGCTTTGGTCCCCGTTCCAAACCTTCTTTATTTTAACCCATTACACCATAAATACGCTTTTTTACATCCTTGGTTTATTCTTACACTGAAGAAAATAGTTTGTACATTCTAGCAGATGATAGCTTAAAGCAGGTTGAAAGTAAAGGCGCATTCTGCTTTACTTTCAACCTGCTTTAAGTGGTCAGCTATCTTCCATACTAGATACAAGTCAAAACCCCTCTAAACCAGACATTTTTGTTGTCCCACACATGTCCGGTTTACAGGGGTTTCACTGTATTTAACTATTTGCATGCTAGCGGTGGATATATGTGCCACAGTGATAATCTTTGCAAACAGTTTGGATCTAGATGAGACGCTGCGTAATGCTGCGTCTCATCAGGATCCAAACTGTTTGTCACTCTGACCCCGTTTTGAAAATAAATTTAGAAATTTCTATTTTTAGACCAGTTGCAGGCAACAAATTTTGCAGATGAAAAAAATACCAAGCATGAGTTATGAACTAATGGGTTAAACTTTACATGTATTTTTATTTTATTTTGCATTTTAACCAGTTATGAAGAACTTATTTTTGAACTGTGATTAAAAATGTTCTTGTAATTATGATCTTTTCTCAAAATTAAACTTTTATTAAGAGATATATCCATTCTTTGCAAATAGTGTAGATCTAGATCAGAGGGCACTAGAAGGAGCTCACTATATACCGTTTGTCATACCTTAACCTCAGGAGACAATGTAAATAAATCGGACGAGTCCCTTTGAACATTAACATAGTATGGATTTAAGAAATATAGAAGCTTAGTGCATAACCAGATTAGTTTGTACCTACAGTTCTGAAGTTTTTCCTGGTTTGTTAAATGTCCTATTTAACCCATTACAACATAAACATGTCTTTTTACGCCTTTAATATATTCCTCTGCTGAAGAAAAAAACTTATACAGTCATGAACAAATATCATCAGAAATATTTTCTATATCCTAGTAGATGTAAGCTTAAAGCAGGCTGGAAGTAAAGCAGAATGTGCCTTCAGGCACATTCTGCTTTACTTTCAACCTGCTTTAAAGAGGCTCGCAACCGGATTTAGCATTAAAAATAGTAATTTGTAAATATATGTCAAATGCTTATATAAATGGGTAAGATTTAGTTTAGGATAATAAATTCTGTTAAAAAATGCATTTCAAAAAAAAAAAAAAGAAGAAGCTCTGGTGGGATTCGAACCCGTGACCCTCCATGCGGAGACAAACATGAAAAATGAGGAAGCACCTTTACCCCCTCGGCTACCAGCGCTCTATCTATATATGGTAGCGAATTAACGTACTTCACTGATAGCGATTTATAGTACTTTATTCGGCTCGGGTTTATGTCTGAGCCCGTGTAGAGAAGAAACAACAACAACTATACCGTCAGCTGACGCTATAGAAAAACGATGGAAAATATCTAAAAAAAACTAAGATTTGGTCACGATTCTTGAGACTTTTTTTGGACTGATTATATTTTTTTATTGTCAGAAGCCAAATAATGCCACAAATTTGCTTTTATTTGAGTTTTTAGCTCGCTTGTACGTAGTACATGACGAGCTATTGCAATACCCCCGGTGTAGTCGTCGTGAACGGCGTAAACAATTTTAAGAAAATGTCTATAACTTCTATGTCCCTTGAGGTATTGCTTTCATAGTTGGTATGTGTGTGTATATGGACAAGACCTTTCCATGCACATAAAAATTTTGACCCCTGTGTCCTTGACCTTGAACTTAGGGCCTGCGTTTAGGTTTCGAAATCTGCGTTTAGGTTTTGAAAAATGCCTTTAAACTTCTATGTCACTTGAGGTATTGCTTCCATAGTTGGTATGTGTGTGTATATGGACAAGACCTTTCCATGCACAGAAAAATTTAGACCCCTGTGACCTTGACCTTGAACTTAGGGCCTGCGTTTAGGTTTCGAAATCTGTGTTTAGGTTTCGAAAAATGCCTTTAACTTCTATGTCCCTTGAGGTATTGCTTTCATAGTTGGTATGTATGTGTATATGGGCAAGACCTTTACATGCAAAGAAAAATTTAGACCCGTGTGACCTTGAACTTAGGGCCTGTGTTTAGGTTTCGAAATCTGTGTTTAGGTTTAGAAAAATGCCTTTAACTTCTATGTCCTTTGAGGTATTGCTTTCATAGATGGTATGTGTGTGTATATGGACAAGACCTTTCCATGCACAGAAAATGTTTGACCCCTGTGACCTTGAACTTATGGCCTGTGTTTAGGTTTCAAAATCTGCGTTTAGGTTTTGAAAAATGCCTTTAACTTCTATATCCCTTAAGGTATTGCTTCCATAGTCGGTATGTGTTTGTATGTAGACAAGACCTTTCCATGCTCAGAAAAATTAAGACCCCTGTGACCTTGACCTTGAACTTAGGGCCTGCGTTTAGGTTTCGAAATCTGTGTTTAAGTTTCGAAAAATGCCTTTAACTATTTATGCGCCGGACGTGACTGGCTGCATTTTTCTTAGCTCTGACTTTGTTCATTGTTCAAAGTGGAATTCCTTTATAGATACTTCTGAAACTTTACAGTGTTGTAAATTAATATATTTTTAAAAGAATGGTGTGATTAAAAAGTGTTTTTATAGTGAGAGTATAAAGATATTGTGGATTTAATAAATCATATTTGTGGAATATCTAGTACTACTGGACTTATTGGATATTTAATTCAACATGTGTTTGGCCCAAGGCAGAACTGACTGTGAACAAGTGTTACCAAAAGGGATTATCACATACAGCAGGTTGTATCTTTCTGAGCTCAGGCAATTATCACCTGATTGTAAACCAGATCCCCTTTTATTATCTAGATTGAGAGAGTTAGGTCTTTGTGACTTCGGGCAGTTTGGTTTAGCAAAGTATAGGGGTACAAAAGGGGGTAAATCCAAACTGAAACGCATTTGGGATACAAATGATGGCATTCATCATGAAATTGTAAGAGAATTACAACAGTCAATAGAAGTTGTTTCCAGTACTTTTCAAACAAATAGCAAACTTGAAATCTTGGTTGAACCTCCTAAATCCAAAACACAAAATCTCATTCGTGTAAAGTATGAACAGCCCATGTCCACCAAACCTCAAAAGCAAATTAACGTCTGCAGTTTAAACCCAAGATCAGTAAAAAAAATAAAGCTTTGGCTATACATGACTATATAATCTCAAATGATATTGATGTAATGGCCGTCACTGAAACTTGGCTTGGTAGTGCTGCAGATAAACCGTGCTTAGGTGAACTGGTTCCTGACAGCTATAAGATCAAACATGTCCCTCGCTGTAGTGGAGGCCGTGGTGGTGGGGTGGGGCTCATATATAAGGCATCAATTGATATCAAAATCCTTTCCTCTACCAAAGATGATGATTTTTCAACTTTTGAGCACATTGACTGTACTTTAAGCATCAAAGATTTCACAGTGCGTCTAGCAGTCATCTACAGACCCCCTCCATCCACTGCAAACGGTCTAAAAATCTCAGACTTTCTTGACAAGGAATGGCCACTTTTCTTATCAAAATTTTCAACCATTGATAAACAAATCATCATTGTAGGGGATTTAAACCTTCATCTTGATATCTCAAACGATAGGAACACTGTCAATTTCGTCAGTACAATGGATTCATTTGGTTTTCAACAGCATGTCAAAGAAGCCACTCATGTAGGGGGACACACTCTTGACGTTGTTATCACAAGAGATAACGAAGACTGTGTGTCAAATATCGAAGTCACAGACCCTGGACTATCTGACAGTAGTGGCAAAATCTCAAGAGACCATTTCTCTGTGTCTTTCAGAGCAAAGGCAGAAAAGCCTCCGCCCATCAGAAAAACTGTTTCATTTCGAAGGCTAAGGGACATTAATGTCGATTTATTTAAAACAGATATCCTTAACTCAGATTCAATGAAAGAAATTCTGAAAATGACAGATATTGACGAAATTGTCAGTGTATACACACATGAACTTAAAGCTCTGACCAATAAGCATGCACCATTGTGCACTAAGACCATAACTCTCAGGCCATCATGTCCATGGTACACCCAGGAACTTCACGATGCTAAACACTTAAAGCGTAAGCTGGAACGAAAGTGGAAATTATCCAAACTCGCAATTGATCATCAACTGTATCGAGACCAGTGTGCTAAAGTAAACAAATTGTTAGCAAAGTCAAAGGTTAATTTTTACACAGAAAAAGTAGAATCCTGTCAACGGGACTCGAAGAGTCTTTTTAAAGTCACTAAGCATCTCCTAGGTGCAAACAGTGAAATTGCACTGCCGAAAAATGTGTCCTCAAAACAACTTGCGCATGATTTCAGCGACTTTTTCATTGAAAAAGTGGACAAAATACGAGCAGGCATTGCCTCTGAATCAACGGCATGCACCCCAGTCATCACAGAAACGTTGCATTCAATGAGCTCTTTAGAAAGTTTTAACACTGCTACAGCAGCAGAAATCGGGGAGATTGTCAAGGCATCCCCATGTAAGTCATGTGAACTCGACCCAATACCTACATGGCTCTTAAAGTTATGCCTTAGCGAGCTCCTACCGTCAGTAACAAAAATTGTAAACTCTTCGCTGGAATCTGCGTATGTTCCAAAAGAATTCAAAAAGTCGCATGTAAGACCTCTTTTGAAGAAGCCTGATCTCGATACAAATGATCTTAAGAACTACAGGCCTGTATCAAATTTGCCATTTCTCTCCAAAGTATTAGAAAAAGTTGTAGACAGACGCATTGAGTCCCATTTGGCCACAAACAATCTGCATGAACAGCATCAGTCAGCATATCGTAAGCATCACTCTACAGAAACTGCTCTTGTTAAAGTTCAAAATGACATCTTGCAATATCTTGATAAGAATGAAATCACAATTCTGGTGATGCTTGACCTATCAGCTGCATTCGACACAATTGATCATGAAACATTACTCAATCGCCTTGAAAAAGACTTCAAAATCATTGGAAACCCACTAAAGTGGATGACCTCATACCTGAATGACCGTTACCAAACAGTCGCAGTAGATGGAGAATTATCTGCCCCAGTTCAAATGAAATATAGTGTGCCACAGGGTTCAGTCTTGGGACCCAAAAACTACATCTTGTACACAAAACCTGTCGGCTCAATTTGCAGAAATCATGATCTGGATCATCATTTCTATGCAGATGATTCACAGTTATACTTGTCATTTAAGCCTAAAGACACATCTAGTCACCAAGAAGCCCTTTCAAAAGTCGAAGGATGTCTAAAAGACATAGTCTCATGGATGCACCAGAATATGTTGAAGCTGAACACTGACAAAACTGAGGTCATACTGTTTCACTCAAAAAAGGTTAACGTTCCCGGAGATTTTCATGTTCAAGTGGGAAACTCTAAAATCAAACCGTCATTATGGGTGAACAACCTTGGTGCTAGATTTGATTCCCAAATGGATATGACACAGCACATCAACGCTGTGTGCAGGTCTAGCTACGCACAGCTGCGGCAAATAGGTCATATTAGACAGTACCTCTCTCCAGAAGCAACAAAGACTTTGGTCAATTCTCTGGTCACATCAAAAATTGACTACTGCAACTCACTGCTATATGGGATTCCCCAAAACTCACTACGAAAACTACAGCGTGTGCAAAATACAGCAGCCCGCATCATTACCAGGACTCCTCGGTACAATCACATCACTCCAGTCTTGAAGGAGCTTCACTGGCTTCCAGTTCAACACAGAGTTGAATTCAAAATTCTGACACTCACATACAAAGCCATGTGCAATGATTCTCCAAGGTACATTGTTAGTATGCTGGACGTGTATAGACCTCGAAGAGAGTTGCGGTCTGCGAGTAAATCAGTATCGCTGGTTGTGCCGAGAAGTCGTTTGGTGAAGTTTGGAGAGAGAAGTTTCATGCATGCAGCCCCAAAGCTCTGGAACACTCTACCATCAGACATCAGAGATGCTAGCTCAATTGCAGCCTTCAAAAAACGTTTGAAAACTCACTTCTTTAATATCTGTTATTAGACGAAAGTAGGTAATCAATGACTGCTACCTCTGGGCTGTGTTCTTGCTGTGGATGCTGTGGGTATAATGGCAGTTCTGGAGTTGTACCATTGACCTTGTGCCTGTCTGGTAGATCTTGCTGGTAGGGATTGCCCAATCGCTTTGAAACCATTTGGCTAGGGGTCTATGGTGTAATTCTTGGACAGCTTTATGTTTATGAACTAAGGGTGTACCACGGCCATGGATTGTACAATACATAACCAAACAACACGGAGAGTATTGTTTTAAACATTCGTTTTACGACTTGTGAACTGCTCTCCGGCTCTACACTGAAACAAACAAACAAATTCAACCAAACAACACGGAGAGTATTGTTTTAAACATTCGTTTTACGACTTGTGAACTGCTCTCCGGCTCTACACTGAAACAAACAAACAAATTCAACCAAACAACACGGAGAGTATTGTTTTAAACATTCGTTTTACGACTTGTGAACTACTCTCCGGCTCTACACTGAAACAAACAAACAAACAAACAAATTCAACCAAACAACATGGAGAGTATTGTTTTAAACATTCGTTTTACGACTTGTGAACTACTCTCCGGCTCTACACTGAAACAAACAAACAAACAAACAAACAAATTCAACCAAACAACACGGAGAGTATTGTTTTAAACATTCGTTTTACGACTTGTGAACTACTCTCCGGCTCTACACTGAAACAAACAAACAAACAAACAAAACACCACTCTGTTTTTAATCATGCCATTGATCTTTTAATTATTTGACTCATTTTAAAAATGATCTTACAAACTTACTATAACAATTTTATAATCTTGGTAATAATATTGGAAGAAATTCCATGTTTCCATGCATCTCAATATTGTATCATTTTTATTGTGAATGTAGTTATTTGTCTTTCTCGCTTTGTAGGTACATTTATATAATTTCATGTGAAGCGCTTTTGAACGCACAACTCCTGTGTGAAAAGAGCGCTATATAAATCGGGTATAATAATAATAATAATAATAACTTCTATGTCCCTTGAAGTATTGCTTCCATAGTTGGTATGTGTGTGTATATGGACAAGACCTTTCCATGCACAGAAAAATTTAGACTCCTGTGACCTTGACCTTGAACTTAGGGCCTGCATTTAGGTTTCGAAATCTGCGTTTAGGTTTCGAAAAATGCCTTTAACTTCTATGTCCCTTGAGGTATTGCTTCCATAGTTGGTATGTGTGTGTATATGGACAAGACCTTAACATGCACAGAAAAAATTAGACCCCTGTGACCTTGACCTTGAACTTAGGGCCTGTGTTTAGGTTTCGAAATCTGTGTTTAGGTTTAGAAAAATGCCTTTAACTTCTATGTCCTTTGAGGTATTGCTTTCATAGTTGGTATGTATGTGTATATGGACATGACCTTTCGATGCACAGAAACATTTAGACCCCTGTGACCTTGACCTTGAACTAAGAGCCTGTGTTTAGGTTTCGAAATCTGCGTTTAAGTTTCGAAAATCCATTTAACTTCTATATCCTTTGAGGTATTGCTTTCATAGTTGGTATGTGTGTGTATATGGACAAGACCTTTCCATGCACAGATAAATTTGGACCCTTGTGACCTTGACCTTGAACTTGAACTTAGGGCCTGTGTTTAGGTTTTGAAAAATGCCTTTTACTTCTATGTCCCTTGAGGTATTGCTTTCATAGTTGGTTTATGTGTGTATATGGACAAGACCTTTCCAGGCACTGCAAAATTTAGACCCCTGTGACCTTGACTTTGAACTTAGGGCCAATGTTTAGTTTTCGAAATCTGTGTTTTGGTTTCTCAAAAATTTTATTATTCCTATGTCCATTGAAATATTCCTTTCATATTCAGTTTGCATGTGTATATGGACAACATCTTTCCTTGCATGCAAAATGTTTGAGCCCTCTGACCTTGACCTTGAACTTAGGACCCGCGTTTACGTTTCAAAGTCTGCGTTTAGGTTTCTCAAAATTTCTTTAACTCATATATCAATTGAGATATTTCTTTCATATTTGGCATGCATGTGTATATGGACACGACCTTTCCATGCATGCAAAAAAAATAGCCCAGTGTCCTTGACCTTGAACTAAGGTCGCGAAAGGTTTTAGGTTTCGAAATCTGCGTTTAGGTTTAAAAAATGCTTATAATTCCTATGTCCTTTGAGGTGTTATTTTCATATTTGATTTGCCAGTGTATATGGACAAGACCTTTCCATGCAGGCAAAAAGGTTGACCTCTGTGACCTTGAGTGTGCTTTTAAGTTTCTAAAGGTGCCAGTGGCGAGCTTTGTTGTCTCTCTGACAACTCTTGTTTATTTCATTTTGACAAGTACACCATCCGGTTGCGAGCCCTTTAAGAAGTCACCTACATTTTCAAAACTAGGAACAGGCTAAGGGGTAAAGGGTTAATCCCAACTTTCATAGGCAATAGTGCATATCAAGTTTATTCAACTTTGTAAAGAGCAGGGAATGCTTAAAGCAAGATGAATGTAAAGCAAAAGCTCATTTATGAGTTTTCAGTAAATTCTGCTTTGCTTGCATCTTGCTTTAACCCATAAGTTTACTAATAGCCTGTTTCTTGTTTTGAATATAGGTGACCATTCTTCTTTTCGTTCAGCTTGCTTTAAGCTAACATCTGCTAGGATATAAAAAATATTTCTAATGGCGCATATTCATGACTGTATAAAGTGGAACTAAACAGTGGTTGAATAAATTAAATGTGTAAAATAAAAGTATTTGTAGGGTAATTGGTTAAGCTGGCACCTATTTTAACTCATTCACCCCTGTAACCTTTAATGGACAATTTATATTATATATACCAGTCTGAAATTAAGTCCACTCCATTTACAATATATTCATATGTGACAAAATAGTGTCGACCCTGATCAGGGGTCTTATTAAGGAGTCCTCTGATCAGGGTCTACAATGTTTTCAAAGGACAACTTTTCTCTTACAGGTACATTGTAAACGATGAGTATACTTGTAAGTGTTCAACGTGTTAACCCATTACCTCATAGATACACCTCTTTAGGCTTTTAATTAATTCCTTCATAGAAGAAAAAACTTCCAATTTGTACAGTCATGAATATGTATTATAAGAATTGTTTTCTATAACCTAGCAGATGGTAGCTTAAAGCAGGCTGAAAGTAAAGCAGAATGTGCCTTAACTCTTTCCTCCCTGAAACTTGAAATGGACAATTCCAGTTTCCATTTTAGTCTAGTTCATTTCTGACTTTTAAGGGATGTTTTTGTCAATGATTAGCATTATAACAAACAGTGAAGACCCTGATCAGAGGGCTCCTTTCGGAGCGCTCTGATCTGGGTCTTAACTGTTTGCACAAGAGAAGTGAACAATTCACATGTACACTGTTTGAAAAAGACGCCAATATGCGGGACTAGGGTGCAAAGGGTTAAGGCACATTCTGCATTACTTTCAACCTGCTTTAAGTGGTCAACTATGTTCAATACTAAAACCAGGCTATGGGATAATGGGTTAAAACAATAAATGGTTATTATTTGTGACACTTAAGAAGAAGAGTAGGTAGAGCCACTCTACTATGGAGGTAGTGGTAAAATATCCTTATCAAAATCTATTTCAATTGTGTTCAACTTGCAGTACCGGTAGCTAGTTTTCATGCACATTGTCAAATTATCTGTGTAACCTACGTGATACGTTCATTACGTTGGTATATGCAAATGAGGCTCCCCATATCGTTGTATGTTGGGAAGTGAGTCAATTATATAGCGCAACAAACATTTCTTGGTGTGAGCTTTAGCTTTGTACCTACGTGGTTGTTGTTGCTGGGTCTCTTAGTTTGCACTTTACATCTGCTTGCTGTTCTAATGATTTGGATTTGTTATGATTTTACGTTGCTTTAACAGTATTTCAGTCATATCACAAAGTCCAGCTTATTACAGGTGGAGGAAGACCCCAGAAGACAGGTGACCACTTAAAGCAGGTTGAAAGTAAAGCTGAATCGCCTTGAGGTGCATTCTGCTTTACTTTCAGCCTGCTTTAAGCTACCATCTGCTAAGATATAGGTAATATTTCTTATGTTGCACATTCATTACTGTATAAATTGGGACTATTTTCTTCAGTGTAGGAATTAATTGAATATGTAAAAAGGCATAACTATAGAGTAAAAGGGTTAGAGGTAGATTATTGGTATACATACAGTAAAACCTCTCTATTACGACCACTTAAACGAAGGCTTATTTTTTGTATAAAAGACAGGTGACAGCTTAACTCTTTCCTCTTTAAATGGACAATTCCAGTTTCCATTTTAGTCTAGTCCATTTCTGACTGTTAAGGGTTGTTTTTGTCAATGTTTGGCATTATGACAAACAGTGAAGACCAAGATCAGAGGGCTCCTTTCGGAGCCCTCTGATCTGGGTCTTCACTGTTTGCACAGGACAAGTGTACTATTCACATGTACACTGTTTGAAAAGGACGCCTATATGTGGGACTAGGGTTCAAAGAGTTAAAAGAAGGTTTATTTTTTGTATAAAAGACAGGTGACAGCTTAAAGCAAGGTGACAGTAAAAAAGAAAGCTCCTGCTTTAAGCAGTCACCTGTCGTAAAAAAAACTTATATTAACCCTTAGCCTGCCACTCACGACTATAGCTCCATATGCAAACAGCTTGGATCCGGATGAGACGCCGAGTAACTCGGCGTCTCATGCAGATCCAAGCTGTTTGACACTCGGACAACATTTACAGCAATTTTGAGCAACTTTGAAGCACTTTGAAACTTGAAGCAGACGAGAAATATAGCAGACGACAATTTATTTGGCGGGCTAAGGGTTAAACCCAATCCAGTGGTCGTAATAGAGAGGTTTTACTTTTGTTTTTTTATGAAAAGTGCAATTAATCCGTCCTAAAACTGTACATACAAATACAGTTGACAATTATTAGTATAGTATTTATGATACATTTTGTAATACATTTTTACATCTGTACTCTGCTTGTTATTATTGTTGATACCCAATGTAGTGAAGAATTAATAAATGAACAGTGTTTTACGACCCATTGACACTAGAGGTCATTTAGAGCCAGTGAGCAGTGAAAAAGACATATAGGATCTGTCATGAGTCGATGTTTAAGACAAGATGATCTCAAACGAGTCTAGAATTGAAATGTTATTAAGCGAGCCTTGGCGAGCTTAATAACTTTTCTATTCTAGACGAGTTTGAGATCAACTTGTCTTAAACATCGACGAGTGACAGATTCTTTTTCTCACATATCCTACGATTTTAAGCTATTTTTCAAAGCAATAGGCATTTTTTGGAACCCTGGTGACGTCAAAACACCGTTTTAAATACAATGTAGTGACGTTAACGTGACGTCATCAAAGTGATCTTACACATGTTGGAGATAAGGATATTCATCATTGTTGTTCGTTATAGAAAACAGGGGTAGTTATGTGAGAAATTATTATTCTTCCCTAATAAACATGTTTAAACTTTATACAAATACCCTTATGTCAGTTGCAAACAGTTTGGAGGCTGGTCAGCTGTCGGGTAATCCAGTGTGATCTGGAACCCGTTTTACTAAACTACTTACGCAAAATTTTTGCGTAAGTCAAAATTTTAAATTTTAATTTATATTTTTTATTATCACTTGCTACAAAAAGCAAATAGCCAGATCAGAGGACGCGCTTTTAGCGCGTCCTCTGATCTGGCTATTTCCTGTTTGCAAACGTTTATGATCGAAAAATAAGAGTTAAACGATTTTGACTTACGCAAAAAAATTGTGTAAGTTGTTCAGTAAAACGGGCCCCTGGACCATTAGCTATTCAGGTAAAAACAAATCGTTAAATTTTCTAAATAATTTTTTTAGCTCCTGTGACCTAGATATGAAACGGACCAGGTATATTGTAACAACATCAGTAAAAGACCTCTAGACGTTACACCATGCAAAATATCAAAGCTCTGACCATATTGATTTCAGAGAAGATGTTAGAGTATTTATATATATAACTTGTTTTGAAAAACTGTGATCCTCTTGGGCAGAACCACTTTTTACCCCAGGGGCATAATTTGAACAATCTTGATCTATAGAAGACTTGTAGATGATATGCTATGTGCATTATATCTAAACTCTGTGCATTATCAGACCAAAATATTTTTGAAGATTTCATTAAAAATTCTATTTTTAGCTACTGTGAGAGCATTACAATTTCACAAATATTGGTAAAGGACCTCTAGAAATAACATCATGTCAAATCTCTGGCCATTCTAATCTCAGAGAACATGTTTGAAGATTGTTCTGTATAACCCTACGTATAAATGTGACCCCTTGGGCGGGGCCATTTTTTCACCCCAGATGACCTATATAATAACAAGGCTATGTGCCAAATATAAAAGCTTTGACCCCTGTGGTTTTTGAGATGATGTTTGAAGATTTCATTGTTTAACTCACTATAATATGTAAAATTGTGAACCTGTGACCCCCTGGTACGTTATAACCATACATTTTTACAAAGAAGGGTAAGATTCTGAGATTTTAAAACTGTTCCATATAGCCGAGGATTCATTTTCACCGAGTATGTTATACAGTGGAGAATCTGTTATTCTTTTCCAATAAACGCGTTTACGCTAAAACTATTATTTGCAGTGTAAACAGTTTGGAGCCAGATCAGACGCCGGGTAACCCGGCGTCTGATCAGGCTCCAAACTGTTTGCCACCAGGATAAATATGAATTATCAGAATTGTCCAAAAGTTGTTCTTTTCTACGTTTTAGTGCTTTGCGTTTGCATACGTTTGCGTTAAAACGGGAAAGAATAACAGATTCTCCACTGTAATCGAGTTTTACTGTACATGTATTGGATAGGACCTCTAGAATTGTCACCATGCCAAATATCAAAGCTTTGGCCATATTAGTTTCATAGACATAATTTGAACAATCTTGATAGAGGACCTGTAGTCAGTAGATGATGCTTTGTGTCAAATATCTAAGCTCAGGGTACTGCGGTTCAGACAAAAAGATTTTTTAAGTTTTCATTGAAACAATCCATTTTTAGCTCCTGTGACCTAGATATGCAATGGACTAGAATTATTTGAACAAGTTTGAAAGAGGACCATAATTATCAGGATAATTCCTGGCAAAGTTTGGTATAAATCCATCATGTGGTTTAGGAGATGTCATTTTAAGAAATTGTTGAAGATAGATGACGAACTAATGATTGGAAGACGGACACTGGACGATCAAAATAGCTCACCAGCTGAGCTGTCACCAAGGGCACTTAATTAGCCCTCTTTTCACACAGATCTTTTATTTCACTACAATCTTTGAAGAAGATTGCAAGATAATGCTATACACCTTATATCTTAGCTCTGGGCCTTCATGTGTTCGACAAGAACGTTTTTCATGGACCTTTTTGTAAATATGCAAATGCTTGAACAGACAAAAGGCCAGTGAGTTATTCCTCCACTGAAAAAAGTAGTTTCACTTGATATAGTCATGAATATTTTCAATATCCTAGCAGATGCTAGCTTAACCTATTACCCCATAGCTTTGTTTCTAGTTTCGACATTAGGTGACCACTAAAAGCATGTTGAAAGTAAAGCAGAATGCACCTTAGGGTGCATTCTGCTTTACTTTCAGTCTGCTTTAAGCTACATGTACCATCTGCTAAAATATAGAAAATAGTTCTTATCATTAATATTCATAACTGTAAAAATTGGAAATAATTTGCTCTGGCTCCGAGGTTATAAAGCCTTTAGTTGAGTCTGAGTGTGTTACCAAGCACGCTCAAATCTGACCAATCAAATGCTTGAGAACGAGTTTAGACTCGAGTCAAAAGCTTTAAAACCTCAGACCCAGAAGAGAAATCAAAGGTGTAAAAAGGTGTATTTATGTGGTAAAGGGTTAAAGCAGGCTGAAAGTGAAGCAGAGTATGCCTTAAAATGCATACTGCTCGACTTTGAACCAGCTTTAGTGGTGACCTGTCAAATTTAGAAATAGGCTTATGGGGTAGAGGGTTATAGGTTCAAATAACAAAGAAAAGAATGTTTTTCATTCCTCAAAGTACTTTATTTTTTAGTGAAGAATCTCTTGAAAGTACATAAAGTAAAACACAAAATGGACACCAGCAGTGTCTCCATAACAAGAATGCTAACAGGGGAGAAAACGTTATTCTTTCCCGCTTAAACGCACAACCCCAAATGCATTGCAATGAAATATAGAAAATAACAACTTTTTGACAATTCTGACTACAAGTTTTAATTTCAGTGGCAAACAGTTTGGAGCCTGATCTGGCTCCAAACTGTTTGTAATAGAAATAATAATTTTAGGATAAAAGTTGGGAAAGAATAACATTTCTCCACTGTATGTCGGAAGATAAAAGCACTAATCCCTTTCTTTCATTCCTTTCCACACTTTTACTTATTACAATTATGTACCTTTCTTAACCCATTACCACAGGTACTTGACACATACTTTATTATCTATGAACCCCCTCCCCCTTAAAAAAAAAAAAAAAAAAAAATTTTCTTTTACTATACTTCTATTATAGATACAAGGTAAACAGCGCAATTCGACACCTAGTCTTTACTATCCACTTAAACTGATGCTAAAATAGACTCAATCGCCGATATTCTCTTGTGGTACCCTCGGGAAATGATTAATTTATCAATATCTACTTTTTATTTCATCAAATTCCGTCAAATAACGCCACAGTACGTGAATTATAACGAAAATAAGCTTCAAAAAGTTTTATGTCGTTCTCTTGGTACAGAATTTATTGCCCAAAATAAGGGGTAATCTAGTCGGTTTGCACATTTAACGGCCTTTACGGCTGGAACTTTCACCTAATTTCATTAGAGCAAATGCGTTTGTGTCGGAACATGACCCTCTTCACTATCAGCTATATGAAATATACATGTAATTTGGCACGAAATTGACAAGTGAAAGACTCATTTCATTTTCAATGCCATTTTGAATACCGGAATGAATCGAATGAACGGAGCGATCTCATTGGTCAAAATTAAACAGGTAAAGTTTCTTTTAATTTTGCATTCTATGTAAATTATATAAAACTGATAATATTTCATTTAAAGATGATTTATAATATTTGGTGAAAGTTCCAGTGGCATAGGCCGTTTATTGTGGACAAATAACAGATCACCCCTACATGTACATTCGTTGCTATGTACCAAGAAAACGACAAAAAACTTTTTGATGCTTATTTTCGTTATAATTCACGTACTGTGGCGTTATTTGACGGAATTTGATGAAATAAAAAGTAGATATTGATAAATTAATCTTTTCCCGAGGGTACCACAAGAGAATATCGGCGATCGAGTCTATTTTAGCATCAGTTTAAGTGGATAGTAAAGACTAGGTGTCGAATTGCGCTGTTTACCTTGTATCTATAATAGAAGTATAGTAAAAAAAAAATTTTTTTTTTTTTTTTTTTTTTTAAGGGGGGAGGGGGTTCATAGATAATAAAGTATGTGTCAAGTACCTGTGCCCATTACCTAATATAGATGCGCCCTAAATGGATTGGGTTTTCTTTTGCTTTTGTTGGGTACTGTCACCCATTAGTTTTGAAATAATTGGGTATTTCACCAATTTCAATTGGGTAAGTACTCGGATACTCTGCTTATCTACAACTCTGCTTCTGGGATAATGAGTTAACTCTTTCCTCCCTAAAACTTTAAATGTACAATTCCAGTTTCCATTTTAGTCTAGACTATTTCTGACTTTTAAGGGTTGGTTTTGTCAATGTTTTGCATTATGACAAACAGTGACGACCCTGATCAGAGGGCTCCTTTCGGAGCCCTCTGATCTGGGTCGTCACTGTTTGCATAGGACAAGTGTACTTTTCACATGTACACTGTTTGAAAAGGACGCCTATATGCGGGACTAGGGTTCAAAGGGTTAACTTATTCATCCCTGAAACTTCAACCAGACAATTCAAGTTTCCAGCTGAATTAAGTCTATTCCATTTTGAGCTGTTTAGGGTTGGTTTTTTACGAAATTTATTGCAAAATGATGAACTGCAGTGCAGACGCTTATAAGATTGCTTGTATAGGAGCCCTCTGATCTAGGTCTACACTGTTTGCATAGGACAGGTGTACGCTTCACAGATACACTGCTAAAGGATGACTTAAACTATTTGAGTTGAATACATGTGTCTACACATTCAACAGTAACGACGAATAGTCGAGTACACTCATTAATTACAAATGTTGTGCATGTAAGGAGTACACTTGTCCTATGTAAAAAGTGAAGACCCTGATCAGAGGGCTCCTTAGGGAGCCCTCTGATCAGGGTCTTCACTATGTCAATTTGAAATTTATTGTAAAGAGAAACCCTAAATAGTCAAAATGGTTTACTTTCAGCCTGCCTTAACTCTTTCCTCCCTGAAACTTTAAATGGACAATTCCAGTTTCCATTTTAGTCTAGTCCATTTATTTGAAACTGGAATTTTCTGTTATGTAGAAAGAATGAGTTAATTTAGAATACCAACAGAACCACAGATTCTGCATTAGATTAATCTTCTTCTGAATGGAAGATTATAAGAATCCACCATGAGTGTTGATGTAGGATAGGAATTTTCTCCCCCGAGTGTCAGAAATTTCATGCAGGGACGAGGCTTGCCGAGTCCCTTCGTGAATTTTCTGACCCGAGAGGGAGAAAATTCCTATCCTACATTAACAAAACGAATGGTGGATTTTTTTTCTCCCATTTAAATCATTAAAACATAAATAACTAAATAAATGCATTTTGTGTGCACTTTGTCCGCCAAAACGTTGACGTTGTTTATAGTAACGTCATTAGAAATGACGTCATTTAGTTACCCGAGTCATGTAGCGCTTGTGATAAAGCTGGGCAAACAATAAAAGACGTCACGTGGTATGGAGGATAGAGTCATTCCACATGGGGAATATCTCTATTCCACATAGGCAAACATGGGAGAATAACCCTTTACCCCATATCCTGTTTCTAGTTCTGAAGACAAGTAACCACTTTTAACCCTTTACCCCATATTTACGCCTTTAATTTATTCCTTGACTGTAGAAAATAGTTCCAATTTATACAGTTATGGTCCTCATGGAAATATTTTCTATACTCTAACAGAATGATCATAGCTTAAAGCATTCTGAAAGTAAGGCAGAATGCGCCTTAAGGTGCATTCTGCTTTACTTTCAACCTGCTTTAGATGGTCACCTGTCTTTGAAACCAGGCTATGGGGTAATGGATTAAAGCAGGTTGAAAGTTAAGCAGAATGTGCCTTAAGGCGCATTCTGCTTTACTTCAGCCTGCTTTAACCTACCATAACCTTTTAACTAGTATCTACTATTATTTCCTAGTAAATTACCGGAAAGAATTAAATTAATTTGAAAATATAGAGGAACACTCAAAATCAGTTTGTCAACTGGTGTTTAACCCGGTCCTAGGTGTAAGCACTATTATGACTATATATTATGGAGCCTTTATTTCTTCCTCTTCCAAAGGTGCAGGTGATAGATTAAAGCAAGATGAAAATAAAGCAGAAAGGAGCTTTCTGCTTTACTTTCACCTTGCTTTCTGCCACATACCATATAAACATTGGGCTTATGAAGACAGAATACTAGCAGGAAGAAAGAAAGAAGCTTTCTGCATTGCTTTTGTCTTGCATTAAGATTGCAACCAGCCTTTAACAATTGCCATTCTTCCTTAATGGTTATCAATTAATCTTTACTTTTTAAAAACAAATTTGCAACTTTCTAAAACGATGGTGTTAAAACAACAATACTTGTAGCTATTGAATACTGATCTACAAGTCAAACATTAAAGCATGCTATATAGCTACAGAAAAAACTCTCTAAACTGGACAATATTTGGAACAGGTAGACCACATAAGACAGGTGATTGCTTAATGAAGGATAAAAGTAAGACTGAAAGCTCCCAAGGGAGCTTTCTGCCTTGCTGTTATCCTGCATTAAGCTGCCCTGTAAATGGTACCAACTGTTTAGGTACCAAACATTTCATTTTACTATGGTCCGGTTTAGAGAGGTTTCACTTGTACATGTGTAGGTTTCACCAGGGCTCCAGATAAGAGGGAGTTTTCCAAACAAACTTAGCATTTTCTCATTTATTTCG
This sequence comes from Gari tellinella, assembly GCA_922989275.2. Lineage (NCBI taxonomy): Eukaryota > Metazoa > Mollusca > Bivalvia > Cardiida > Psammobiidae > Gari > Gari tellinella. Next base: position 19,139,838 of record OV277868.1, read on the forward strand.
GCACCATTTTCTCATTCATTTCAGCACCAAGTCCTATGGTGTTAAAACTCATTACTGATTAGAATCATCTCTTTGAGATGATTCTAATGAGTAGTGGCATCATAGGGTTTAATGCAGAAATAAAGATTTTAGTTTTTGAAAAACTCTACTTATCTGGAGCCCTGTTTCACTGTCGATGTGTATCTCAATACTGTCTCAATTCACTTCTTCATAGTCCAAGGCCGTTCCTCCATCCGTTGTTTATGAAGATTACTCATAGCCTTTTTGGGTGGCACTAAAGATTGTGACATACCAATCCGTCTCTTTCTTTTATCATTAGCTATATCCCTATCATCCGTATCTTCATCGTCGTTCACCATATGTCTCTCTTGCTGTCTAAACTGTCTCATCTGTTGATGACTGTATGTCGGACCTGATGACGGCCTTAGCGTTCCAACAGTTCCCATGAAACCCTGAGCTTTAGGTGGCGGTGGTAACTGCGGGTAATTCTTTCTTTTTGCCTTGTTGTTGAATTCAGTGGTTTTCTCTGGTTCTTCAGATTGCATATAACCTAGAGATAAGTTTGAGTCCAAGTCAACATGAGAATACTTGCAGCTCTTACCAAATGGGCATTTCCCTAATTTAAATTTCTTACAAATTTTTAACTTTTTCCCACTAGGGTTTTGGTCCTCGGTCAGTTTCACATGTTTTTCAAGAATTGACTGCTTCGCCATCTCCGCCTTCTCAAATGGATTAGTGAAGACTGATGCTGCAGTTAAATGAATATTTTTGGCTTTTTTCTTGATCTTGCCTAGCTTTGGGGTTGGTAATTTCTCCATCGCTGGGCTTGGTAACTTCTCCCTGGCACTATTACTGTCTGTCTGTGGTTCATCGGAGTCGGAACCATTGCTGTCGTTGGACATCAGGTAATTTGTCCCACTTTCTCCTGGCTGCCTGAAAATAGAATGTATCAGAACTTAATGATCGCTAGAACACTTCCATTGACAGCACAGGAATATTTTTCTAATGCAAGGCTCTCCAGATAAGAGGGGGTTACTTGAACAAATCCAACATTTTCTCAGATTTCATCACCAAATCCTATGGTGTAACTGTTACTACTCAGAACTGTCTTGAATAGACGATTCTAATGAGTACACCATAGGGTTTAATGCTGAAATAAAGATTTTACTTTCTGAAATACTCCCCTTATCTAGGACCCTGTAATGTTGATCAGTGCTCTATCCCCTTCCCCATAGAAAAATAGAAATGCCTTTTGAGTCCGTTATCTATTCATTATAGGAAAATAACATTTTATATTCTATCATGTTCCGTTTAAAAGACATAGCTTTTAATGCATTCTGACAGGTGGATGTTTTATAGCAGGTTGAAAGTGATGCTTAAATGAATAAAAAGTCCTTCAAATTTATTCTTTACCATCAGCCTGCCTTATGCAACCAACTGTCTTAAACATTGCAAACAAATAAGCTAAAGGTGTGTAACTTGGATATGATCACTATAATCTGGGCTCGTTATGATTTTAAGTAGCTTTAACAATATTTTCGCCATATATCGATGTTCAGCTAATTGCAGGTGGAGAAAGACCCTCAGAAGCCCTTTATGCACTGTTTTAGGCACAAATCAGCAACTCTGGGTAGAACCACCAGGACCAACATTCTGCAAGCCAGCTAAAAGTCTTGAACCTTCCCCCTAACATGAACAAAATTCAAAGTACAGTCGAACTTCGATATCTCGAACTCGGTTAAGTCGAACATACCCGTATTTCTAAGTTAAAACGTGGCTAGCTGTAAGCTTAACCCATTACCCCATAGCCTAGCTGTTTCTAGTAATGAAGATAGGTGACCACTTAAAGCAGGTTGAAAGTAAAGCAGAATGTGCCTTAAGGCACATTCTGCTTTACTTTCAACCTGCTTTAAGCAACCATCTGCTAGAATATAGAAAATATTTCTTATATTTCATATTCATGACTGTATAATGTGGAACTATTTTCTTCAGTGGAATAATAAATTAAAGACGTAAAAATGTGTATTAATTGGGTAATGGGTTAAAACAGGTTGAAAGGAAAGCAGAATGCTCCTCAACCTCTTACCCGGGCATAGCCTATTTCTAGGTTTGACGATACATTGTAGTTGACCATTTAAAGTGGGTTTGAAGTGAAGCAGAATGCTCCTTAACAGTAGCAGGTTGGAAGTTAAGCTGAATGTGCATAATATGCATTCTGCTTTACTTTCAACCTGCTTTAAGCTACCATCTACTACGACATAGAATATATTTGTTATGATACATATTCATGGCTGTATGAAGTGGAAGTCTCCTTCAGTGAGGGAATACATTAAAGGTGTTTTTATGGGGTAATTGGTTAAGGAGCATTCTGCTTTACTTTCAACCTGCTTTAACCCTTAGCCTGCCACTCACGACTATAGCTCCATATGCAAACAGCTTGGATCCGGATGAGACGCCGAGTAACTCGGCGTCTCATCCGGATCCAAGCTGTTTGACACTCGGACAAGATTTTCAGCAATTTTGAGCAACTTTGAAGCACTTTGAAACATGAAGCAGACGAGAAATATAGCAGACGACAATTTATTTGGCGGGCTAAGGGTTAATATGTGGTCATCTGTCTCCAAAACTAGAAACAAGTTATGGGGTATAGGGTTAACTATGTGTGGTAAATAAACTAAAGATAACTGGTATTCTTTTCTGTACAACAAGGGAGACCACTGCATTAGTGTTTGGCCAAAGTCAATATAGTTAGCTCCCTTGAAGCCACATTAGCATAAGAATAAGACCAATTGTTATAATGATGATTTTTTCATGAAATATGCCTTGCTTTAATATCTAAATAGAACACTTGTTGTGTTTTAAATTAATCATTTTGTTCAACTTGCACTTATTTGTGATGGAGAAGTGATTCACAGATCTGACAGATCATGGAATTTCACTGATATAAATTATGACTTAATCTTTTTAAAAATGTACATTATTTAGTAATAAGCAAGTTTTGCTAATCTATCTGTAAAGAGTGGGAAGGGAAAAATTCGTTTGATTGGATTTCTCTGTAAATTATTCGCAAGCCTGGCCAATCATTGCCGTTCATACAACTGCTGCATGAAACAGAAAATAGCAGACACAGCATTAAAACCTGGCTAGCGATCGGGAAATATTTAATAAGCATCTCTTTAAATTCTCTCCTTCATGGTCTTTTTCAGTGTTTAAGACAAGTGGTTGTTTAAAGCAGGCAGATAGTAAAGCTAGAAGCTTCTGAACAAGTTTTCTGCTTTACATTTAATCTGTTTAACTTTTATCCCATTCCCCAAAATTAGGCCTTTTTAAACCTTTAATTTATTCCTCCACTGAATTAAATAGTTCCACTGTATACAGCTATAAAACATAAAACCAAAATAAACTGTTTCTATATCCTAGCAGATGGTAGCTTAAAGCAGGCTGAAAGTAAAGCAGAATGTGTCTTACAGCACCAAATCCTATGGTGTTACTACTCATTAGAATTGTCTCTTCGAGACAATTCTAATGAGTAGTGACACCATAGGGTTTAAAGCATTAGTAAAGATTTTAGTTTTTGAAATGCTCCCCTTATCTGGAGTCCTGGCTAATGCTTGCACATCACCCATATCCATCTGAGTTAAAGACAAAATTTGCTTACAGTTAACAGTGATGGCTGATTAACTCCTTGCTCCCTTGCTGTGAATTAGTATTTTCTTTGCAAATTGTTTGGATTTTGTCTTTAATCTGAATAGTTTCTAAGTCGAAACTAGGTCACCGTCAAGGTCAAACTGAGCTTGGGTATTATTGGTGAGTTGGTAATGGTCCAAGGCAATAACTGTATAAGTATCTAAGCATTGTAGTAAACAGTGTTGATGCTATACGAAATGGTAAAATACAGTTAACCGAGAAAGAGCACATTTAAAATATTCTCAGTTCAAATTAATTCAAGGTCAAGGTCAAAATCAAAGTTTGGTGATATTGTTGGACAGGGAATGGTCCAAGGCAACAACTGTATAAGTATCAAAGTATTGTAGTCAGTTGTGTTGATGCTAGACGAAATAGTAAAATCTAGTTAACCGAGAAAGAGCCCATTTAAAATATTCTAAGTTCAAATTAATTCAAGGTCAAGGTCAAAATCAAAGTTTGGTGATATTGGTGGATAGGGAATGGTCCAAGGCAACAACTGTATAAGTATCCAAGCATTCGGGTAAGGGGTGTTGATGCTAGAAAAAACAGTAAAATCTACTAACCTTGTTACGGATGCACGGACGGATGGACGATTACTATATGCCCTCGCATCTGTCGATGCCGGGGCATAAAAAGTTCCAATTTATACAGTGGTGAATATGAACCATAAGAAATATTTTCTATATCCAACAGGACCAACACATGGTAGCTTAAAGCATTAAGCTGAAAGTAAATTAGAATGTGCCTTAAGGCACATTCTGCTTTACTTAAATTAAATAAACGTCTTTCAACCTGCTTTAAAATACCCATTACCCCATAAATATGCCTGTTTACACCCACAATCTTATCCTCCACTGAAGAAAATATTTACATTTGATACAGTGGTGAAAATGAACCATGAGAAATGTTTTTTTAATTCTTAAGGCACATTCTGCTTTACTTTCAATCTGCTTTAAATAGGCACCTGTCTTCAAAACTAGAAACAAGATACATGGACCAATGGGTTAAAACAAGAAACAGGCTATGGAGATAAAGGGTTAACTTAGTGTTGAAAGGGTTACATTTTTTTTTTCATTTTGCATCAGATTTCTCTTTTACAGTATTTCAGTCGCTCATATCTAATGAGATTTGTAGCCTCTAAAGGGTTAACACTGCTTTTCTTTGATTTGACCTACTGACCTAGTTGTTGACCCAACATGACCCACATTCAAACATGACCTTGATATCAATGAGGCAAACATTTTGAGGAAGATTCATTAAAATCCAATGAGATTGTAGCCTCTAGAGTGTTAACAAGGTTTTTCTATTATTTGACCTAGTGACCTAGTTTTTGACCAAACATGACCCATATTCAATCATGTCCTAGATATCAATGAGGCAAACATTTTGACCAAGTTGCATTAAATTCCAATGAGATTTGTAGCCTCTAGAGTGTTAAAGACGTTTTTTTCTATGTTTTGACCTAGTTTTAGACCCAACATGAACTATACTATATATTTTGAACTTGACCTAAATACATATAAGGCAAACATTTTGACCAAGTTTCATTAAGACTTTATGAGAGTTGTAGCTTTTAGTGTGTTAATATGGTTCTTCTCTGATTTCACCTAGTGACCTAGTTTTTGACCAGATATGACCCACATTCAAGCTTGACCTAGATTTCTTCAAGACAATAATGACATACATTGCTATCAAGTTTTATTATGATTGAATGAAATTTGTAGCCAATAGAGTGTTAACTAACCAGTTTAGGATGGACGGACTGAAATTCTATGATTCTAACGAATGGTATCTTGTGTGACTTTTTCCTTTGATCTTATCTTAATTTTTTTGTGAGACTACAAGCACACAAGCAGAACATTATTTTTGCCATAACTTTGGAATAGAATGATCTGAAGGCTAACCATACCCCTTACCCTATGTCCCACAACCGGCCAGGTTAATGTCACAAGAGATTGCCAAGTTAATGATTTTATGTTACGGGACTCCTCCAAAAAAAGTCACACAAAGTACCATTCGTGAGTACGGACAGACAGATAACGGACACTTGTACCAGGTGAGCTAAAAAGCCTGATGCCATTTGGCTGGTCACCAAACTTGGCCTCCATTTTATGGCAACAAACATTTCAGAAAGTTTGGTATAGACCAAATGAAAACTGTTTGAATTAGAGGGCGAAAATCATTGTGGAGACAAATTCAAGGGCCATAACTCCAGAATGCTGGCTGGGATTTGGCTGTTTATCGAATTAAGTGTGCGTGTTGTAACAAGAAACATTGTCAGTAAGTTTGGTGGAGATCAGATGAAAACTAGAGAGTGGAAACTGGTCAAGTCCAAACGCCGGCCTAGGGTGTTCCAATAATATGTCCAGTTAGAAGACGACATATAAAACGTAGAGGCCCCAGTACCGGTGCAGTTGAATTATCGATCGATTAAGCGTTATCGCGCATACAGGTATTGGACGACAACATTTTCGGGAAAATGCAGATTTGTGTATATGATCATGGAGAAAGGACAAATGGAGAAGTAACTTATACTCAAATCTGCATTTTCCCGAAAATGGTGTCGTCCGTTACCTGTATGTGCGATAACGCTTAATCGATCGATAATTCAACTGCACCGGTACGCCGATAGCGGGCTATCGCGTTTTTTATCGTGTTGAATGGTTACCTACTGTTAGTTTAAGTTACATAAAATCCTTAATTTTCACCCGATTTTCATTATAATGGTCTTAAAAGAAGGCTAAGATATTTATCTTTCACCTGTAAAAATAACAGATTTTATTGTTTAAAATTGATCCGTTTTATGGCGAGTTAAAGAGTGGTTTACAAATGAATTTGCAGATAAAAGGGAGCAAGCACTCGGGCATAAATATATCACGCCCCGTTACAAAACCTTTCATAAAACCCTCAATTTTCCACCGATTTTCAAAGAAATGGTCTTAAAGGAAAGCTTAGATATTTTTCTTTCAGTTGTAAAAATGCAAGTGTTTATTTTCGAAATCGACAAATTTTATGGCGAGTTAAAGAGCGATGGCCAAATGAAATAGTCGATAAACGAGAGCAGGCGATCGCGAAATATATACTACGTCCCGTTTCAAAAACTTGAATTTAATCCATAATTTTCGTCCGATATATATTATATATTTAAAAAAAAAAGGTCTTGATATAAAGCCGTGACACTTATCTTTCGGTTGTTAAAATACCAGGGTTTTTCTTGAAGCGAAAAAAGTAATGATGACCTACAAAGGTTGCTGGCTAATGATATGACTAGACCAACTCGCGTAAGAAAAGAATTCCTTCCGTATAAAAACTTAAGCAAACTTCTAAACTTCTAAAAATGTGTTCATGCATTGTTACAATGTTCTACATGGAGGAAATATTTCCTTGGAAGCAAAAATAAAAATCCATTTTGTATGTAATGAGACATTTGAAAGGAGTGCGCGTCAAACGGCCAAAATCCAAAACGGCCAAAGTTGTAACTGTATTATTATGTCGTATGTGATCATTATTATTATTGAAAGGAAAATTAGAATTATTAACATATTACTTCAAAAAAATGAATTTAGGGTTAGTTTTACAGCCAGACTAAAATATACATATTATCCGTCCCATTTCTATGAAAGAGGTAACAGTTTGCATTATCTTCAGAAATTAATTGCAAACATGATAACATGAGATCTCCGTTTCTTTCTGCTTTACTTATGTCTTATATAACGGAGTAAATTATAAAGCAGCCAATGCCTTAAGCAATCTATTTTACTGACTGCTTAACTCTTTGCCTGCTGATCGCAACTTTACTTTTTTTTTTTTGCAAACAACTTGGATCAAGATCAGATGCCGCGTAACACGGCGTCTGATCTGGATCCAGAATGTTTGACACTCGTCCTTAGCTTTATTTACTTACAAAATGTCTACCATATTACACATCACAAAGGAATGTGACACATTACGTAACCGTATACAGAACCCGCACCAAATTAGCAGGACAATTATCAGCGTCATAAAACTGTCCCAGCATGAAGTCCATGCTTCTTGAACATGCCGATTATCTATGAAGATGGACAGTCACACCAGCGGGTTGCTACTTTAATGAAAAAGATCAATGCTACCCGTGCGTGTAACTTGAACATGTGTTCTTGACTTCTGTAACCGCATGATGTTTATATATTATACAAATCACAAAAAATAAAGATAATAGAATTGAATTAAAAAAAAACCAACAAAAAACAAAAAAAAACAAACATCAATGCACCTGGTTTGGTTGATGACTGGATTAACCCTCTCATTACTGAATACCAGTAACATGATGACTATTGCAATTGCAAACAGTTGTAATCCAGACCAGGCTGCAAAAATGTCGGATTCATAGAGTATGTCTCTTGAAATATAGTTTACCCCTTTTTCAAATTAAGCTCTTTATGACACACTTTACCTTTTCTCCGCATGAGGATCATCACAGAGAGAGAGAGACAGACAGACAGACATTCATACAGAAAGATGGAGACAGAAAAGAAGAAGCGAGAGACTGACAGACAGAGATAAGAGAAAAACAGACAGACAGAGAGACAGTCACAAAGAGAAACAGAGACATAAATACAGACAGTGGCAGAGAAATATAGACACACACAAACTTCGTAGGTAAACGAAAAAATACGTTTTTCTCTCGTTTTCAAAACCTCACTAAACTATCAATTTATAAGCTATCGCCTCAAATTTTGTACTACGCGTAAGATAATGGTCTAATAAAACATCTGTATTAAAATTTATAACGATAAGATGACATTAAAAGCATTTATATTAACACCAAACTTCGTAGGTAAACGAAAAAATACGTTTTTCTCTCATTTTCAAAACCTCACTAAACTAACAATTTATAAGCTATCGCCTAAAATTTTGTACTAGTCGTGAGATCATGGTTTAATAAAACATCTGTATTAAAATTTATAACGAAAAGATAGCATTAAAAGCATTTCTATTAACACCAAACTTTCGTAGGAAAAACGGAAAATACAGTACTGTACGTTTTCTCTCTCATTTTCACAAACTCACTAAACAAACAAATTATAAGCTATCGCCTCAAATTCTGTACTAGTCGTGAGATCATGGTCTAATAAAACATCTGTATTAAAATTTATAACGAAAAGATAACATTAAAAGCATTTCTATTAACACCAAACTTTCGGAAAAACATTGTTTTCTAGCCGCCAGCGAGCGCCGCTGATTGAACGACACGATAAATCGCGAGCAGGCCGGATACTTCTCCATTTGTCCTTTCTCCATGATATGATTCTTCTCCAGGGTATACTTCCTCCATGACCGCAGCAACCTCCCGCACTGCAAGCGGACGCTCTACCACTGAGCTATACTCTGCCCTTAAGCGTTATCTATTAGCACACTTCTATCCCGCATCAAACTTAAGACTGTATTGAACACCCACAAATTGTAAATTAGACTTACATTCATGATTGTTAAAGAGAGGTGTTACTGTACTGTCTATGAAAAATGGGTGGGGGATTCCTTATGGCATGCCAATAATTGATAAAATTGCACGGGTTTTTTGTAGACAGGTACTTGAAATTTACATTTAGAGAGTAAAAGTATGTAAAAACAAAATGCCTCAACTGACACAGACAGAGTATCCGCCGTCTTTTCGTCATATTCCTCTGAATCTTCATCACTATCATAATCTGCAACAAGGGATGCCATTTTGATTTGTGCACTGATGCGGAAAACCAATCCAGCGTTGCGATTGGTCGAGTTTTCCGAGTTTTGCCGGTAACCACTTGCGATAAATAATTTGTTTTCAAGGATAAAATAAACATTTAAGAAATAAAGAAAATAACTTAATCAAACCAAACTATTCTGTTCTACATACAAATAATCTTGTTATAGAAAACATGATGGCAAATTCATTTAAAATTCACCATTATTCCGATCATTCTGCGATCAGCTGACGGAAGTAGGCGGCGCAATAAAAGTTCAGGAGTTTCGAAAGGGATTTCGGAAATTAGACTTAATTAAAATACTGAGTTATGATTTTATGTTGAAAATGGTAAGTTTATTGGTATAATTTTCATAAAATTGATAATCAAGACTTCTAATTTTGGATATTTGTAGAATTTATACTGAAACTTAATCTTATTTTTATAGTTGTCTGAGTGTGTCGGATATTGAGATCCTTTCGGAGTACAGTTGTCTGATAACTTTGACAGAAACGACAGTAGGAAGATGTCTGGAAAAGTGAGACAGAAAACGTCTGCTAATGCCGCAGACCTTTCTACACAGTCCATAAATGAGAAGATCCTGAAAGAATGTCACAGTGTGTATACCGACCCGGACAATGGTAAGTAAATCTATTGTCTTTGTTTTTTAATTTTCTTTAACGTTGATATGATCCTTCTTACGCAATTAGAGACTGAATGTGAAATTGCCAGGGTAATTTGATGACATAGCAAGAACACCCGGAGACTTTGAAAGACCACGTTGAAGATTAAGACAAAGATTTGTTGGTTGAACCTCTCTGGAGTTTATTTTACTCTGTTTTTCTTACTGAAAAAATTCCAGCATGACCAGTTTGATGACCGGCGAAAGACCCGACTGTGATCTAAAAATAACCCCTTGATCTTGTGTACATTACACGCAGTGGCTAACAGCTGATTGGAGGTCAGCCCTGCACATTCCTTTGATGAAGCAGGACTTAAAGGGGGTTCTTTGGCAGAAAAAGACAAACAAATCATCAGTACTTTGATTATGTCCGCCACTGGTCTGAATAAATTAAAAATGTTAAGTGCATCAGACAGTATCAATTCGTGAATTTAAATCTTGTCCTCAATTATGGACTCGTGTGTGTATTGAATGGATGAAGAATGTTCTGATTCACTGTGCACTTAAAGGCCCCTTCAAACATTGTGTGACAGTGTCAAGATGTAGAGTCATGGGTGTGTCAGTGTTATGATAATGTAAATATTATCTTTACCATAGTGAAGAGATCTTTTTTAAAGGGGGGGGGGGGGGGGGGGGGGGTATAACAGAGTAAACCCAGCTAAAATTGTTTTAAAATTATGATTCATTTGAATAAAAAAATAATTCATAAATTTGTAGTAGGTGGTAAGATACTCAAAGCTGAGATATAAAAATATAAATAACGTTTAGAACTTAAGAAGATAAAAAACATTTTACAGGTTTTTGCTTGTTAGAAATAGCTTAAAGGTTCTTGAGAGTCATGGGTAACACACACACTTGTAAGTTGTATGTAATTGACAGGCGTCCCTACATGATAGTTATACATGCACAATCCTCCTACTTAGACATCAAATTACACTGAAAGCCCGATAGGTGTTTTAAGTTGCTCTGGTATCAGAATGTGGTCAGATCGTATGTTTGTGTTAGTGTTACTGTCCTTTTTATACACGAACTTTCAACTAGGTAGTGTAGGAATAATTTTGTCCATCTACCCATCCAAAATCGTCTGGAGCATAACTCTTATACAATGCCACCTAGGATTACCAAATCTGGTGTGTGGATACATATTGGGATTGCCAAATCAATTGTGTCAATTTGACCTTGATAATTGAAAAACCTTCTCCGAAGCATAACTCCTATTCTAATCATAGAGATGCTGCTGGATTCACACATTTCTTGTCTACTGTCCAGCAATTTTAAGATTATAGTTTGGGTGAATTCCCTCTAAAATAAATCAGTTCCTGCATATTTCATCTCACATGTGTTCTCAAAAATAAAAGTTTAATGCTTGATCTAGGTCTATACTCACCAGTTTCGAATTGACACATTCAAAGCTGCGTGTAATAAAGTTTAATAATGGAATTCCCACTGTGATTATACAGTGTAGCTCCATTATATCGCGGAAGTTGGGGTCCACGAAATGAAATCCGCGATGTGGTCGGATCGCGATATAGCCGAATTCTGAGCTGAACTATATTCTGCTGTATATTCCACTGCCAAACGCTATTATATCAATGTCATGCAATAAACACGGTTTCTTGGTTGATTACCTTGTTATTTCTTGTCAAAACAAGTCTTTATATGCACTGTCATATCTAGCATCAGCGTTTTCATGTGTATTATACCAAATGCCTAGTTTCGTTTTTGACAACGGCCGCCATTTTGAATAAAATGTGCGTGTGTATCAGTTAATCGTGGAACTCACACTTAATGTCTATATCGCGATTAGAACGCGGATAAAATGAGATTTTCTCGATTGACTTGTCAAAAAACGTAGCGCGGTATATGAAATTGAAAGAACAATGAAACCAATTATCAGTTCACAGGTTAAAGGGAAACGGACAGCTGGTGATAAATATCTTTTAAATGAAAGATATTGAAAAAAAATCGCCTTCTGTCTTTGAAATTTTGAAAAATAATAAAAAATGAAGTAGTTAGAGCCGTTTAAACTTTGTGATATATGACTGTGCAAGCGACCATGGGGGCCGCCATTTTGTTTACCTGTGTGACGTAACTAAGGCCTTCCGCGACCTTCCGGTTATAGCGAGTCTAACCGGGAATGCCGTAGAGTGCGCGGAATTTACATCGATAACATTAATAAACTGAAATACTGAGAAAAATTGGGCATGTGGAGGAAGGTAAAAACACTTTAGAACTTCAGTGTTACGATTTCGATCCTAAATTATCAGAGAATGTAATATTAGAAGACAGAGACTACGACGGCTCGGGCGAAGAGAAAGCGCATTCGCCGGACGAATTTGCGACTGCAATACTTGTGTATAAATGCCTACAAAGGAGGTTAATACTTGCTGAAGAACAAATGAAATGACGATTGGGTGTCTTGGTGACAATGAGTGCATAGCAGAACCATCAAAATTTCGAGCTATTAGTGCTTAATCCAGCCATACTTGAGGTAGCGTATATCAGGCAAATATCATAGGACACCGGAATCGGGCACGGATACTCTTGATAATATTTGCATACTGGTTGTGAATAAAGGCATCGAAGCCCTGTGACTTTCGAAAAAAGTTTCTCCGATATATTTAGTCTGATCTGTTAATATTTCCGTAAATATTAATCATAAACATCTTATGAGCCCGTAAAAGCGCGACTTTATCTATTCCCTGATAAGCGCGGCTTTCCGCGGGTTATCAATTACCTGATGAGAGCGGGTTAGAGCGAGTCCTCTATTTAGCGGCTAAAATCTCATTCTTCTACTGAAATTTTACTGTCCGGGTGTCTACACATTTAAAGTGTGTTCAAATATCTTCCGAAATCCCAAATCTAATTATAGGGTTGCTACACAATGAATTGCATAAAAAGAGGCTTAGGTCATTAGGTGTGACCTATTGTTGATCGGTGATCTCCGTAAGACGTGCATATGATACTGCACGCACTACTCGTCACTTTTCGGAAAGTATGATCTATGTCAACTTATGAAATATGCAGATAAGTTATCACACGAAAGTTTCTAACTGTTCCTGAGGTCAACATCTAAATATAGTTAACCAATGGAATCGCGGAATTCCATAGAGCACGCTCCACATGCATGCTATCTACAAAAATATCACAGGGGGATGCCGCTTGACCGTTGCGTCACACACCGGATGCGGGGGTAATAAAGTTTCGGCTCGGGAATAAAAGCTTCGGCTCATCAAAAGTAAGCATAATTGTAGGCGGTAGACAGAAATATCAAACAACTAATTAACCAATCAAACAAATCACATCTGCAGGTCTGTGACAATTCTTTACTGTCCCATCTCGCAACTCGGATTCTCATCTAGATCCAAACTGTAAAAATGAAACGATAAAACTCAGCTGTGAATCATTTTGGATCCTGATGAGAACCAAGCTACTCGGTGTCTCATCTACATCAAAGGTGTGTAAAACTGGAAAGAAAGTAAAAATTGAATAATGCAAAGGTGTCAAACAGTTTGGATCCTGATGCAGTGCCGATCTACACGGTGTCTGATCAAAATTCAAACTGATTGCGTAGGAATTCACGTGAGAAAAAAACACTAATATATATCAAACAGTTACGACGCCGAGACACTCAACATTGTGATCGGGATCCAAACTGTCTGAATTTATACCAAAGGAATATTTCTTCATAAAATGTAAATCTGTTTAGATCTTGATCAGATGGCGAGCTACTCGGCGTCTCATCTTAATCCAAATCGCTTTTGTAAAACTATAAAAAAATAAAATTGAATGTATTCCAAAAGTTTAAACAGTTTGGATCCTGATGCAGTGCCGATCTACACGGCGTCTGATCAAAATCCAAACTGATTGCGTAGGAAGTCATGTGAAAATAAATTCTAACAGATATCAAACAGTTACGACGCCGAGGCACTCAACATTGTGATCGGGATCCAAACAGTCTGATTTTACCGGTATATAAAAGGAATATTTCTTTATAAAATGTAAACTTGTTTAGATCTTGATCAGATGGCGAGCTACTCGGCGTCTCATCTTCATCCAAATCGCTTTTTTAAAACTATAATGCAAAATAATTGAATGTTCTCTAAGATGTTAAACAGTTTGGATCCTGATGCAGTGCCGATCTACACGGCGTCTAATCAAAATTCAAACTGATTGCGTAGGAATTCACGTGCAAAATGTTTTCTAATAGTTATCAAACAGTTGCGACGCCGAGTCATTCAACATTGTGATCGGGATCCAAACTGTCTGAATTTATATCAAAGGAATATTTAATTCATAAAATGCAAATCAGACTCCGAGTTACTGAGTACCTGAGCTATATCATTGCTTTTATTCAGATTAGACTCCGAGATACTGAGAATCTGAGCTGTATCAATGCTTAGATCCAGATCGGACTCGGAGTTACTCGGCTTTTAATCTGGATCTTAGTTGTTTTGAAATACTATTCTATTGTATTATTTTGTAGACAGCAGGTAAATCGTTACTCCATGCGGCATATATACTTACCATACTAACATAAATCTAAGTAAAAATATATTGGAAATATATTGACTTGTATCGTTTTCACCCAATTGCATGCTACTTTTTCAAACTACCATAAAACTCGAATTTAAATCTTAAATTAAAATTCATTTTGGCCTATCTAAAAGTTGTTTGAATTTTTTTCTACAGAAATGACGAGTGTAAAACTACACCCAGAAATAAGAACGATAAAACTAGATCCAATCAAAATCGGATTTGGACTCAAGTAAGATCGCTCTATCAGATCGGGATCTAGAGAATCGCGATGATTAAATTAAGAAAGAAAAAACCGATCTAGATCTACCCGTACAATATGTAGATCTAGTAATGAGACTTTTTTCATTAAGAATTTCTGTAGCGTTGAATTCCTAAACCGAGACGAACCAGCTAGAAAATGCTGATTTGTAAACGAGTTGGTAGATCTAAGCCAGTTCAACATTTAGGTCTAGATCAGCACAATATCGCACTGATTATCAGATATTTTTTTTATTGTAGATCTAGATCTATTATTATAATCATCAATCAAGGTATTATGGATGTCGCCATACTCTACTGTTAGCCATTTCGTAGCATTGTTTTCCCAGATTCTACAGCTGGGAATTGGAACGGACATTTCTCTAAGCCGATTAACGATAGCTTCTGATCGTTTCTGGATCTACACGACCTTTCAAGTTCATCATAATCAATATGAATATACCATCTATCTATTATCTTTTTTTTAACTGTATGCGACCTTGAATTAAGCTTGCCGTTACTGACGAAGTGTGAAATGTCCGTCCAAGTTACAGTGGTTGAGTGAAAGAGCCAATCAGCGTTTAGGCCTTTGTGTCGTCACAAAATGGATAAAAATCGAGGGTTCCGAATGATAGCTTTGCCAATATGGCGGCGCCCGTTCCAATTAGCGATAGCTTACCTGTATGCAGTAAATCGATCTTTTTCGTACCTTATCGATGAGTAATATATGCAGGACCTTCATGAATGTTGCTTTTAGGATAAAATCTAGGATCTAAGACCATATTGTCATCAGCTGTCCGTTTTCCTTTAAATATAATTTATTTCTTGGCCGACATTGTTCGAGTACGTTGTTATCTGGTACGAATCGCAGTTATGATTGTAAGCGTCTGATTGATGTATCAAAATATGAATGACTGATTTTAATGTCTGTGGTTATCTTTCCACTGCTATTCATACGGATTAGTCGACTTTGATAGTTATAACTCAATCAGGTTAGTTTGCTAATTATTGCTAAATAATGAGGGAAACCGCGCATGCGCGAGTTCACTCAGTAGTTTGTTTGTTAGTGCACCTGTCAATCAACGCAGCGGGATGACACACGCGCAGTCCACAGATGGTGATAATTGACACTGATTACGCAATTATAACGACCTGTTAAAGGAAGATATAATTATTAAAGAAACAGAAATGATCGCTACTCGGCTTTTATTGACTTTTAGTATACATATTGGAAAAAATGGGGTCCAAGCCGTGACCGCGATATATTGGCTTTCGCGAAATAGCGGACCGCGAAGTAATGGAGCTACACTGTATTTAGAACAGCGAGAGGTTTTCTGCACATATATGAAAAAGATTTAAGGATGTATTTCCGCTATTGGAATACCTTGAATTTCCATTAAGACTTAGAGCCAAGTTACGATTGTTCTATAGAGGGGTATATCAATTGATCAATACTGCTCAAAACTTCATGCAGACAGAATACACAGACAACTGTAAAGTTTGCACTACAACAACAGAGAGACTGTTTCCAACGTTTGCCTGAAATGCTTCTGAAGTTAAAAAAAAAGTTGAAAAATTTAGGAAGTACATTCAGTAACAGGTTACCAAACGAACTGACACTGAAACAATCGAAAGTAAAATTTCAGAATCAAAGAGCAAAGCATGACAGAAAAATGTGTGGAATGGTGGTGAATGAATGACAGAAAGAAAGCTTATCTCTTATGATTCTGGCTGCACAAATAAGAAAACGTCAGCACTTATAAGGTATATGGAATCAAAGAAAGGACAGCTAATTAAAATAAGGTAATATTAGTGCTATATCATGGAAAATATTTTGGAAAAAAGGCCCACTCCCTCCATTGATAAATCCCGCATACTTTCCCAAGTGATGGGGGATTTCCCGCTCTGTAAACAAATTCTGGCAGCATCTCTGCAATCATCTAGAATTACCAAACCTTCTGTGGAGGAGTGTCACATACCACTTTCAGGTGTTTTCTGACCTTGATTATTGAAAAACCTTATACGGAGCATAACTCCTATACCGTCTTGGATTATGGAAACTATTTTGTGGATACACTTAAGGATTGCGGAGTGTCACTTACAACTTTCAGGTCAATTTGCCCTGAACCCATCAGGCCCGTAGGAACAGGGGGGGGGGGGCGTGGCCCCCCAATAATTTTGCCAATTATAGTAAGCAAGCAAATTTTTATATATTTGTACTAAAAAAGGCCTAAAAACGCTTGTTTTTACCTAAAATTTAACGCACAACAAAAAAAAAAAACCGTAGCCAAAAGACAAAAAATCGGTGGTGCCCCCCCCCCCCCCAATATAGAGTGTGCCCCCCCCCCCCCCCAATCCAATTTTGCTTCCTATGGGCCTGCCCATACCCTATATCTAGTTTTGAAATTAGTTGACCACAATAAAGCAGGTTGAAAGTAAAGCAGAATGCGCCTTAAGGCGCTTTCTGCTTTACTTTCAGTCTGCTTTAAGCACCATTTACACGTGCAGCTCGTGCATGTCAACCATGTGGTTTTATCTGGTGATGATTGCACTGGTACATGTGTTAGTCGACACACAACCATAATTTTAGAGATTTTCTGACAATTTTAAACGAGTTTTTGATAATGCCGAGGTTAAATTCTGAAGAGAGGGCCAGAGTTTTGGCCATGCTTGAATGTGGGCGAAAGCAAGAACAAGTCGCTAGACGTTTTAACGTCTCTTGTTCAACAATATTGCGTCTCGTTCGAGTCACAGGAACGTTTAATGATAGACCACGTTCCGGTAGACCGCATGTCACATCAATACGGACAGATAATTGTATCCGTCAACGCCTTCTACATGACAGATTTGTAACGGCTGAATCCACATCACGTCTAGTGGTAGGTAATCCTGGTCGCCCGTTAGTCGATTTACAGTAAGAAATCGACTAAGAGAGCAAGGTATTGTCTGCCGCAGGCCCTATCGTGGCCTTGTTCTTACGCGAAATCACCATCAACAACGTCTTATTTGGGCCCGTAACCATCTTGGTCAGCGCTGGCATAACGTGTTTAGTGACGAGTCACGGTTCAACATATGGAACGCCGACAGACGTATCCGTGTCTACAGAGGACGCCATGAACGTTATGCTGACAACGCCATTGTAGAGCACAACCGTTACGGTGGGGGCGGCATAATGGTCTGGGCAGCCATCAACTATAGATTTAAGTCCCAACTCATCGTGTGCCAAGGTAACCTCAATGCAAGGCGTTACATTGACCAGATATTGCGTCCTGTGTTTGTCCCTATGTTCCGCCAACGTCACGGCCTGGTCTTCCAGCATGACAACGCGCGATCCCATGTTGCACAAATCACCATGAACTTTTTACAGACCAGTTACATTAACGTTTTGCCTTGGCCTGCGTGTTCACCGGACTGCAATCCCATTGAACACGTCTTGGATTACCTTGGACGCCGATTACGTCAACGTTAACCACAGCCTGCCAACGTCCGAGAATTGACGTAATAACTCCATCAGGAGTGGGCCAGGATCCCAAGGTATCTGTTACGAAACTTGTGTGGTTCCATGGCACGACACCTTGCTGCGGTGGTTGCAAGTAGAGGTGGCCACACAAATTAATCTGACCTTACAATCAAAATTTAAAGCATAATTTTACCATTAAATGCTGTCCAACACGTCCATCGGTTCTCTTAAATGATCAGTTATGCAAATGGAATAATTCTTTTCTATGATTTGATTTCGGTTAACAACATAATGTACCTTGAATTAGAATGAGGCGTTTCTTTATCTCGTCAGTGTCGATCTGCTAAAATATAGAAAATAATTTTTATCATACATATTTATGGCTTCATGAATTTCAACTATTTCCTTCAGCGGAGGAATAAAGTACAATAGTAAAAAGGCATCTTTGTGGGGCAATGCGTTAAGGCTTAACCTCTGACCTTGATTATTGAAAATAACCCACCTTGTTTTGAGCATATCTTGTATACACTCAGTGCAAAAAGAAACACACATTTTTCATTACTCTATTTGTATTTAGAATGAACGTTTTTGTGAATTAATCTTTTCATTAAGGTCAGTAGTTCTGTCTGGGGGTATCCATATTGAAAAACACAACCTGCACAAATCGTTGCGATGTTTAAAAAAGGCTGTAGTTCTTTTTCGATGCCAAATTATTCGTGAAATTTTTACCCCTTCATCCGACACCGTTTCATTGTCGTCTGCTTCAAATTTGTTGTTTGTAAGATCGTTTGCGAATCTTAAAAAAATAATTTCAAGATTTTGGTGTAGATTGTGTTTAAACTCGTGAACCAAAAGTCGGATCAACTAGCATCAAACATATTCAGAAAGGTCATTGTCTCATCTGATTGGAGAACCTCATTAATATTAACTTATGCAAAAATTTCGCGCAGAAATCCGATACCAAGCTGTGAGGCTTCAAAATTGCCGATAACCGACTTTTACCAATAACATTGATTATTTTTAAAAACTATATTACAGCTTAACTTATATCACTTGAAAGCAATTTTTATTAGCTTTCAAACGTAGTGATTTTAATTTCAATTGAGATATTATTCATAAAGCAATCATGATTTGTTCTACACTACACATGGATGAACAGGTAATTCTGAAGTAGATATCGGCATTTATCGGGGTTGCTACCGTCATTTCCCGAGTATTGTGCGCATCCGTGTATAAAACGCACCCTTATTTTCAGGGTTAAATGTCTGGAAAAAAACTTTTCCCAACTTTATGGTCAGCGGTCGTACGCAAGATTTCTCCTGCTGAACCCAGTTGTTTTTAAATGAAGAGAGTTCCGTAGGCATGTTTTAGGACCAAGAAAATCCGTTAAATATGTGATAATTACAAGTATTCTGATAGTCAGGGGGTGAAATCCGACCTTCGTAGTTCCAAAAAATGAGCTGCGACTGTGTTTAAAATGCTGGAAACGAAACCAGACATATTTTTATGGGCATACTTAATTTTCATTTCTAGCGTCACATTAGAACAGGAACGGAATATGTTCCTGATTAGAATCACCCAGCATTATTCTGTGTAAGTTTGTAGATGCGTTTATTAGGATTAAAATACATAAATACTAAACATTTATTGTATGGAATTATTTCATCACTAGCATTTATTGAATTATGAAAAAATACGATAGAATACGAATGTTCCGTAAAAGTTACAAAAAGTTTCGCTCTGAAAATCGAGTGCCGCCAACCAAAAGAATAATCCGGAAATAGTAAATTCGATTATGCGCAGTTCGGGCCCGGAAATGGCGGGTGTTTATACAGTGACGCTTTGTTTCTACGATGCAACCAGAGCTAAGTTTACTTCCTTTTGAGCGATTTCACGCAATAATTATGAATAACAACTTGTTTATTTACTTTATTTCTCTCTCAGTTCAAAATGCCTTACCGATTTAGATTGTATTAGATACATACGTAGCGACCAATTAACGTGCTCCCTCGAAAGAAGCTTCAAATAATCGAGGGCTTGCATTCTCAGATCGAAGACTAATTTTAATAACTTATAAGCAATCAAGTGTCATAACATCAACAGTTTACACCCGGACAATCATAACTGATTATAATTGGGGTCAATAGCGTGTCATCTCCAATAAACAGCCCTAATCCCCGGCTATCATGTATGGGAGGGGTCAATTAAAGCCCTGCAGCGTATTGCGCAATCTTAACACATCGGCCTACGGGCGCTAACCGTTGGTCAAGGTAGGCTTTAGAGTCTTGTTCCACTGTATTGTACGCACCCCCAAATTGCAGAAAAAAGATTTTATGATAAAAGTGCGCACAATACATAGCTAAAGACGGTACTTTAAGCTATTATCTGTTAGAATATAGAAAATATTTTTTATCATACATATTTTTCGGCGGAGCTGTCTGATTTCTCCTTGAGCCTCAAACCTTATATGGCCCAACCAATCGTGAATGACCAGAAATGAAAGCTTAAGGACACGTGCTTAAAATCGAATAGTCTGATTGGGTAGCGGTTAGACTTGACTACTGACTTTTACAAATTTTTAAATAAGAGACACAGACTGTTGTAGGCTGATTTGCTATGTAGCGGTACCAGTAGTAAACACGATTTTTCCGCTACTGCTAGTGAGTTATAACCGAGAAATTTTACGTGTCCCGACCGTTAGGTAGTGATTTGAATGACATAGTGTTTCTATTTTAAGATATGACATATTGTCTCAAGTTCGGCAATGATTTGATGCGTTCTGCAAATCAGAACGTAATTGTTCATAATAGAATTGATCATAATTTTAATCTAATACCAAGTATATGAAAAAGAAAGAATAACAGTAACAATTCAGTGAGATTACGAGAAAACTGGCGTTTGAATTTAACCTAGATATCGAAAAGATTTCGAGCATGATGGGTATTTTTGTGTTAACACCGTTTTCCTCCAGCGCATGCGCAACTCTGTGACCTCAAATGTAAACAAACCGTGATTTTTTAACGCGATCGCAATCTCTGGGTTAAATGCGAAAACCCAACAACACGTAGATACCTAAAACATACATCGTTCACTTTGTAGATATTTTTATAATAAATCAGAACATAGAACTAACTCTACAAGACAAATTCCATACACGAATTCTTAAAGCGGACACTTGCTACCGGTGGCAACATGAATTTCTCATTTGAGGGGTCGTTTCAAACAATTCATATTCGGCATATTTCGGGGGTGCTTTCCAAAAATCTCAAATCAAAGGTGATTGAGAATATTTAAACAATCAAACCATGTTTAAAGTATAAACAACTAACAAAAGAGCACACACATACGAATTTTAGTAATTTATGGTATCTAACCTCAGATCCAGTAGTTTAATGATTGCAAACACTCATTTTTGGCGACTCTCAAGACCTTCAGTCTTTGATTATATGTATGTGGTCGTAGATTACTGCGCGTATCTTATTAGATAAATATTAAGCTTAATATCCTGATTTACCATCCTATTTATTGCAACTTGGATAAAATCAATTCCATATACATCATTACCTTGAATACCTTCACCACCTATTCCGCCGAATATCTTTTTTAAAGATATTTCTTGTTTATCATTACTGTATAAATTGGAACTATTTTCTTCAGTTGAGGAAAAATAAAACGCATAAAAATGTGTATTTATGGGGAAATAGGTTAATACAGGTTTGATTGTACGGTTTTAGACAGTCGTCACAGTGTCTATTTTGTTACAGTTAAATTGGTTGAAAGTAAAGCAGAATGCGCCAGAAGGCGCATTCTGCTTTACTTTCAGTCTGCTTTAAGCTATTATCTGCGACAATATAGAAAATATTTTTTATCATACATATTCATTACTGTATAAATTTGAAAATTGGAACTATTTTCTTCTGTGGAGGAAAAATAAAATGCGTAAAAATGTGTATTTATGGGGTAATAAGTTAATACAGGTTTGATTGTACAGTTTTAGACAGTCGTCACAGTGTCTATTTTGTTACAGTTTGGAGACTTACAATGGAAAGTATCAAGCTGCATTGTGAACTGCAACACCTAATCTGACAATTAATGAAAGCATGCTGACAGGTGGCGAAAAAGGGAAAGGGCTGCCCCCAGCTCTTTGAGTTAATAATTCCACACAGACATTGCTCGTTTGGGGGCTGCGACTGACAACCATTGGTCACATAAAGATTATCACTTAAAGCAGGTTGAAAGTAAAGCAGAATGCGCCAGAAGGCGCATTCTGCTTTACTTTCAGCCTGCTTTAAGCTATTATCTGTTAGAATATATAGAAAATATTTTTTATAACACATTTTTTTATCATAACTGTATAAATTGGAACTATTTTCTTCAGTTGAGGAAAAATAAAACGCGTAAAAATGTGTATTTATGGGGAAAAGGGTTAATACAGTTTTAGACAGTCGTCACAGTGTCTATTTTGTTACAGTTTGGAGACTTACAATGGAAAGTATCAAGCTGCATTGTGAACTGCAACACCTAATCTGGATAGTATGCTGTTGAGAAAATCAATATCTACAAACTTGAAATGTACGACATCGCAGCTAGAACATACTTGCAACGGGGGAAAAAAGAAGTTTTTCTTAACCCTGCAGCTTTGTAGAGATATCTGGAATTTTTTGGAGCATTATTATAGGATTCATTATCGTTTAACCCTTTCTGTGTTATTAAAGTTGGCAAATAATTGTAGACCAAGATCAATTGGTCTCTGGTTGTATCATGGTTTACACTTAGTTTGGCTTTAACTTTTATTAACTGTTTTTGTAAAATAGCTGTATACATGTAGCTCTATATGTATAAAAAAAAGAAGGGTGAAATTACTCATTGTTATATAAAAAAGAGAAATAGAGAAAGAAATTTGAATCAGTGTGTTGTTTACAAAAATCATACAAATTTTAATGTTTAACCCTTAACCCAATAGGTTGTAAAATGTACATGTATCTAGTTTTGAAGATAGGTGACCACTTAAGCAGGTATCATTTGCCTAAGGATTAATGAAATATTTCTTATGGTTCATTTTCATGTCAGTAAAAATTGGAACTATTTCTTTACATGTATGAATAAATTAAATGCGCTAAAATACGCTTCTATTAGGAAAAGGGTTAAAATGGATTCCAGCTGGGTACTTTAGTTATAGCAGTCTTCTTGGTATGAAAGTCATGGGGTTAAAAACAAGGCTAATAATGACTTGACTGACATTTTGCTAACAGTTTCCATAATAGACAAGACATTGGTTTTGGAGCAAATGATATTTAACTTTTTGCATGCATGAATGATGCTGGGTAATTTGTTGGCAACAGTAACTGTTGTCATCTGCTACTGATTTTACCCATAAACCCTCTCCTTTTTATGCTTTCAATTTATTCATCCACTTAAAATAATAAATAGTTTTAATTTATACAGTCATGAATATTTATCATAAGAAATATTTTCTATATTTTGGCAGATAGTAGCTTAACCCATTACCCCATAGTCTGTTTCTAGTTTTGAGTACAGGTGACCACTTAAAGCAGGTTGAAAATAAAGCAGAATGTGCCCTAAGGTACATTCTGCTTTATTTTCAGCCTGCTTTTAGCTACCATCTGCCAGGATTTAGAAAAGATTTCGTTTGTTACATGTTTATGTCTGTATACATAGAAACCATTTTCTTCAGCGGAGGAATAAATCAAATGCGCTAAAAGGCGCTTCTATTGGGGAAAGGGTTAAGGCAGGTTGAAAGTAAAGCAGAATGCGCCTGAAGGCGCATTTTGTTTTACTTTAACCTGCTTTAAGTGGTCACCTATTATCAGAACTATATACAAGCTATGGGGAAATGGGTTAAAATAGAATTTTCAAAATTTCTTTTTAACCCAGGGTCAAAGTGTGACTGTCAAACAGTTTAGCTCTTCAAATGAGATGCTGCTTGATTGTTTTCAAATGTTGTCATGGTATCATATCTAGCCTAGCTGTTACAAGTTGCGCATTTAAGCAGAGGCTTTGCAATTATATTTAACAATAGAACAATCACTAAAAAAGAAATCTACCAACTTGTTTTCAGTGTTAGAGCAGGTGGCATGAACATCTAGCATAAGAAACAATTTCTATATTCTATAAAGTGCATTCTGCTTTACTTTAAACCTACTTTAAGTTGACATCTTGTTTCAAAACTAGACATAGGCTATTGGCTAAAGGGTTACAGAGAATCTTTTGCTGTATATTTGGCGTCCACAAACTTAACCCATTACCCCATAAATATCTTTTTACTCCTTTAATTTATTTCTCCACTGAAGTAAATCAATCCAATGCATACATTCATAATTATGTATCATAAGAATTTGTTTCTATATCCGAGCAGATGGTAGCTTAAACCAGGCTGAAAGTAAAGCAGAATGCACCTTATGGCACATTCTGCTTTACTTTCAACCTGCTTTAAGCAGTCACCTGTTTTCAAAACTAGAACATGCTATGGGGTATTGGGTTAATGCAGACACTATTTATCCTTGGTTCTGAAATTGGGGAAGTCTGTTGGTTACATTTTATGAGTTCAATTTTTCAAGGCTAAACTGTATAGCGAGACTTAAGCAGCTTAAATTCTAAAGAACAGGAATGAATATACATGCTGTTAGACACATGGAAGCTTAACCCTTCTCCTGCTACAGGTGTATAATAACCCATATATTCATATTTTTACACCTTTAATTTAATCTTCCACTGAAGAAAATGGTTCCAAATTATTCCGGTATGATGTGTGTCATATAACTGTTTTCTTTATTCTAGCAGATGATAGCATAAAGCAGGTTGAAAATAAAGCAGACTGTGCCTTAAAGAGGCTCGCAACCGGATCAAGCATTAAAAATAGTAATTTGTAAATATATGTCAAATGCTTATATAAATGGGTAAAATTTAGTTTAGGATAATAGATTCTGTTAAAAAATGCATTTCCAAAAAAAAAAGAGAAGAGGCTCTGGTGGGATTCGAACCCGTGACCATCCATGCGGAGACAAAAATGAGGCATCGCCTTTACGCCCTCGGCTACGGACGCTCGCTATATATATGGTAGCGAATTAACGTACTTCAATGATAGCTATTAATATAACATTATTCGGCTCGGGTATATGTCTGACCCCGTGTAGAGAAGCAACAACAACAACTATACCGTTAGCTAACGCTATTGAAAAACGATGGAACATATCTAAAAAACTAAGATTCGGTGACGATTCTTGAGACGTTTTTTGGACTGATCATATTTTTTTAATGTCAAAAGCCAAATAATGCCACAAATTTGCTTTTATTTGAGTATTTTATTTTATTTTGACAAGAACACCATCCGGTTGCGAGTCCCTTTAAGGCGCATTTTGCTTTACTTTCAACCTGCTGTATGTGGTCACCTCTTTTCAAAACTAGAAACGGTGAGTATGGGGTAATTGGTTTAATATTTTTTAATGCAGAATGATAGAAATATTTATAATCAAAGTACTGAGAACTACATGTGCTAGACTCAGTCTAGCTGTGCTTTAAACCTAAATTCCTGCACATAAGTAATTTTTGACGCCAAAGGAGCTTTCTGTTTCACTGTCAACTTGCTTTAACTCTTTGAACCCTAGTTCCGCATATAGGCGTGCTTACATGTGAATAGTACACTTGTCCTATGCAAACAGTAAAGACCCTGATCAGAGGGCTCCGAAAGGAGCCCTCTGATCAGGTTCTTCACTGTTTGTCACAATGCCAAACATTGACAAAAACAACCCTTAAAAGTCAGAAATGGACTAGACTAAAATGGAAACTGGAATTTTCCATTTAAAGTTTTAGGGAGGAAAGAGTTAAGCTGTCGCCTTCCTCAAACACTTAATTTACTCAAATTAGAGATCATAAAAGAGAGGTTTTACTGTACTTGATTTGCTCTGTTAACAGGATTTAAAACAGTTAAATTAAAGAGCATTTTGTTAAATTCTATTTTTAGCTCGACTTTTTTGAAAAGTTGAGGTATTGTTGTCTGTGTTAGTTGAGTTGTTTTTTTGTAAGACAGCGTTTCTCAATAACTATCATATGTATAAATCCATTTGAAACTTGGAATACTTGTTCAGTATCAAAAGGGCAACTTATTTCAACAAGATAAGTGTTACCCTTTCCAACGCATTGACCCTATCACTTTCTCACATCATAACTTCCAACATTTTTGTTCGATTCCTTCCATATTTTGAGGTATGTGTGCCAAGGGTTCACTTTACATATTGCAGTGCTCCAGATAAGGTGCGTACGTGCTTTTTCCCGCATATTTTTTGGAGAGAAACGCATTTGAAATGACAATCCAAGCGTACAAAAACGCACACAGAAAATTGCGTACGCATTTAAATATTTAGTTGCGAGTAACAAACGGTAGACTGGGCATCAATTTTTCGAGTTTAATGGCTTAGAACTACGTTCTTTACTTATAAAAATAACTTCAAACCAGTCCGTATTTTAAGTGAAATGTTTACCCTAACACCGTTCGCTGTTTAAATTAGTTTCGCACCCGCAGTGTCTCACCTCAGTCGCGAACTTTAAAAAAGCGGCAACATTGGATCGGCCGGGTTATCTCGATTCCGTGGCCTTTCAGAAAGGATGATGAATTTGGTGCACTTTAAAACTCAAATACTCGGAGACCGGTATAAACACACCCGCGTAGTCTGCCCCCCTACTACAAGGTACGGGTCGAAACATTATGGGACGAAATTGTCATTGCAAGCGTCGGCAGAAAACATGTTATGATGGCGGCGTCTGGTGCTGGTCAACGTAAAAAGTAATGACAAATCACATATAGGCCTACTATTCAATTTAAAAAAACACACACGCGAGGATGCCATTAGCGGGTATTCAAATCTATCATTGAGTGTTACAGTTAATTTATAGCGTCATTCGCGAGGACAAGGCCAGTGTATAAAATCCGCAAAAATTATCAAAAGAATACACAACGGTGCACAGGTAAATAAAAAAACTTGAAAATAATCTTGGAAATGAATTATCCCTGGTTAAATATTAGTTTTAAGGGACACGCTCGAGAAACAGTATTGAAATGTCCCATATGCATTGAGGGAAATGTATACACCTTGTTGGCCATTGAAGGCTCAAAAACTCCCGCAAAGAAATACTGTTGACAGGCATAGGTATTAAAGAGCACAAGCGATGTGTTCAAATATGAACAGGAATGTACATATTGTACAATGTCTTGCTCAGATGATGACATCAACACAGAAGTGTGTACATGTCTACATTGCTCAATTCAGTATAAGTTAATTTAGTTGAAGTTTTCCATTGTTTGAATTCTCTGTAGATTTTAAGCATTCAATTTCAATTTTCAGCATTGAAGTGAAAATAGTGTGAGTACGTACTCATTGCATGCAAAAATTATCTGGAGCACTGATATTGTGATAACATTTTTAGCTCACCTGAGCACAAAGTGCTCAAGGTGAGCTTTTGTGGTCAGTCAAAGTCCGGCGTCGTGCGTTGTGCGTCGTGCATCGTGCGTTGTGCGTCAACAATTTCTTCAAACATCTTCTACTCCAAAACCACTTGCCTGATTGCAACCAAACTTCACAAGAATGTTCCTTGGGTCAAGCTCTTTCAAAGTTGTTCAAAGAATTTGAAACCATGCAGAACTCTGGTTGCTATGGCAACCAAAGTGAAAAAATAAGGAAATCTTAAAAAATCTTCTTGTCACAAACCACAAGAGCCAGAGCTTAGATATTTGGCACATGTCATAACCTATAGGTCCTCTATCAAAGTTGTTCAAATTTTGCCCCTGGGGTCAAAATTGGCCCCGCCCCGGGGGTCAACGTTTTACATAGAGTTATATAGTGAAATGTTCAAACATCTTTTTCTCTGAAACCAATATGTCCAGAGCTTTGATATTTAGCATGGTATTACTTCTAGAGGTATTTGACTTATATTGTTGAATTGGTTCCGGTCCGGAGCTAAAAATAGATTTTTTTCCATGAGAACTTAAAAAATCTTCTTGTCTGAAACCATAGTACACTGAGCTTAGATATTTTGCACATAGCATCATCTACAGATCCTCTATCAAAGTTGTTCAAATTTTGTCCCTGGGGTCAAAATTGGCCCCGCCCCGGGGATCACAGTTTTACATAGAGTTATATAGTAAAATGTTCAAACATATTTTTCTCTGGAACCAATATGACCAGAGCTATGATATTTGGCATGGTATAACTTCTAGAAGTCCTTCACACATATTGTTGAATTGGTTATGGTCTGTTGCATATCTGGGTCACAGGAGCTAAAAATAGATTTTTTCAATGAAAACTTCAAAAATCTTCTTTTCTGAAACCATAGTACACTGAGTTTAGATATTTTCTACATAGCATCGTCTACAGGCCCTCTATCAAAGCTGTTAAAATTTTGTCACGTGGGTCAAAATTGGCCCCCCCCCCCCCCCCCCCCCAGGAGGTCACTGACTTACATAGAGTTACATAGGAAAATGTTCAAACATCTTTTACTCAGAAACCAATATGGCCAGAGCTTTGATATTTGGCATGATGTAACTTTTAGAGGTCCTTCACATATATGGATGAATTGGTTCTGGTCTGTTGCATATCTGGGTCACCGGAGGTAAAAATAGATTTTTTCAATTAAAACTTTAAAAATCTTCTCGTCTGAAACCATAGTACACTGAGTTTAGATATTTTGCACATATCATCGTTTACAGGTCCTCTATCTTAGTTGTTCAAATTGGCCCCGCCCTGGTGGTCACCTTTTACAAATCTTCTTTTCTGAAATCACGTGACCCATCCTAGTGTCACCATGGTCAGGTGAGCGATCAAGGGCCATTCTGGCCCTCTTGTATTCTTGTTCAGGTCCTGTAGGCCAAACCCGAGGAAATCATCAAAATATTGCAAATCCATTGAAGTCTACATTTTAATACTCTTAGAGGTGTTTATGTGGAAAAAACAATTTGTTTTTCATTTCAGTTTTCAATTGAACCTGTTATTGAATTGTAAAAGCATGTTATGATGATGATGATGATGATGATGTTCTTTAACTCAAAACAACATTTGTAACGTTTGCAGTTTTCTGTGAAAAAGTGATATTTTATCTTTTTTACCAACGCACCTGCATAGGACATTTACATGAATGTAAGTGTCACATACGAAGCAGTAGAATGGATCTCAAGCTACAACTCCTGAAAATTGTAACGAAATTGAACATATCTGTGGAAAGTTAAAATGTGAGAAAGTGATCTATGGTCAATGCAATTGGTTTCTATGGAAGTTATCCCTTTGACCCATAGCAAACTTTGTGTAGTATATGTGAACGTCGAGCGTCCAGCACCCGTTTGGGTACGTGCTCTCATTAACAATTCCATGTCACAAAATAATTATACCTCAAATTTCTCAATTACCTGTTTTTAGAAAAATCCACTGTGTGCTTCCTATACCCCATATATACACTTGAAATAGCTTCCTGTGTATATGTAATGCATCATTACACTATAATTAAACCCTTTTAAAGCTTTAAGAGCTTTATTTTAACAGAAAAATAGTATTGACCGGTATTGACCAGTATTGACCACTTCAGGGAGTATTGACCGGGGCGGTTTTAACCGGTTAAAACCGGTCGGTTAAAACCGCCCCGGTTTTTACCGGCCAACCCTGTTTAGAACTCACATGCTTCCTTTTGGAGCGGAAATCCATTTTTATTAAGATCAAAATCAACATTTATAGGGTTCACACTAGTAGAAAAATGTCCAGTCATAAATTGTGATTTATTCAATGTAAATAACAAAAAAGTAAAAGAGAAAAAAATGTTGAAATTCTATAATTTTCCAAGAAAGTGTCTTAGAACTAGAAAATGATCTACAAAACAAGAGTGTGGAAAGATGGAAAACAAATATTGTTGGAAAACAATTGACTTGAGACAAAAAGCTATCCCCGGATGTCTTGAATCTAGGCTGTTACAGTAAAGCCTCTCAATAATGATCACTAATAAAGAGAAGGCTAAATTGATTGTTTAAAAGACAGTGATGAAAGTTGAAAGCAAGGTGTCAGTAAAACAGAAAGCTCCTAAGGTGCTTTAAGCAGCCGTCTGTCTAACCTTATGATTAATACAATTTAGTGGTCGTAATAGAGAGGTTTTACTGTATATCTGTTCTCCAGATAAGGAAGAACAGTTAGTGAGAATCCTGAACCTTCGAAAAACTTAACCGTTCAAGACGAGAGGAAAGCCTTAAATGGGGTTTGATTGAGAGAGCTTTCCCAAGAGAGGTTTTACAACCATTTAAAATGGTTTAATGATCAGTTGTTTAACCCTTTACCCCATATGTATAATCTGTTTCTAGTTTTGAAAATAGGTGACCACTTAAAGCAGGTTGAAAGTAAAGCAGAATGCGCCTTAGGCACATTCTGCTTTACTTACAGCCCGCTTTAAGCTACCCTCTTATAGAATATAGAAAATAGTTCTTATCATACATATTCCTTATTGTATAAATTGCGACTATTTTCCTCTGTAGAGAAATAAATTAAAGGCGTAAAAGGGTGTATTTATGGGGAAATGGGTTAAGACAGGATGTTCATTAATACAGGACAATTGTTATGCAGAAAGCTCCAGTCACCACCTGTCCTATTAGCTCTGTCTACTTACTCGTCTTTGAAATATTAAAATTAGCATATTGAATAATGTGTTTGGACAGAATATAATATATCAGTTTTTAGCTCACCTGGCACGTAGTGCCAAGGTGAGCTTTTAGGATCGCGGGATGTCCGTCGTCTGTCCGTCCACAATTGTTCGTTAACACTGTACCAGGTTTAAATCTCATTGGATCTTGATGAAACTTGGTCACAATGTTTGCCTCAATGAAATCTAGGTCAAGTTTGAATGTGGGTCATGTCCGGTCAAAAACTAGGTCACTAGGTCAAATTATCGAAAAACCTTGTTAACACTCTAGAGGCTACAAATTTCATTGGATCTTCATGAAACTTCATCAATATGATTGCCCCAATGAAATCTAGGCCAAGTTTGAATGTGGGTCATGTCCGGTCAAAAACTAGGTCACTAGGTCAAATCTTCGAAAAACCTTGTTAACACTCTAGAGACTACAAATTTCATTGGATCTTCATGAAACTTCATCAAAGTGTTTGCCTCAATGAAATCTAGGTCAAGTTTGAATGTGGGTCATGTCCGGTCAAAAACTAGGTCATTAGGTCAAATTATCGAAAAACCTTGTTAACACTCTAGAGGCTACAAATTTCGTTTCATGAAACTTCATCAATATGATTGCCTAAATGAAATCTAGGCCAAGTTCGAATGTGGGTCATGTCCGGTCAAAAAGTAGGTCACTAGGTCAAATCTTCGAAAAACCTTGTTAACACTCTTGAGACTACAAATTTCATTGGATCTTCATGAAACTTCATCAATATGATTGCCTCAATGAAATCTAGGCCAAGTTCGAATGTGGGTCATGTCCGGTCAAAAAGTAGGTCACTAGGTCAAATCATCGAAAAACCTCGTTAACACTCTATAGAGACTACAAAATTCATTGAATCTTCATGAAACTTGAACAAAATGTTTGTCTCATTGAAATCGAGGTCAAGTTAGAATGAGGGTCATGCCTGGTCAAAAACTAGGTCACACGGTGTACATGGTTACATGGTTACCAGGTGAGCGATTTAGGGCCATAGTGGCCCTTTTTTCAGAGAATTCCAGAAATTAGGAATTCGGTTTTCGGAAGCTATATTGAAAACTCGGATCCTTCATGTCGGCTGTCTTGTCCTAAACCACTTGCCCGGCGCTTGGGACAAGTTGTTTCTGATTTGGGCAAGTGATAATGTACATTTGGCATATATATTACAGTGAAAAAAGCAATTTTCGTCTGCTTCGGGGAAAGTGGTCCTAAAAAGTTATTGCAAAGGCTTTGTCACCACCAGGTCTATGGTGTGACTACTCTCTCAAAGAGATGATTCTTAACCCATTACTCCATAGCCTGTTTCTAGTTTTGAAGACTTAATAAATGTGACCACTTAAAGCAGGTTGAAAGTAAAGCAGAATGTGCCGTTCTGATTTACTTTCAGCCAGCTTTAAGCTGCTATCTGGTAGACTATAGGAAATATCTTTTGATACATATTCAGGACTCTATAAATTGGAACTACTTTCTTCATTTGAGGATAAGATTAAAGGAGTAAAAAGGTGTACTTAATGGGGTAATGGGTTAAGAGCAGTCACACCGTAACACATGTAGTTTGTTGACATAAAGAAAAAAAACCTATTGGAAATATTCAGCATCATACTTACTCTTACCAAGGGTTTTGGGTTTACGTTAGTCCTGATGAAATTAATTTTTGCAAAGTTTTTATCAGCTTCTGAAATAAATGTAAAGTTTTAATCAATAATAAAAATTTTCGGGAGAATGTAGATTTTGGGTTATTTTCAGTAGTTGAACCAGCTCCGATGGTTTCGTCTAGACAAAAAGGTAGGATCAATACTTGGCCCACAGAAAGTTATTGATATTGTTTAGCCATAAATTTGAATAAATGCCTTTACTTGGTACAGGAGAAAAGAGGAAGAGAAGTTATATAAGTCTCTGCATTAAAAAGAACTTAATCTTTTTCTTTTTTGCTGTTTTTATTGTTGAAGATTGGCTGTTTCTTAACCCATAATTCCATACAAGCGCCTTTTAGCGCATTTAATTTATTCCTACACTGAAGAAAATAGTTCCAATTTATACAGTCATAAACATGACTGTATTGTAAGAAAAAGTTTCTATATTCTAGCAGATGGCAGCTTAAAGCAGGTTGAAAGTAAAGCAGAATGTGCCTGAAGGCGCATTCTGCTTTACTTTCAAACTGCTTGAAGTGTTCACTTGTCCTAAAAACTATAAAGAGGATTTGGGGTAAAAGGTTAAAACAGGCTGAAAGTGATGCAGAAAGCTCCTTACGGAGATTTATGCTATAGTTTAAGTGTGTTTTTAACAATTTACTCCTTAGAAGTTGGCTATAGGAGATTAGAAGTTTAAAAATTTATATCGAAACAAATAAAGTTTTTTGTCTTGTCAAGAGTCTGTATTAACTGTTTTAGTACTTCAAATTTTTACCTAATACCCAGTATTCAGTGTTCCCTTTGCTGTTGGGTAAGAAGTTTCAAGAAAGTGTTTGAAATTTCTATGCCTTTTGACCTACAGCTTTCATACTTGCTGCGCATGTACCTTGGGTATAGGCTTTTCAATTAATCCATGTAAAAAAGAAGATTGACACCCTTGACCTTGATCTCAGTCTCTACGTTTAAGTTTCGAAAAGTGCTCTACCCTTTGACCTACAGCTTTCATACTTTAGCACATATACCTTGGGACAAGACTCTTCCACGCATTAACAAATTTTGAACATTGTAACTTTGAGAACTTTGATGTTTCATTAAGATTGGCACCATTTCATTGCAATACTTCCCTCATGTATTTTGTTATCTCATTTAGGCTGAAAGTAAAGCAGAATGCGCCTTAAGGCACATTCTGCTTTACTTTCTGCCTGCTTATAGCTACCATCTTCTAGAATATTGAGAATAGTTATGATTCTTATTCATGAATCTGTATAAAATGGAAGTATTTTCTTCTGTGGAGGAATACATTTAAGGTGTAAAAAGGTGAATCTAATGGGTAATGGGATAAGCTGTATATAATTGCATAATGTGGTGTGTTTGTTTTCAGTTATAGAAACTATCTGAGAATTAAGTTTTCTGAACACACGAGATTTCAGCCTCTTATTTAGTTGTGGATTTTTATTGGGAGTTAAATGGAAATATGGTAATAAAGTTTGCTGAAAACTTGGCTCTAAAAGGCAAGGTCTAAGACTTTACCTGCAAGAAAAAATGGATGGGTTGTGTAGACTGTAGAATCTGAACTATAACATTGGCATAATTGTATAAATATTGGAAACATTTTCCCTAGAAAAGAATGTAGACTTATGACAGACAGACCCCTGTAAGAAAATAAAGCAGACCTGGTCAAATTATCTAGGTCTACACTGTTTTCAAAAAGCGTTGATATACACTAGCTTATAGCAAAATAAATATTATATAACACAACTGAATTCAAATAAACCCATTGCTCTATAAAATGCCTTTTTACCCTTTTAATTTATTATTCCACTGAAGATAATAGTTCCACATTATACAGTTATGAATATGTAGCATAGGAAATATTTTCTATATTCTAGCAGATATGGGCAGAATGTGCCTTAAGGCACACTCTGCTTTACTTTCAACCTGCTTTAACTGGTCACCTGTTTTCATAAATAGAAACAAATGATGGGTGTAATGGGTAAAATGCAAATACAATACAGTTAAAAGATAGAAAATGATGCGACGTCTGATCATGGTTCAAACTGTTTGTAAATGGTGTTGATGTTTCTTGTGTCAAAATTTCAAATATGTAACTTTGAGAAAAAAACAGCAGATGGCAATTGTAAGCAGGCGATATTTCAGCAGTGAAAATGTCTAGACATAATTGTCTTGTTTGGGGAACAGCGACAAGCATTGTTGTAAGGAGGGAAACGTTGTTGGGAAGGTCGTTGTAGGGAGGGAACACTGTACAGTAAAACCTCACTCATAATTACGACGACTAAAGTGAAGGCTAATTGACTTAAAAAATGACAGGTGACAGCTTAAAGAAAGGTGAACGTTAAACAGAAAGCTCCTGAAGGAGCTTTCTGTTTTACATTCACCTTGCTTTAAGCAGGCACTTGCCTTAAACACCTGATAATTAACACAATTCAGTGGCCGTTACAAAGATGTTTCACTGTAGTACAAACAATGCTTTATCTGCCCTGTACTATGAGGTAGTCCGGAGTTTCTCCTTGCTGAGAGGCTAGACATATGTAACTGGTTTCCTGGAGTCTTCATGTGGTTTTCAAGCACAGACTTTCAGAAGCTGAACGCATGGATTGAAATAATTAGGAGAAATAATTCTTACATCTGATAAGGGTCTAAAATGTTAAATGAACAAATTACAAAAACCCAAACAGTATGGCATATACAGTAAAATCTCTGAAATAATTGTTCTGTTAAGAGAGGCTTATATAAATTAAGTTTTAACCTTAATCCCATAGCCTGTTTCTAGTATTGACGATAAATGACCGCTTAAAGCAGGTTGAAAGTAAAGCAGAATGTGCCTTTAAGGCACATTCTGCTTTACTTTCAGCCTGCTTTAAGCTACCACCTACTAGAATAAAAAAAAATTCCTTCTGATTCATATTCATGACTGCATAAATTGGAACTATTTTCTTCTGTGGAGATATAAAATGAATGCGCTAAAACGTGCTTCTATGGAGTAAAGGGTTAAAGAGGTTCAGCAGTCTTTAAAAGAAATTATTGGTAGTCATTTAAGACAATGGTTGTAACACAGATGGTAGCTTAAAGCAGGCTGGAAGTAAAGCAGAATGCACATTAGATTCTGCTTTACATTCAACCTGCCGCAAGTGCTTACCACATTCAGCGTTACTTTCAACCTGCTTTAAGTCTGGCCACCTGTCTTAAAAATTAGAAAAAGGTTATGGGGTAAAGGTTAAGTCTTCATTAAAAGATTAATAAGCCAGTGGTTTACAAGCCATTACCCCATATATACGACTTTATACGCCTAAATTACATTCTTTAACTGAGGAAAATAGTTCCAAATTGGAATGTCAAGAATATAAAGCATAAGAAATATTTTCTATATCCTAGGAGATAAAAGCTTAAAGCAGGCTGAAAGTAAAGCAGAAAGCTCCTTAAGGCGCATTGTTTTTCTTTCAACCTGCTTTAAGAAGTCACCTATCTTCTAAACTAAAAAAAGGCTATGGGGTAATTGGTTAATTAACAAACTCTTTAAGACTAGAAACGCTGTTTGCCTTATGCAGATTTCTGAAGTCAGTTATGTTGCTTTTTAATTTCTTGAAGAAAAACAATAGTATTTGAAGCAGACAACAGTTCAAGCTCTGTTAAAGAATGGGGGCTAAGATTTTGGGGAAAATCGTCTTTATTGATGTATTTTTTATGAAATTTGAATTAATGTGTGCCAGAGAAAAAAATTGTCTTGACCTGGTTGTTTAAGAATGTATTTTTTTCTCCTCGTTGAATATGCATGATTGTTTTTTTGTGTGCTATTTTTTATGAAAAAGTAACAAGGTCAAAGCCATAAAAAGTGTTTGGAGAAGGAAATATCAATAGCATAATTGGTTAAGATTGATACTATGTTAAACCCTCTTAACCCTTTACCCCCTGACATGTTTCTAGTTGTGAAGCTATTTTCTATATTCTAGCAGATGCCAGATGGTAGTCTAAAGCAGATTGAAAGTAAAGCAGAATGCACCTAAATGCATTACTTT
Organism: Gari tellinella; assembly: GCA_922989275.2. Lineage (NCBI taxonomy): Eukaryota > Metazoa > Mollusca > Bivalvia > Cardiida > Psammobiidae > Gari > Gari tellinella. The sequence continues at coordinate 19,176,501 of OV277868.1, forward strand.
CAACCTGCTTTGAGTGCAGGTCCCCCATCTTCAAAACTAGAAACAGGCTGTGGGGCACTAGGTTAACAGGTTTTTGATGAAGACTGGGACAATATTCTTAGCATGCAATCGACAAATCGTAGTGACCTTTGCAAAATTTTTGGATCATGATGAGAAGCAGAGTAATCTAGTGTCTCTTCAGGATCGAAACCTTTCTGCGCTCGACTGTCACATATTTGAAAGAATTTTTTAGAAAACTCCATATTTAGAACAGTAGCAGACAACAATATAACTGATTGTTCATCTTGGAGAATTTTAGTCTAACCCCTGTTCAGAGTCGGGAACAAACAGGGCTCCAGATAAGAGGGAGTAAACTAACAAATCAACATTTTCTCACTCATTTAAGCATCAAATCCTATGGTGTTACTACTTATTAGAATCTTCTCGAAGAGACTATTCTAATGAGTAGTGGTGACACCATAGGGTTTACCGGTAATGAAAAAATATAGATTTTAGTTTTTGAAATACTCCACTTATCTGGAGCCCTGGGGAACAAATACCACGCAACCCTCTTGCATAATGTTGACCAACATTGTTTACTTGTTACTCCATAGCCTATTTCTAATTTTGAGGACAGGTGGCCACTTTAATCTGCTGTACATTCAGCCTGTTGAACTATTTCTGATATTACTATAAAGTGCAATCATTTTCTTCAGTGGAGAAATGATTTATAGGTGTTAAAAGGCCTGTTTAAAGGGTAATGGATTAAAGTGGGTATATCACAAATTTCATTTCTGTTGTAACATAAATACTTATTTCTCACTAATAGGGCTCCAGATAAGGGGAGTATAATTTCAAAAACTAAAATCTTCGTTTCTTCTTTTAACCCTATGGTTTTACTAGTCATTAGAATTGTCTCTTCAAAGTAACACTATAGGATTTGGTACTAAAATGAGTGGAACAAATGGATTTGTTCAGTTTACTCCCTCTTATCTGGATCCATGTCACTAAGTTACTTAGGTAGGAGAAGACCTTAATAAGCAAAAATTGCTTTTGTTCTCATCCTTATATATTTATGTATGACTATAAAATATGTTTTTTCTCTCAATATAATATGTTTAAACTAAGTTATACTTACAGTACATTTGTGTTTGTTTTGATGTTTTGCAGGACTTGTGAAGTTAGGAGAGACCCTGGATGTGACTTTGCTGGCTCCCAGGAAGAAGATTACAGTCTTACTTATAGGCAACCACTCTGCAGGGAAAAGCTCATTTATTAACTGGTGAGCAATATAATATATATGCACAATGATAACTTCCTAGTCCACCACCGTCTCTTGCTTATCCTACCAATAGTTTAACTCATTATCCCCTGAAACATCCAATGGTCAATTCCAGTTTGCAATTAAAGCATGTCCATTTTAGACTATTTAGGGTTGTTTTTGTAATAAATTGCAAAATTACAAACATTGAAGTCCCTAATCAGAGGGCTCCTGTAGGAGCCCTCTGATCAAGGACTTCACTGTTTGCATAGGACAAGTGTTCTCTTCACAGGTACACATTTGGTAAAGGATGGATATATGCGTCACTAGGGCTCAATGAGTTAAACAATAAAGTTTCACAATAAACCCCAGAGCTATAGATAAGGGGGTATTTCAAAAAACTAAAATCTTTATTTCTGCATTAAACCCTATGGTGTCACTACTCACTAGAATCTTCTCTTTGAGACGGAAGAGACAATTCTAATGAGTGGTAACACCATAGGATTTGGTGAGATGTTGTAGAAAAGGTTTGTTTTGTTAATTATACTCTTCTTATCTAGAGCCCTTGTAAAGTCAATGTTCTTGTCATGTATAACAGAGGACTGTAGATACAGAGGAAAAGGTAAAGATGTGTAGTCAGTGCATTTACTATGAAGTAAAGGAGTCAGACAGGTGGCAGCCTGTTTAATAATGCATCTTTTTGTACATTCATGCCTTTTGGTTTATAGTAAAGTGCCACCTATCTCTAGAAAGTTTCCTGCTTCAAACTGTTGCTAAATATGGTTATGGAAGAGTTAGTTTACAGTGCATCTGTATATATGTTACTGTCTGTAGTATAGTCGACTTTGTATAAACCAATTACCCCATAAAAACACCTTTTATTTATTCCTCTACTGAAGAAAATAGTTCGACTTTATGCAGTCATGAATATGCACTGAAAGATTTTTTTTTCTATTTAATTATCTATCCAGGTGATAGCTTAAAGCAGGCTGAAAGTAAAGCAGAATGCGCCTTAAGGCACATTCTGCTTTATTTTAAACCTGCTTTAAGTGGTCACCTATCTTCAATTCTAGAAACAGGCTATGGGGTAATGGTTTAACTTTAAGTGACCATTTAATAAAGATACCCTATCATCTTTACAGACAGGTAGCTTTATTTTTGTTTTGTGTTTAGCTGCCTCCTGTCCTAAAGGTTACATTCTGATTGGAGTGGTCTCTTTAATACACTTCTGAGTGTATAAAAGAAAAGCTTTGGTCCACACCTTTTGCTGCTGTTTAATAAATCTTACTTCAAATTTACAATTGCTTCAAATAAAGTGATGCAGATGTGTGTTGTGTGTCAAATGAGTTGTTCAAGAGTTCTGCCCCTTGGTCTAATGCAATAATTATTGTGCATGTATTAATAGTAATCTTTCCAGTTTTAAAAAACATTGAAAATAAAAATCGCTAAATGTATAACTTTGCAGCTGCCATAATTTCAAAGATACAGGAAATACTTCGTATGGTACATACTTATGACTGTATTTATATGTTCATAACTGTATAAGGTGGACTTATTTTCTTCCATGAAGGAAGAAAAGGTGAAGATGTAGAAATACATATTTATGGGGTAGTGGGTTAAAAGGTCAACTTTCGTCAAAATAGAAACAAGCTATGGGGTTATAGGGTTAAGTTGGTTTTGATACAAATTTCTTATGAAATATACAACATGACTGTATAAAGTGGAACTATATTCTTCAGTGCAGGAATAAATTAAAGGTGTATTTATGGAGTACTGGGTTAAGATAGGTGAATACTAAAAGTTGTTGAAAGTTAATTCATTACCCATGAGTATGCCTTTTAACGCATTTAACTTATCCCTCCATTGAAGAAAATATGTCCTAATGTTATGCAGTCATGAATATGTATCATAAGAAATAGCAGATGTAAGCTTAAAGCAGCTGAAAGTAAAGCAGAATGTGCCGTAAGGCACATTCTGCTTTACTTTCAACCTGCTTTAAGTGATAATTGATCTTCAAAACTAGAAAAAGACTACGGGGTAATGGTTTAAGCCACAGAATTATACACTGACGGAATCGAAACCTCGCGCTATATCGTAGATCTCGCGCGGCGCATTATAACGAGACTCGCGAGACTTGATAAGAGACTGTCTATCGGTAGTCAATTTGATAAATGTGTGTTTTCGAAGCATTGTTCAAGGGTTTATATTCCCGTGAATTGATAGGAATGTCCACCAAGTCGTTTAAATCCTATACAATGTCGATAAAAACGCTCAAGTTGGTAAATTTCACGCCAGAAATGGCGGAAAACGAGGCAAAAAGTGAAGATGTTGTCACGTGACACATAATCTCGCAAAATTCAACCGCCGCGAGAGCTCAGATGCTCGCCTATTCAACTTCGCTAAGTTGTATTCCGTTTTGTATTATTCCGTGGTTAAGCATTAAGTAATGATTACAAGCTATGGTGGAATGTCAAGGGGGTTTAATAGTTAATGAGTATACATACAGTCTAGTTGGCCCATTGTTTATGTTATTGAAAATGTCTATAAATCCAAGTAAGCTCAGTTAATTAAGTTACCATATTGAAAACAGAAAGGCTTACGAGTGATATGATAGAACTTAATCACAGGGGTAATGAGAGAGAGGTCCCCTCGCCACCACGGTTATAACAGGCAATGTAGCGTTATTGATTGAAATAGCTAGACAGAGCCAATGTAGAGACGCAAGTAATGTAAAGGCATAAAACCTACCCAAATTTACATATACTGGAGCTTTGGATGGTTTTATATGAGCCGCAGCATGAGAGAACTGGCCTGCAGACATTGCAAATGGTGTAGAACCAGACAAGTTGCATTATTGAAACAGGGCTGATTTTATACAGGTCAATGTTGTCAATTTAGATTGTCATAAAATTCCTCTATTATGAAAAATACAATTGAGGCTAATTGATTCTATAATTGACAGGTGACAGCTTAACCCTTTTCCCCCGATAGCCTGTTTCTAGGTTTGAAGATAGGAGACTACTTAAAGCAGGTTGAAAGTAAAGCAGAATGTGCCTTTAGGCACATTCTGCTTTACTCTCAGCCTGCTTTAAGCTACCATCTGCTAGGTATATAGAAAATATTTGTTCTGGTGCATATTCAAAACTGTATAAATTGGAACTATTTTCTTCAGTGATAGAATAAGTAAAAGGCTTTAAAAGGCTAATGGGTTAAAGCAAGGTAACAGTTACGAAGACTGAGAGCTCCTACAGGAGTTTTCTGATTTACTGTCACCTTGTTTAAGGATGCAGTCACCTGTGGTAAACACATAACGATTAACACAATAGAGAGGTTGTACTGAATATAAGTCAGCTGTAAACAGTGCAGACCCTGATCAGCTAGATGCAGTGTGACACTCTGAGCCCCAGATTAGGTTAGTATTTTAAAATTGACTTTTTCTTTCTTTCAACTTTACCCTACAATGTGAGTCTGAAGAAATTACTTAATTTATACAGTAATTGATATGTATCTGTATCATAAGAAACATTCTCTATATTCTAGCAGATGATAGCTTAAAGTAGGCTGAAAGTAAAGCAGAATGCGCCATAAGGCGCATTCTGCTTTACTTTCATCCTACTTTAAGTGATCATCTGTTAGCAAAACTAGAAACCGGCTATGGGGTAAAGGACTATGGAGTAAAAAATTAAATACCGGTAGGTCTGCATTGTTGGCAGTGATGGGATGTCTGTTTTCCCATGGTACTGCTCATGTATGGATTTATTTGGGATGCCCCCAGTGATTTATAAGGTAAGTCAATACATCATTGATGAGTTTTCTGGCACTGAATCATACATGTACATGACAAACCAGGGCTCCAGGTAGTAGGGGGGGTAAACTGAACTAATCCAACATTTTCTCACTTATTTCAGCACCAAATCCTATGGTGTAAATACTCATTAGAATGGTCTAGAAAAGACGATAACTATTCATTACAATTGTCTAGAAGAGACGTTTCAAATGAGTAGTAACATCATAGGGTTTAATTTAGAAATAAAGATTTTAGTTTTTGAATTACTCCCCTTATCTGGAGTTCTGACAAACGGAACAAGAATTTAGCAGGACTGGTTTTATCACCTTTTGTTCTCTATATTGCCATTCCCACAATTAAACTTGTGTCAAGTGACCACTGATTAAAAGATTCAAATGATCTTCAAAAAACAGGTGATTTCTTAACCCATGGCAAAAGCAATGCAGAAAGCTCCTATAGGAGCTTTCTGCATTACTTTGTCCTGCATTAAGCTGCGACCAGTCCTAGAGACAGCAAATACATCTTATTTAAGTGTTGCTAAATACAAGTTTGACTGTAGTTTTGTATCTCTTTAAGGAGGTCTAGACTTGGAGATTAGGAAAATTTCATTAACCCTTGCTGTGCTGAAAACTAGGGCCCCGTCTTACGAAACGTCGTACGACAAATATTGTCATAAGTCAGATTCTAAAATTCTCAGTCATTATTAATTTCTCCATCTAATTCTGTCTCAGTGTCTGTGATATCTCTTTGGAATTGTCTTTTCAAGACGATTCCAAAGAGATATAACAAGACAGGATCCAAAGAGATGTCACAAGACAGGATTAGATGGAGAAATCAGTAATTAGATGAATTTTTAATTCAGGTTGTATGCATGAAGTGGCATTTCTAAGGTAAAATATCTAAAAAAAATCTAGTCATGAAAAATGATAACTAAGAAAGCTCACGCTTTGCATGCTAGCGGTAGATATATCTGCCACAGTGATTGCCTTTCCAAACTGTTTGACACTATGACCATGTTTTGAAAAGAAATTAAGAAAAAAGTTTTTAGAAGAAAAGCAGACGACAAAATTTAATGTTGCAGACGAAAAAAATTACCCAGCATGCAAAGAGTTAACATGACTGTCTGAGCCTCTGAGCTTGGTCCTGTATAACCAGTGAGTGATTGATTTCCATACTTACATGTACACTATACTGTTAAACGAATAGTCATACCATGTTACTTGCCTGGGTCCTGACAAATAATCTATCGTGACTCCTGCAGCACTGTGAGGGCAAATTCTAATGGTAATGTTTGTGTCTGGTGTCTGTCGATATCTATGTCTATCATCGGGTGATCTCATCATCAAGTAGGTTGAGGGTCAAGAGAATGTGTTTTAACTCTTGACCACTTAGGATTGCTTTAAAACAACTTTTTACAATGGTATAAGGTTTTGCATTAAACTTAAGTCTGTTCTGGACCAACACCTGCACCTACGGTCACAAAACTTTATATGCGGATGAGCCTTTAAGAGTACACCACATTGCACCACAGTTTGGTGACCTTGACCTTTGACCTTGACCTCTAGGGTCAAAACATGTCGAGGTTTTGTGTTAGAGTCTGGTTTGGAATAATGACTACACCTAAGGTCACAAAACTTCACATGCTGATGCCCCTCAATGAGAAGATCAGGCTGAATTGCAGTCTGGTGACCTTGATTTTTGACCTTGTTTAGGTTTTGTGTAGAAGCCTGTTCTGGATGAACTTCTGCACCCAAGGTCAGGAAACTTCATTATGAAGATGCGCCACAATGTTAACACCATGTTGCACTGCACTTTTGTGACCTTGACTTTTGACCTTGTCTTCTAGGGTTAATGTAAAATTTGGGTTAACCCTTTCCCACATAGCATGTTTCTAGTATTGAATATGGGTGTCCACTTAAAGCAGGTTGAAAGTAAAGCAGAATGTGCCTTAAGGCACATTCTGCTTTACTTTCAGCCTGCTTAAAGCTAACATCTGCTAGAATATAGGAAATATTTCTTATGATACATATTCATGACTGTATAAATTGGAACTATTTTCACCAGTGGAGGAATAAATTAAATGCGTTAAAAGGCGCTTCCATGTGGGAAAGGGTTAAAGTCTATTCTGATCTAACGACTGCACCTATGGTCATGAAACTTCATTTGCTGATGCGCCTGAATGAGTTTGTACACAATGTTGCACTGAAGTTTGGTGACCTTGATCTTTGACCTTGCCTGTATTATTTGGTTCACTGACTCTTGACAGCATCCTGATCAGTATTAAATTGTTTGGCTTGTTTGTTTATCCTTTCAAAATGTGCAGGAGGTGAGCTTTGTAATTTTTGATAACCCATTCTGAGTTTCCTATATTCAAAGGGTTAATACAGGTTTTATCATAAAGTCTTATGCAGGGCTCCAGAGAAAAGAGAGTAAACTGAATAAATCCAACATCTTCTCACTCGAACAGCATTTAATCCTATAGTGTTAACCCTTAGCCCGCCAAATAAATTGTCGTCTGCTATATTTCTCGTCTGCTTCAAGTTTCAAAGTGCTTCAAAGTTGCTCAAAATTGCTGAAAATGTTGTCCGAGTGTCAAACAGCTTGGATCCGGATGAGACGCCGAGTTACTCGGCGTCTCATCTGGATCCAAGCTGTTTGCATATGGAGCTATAGTCGTGAGTGGCAGGCTAAGGGTTAATACTCATAAAATCGTCTCTTTGAGACGATTCTAATGAGTAGTAACACCATAGGGTTTAAAGTAGTTCTAATAAATATTTTAGATTTTGGAATAATTACCTTATTGAGCTATGCATTGGACAGTAATATCACATAGAATATAGACAGATACATCAAGACTGTTTTTAGGAAATAGTAGTCTATAAATAGGACACAAATGTATTCAGTTTTAATTTTATTAATGCTGTTATTTAAACAGAAGATCAATATTAGCTGTAAGAGTGTTTTTGTTTCTCTGCGAAGCGCTTACATGTTTTAATCATCTTACTAAGGGAACCGAAATGTCTTTGCTTTTGCAAACTATCGATCCTTGGAGTCTGATCAGGATCCAAACTGTTTGTCACGTTATTGCATACCTGCTGTTACCAAGAAAACCTGAAAACAATTTCAGATCTGAAAGACGACTAATTGTCTTGAAACATTTGCTGTGTATCATCAGCACTTTTGTTTATAATGTATGCATATGTTTTTAGGACTGCTAGCATTGCATGGTTGTTGGAATTCTTCGAACAAAATGTGCACGTATTGCAAATGAATAATCCATTGTAACGCTAACGGCAAAATCGTGAATTCCTATGGGTTGGATCTGCTACAGGTGAGATGCCGAGTTATGCAGCATCTAATAAGGATCCAAACTGTTTGACACTATTTAAAAAAGAAACTGTCGAAAAGATTAGAACATTAGCAGATGACTATAATGTTGCAGAAGAAGCTGTTACTTTAACTCTTTGCATTCCGGGTAATTTTCTCCTCTGAAAATATATTGTCGTCCGCTGATGTTCTAAAATAGATTTTTCCAAATTCTTCTCAAAACAGTGTTATTAGTATCAAACAGTTTTGATCCTGATAAGACGTCCCATCAAGCAGTGTCTCATCTGAATCAAAACTGTTTGCAAAGATTTTGACTTTTGGACCTATCCGCCGCTAGCATGGTAAGAGTTAAGTGATCACTGTTTGTCATAAGGCCAAAAACAACCCTTAAATGCCAGAAATGGACTATAGACTAAAATCGAAACTGGAATTGTCCATTTAAAGTTTCAGGGAGGAAAGAGTATTAGAGATAGTTGACCACTTAAAGCTTGCCTTAAGCTATTATCTGCTTGGATATAGAAAATATTTCTTATGATACATATTCATGCATGACTGTATAAAAGGGAACTATTTTCTTCAGTGGAGGAATATATTAAAGGCATAAAAGGGCATATATATTGGGTATTGGATTAAGATCTGCAATGTTTGCAAAGGATACAGACCCTGGTTTGCCACACAGTAAAGGTTAAAGTTCAACTTGTTGGGTGGGTGATAGGGAAGACCGAAGAAATGCAAATTTAAAACTGTTTAACCCATTACCCCCATAAAGCAGCCTTTCACAGCTTTTAGAATATTCCTCTTCTGAAGAAAAAGTACTGTCATGGATGTGCTGCATAAGAAATATTTTCCTATATCCTGACAGATGTGCTATGCATGGTAGCATAAAGCTGGCCGAAAGGAAAGCAGACTGGGCCATAAGGTTGTCAACTGTCTTCAAAATGTGAAACAGACTATGAGGTAATGGTCAATCACCTGTATGGAAATAATAATATCAGGGCACGACAAATCCTGTGCCCGGAGCCCGGCGGGCAACCAAATGTTTAGCTTGGGCAACCATATTTTTCAAACTGCTGCCCGGCGGGCAACCCTTAAATTCCATTTTAAGATGCCCGGATTATTTCACTTTTGGAAAATTTCAATATGTCAGAATAATGCCGTGCGAGTCATCTACTAGTTGCATTTCGTAACAGTAAGACCTTGTGTCTACTACTGTCTAGCGGTACTGCATCTACATGGACTGAAGTATCAGACTAAAGCCATAAATATTGAAAGTGTGCAACAAATTTGCCGATTAATTAAGACCCCTGTGGACACTTATCTTTGTCTGTAGGGTAGAACGGTTACAAAGGATTCTTGTGGATTAGCGATAACACCCCAATTAGCAGTTCACGCTTGATCAAACACCATGCTGAGCTTGTCATTTTGTGTAAACAATCTCGTGGATACATTCGGCATACTTCTAAATTTATCGCAGAAGAATTTTATAAACACAGACTGGTACACTTAGTTAACTTTTTGTGAACCAGTCATTAAATTCAGCGATAACACCTGGGGAGCTCCGAATGATATGAAAGATGAATATAGGATTTCTATAAAAATGAAAGTACAACGAAACACTGTTAAATAAGATTAAACATTGTGCTGGCAATAAATATGTTTTACCAGCGATTTTCAAGTCTTAATAATAACTTTCAAAGGTAGGTGCAGTAATTATGGACTTTAACATAGTTTTGTTCGCAAATGAAATGTTGGACTTGGGTTGTCTTCCATGAAGTTTGTAAAGTAAAAAACTTGTTTGGTGAATTTTCGGAAAGCAAATAATAATGATAAAAAAACGGATCCGATCACTCGAGAGTGTAATAATATGGGCAGAAAAACGTGAACTTTTATTTTGTTTTTTAAGTGTAGTTACTTCAGTCAAACTGAAAGTCACTTCCAGAAAATGTGGATATGAATAAACCATGAGCCCCTGCCCCCGTGCGGGATGTAAGAACGCAGAAAACTTACATCTTAGTTCTCCTATGAAATCCCCTGATACTGTCAATTAATAAATTTGAAGGGTAAGACTGAGATAGATTTTTAAAATTACAATGCTACTGCTACAGCCGTTGAAAGAAAAGGTGTGAGAGATATATAGAGATGTTAAGAAATAGTAACTAAATTTCAAATTTAAGAATGAAAAAACATGAATAATATAAACCAAAAAAAATGTGACAGCCTATCAGTATCAGGAGATGATGATATCTGTATTATCTATGTCTATGTATTATCCAATGCTAATAATTTCACCTGCCTGATGAGATCCAGAGAGAGGTGTTGCATATGATATTTCCTTTTGAGTATTCTAAAAGCTGTGAATTAAGGGTTTTAATTAAAAAGGTTAATCTGGTACATCTATGAAGGGTTTGAATTAAACGGGTTAATTTGGGACATCTTTTGTGTGATAAATTCAGGGCAACCAGAAAATAATTTTGGTTGCCCTGTGGGCAACCAGCTTTTCATGAAATTTGTCGTGCCCTGATAATATATCAAGTTAAAGTCTACTTTCAGTCCGAATGACCGCTCAGCCGACTGTACATTTACTCCCCTGATCATTGAGCCATCTTGCCTACAATATTGAGCACTGCTAACATATGGCGCAGTCAAATGCAGCCGCAGTACCGACTCCGACCTTTCACAGGTACTCATTTTAACCTCTGGTTGGAGAGGAGCAATTCGCGGTACATGTCTTGCTCAAGGACACTCCTGTACATCATCGGGGATTCAGAAAAAATCCCCTAGTCAGACCGCTGGTCCGGCGGGGGATTGAACTCACGACCCCTGGTACCGTAGTCCAATGGTGTTACCATTGGGCCACTACCGCCGGTATTGGGTCACTACCGCCGGTAGAATGAGTAAATGAACAAATCCAATACTTTCTCTCTTATTTTAGCACCAAATTCTATGGTGTTACCAATCATTAGAGTTTGTTGACCTTACATCTGATGGTTTTCCTGACTGTTTCAATGTATATGATGATATAGACTAAAGTTTATTAGAACCTGAAAATAAAAATAATTACATGTGTAATTTTAAGTACAGGGAGTGGTGTGGTCAAGTGGTTATCTCAAGGTTAATTACAGTAGAACCTCTCTATTACGACCACTTATTCGTGTCAAATAATAGTCATTTAAGACAGGTGACTGCTTAAAGCAATGTGAAAGTGAAACAGAAAGCTCCTACAGGAGCTTTCTGTTTCCCTTTCACATTGCTTTAAGCTGCCACCTGTCTTTTATAGAGGCAGTTAGCCTTCTTTTGAGTGGTCGTAATAGAGAGGTTCTACTGTATGTCTAGGGTAGACTTAATATCATTGACTTTACTACAGGTCAGTGTAATAGGTTGTCTGGGGTTCAATCTAGTTTGACCCATTAGGGAATTCATTTTCCATTGTATTTTCAAAACTGTTAAGCATGCAAGTACTAAATATTGGGCATGTATAGCCTATATGACATGTGTAGCAGCTTAATGCAGGACAAAATAATGCATAAAGCTCCTATAGGAGCTCCTATAAAATGATTTCTATACTAAACTATAAAAATTAAGCAAAACTGTTAACTGTTTGTGACTTTAGGCATTAACCCATTCCCCCATAAACGTCTTTTTACGCCTATAATTTATTCCTCCACTAATGACAATACAGTGCTCCCTCCCTTCAACGGCCCTCCCAACAACGACTCCCTCCTTACAACGACACTTGTCGTAGTTCCCTAAGCAGGACACTTATGGCCAATCTATTCACGGTTGCAATGTTGTCTGCTTAAAATTTTCGTCTGCTGTTTTTCCCAAAGTTACATAACGGACATTTTGACAGAAAATAACTTATTGACGAGTGACAAACAGCTTGAATCCAGATCAGACGCTGCGTAACGCGGCGTCAGATCTGGATTCAAGTTGTTTGCAAATTTCCCTCTCTATAACGACTCCCTCCGAACAACGAACACAATTGTTGTCTCCCGTTGGGTGTCGTAGAGAGGGAACGCTGTATTTCCAATTTATACAGTTGTGAATATTTAATATTAGAAATGATTTCTACATTCTAGCAGCTGGTAGCTTAAAGCAGGCTGAAAATGAAGCAGAATGCGCCATTAGGCGCATTCTGCTTTATTTTCAGCCTACTTTAAGTGGTCACCTGTCTTCAAAACTAGAAACATGCTACGGGGTAATGGGTTAATTATCAAATTATCTATACATTGTTAATTTTCCAAATGTATTTGGGCTGAAGTTTTAAGTAGAGCGATGTCTGAAAAGTATACAATTATATATTTTTCCCCTGTATGTAGTAATAAATTCCCCTTCTAGCCTTCTGAATTATTTTGTATAAACCAGGTAAGAGCTAGTAGAGAAGGGGAAGTAACCAATGCTAACCAGGGCTCCAGATAAGAGGGAGTAAACTGAACAAATCTAATATTTTCTTACATTTTTCACCGCCAATTATCCCACTCATTAGAATCATCATGAAGAGTCGACTTTAATGAGTAGTGACATCATAGGGTTAAGTGCAGAAATAAAGATTTTAGTTTTTGAAATACTATAGCTTCCCTTATCAGCTCTGCAGTAACTACAGAAGATCCTCTCTATTACGGCCACTAAAATGAAGTTCTGATTGTCCGTATGAAGGACAGGTTACAGCTTAAAGCAATGTGAAAATGAAACAGAATGTTGATTCTAATGAGTAGTGACACCATAGGGATGTGGTAAATGCAAAAATAAAGATTAAACATTAATTGATTACCCCACTGAAGAAAATAATTCCACAGATGGTCATGAATATTCATCATAAGAAATATTTTCTAGATCCTTGTAGATAGTAGCTTAAAGCAGGCTGAAAGTAAAGCAGAATGTGCATTAATTAAGACATATTCTGCTTTACTTCCAACCTGCTTTAAGTGGTCACCGCTGTCTTCAAAACTATAAAGCGGCTATGTCTGGGTTGATACAGGTTTTACTGCAAACCATGAGTGCTAGCTGTATTTAGAGTACCATAAGAAATGTTCATATATTCCTAGTAGAGAGTAGCTTAAAGCAGGTTGAATGTAAAGCTTTTATTTCAACCTGCTTAAAGTCCTATCTTAAAAACTAGAAGAAGGCTATGAAGTAAACATTTGCCATATGAAATAATTTCAATAGTTTCAATATCCAAGCAGATGGTAGCTTAAAGCAGGCTGAAAGTAAAGCAAAATGCGCCTGAAGGAGTAATACCATAGGATTTGAAAGTGAAGCATTTGAAACAGGGTACTATTCCCACTTTCAGTGGGACCTGTCACCATTGCCATACATGTGAAACATCAGTCAGCACACCAAGAATATATCCCACTAAGTACTGTATGCCAGTGACACTCATTTTTTTGGCAATATCTCTAGAGCTAAGTTTCCAAGAAATTTTTAAATTGTAACCTCGTTTTGAGTTTTCATGGAGATGTAATTGAATTTGTCTTCTAAACCCTTATCACGCAAACCGTGCCTTGACGGCTGGTATTTGCAAACAAAGTTTGGATCCAGATCAGATGCTGAGTAACTTAGCATCTGATCTGGATCCAAACTGTTTGACACTTATGTAAATGGTTTTATTTAGAAATGTTTAAAAGGAATTTAATTACAACATTCGAATGACGATGTTGAAACGGCCCAACTTCTGCACGATAAGTGTTAATACTTGTCTTATCCGGGTCCCTGCATTGCTACGTGTTGATTGGTTCTACTGTCTTTGTCTTGCATATGTTAGTCTTTAGTCTGACGAAAATACCAATGCCTGTTTTCAAGCAACATATTGCATCTGAAACACATTATATAATCTCATACATTTCCGTTTCTAGAGTAGAAAAAACCCAATAAGTGTACCAGTTAGTCGTCCGTTTCGATTCCTAATTTATATATTTACACTAGATTTCATTTAAGATCTGTATCTTTTAAAAAAAAGTTTGCATATTGCAGAGAAATCAGCGGAGGCACGGAAAAGCTATAGAATATTGTAAATGTCGGCTCTCTCAGTCACTGTGCCCACAAGATTGCTGCATACAGTTCAGATACAATCGATTTAAAAAAAAGTAAAGTATTAGAAATCAAGAGCGATTCGGTGCTCCTGTAAGCCTATCAGTTAGTTCTAACACAGTCTGCTGTACCAAATACTGTAATAACTTTTTCTTGATGTAAAACCAATAGTCTTTTAATTACCACTGTGCCTCTGCTGGAAGTTTCAGGATATGTAATGTTACAGTCAAACTCAAGGCTCCGGATAAGATGGGGTATTAAACAGAACAAATCCAACATTTTTTCCCTTATTTCAGCACCAAATCCTATGGTATTACTACTCATTAGAATCGTCTCTTCGAGACGATTCTAATGAGTAGTGACATCATAGGGTTTAATTTAGAAATAAAGATTTTAGGTTTTGAAATACTCCCCTTATCTGGAGCTCTGCAAACTTGTGCTCAACGGTGACTGCGGAACCTTTTAATTCCCAAATAGTTTGTGTTCAATATGGAAGACAGATGGTTATTTAAAGCAGGCTGAAAGTAAAGCAGAAGGCAGATGGTTGCTTAAAGCAGGTTGAAAGTAAAGCAGAATGCTCCTGAAAAGGAGCATTCTGCTTTACTTTCAGCCTGCTCTAAGCTACCATCTGTTAGGATATAGAAAATATTTCTTTGGACACTATTTTCTTCAGTGGACTGGAGGTATAAATTAAAGGCCTATTTATGGGGTAATAGTGGGTTAATATTGTTTTGAAAGGTTGCTTCACACACGTTTACTGTAGTGGTTAACACAGAGAAGAGATGAGAAATTAATTTTGTTTCAGAAATCTTATGCAATATACCAAATACTGTAATAACTTTTTCTTGATGTAAAACCAATAGTCTTTTAATTACATTGTAGTGCAGCCCCTGCTGGAAGTTCCAGGATATGTAATGTTACAGTCAAACTCAAGGCTCCGGATAAGATGTAGTATTAAAATGAACAAATCCAACATTTTCTCCCTTATTTCAGCACCAAATCCTATGGTGTTACTAATTAGAATCGTCTCATCGAGACAATTCAAATAATTAGTGACATCATAGGGTTTTATTTAGAAATAAAGATTTTAGGTTTTGAAATACTCCCCTTAATTATCTGGAGCTCTGCAAACTTGTGCTCAACGGCGACTGTGGAACCTTTTTAATTCCCAAATAGTTTGTGTTCAATATGGAAGACAGATGGTTACTTAAAGCAGGCTGACGGTAAAGCAGAAGACAGATGGTTGCTTAAAGCAGACTGAAAGTAAAGCAGAAGACAGAATGATAGTTGCTTAAAGCAGGCTGGCAGTAAAGCAGAAGACAGATGGTTGCTTAAAGCAGGCTGAAAGTAAAGCAGAATGCTCCTTAAAAGGAGCATTTTGCTTTAATTTCAGCCTGCTCTAAGCTACCATCTGTTAGGATAGAGAAAAGGTATCTTGATAAATGCATATTCATGATTATAAAGTGGAACTATTTTCTGCAGTGGAAGAAAAAATAAAAAGCTTGAAAAGATGTATCTTCCAATGTTTTAATGTGGATTAAAGTAATGCAGAAAGTTGCCGAATGAGCTTTCGGCTATACTTTTGTCCTGCATTATTCTCTGAGCTGCATTTAGTATTGTTTATTCATCTTGTTTTGAATTTAGGCTGCTTCACACATATTCTACTGTAGTCATGTCAATCACGTGTGGTATTAACAGGGATGAGCTGAAATTAGTTTTGTTTCATAAATCTTTTTATGCAATATACAGTGAAACGTCTTCGAGCAGTGACCACTCGTATGAATATCAATGGCGTATCATATAGAGAAGTTGGATTTTAATAAACTATACATTCTGCCAATTGTTTGTGCTATATGTAAGCTGATGTACAAGAATACGCCTTTAATATCTTACCATTAAGTCATCAATTGACATTTGTTAAAGTTTTGATGCTATGGTACTTTTTGGTTAGTTTCCGATATTTGCTCTAATCAGGGCTACTTTATAGAAACAAGATATTTTCTGTATGCCCTCTTTAACCCTTTGAACCCTAGTCCCGCATTTAGGCGTCCTTTTCAAACAGTATGCATGTGAAAAGTGCACTTGTCCTATGCAAACAGTGAACACCCAGATCAGAGCCCTCTGATCTGGGTCTTCACTGTTTGTCATAATGCAAAACATTGACAAAAACAACCCTTAGAAGTCAGAAATGGACTATACTTAAATGGAAACTAGGATTGTCCATTTGAAGTTTCAGGGAGGAAAGAGTTAAACCCTATGTTGTGACCACTCATTGGAATTGTTTCATGCAGACATTGATTCTACAGTGCACCACCCCCACAATGGCCTTCTAAACAACACTTTCCTTGTTACAACAACGCTTGTCGCTGTTCCCCAAACATTACATGATGTCTGATCTGGATTCAAGCTGTTTGCCAATTTTCCTCCCTATAACAACTCCTAAACAACGCACACAAACTTTGTCTCCCATCCGCGGTTGTTGTAGAGAGGGAGCAATGCATTGGATTTGCACATTATAGAATTTGGTAGTGACATAAGCAGTGATAATTTTAGAAATCAGATGAATGAGTCCCTGGGATGCACATTCTGTTAAACAAGGAGTCCTTGAGACAAACATTGAGTCCTTGAGGTGAAAAATGAACTCAATATCCCATAACTTATTTCTAGTTTTGAAGGCAGGTGACCACTTAAAGCAGGTTGAAAGTAAAGCAGAATGTGCCTTAAGGCACATTCTGCTTTACTTTCAACCTGCTTTAAGCTACTATTTGCTTATGAGTAAGAGGTTAATATAGGCCAGAAAAGCTATGGGTCCATGGGACTCACAACTTTTTAGATAATGAGTCCCTGGCAAATTTAATGAGTATAGGACTCGGGATGCGCAGGTAAAATTATCACTGCATAAGGCTTTTTAATGTTTGAAAAAGCCTCCTTGTCTGGAGGGCTGTCTGTTGTTACCTGTATCAACACTTTCAAATATCAATTGAAGGTCAAGGTCATTTGTGGGTAGGTGGTATTTCTAGGAACTGAAGGCAAGTTGCTGTAAGTTCTTTCCTGTTTTCTAAGAAATGGAGTGTTAGTTTTGTTGTAAGGATAATTTAATTAGCAATGAAATTTGAAGGACAGCTAACTTTAAAGCATATAGCTAGATGCTAGTCTTGAGGCAGAGCTCAAATAAGGGTATTTCATAAAAAAAAATGTATATACACAGTGCTCCCTCTCTACAACGACACCTAATGGGAGACAAAGATTGTGCATGTTGTTTGGAGGGAGTCGCTATAGGAAACAGCTTTACGCGGCATCTGATCTGGATTCAAGCTGTTTGTCACTCGCCATTATATTAAATCTATCTAAATGTCCACTTATATGTTACATTGAGAAACAACAGCAGAGATAACTATTTTAAGCAGACGATATTGCAGCAGTAAAAGCAGTAAAAATTGTGTGTTAAGAGAAGTGCGGCAAGGGTTGTTGTAAGGAGAGAGTCATTGTTGGGATGGCCGTTGTAGAGAGGGAGCCCTGAGCAATGTAATAGATAGACCACGTACAGCAGGTAAAAAGTAAAGCAGAATGCTCATTAAGGAGCATTCTGCTTTACTTTCAACATGCTCTAATCTACCATCTGGATTAGATTTCTGTACAGTACTTCCTGGATAGTTACTTCTTTCTTTAGTGTAGCAATATTTAGAGGCGTAAAAAAGGCACATTTATAGAGTACTGGGATAGTATATTTAATGCTAGAAACTGTAAGCTTTTGGGATGTAGAATTTTCCGACCATGTTTCTAGACGGTTATAGCAGTCTTTCCCATGGGAGACTTAGTTTAGTAGCTGCCGACAGAGAAACTTATAGGATTTGTCGATGCAGTTTAAACCCAGATCTAAGGCTTTATAGATTTTTGCCAAATATATTTATATCGTTGCATAACTTTCCGGAGCGACTCCTGCAGAGCCAGGGTCGTATTCTATATTTCATAATTGAGAATCTGTTTCTTGCTGAGCAAACAACAGGTTTAGTAAGACTAAAAGGCATAGCATGTTAAACCGCCATAGGAGGCACTTTTCATGGGAGATAGATAACTACAGTGGGGCGGGGGAAAAGACGTTATTCTTTCCCAATAATCGTGTTTTGTGCCTAAACAATACTGTCTATTGCAAACAGTTTTGAGCAAGATCAGACACTATATAAGTAACTTTAATTTAAATAAATCTTTCACATTTTCAAAACGCCTGTCATTTTCTCCGTTTTATTGCAGCTTAACCCTTTACCTCATAGCTTGTTTCTAGTTTTGAAGACAGGTGACCACTTAAAGCAGGTTGAAAGTAAAGCAGAATGTGCCTTAAGGCACATTCTGCTTAACTTTCAGCCAGCTTTAAGCTGAAATCTGCTAGGCTATATAAAAGATTTGTAATGGTAATTGTTCATGAGGGTATAAACTGGAACTATTTTCTTAAGCGGAGGAATAAATTAAATACGCTAAAAGTCGCTTCTATGGGGGAAAGGGTTAAATTGCATTTGTTTTGTTTAACCCATTACTGCATATAAATATAGGCATTTTTACACCTTTAATTTATTCCTCCGCTGATGAAAAAAGTTCCGATTTATACAGTCATAAATATGCCCCACAAGAAATCTTGGCTTGAAGCAGGCTGAGAGTAAAGCAGAATGCGCCTTTTGGCGTATTCTGCTTTTACTTTCAACCTGCTTTAAGTGATCACATATCTTCAATGCTAGAAACAGGCTAAATATAAAGGGTAATGGGTTAAGGTGCATTCTGCTTTACTTTCAACCTGCTTTAAGTGGTCACCTTTCCTCAAAACTAGAAAAAAGCTATTGAGTAAAGGGTTAAACGGGAAATAACGTCTCCGCGACTGTAGCATGTTAAAACACTATAGGAGGCTTTGTTCATGGGAGATAGATAGCTACTGCAGTAGTTCTTCAGCTATTTTTGGATAATTTGCAAAAATAATCAAAGAACTTTGCCTCATCTCCTGTAAATCAATAGCATCTTCTTCATAGTGCATAGGAATTTTTCATATGTCATGAGTACCATATCAAGCAGACGTACAGCAGAGCTCCAGATAACCGGGGAGTATTTCAAAAACTAAAATCTTTATATCTGCATTAAACCCTATTCGAGACGATTGTTATTATAAGTAGTAACACCATGGGATTTAGGACTGAAAGTTAGTGAGAAAATATTGGATTTGTCGGTTTACTCCCTTTTATCTGGAGCCGTGATACAGCAACAGGGCTCCAGATAAGGGGGGAGTATTTTAAAAACTAAAATCTTTATTTCTGCATTAAACCCTATGGTGTTACTACTCATTAGAATCATCTCTTCGAGACGATTCTAATGAGTAGTAACACCATAGGATTTGGTGCGGAAATAAGTGAGAAAATGTTGGATTTGTTCGGTTTACTTCCCTCTTATCTGGAGCCTTGATATATAGTAATACTTCTCTGAAAACAATCGCAAATTAAGCCTTATTTTGGTTGCTAGGTGGCAGCTTAATGTAGGACAAAAGTAATGCAGCAGGCTATCTCTTTACCATTGTAGCACTGAATTCAGCTGTAGGCATTCTTTGCAAACTGTGCAGACTCAGAGCAGAATGCACATGAAAGCATATTTTATATTTAAGTAACAAACGGCTAGAGCTTAACCCATTACCTCATGGAATGCTTCTAGTTTTGAAGACAGGTGACCACTTTAAGCAGGTAGAATTTAAAGAAGAATGTGCCTTAAGGCACATTCTGCTTTACTTTCAGCCTGCTGTAAGTTACTATTTGCTAGGATATAGAAAAAATTCTTCTTATATGCTTATGATTGAATAAATAATTTTATTAGAATTATTTTCTTCATTGGAGGAATAAATTGAAATGCACATCTATAGTGGAAAGGGTTAAATTAATATTTTTCATAAAACAGAATGCACCCATTTTAAAATGCAGCATTTTACATAATATAGTTTCTATATCCTAGCAGGTGGAAGCTTAAAGCTGGCTGAAAGTAAAGCAGGCACATTCTGTTTTACTTTCAACCTGCTAAAAGTGATCATCTGTCTTCAAAACTAGAAACAGGCTATGGGGTTATGGGTTCACACAGGCACTTGGTGCATTTATTTGTTTCATAATATAATTGTCCCATATCAATTACAAAAGTACCATCATTCCCAAAAGCTCATGTGGTTTTTTTTAACTCAATATTGGAGAAAGTGCATACCAGTAAAGCCTTTATGATATTACAAATATCATAAAAAAGATTCGATCCGTTTTCGGAGAGTTTTAAGAATTTTATAATAGTACATTATTTTGTCACACTCAGCAGTTTTCCTTGATAAAAATCAATTTTTTTTTCTGGGTCAAATCTTTAATTGCTCGTTTTTGTGTTTTTTGGCCTGACTGCCTTTAGCAAATTTCTCCGCGTCTGCAGTGCTCCAGTTTTCCGCTGTTTGATGAGTGAGAGGAGTAATTAACCTTTCAAAAGTAGGACACCAACTTGTTGAGATTAGCAGTGATCTAGATCAAAGGACTCATGTGGAGCATGTGATATTAACGGTGCCAATTTTTAACTCCCGTAAGGGTATTAGATAAAAGGGTAATAAATTAAAATTGTCAAATATTTTCATCTTTGTTACTATTAAATACTTTGTTGTGACAACTCGATCCTTAGAATCATCTCCGAGACCATTCTAATGAGTTGTACCAAGATTATAAAAGGGTAAGGCAGAGAATAAGAATAATTGGTATTTAAAATCCCATAATCTGGATCAGAATTCCAATCTTCCTCTATTATGTTAAATTGTGCTTATATGATAAAATATGAGCTAAATGTTGTGCTTAGTGGTGAAACTGTTATTTATTAACTTAAAATTGGCAAGCATTTTGGATCTAGGGCAGATAATCATAGATTATCTCTGACCCTGTTTTGAAAAGAACTTGCAGAAAATACTATATAATGTTAAAGCAGTAGCAGTTTTAACCCATCTCCATAGCTTGTCAACAGTTTTGAAGACAGGTTAGTACTTAAAGCAGGTTGAAAATGAAGCAGAATGTGCCTTTAGGCTACCTGATGATCTGCTAGAATATAGAAAATATTTCTCATGATATACATTTATGGCTGTATAAGTTGGAACAATTTTTTTCAGTGGATGAATGTATTAGATGTGTAAATAGAGGATAATTGTTTTTTTCAGTATAAGATAGAAATTTAATCCATTGAGTGAACAGCAGACGTTATATTTTCACAAGTGGCGAAGCCACTCGTGAAAATATAACAGTCTGATGTTCATGAAATGGATTAAATTTGATCTTATACTGAAAAAATACAATTATTCTATTTATTTATGCTTTTAAGCCACTTTTTAAACGAAATTGTTCGACAATTGTGAAAGCGAAAGTACATGATTTACCCCATGTTGAGCCCCAAGTTTACATTGAACACATTAACGAAACAGTTTCCCGTACGATGACGTCACTTATTTATTGATTTTACGTCGTTGCTCCTGATTTTGGATTCGTGTTCTTCCGTTGAGTGGTTCGCGACAAATCGGACTGCCGGAATTTAACGATGAGACACGATTGACTACGATTTTTGGGGAGCCCTACGGGGAAAACGGCGATTGGTGATAATCCACTGCAGTGGATTACCAAGTGATAATCCACTGCTATTTTCCGGAAATCCACCGAAAAGCATAAATAAAAAGGCCTATTTATTGGGTAATGAGTTAATCCTGATTGTAGGCCAGCTAGGTTACTGTGCTTCTGATTTAGATTTACTGTTTGCAAACTGCATTTCATGTCATGCATAACGGGATAAGATTTATAGTCTGAAGTTATCTCTAAAATCACTGTACTGCAGCTCCATTGTTATGTACTTTAGAAGTAGAAAAAAAACATCGCTCAGTTTATCACCCTTTCATTGCTAGGATACCGTTTGCTTGAATATGTGTGGTACGTTTTTGCTTCTTCATCGGTTGGCTGTTGAAAAAGTTTTTTCTTTTTTGCTGTCAAAAGCAGTTATTTAGGTCAATGAAAACAGTGTAGACTCGGATCAGATTGCTCCTACAGGAGCTTCTTGATCAGGATCTGCACAGAATCCTTACAGGAGCTGTCGGACAATAGGCTGCTCTACAGACTTTTCTGGGGAAACATTTTTATCTTATTTCACCCATTACCCCATAGGTTGTTTCTAGTTTTGAAGACTGGTGACTACTTAAAGCAGGTTGAAAGTAAAGCAGAATGTGCCTTTAGGCACATTCTGCTTTACTTTCAGCCTTCTTTAAGCTACCATCTGCTAGGACACAGAAAATATTTCTTATGTTGCAAGTTCATGACTTTATAAATTTGAATTTTTCTTCAGTGGAGGAATAAATTAAAGTCGTAAAAAGGTGTATTTATGGGGTAATGGGTTAATTAGCCATTGCAATAGTTGAGTTGGTAGATGTTTGAAAGTGCAGATAATTTTATAGATGAAAATTCAGCAGTAAATTCAAGAATATGGTTTGAGTTACCATGGATATTTTTGGACCACTTGTTCGTTCTTGGTTTTTGCAGCCATTTAAGATGAAAGGCTGGTAATTTTCTCCAAACAAATTGAGTTTAATTAGCTAAAAATAGAATACTGAATGGTAACCCTTAAATATGTCATAAATTGAGCTTATAGTCGGCGAACAGGTCATTAATTCGATGTTTGGAAAAAAAACTGATAACAGGTGCTTATTAACGAATAGATATTGAGTTGCATTACGTAACTTGAAGTGACAAAAATGCGAACTGCTTGGTCATAAACTTGCTGAATGCTAATTTTTTTTGCCTGCAATAATGGTTGGTTGTGAGTGTTTTAAATTACATTTTTCTAATTACATTTTTTCCAAAATTTAATTTCTTTTCAAAATTAGGTCATATTGTGAAACAGTTTATATCCAAATGTAACATCAAACACTGAGTTACATGTACTGAGTATGCAGTCTTCTTTGTTTGCTTATAACCCATTACTCCATAAATACCCATTTTTACACCTTTTAAGTTTATTCCGCCACTTTAGAAAAGTGGTCCTTGTAAGTTGTACATGCAGTCATGAATTATGTACTATAAGAAATATTTTGTGTTACCTTGTAAATGGTAGCTCTGTTTTAACCCTTTACCTGCAGATAGCCTATTTCTAGTATTGAAGATAGGTGACTACTTAAAGCAGGTTGAAAGTAAAGCAGAATGCGCCTTAAGGCGCATTCTGCTTTACTTTCAGCCTGCTTTAAGCTATCATGTGCTAGAAAATAGAAAATATTCCCTATAATATATATTCATGACTGATTAAATTGGAACTATTTTCTTCAGCGGAGGAATAAATCAAATTTGCTAAAAGACGCTTCTATGGGGGAAAGGGTTAAAAAGCAAGCTTAAAGTAAAGAAGACTGTTCTTTAACCCATTACCCTTGTTTCCAGTATTGATGATAGTTTAAACCACTTAAAGCAGATTGAAAGTAAAGCAGAATGTGCCTTCACCTTACTTTCATCTTGCTTTAACCCATTACCCCATAAATACACCTTTTTACCCCTTTAATTTATTCATCCACTGAAGAAAATAGTTCCAATTTATACTGTTACAGATATTATAAGACTTATAAGAAATATGTTCTATATTATAGCAGATAATAGCTTAAAGCAGGCTGAACATAAAGCAGAATGCGCTTTAAGGCGCATTCTGCATTACTTTCAAACTGCTTTAAGTGATCAACTATTTTCAAAAATAGAAACAGCTATGGGGTAATGGGTTAAGCTACCATCTGCTAGGATAGTGAACATATTTCTATAGTAAAGGGTTAAGGCACCTTCTGCTTTATTTTCAACCTGCTTTAAGCCATATCATGTGTGCAAAACTGGAAACAATTAAGCTACGGGGTGAAGTGTTAATACAAGGTTGACTGTAAGACTGTTCTAGTTACAGCACAAATCAGAATCTGGGTCAATAGTATCAAGTCTTTGAGCACTGGATAAATGTTGTCTGCTTCAAAACTGTTGTTTGCTTAAATTTTAAGATTTAATGTTAACTCTATACTGTCAGAAATACAATCCTTGACTGTGGCCAACAATTTGGATCCTGATCAGATGCCATGTGATATTCTGTCTGATCTGATTCCAAGCTGTTTGCAAAATGCAAATATTCACACTAGCTAGCAACAGAGCACTAGATAAGGGTAGTTTTTCAAAAATTAAAATCTTTATTTCTGAATTAAACCCTATGGTGTCACTACTCATTAGAATCGTCTCTTCGAGACGATTCTAATGAGTAGTCACACCATAGGATTTGGTGCTAAAAAGAGTGAGAAAATGTTGGATTTGTTGAAATAACTGCCTCTTATCTGGAGCCCTGCTAGCAATCTACGGTACACATTAATACAGTTATAAATTACAAGACAACAGTCCAATCAATTGAAAAAATATATATTTTATTAAAAAATCTTCAAATCAATTTTCAAAGATTACACATTTCAATTTGATATATAGATATATATTTAAAACTGAGATCCAAACTTTAAGAAGACATCTTGAATTAAATTACGCATTGCAGCACCGGCGCTATTGGAATAATTGTCGCTGCCTTCAGTTTCATAGGAAATAGTTTGATTCCATAGTTTGCATCAGTCTTTTTTAGCTCTTACCTCAAGTGTGATTTGACTATTTGTTTAACCCTTGAAATGCTGAATTTTCAAAATTTAACATTTTCAACAACATGGACATGTTTAAAATATAGTCGTATACTCATTACATTTGCAAACAGTGTAGACCCAGATCAGAGGAGCCCTCTGATCAGTCTACACTTGTTTGCTAATTTAGAGCAGTATTTATTAAACTACCCAGAATTCCAAGTAGACTGGTTCATGTTTTCATAACTAAAATGTTCCACATGGGAACATACTAACCCACAAGAGTTACTTAGTGTGGAAAGATTTAATGGATATTGAGGAATGTGTCTGACAGCTTTTTTGATCTGGTTCTAGGATTATATACTTAGTTCCCGCACAGTTTGGGCTAAATCCGTGTCAGAATAATTTTGCATCTGATCAGAATCTAAACTCTTTGACATTTACAGTACTAAAGATGGAGAAAATAGATTAAAGTTTTCAACCATTAATCTCTCTTTCATGTCTGCAGTATACTCTTATAATTGTCAATTTGAGACAATTCTAATGAGAAGTCACACCATATGGTTTGGTGCAGATATGAAAAAAATTAGGTTTTAGTTTTTGAAAACATTCTCCTTATCTGGGGCCCTCAGTATTTATATTAGAATTTATGGAAGTGAAGAAGACTAAAATGTTATTTTTGTAGACGATGTTGAAATAGATGTAGTGGCATAGACTTGCTGTATACTTTATTCAGTATTTTTAATGCTACAGTGGAGAAAACGTTATTCTTTCCCAAAACGCCAAACATGTAGCAGTAAAACTTTTTGACATTTCTTATGATTTATTTTAAGCTGAGTGGCAAACAGTTCCGAGCCTGATCAGAAGCCGGGTGACTGTTTGCAATGGAAATAATAGATTAAGCGTAAACGTGTTTATAGGGAAAGAATAACGTTTTCTCCACTGTAGCATTAACCCTTTACCTCATAACCTGTTTCTGGTTTTGAAAATAGGTAATTACATAAAGCAGGTTGAAAGTAAAGCAGAATGTGCCTTAAGGCACATTCTGCTTTACATTCAGCCTGCTTTAAGGTACTATCTAATAGAATAAAGAAACTATTATCATTTATATTCATGACTGTATAAATTTGAACTGTTTTCTTCAGGGGAGGAATAAACTGAATGCGCAGCCGCTGTTAAAATACTGAAGCAAGAACAGAAAGTCTAGTATAAAAGGATAAGTCACATTCTGCTTTACTTTCAACCTGCTTTAAGTGGTCACCTGTCTTTAAAACTTATTATAATAAAGTGGCTATGGGGTAATGGGTTAATTAAGGCAGAATTGACTTAGTGCTGAAAAAATGTTGGCTAAATAGTTTGCAGGATGATCCATAATTGTTTCTAATAACTGTCTGTCCTTCTGCTACTAGTGACATTTTCTATAGACAATTACCTGTATCTGCAGGTGATGCATATTTTCTTCTGAAAGTTCTTGTTGTAAAAGCCAAATACACTGAAACCCCTCTAAACCGGACATGTGTGGGGACAACAAAAATGTCCGGTTTATAGGGGTTTCAGGTTTAGAGGGGTTTTAACTTGTTTCTTGTACGGAAGATAGCTGACCACTTGAAGCAGGTTGAAAGTAAGGCAGAATGCGCCTTAAGGCGCATTCTGCTTTACTTTCAACCTGCTTCAAGTGGTCAGCTATCTTCCAAAGGCGCATTCTGCTTTACTTTCAACCTGCTTTAGGCTATCATCTGCTAGAATTATAAACTATTGCCTTCAATGTAAGAAAAATACAAAGACGTAATAAGGCGTGTTGATGGTGTAATGGGTGAAAATAAAAAGGATTGGAAACGGGACCAAAGTTTTTGTCCGGTTTAGAGAGGTTTCCGGTATTCAGAGGTTCTGGTTTAGAGGGGTTTCACTGTATAGCAAAGGAAGCTCTTATGAATTGGCATTTGGATTTGTTCTACTGGCTTTGATCATTCTTTCCATTTTTGTCCACTCTGATATATTTTTGTCTGTCACCATGACTAGACATGCTTAGAGTCTAGGTCTGATGCCCAGGGACAAACTCTTTATATAAATACCAAGTAGAAATTTAAGAGTGAACTAACCCTTTACTAACTCCATAGCCTGTTTCTCATTTTGAAGATAGATACCATAAATACCCTTTAATGCCTCTAGTTTTTAGCTCACCTGGCACGTAGTGCCAAGGTGAGCTATTTTGATCGTCCTCTGTCCTTCGTCCGTCGTCGTTCGTCCGTCCGTTTGTCGTCAACAATTTCTTTAAACGACATCTCCTCCCAAACTACTGGATAGATTTTTACCAAACTTGGCCTGAATGATCCTTATATGATCCTCTTACAAAGTTGTTCAAACATTTCTGGTCCGTTGCATATCTAGGTCACAGGAGCTAAAAATAGATTTTTTCAATGAAAACTTAAAAAATCTTCTGCTCTGAAATCACAGTACCCTGAGCTTAGATATTTGACACAAAGCATCGTCTTCAGGTCCTCTATCAAAATTGTTCAAATTATGTCCCTCGGGTCAAAAATGACCCCGCCCCGGGGGTAATAAATTTACATAGATTTATATAGTGAAATCTTCAAACATCTTTTTCTCTTAAACTAATATGACCAGAGCTTTGATATTTGGCATGATGACTCTTCTAGAAGCCCTTAACCAATATTGTAAATATGGTTCCGGTCCGTTGCATATCTAGGTCACAGGAGCTAAAAAATGATTTTTTTTTCAATGAAAACTTAAAAAATCTTCTTCTCTGAAACCACAGTACCTTGAGCTTACATTTTTGGCACAAAGCATCATCTACAGGTCCTCTATCAAGATTGTTCAAATTATGTCCCTGGGGTAAAAAATGACCCCGCCCTTTGGAGTCGTAATTTTACATTGAGTTATGTAGTGAAATCTTCAAACATCTTTATCTCTATAACTAATATGGTCAGAGCTTTATTTTTTGGCATGATGACTCTTCTAGAAGCCCTTAACCAATATTGTAAATATGGTTCCGGTCCGTTGCATATCTAGGTCACAGGAGCTAAAAAATGATTTTTTTTTCAATGAAAACTTAAAAAATCTTCTTCTCTGAAACCACAGTACCTTGAGCTTACATTTTTGGCACAAAGCATCATCTACAGGTCCTCTATCAAGATTGTTCAAATTATGTCCCTGGGGTAAAAAATGACCCCGCCCTTTGGAGTCGTAATTTTACATTGAGTTATGTAGTGAAATCTTCAAACATCTTTATCTCTATAACTAATATGGTCAGAGCTTTATTTTTTGGCATGATGACTCTTCTAGAAGCCCTTAACCAATATTGTAAATATGGTTCTGGTCAGTTGCATATCTAGGTCACAAAAAATCTTGTCTGAAACCACAGTACCCTGAGCTTACATTTTTGGCACAAAGCATCATCTTTAGGTCCTCTATCAAGATTGTTCAAATTATGCCCCTGGGGTTAAAACAGCCAAGGCCCTAGGGGTCGCAGTTTTACATAGTTATGTAGTGAAATATTCTTCTCTGAAACTACTATGGCAAGAACTTTGATATTTAGCATAGTGACACTTTTAGATGTTCTTTACCAATATTGCTGAAATGATTCGGGTATGTTGCATATCTGGGACATATTAGCTAAAAATAGATTTTTTTCAATGAAAAGTCTTCATGTCTGAAACCATCCATGTACAAAATATTTTTTCAAGTTCATCAGCAAGATTTTTGGAATTATGTCTCTGGGGTGAAAAGTGATCCCACCCCAGGGGTCATGTGACCCTTGTGTTGGTATTCCAGGTGAGCGATATTTAGGCCCGCATGGGCCTCTTGTTATACTTGGCTCCACTAAACAAAATAGTTCCAATTAGTACAGTTATGAATACTAGTATGTATCACAAAATATATTTTCTTTATTCTAGCAGATGGTAGCTTAAAGCAGACTGAAAGTAAAGCAGAATGTGCCAGGGTTGAAATCTGTAACACTAGTTGCATAAGTGCACTCTTTACAGGTTTTCTCAGAAAAGAAAATTAAATACAGTAAAACCTCTCTATTACGACCACTAAATTATGTTAATTATTTGGGTGTTTACGATAGGTGACCGCTTAAAGCAAGGTGACAGTGAAACAGAAAGCTCCTACAGGAGCTTTCTGTTTCACTGCCACCTTGCTTTAAGCTGTCACCTGTCTATTAAACAATCAATTAGCCTTCGTTTTAGTGGTCGTAATAGCGAGGTTTTACTGTAGGTAAATTGACATACCTTAGGAGTAAAGGGTTAACCCATTACCCCATAAATACACCTCTTTAGGCCTTTGATTTATTCCTTTACTGTAGAAAAAAATTCATTTTTATACAGTCATGAATATATATCATAAGAAATAGTTGCTATATCCTAGAAGATGATGGCTTAAAGCAGGCTGAAATTAAAGCAGAGTGTGCCTTAAGACCCTTAATTAATTGAACTTTTTTTTGTAGCTCTCTTTATTTCTTTAACTGGACGTTACCCCATAGCCTTTTTCTAAGTTTGAAGAATTAAAGGCGACCAATTAATGCAGGTTGTAAGGAAAGCAGAATGCGCCCCCCCCCCCAAAAAAAAAGGCGCATTCTGCTTTACGTTCAGCCTGCTTAAGTAAGCTACCATCTATTTTAATACATATAAAAAAAATATGGTTCATATTCATGACTACATAAATTGGAACATTTTCTTCAGTGGAGGAATAAATCAAAGACGTAAAAAGGTGTATTTATGGGGTACTGGGTAAAGTTGTTTCAAGTTGTAAACAATTTTGATTCTAATCAGAAGCTGGGTTAGTGATATTTTTTCAATTGTCTATTATAGTCACGATTCGCATGTTAAGAGTAAAAATAATCGCAGGAATTGAAATCCACAAGGGTAAACTATAATCTGACAAAGAACACAAGAAAATACTGTGGACTAGAGACTATATTAGATGTTGGAAACATACAGTCGAAACTCAATACTATGAACTCATGCTAGTTCTAACTTACCAATATTTCAGAGTTAGAATATGCCAATATTTCAAAGTTAAAACATGGTTTAGTATTGTTTTAACTTTGAAAAATGGGTATGTTTGACTTAAATGAGATCAAATTATCAAAATTAAATTTATAAAATACTAAGAAAGTCTACCCAATTCCCCTGTTTGTAGGCATATTTTATATTTTTCCTGTATTTTATTCAGAATGCTGACAAAGAAATTTCATTTGTGTCCTTTTCTCCATAGATAAATGAACCATTTGTGTTAAAACTCTTCATTAGCTGAATGTCCATATTAAAACTATGCCAGATATCAACAATCTTCAGAACTATTGTATTTGCAAAATTTATGGAGAAAAGGACACAAATGGTAAGACCCCCATAAGTTCCAATGCATTGGACCTATCACTTTCTCACCACATAACTTCCAACAATTTTGTTTGACTCCTATCAAATTTGAAGATATCATTGCCAAGAGTTCACTTTGCAGATTCTGATAACTTTTACACTTGTCATTTATATAAAGCAAAGTCATGCTCAGCACTCTAAGGGTATTCATTTTCTCTCCCTATAACAACTCCATCTGAACAACACACACACTTTTTGTCTCCCATTGAGTGTAAAGTCACCCGCTCTTTTTTTCACCTGCAAGACGACTGTTTAGTGCAGACTTGTTTTCTAGAAAGCCCTCAATAATTTTTGCAGACATTTCTGTTTTGCATGTGGTGGACCTTAGTGCTGTAGCATCCAATGACATGAAAATGTTCTGATGTGTCATCCAACCATTGTGAACCGCATTTCAAAGAAGCAAGAATATCTATAAATATAGGACATGATAGAAGATTCTTAATTTTAATGATTCTTAATTTTAATGCGGGATAAAATTTAAAGTAATGCCGAAAGCTCTTTTATGTCCTGCATTAGGCATGTGATGACTTTCATTTCTGTAGGTAAAAATATTTGCATTAAGCCAAAGTTTTTTGGGGCATATTTTTCATTCAAAATGTTTGCTATTAAATAAAGTTGTCTTTATAAATATATTGAAAATTAATTTGCCCTCGAACAAATAGATTTAAAACATTTACTTGCCTAAAAATGTACAATTGGACAACGATCTATATATTGAACTCTGTCATGACTGTAAAGAAACTTGCTGTTCTCTAGGCAGTGACATCATATTAAAGGCATTAATTTGGTCATTGCAAAAGGTGTATATCATAAATCTACTAAAATATTTTACTGTTATAATTTTTTTTCATGCCCGCGGCACTTTTTTTTAGCTGCAAGATGGGTTAATAGTGCAAAAGCATTTTCTGGAAAGCCCCCAGAATTTTTGCTGACATGTCTGTTTCGCATGTAGTGCTCCTCTGATGCTGTAGCATCCATTGACGTGAAAATCAATAGAGTCTGTCTAGAGTTCGGCTGAGTGTTTGCGAGTCTCTTCCCTGCTGTACAGGCTGCCCTGTTTACTGAAGGTTGTTTGCCGTAGCATTCACTTCTGTATAGGCATTGGATTTTTTCCCCTTTTTCTGGTACAATTTTTTAGTCATTTTTTTTTCTCAACTGGTTTGTGGTTTGTGTGGTACTCTGTGACGACTGCAGTGAGCATGTGCTGGGCGCATGACGACGTAAGCCAGTGCTTGAGACGTCTCGAGGTGTGTGGTTTTTTCTGCGTGTTCAGATATTGCCTTTTTTGGCATGATAAGGAGATTTCATTATGTGAACCAGGTAACAGTTCTTAGTCTGTGAAAGTGTTGGCGTATCTTTTTACTTTGTACAGAGCTCCAGATAAGGGGAGTATTTCAAAAATTAAAATCTTAACTTCTGTTAGAAACCCTATGGTGTCACTACTCATTAGAATCGTCTCGAAGAGACGATTCTAATGAGTAGTAACACCATAGGATTTTATGTTGAAATGAGCGAGAAAATGTTGGATTTCTTCAGTTTACTCCCTCTTATCTGGAACCCTGTCTGTAGACATGAGATTGGACGGTGGCGGGGAAAGTAAGGTGGGAAACACTTATCCTATTCATGACATTTTGCATGCGCAGAAAAATATGGGAAGGTTCCTGTAGCGGTTTGCAGACTTTATACTGTTATTGATGTGTCTGAAAATTGTGTCGGTTTTAACATTATGGTAACTGAGGCAATGACTTTTGTCAAAACCAATTTTAATTGTTTTCTACGAGTAAAGTTATATTTCAATCTGTTCACAAGAGTAAATATTGGATTTTTGTTTTAGATTTCGTTAAGACTCTCGGAGAAGAAATTTAACATACGGAAAAGACCGAAATAAAATTTCAAGGGCATAATTCTATGTATAAAATATGGAAGCGACTTCCAGGAAAATTTCAGAAAATTTCATTTCATCCTGCAGGATTCTTGTTTGCTTTGAGGATAACTTTACATGTGCAATGCAACAGAAACGATCCATTCGAGCATTTCACGATTTGTCTAAAATGATAGAAATATGCCTTGATAATATTGAAAGAAAAGCGCTTATTCAGTAAAACCTGTCTTTTAGCTATAATCAAAATAGGTCACATAATTGGCTTTTAAGGGATACTTAATGCAGCATGTGTGTGCATTACTTTTGTTCTGCATTAAGCAGTTATATTCATGGTTGCTCAAGAGAGGTTGTAACGAAACAAATTTAGTGGCGTCATCCGAAACGAATTTCAGAGCAGCGTAAAATTAATAAACGGGATCAATATGGGCTGAGGACCTAGATGCAGCATCGTGCTGAATATAACATGGAATATATCTATTTTCCTTCAAATTGTCAAAAATATGGAATGAAAAATTAACATTCTGTATGTGTGTTCTTGATAAGAAAACATAGTGAACTATATTGAGTATGAGCTATTGGAGTTTTAAAATACATGTACAACAAATTTTGAAAATAATTGGTACCATGGAGTTAGCAAGGGCTCCAGATAAGTGGTGTATTAAAATTTTCAAAAACTAAAATCTTTGTCTTTACCAATCCCTATGATGTGACTACTCATTAGAATTGTCTCTTTGAGACAATTCTAATGAGTAGTGACACCATATGATTTGGTGCTGAAATAAATAAGAAAATGTTGAATTTGTTCAGTTTACTCCCTCTTATATGGATCCGAGCCCTGTAAAAATCATACAGGAAACAAGATACCGTAAGTTGCAAACATTTACATTGAAGTTTGATCTCTTGTCTCTTTTCGAAGAGACAATTCTAATGAGAAGTCGCACTATAGGATTGGTGTAGACACAATGAAGAAAACGTTGAAAACCTTCAGTTGTCACTCTCTTTTATCTGGATCCCTGTCCGAGGAGAGCTAGCAATTTGGCAAACGTGAGTGGATTCAGCCTCCTTATAGACCTACATTTGTTCCGGATGATGCAGGTAAAAAAGTTGTATGAGTCATAGTTCCATTTAATACTTATATAGCAATGAATGTGCAAAATTATTTCCTATACCCTAGCAGAACTGATGGTAGCTTAAAGCAGGCTGAAAGTAAAGCAGAATGTGCCTTAAGGCACATTCTGCTTTATTTTCAACTTGCTTTAAGTGGTGGCCAGAGTGTCTTTAAATAGGCCATGGAGTAAGCGTTAACTTGTAGGCTGTCAAAAATTATTAATATTTTCTATATTGATGGAAATAAGATCCTCTAAGCTACAATTAAGCCTTTTGGATCTTGATCAAGTGCAAAAAGTAATTTTGTTGTCTGATCCCAAACTGTTTGCAAAGTTTTTGTTTAGTTTTATTCAATGACTCAGAACAAATATTATTACATACTTTGGATATTTCGACTGTATCGTACTGTCTTCATCAGCTGTTTTTCAGTTGGTACGTATCATGTGACTTTGAGTCATCAAGTGACACAATCACAGTGCTGATACAGTCACGTGATACCAACGGAAAAACAGCTGATGAAGACTGTGCCATACAGTCGAAATATCCAAAGTAAAGTTATTGTTCTGAGTCAATGGATGAAAATAAACAAAATGTCAAATCCAGAACAATTAGAGATCAACCTTCAATGTTGTTTGCAACTTAAGGTGTCTTGTTTCCAGTATGCCTCTTCGAGACGATTCTAATGAGTATAGTGACACCATAGGTTTAATGCAGAAATAAAGACTCCCCATATCTGGAGCTTTGGATTAGTATGTCTTGTACAGTTTTCAACAAAGAATATTGAAATTTTTTAAATGACAAGCAGGGCTGCTCTATGAAGAGTACAGCGTTTATTTTCCCTCTTTTGACGGTACCCAGGAAAGGACCCGTTCCCAATTCAAAGAAGGGACCTGGCAATATGGTAAAAATAGTATTTTCAGTGAAAAAAAAGAGAACTTCTGTTACTAGTGTTAGCATCGCCTGTTTATATGAACTGCATAATTGCTACTTGATAAGTTAGATCAATATAGGCCTACATATATTATAAAACTAAACTTCCCAATTTCTTTTTTGTCATCATTTCACGACTCATTTTTTTCCCAATTTGAAGTTTATGTGAAAAGAAAAATTCCCAATCTGAGGGGTACCGGACCTGTTCCCAATTGGGTGGAAAAAAAACGCTGGTAGTATATTATATACTCTGCATAATGCTTTATATATTATAATATGTAAAGCATTATGCAGAAAGTTCAAAACTAAGCTAAGAAATTCTACATATTGCCTTTACCGGTAGTTTTGCGTTACTTCCACTAATATACATTGTTTCCTCTGAGTCTCTACAACAACACCCAATGGGAGACAAAGATTGTGTGCATTGTTCGGAGGGGTTTGTTATAGGGAGGGAAAGTTAAGACTTTGCTTACATTTGAAAACAGCTTGAATCCAGATCAGATGCCACTGTTTGTAATTATATTTATTCTGTCCAAATGTCCACTTAAACTTGCAACTTTTAGGAAAGACAGTAAACAACAATTTTAAGCAAACGATATTGCAGTAGCGAAATGTGTTGGGGAACAGTGACAAGCTTCGTTATATCCTATTAGGATACAACAAATATTTCTGATGCTGCATATTTATGACTTACCATAAAGTGAAACCATTTTCTTTACGTAGTGAGTGAATAGATTAAAGGCATAAAAAGATGCATAATTTGGTATTAGGTTACACACACCAAAAGAATACATAGGAAAGTTTATGCTAAAAAATATGAACACATAACCCCATAGTCTGTTTTTAGTTATGAAATTAGGTGACCACTTAAAGCAGGTTGAAAGTAAAGCAGAATGTGCCTTAGGGCACATTCTGCTTTACTTTCAGCCTGCTTTATGTTATCATCTGATAGAATATAGAAACTATTTCTTATGATACATATTCATGACTATAAATTGGATCTATTCTCTTCTGTTCAGAAATAAGTTAAAGACATAAAAAGGCATATTTATGGGGTAATGGGTTAAATAAATAAATGACAGTGATATAATGAAAGAGTATTTGTCCCTCGATCATTCAGTTACTGTGTTTGTAGTTGTTCAGTGATCAGACTTTCTTACTCGTATGAGGCTTTCATATAATTTTCACAAGGGAGAAATTGATCATCCTGTTTAAAAACCACAAAGTGTTATCTTGAAATTTAAACAATATTATCAATATTAAGGGTTTCTTATGAAGATTTAACTCTTTGCACGCTAGCTGGGGATATAGCTGCCACAGGCATATCTTTTGCAAACAGTTTGGATCCAGATGAGACGCCGCATTATGCGGCGTCTCATCAGGATCCAAACTGTTTGCCATTCTGACACTGAATTTTTTATTTTTTTTTTTTAAATTCTAATTTTAGAACAGAAGCAGGCAACAATTGTTGCAGACGAAAAAATTACCCAGCATGCAAAGAGTTAAGACTCTTCTGTGGAACATTTTGAAAGTATAGTGTTAAGAAATGATTGAAAAGATGCATAGAGTTGAAAACATTTGTCACAATTGATGCAGTATATAATAATTTAACTTCTTTGGTATTTTATTTTGCATTGCTTTTGTCCTGCGTAATATTTATTTACCCATTACCTCATAGCCTGAGTTTCTAGATTTAAAGAGAAGTGAGCATTTAACCCTTTACCCCATAGCCTGTTTCTAGTTTTGAAAATAGGTGACTACTTAAAGCAGGTTGAAAGTAAAGCAGAATGTGCCTTAAGGCACATTCTGCTTTACTTTCAGCCTGTTTTAAGCTACCACCTGCTGGAACTATTTTCTTCAGTGGAATAATAAACTGAATGCGCTAAAAGGCACTTCTATTGGAGAAAGGGTTAAATCCGATTGACAGTAAAGCAGAATGCACCTTGAGGCACCTTCTGCTTAACTTTCAACTTGCTAAGTGCTTCAAGCTATCATCTGATAGGATATGGGAACTTTTGCTTATGAAGCATTTCGGGTATTTATTACTATTAAATCAACTTTTTTTCTTCAGTGGAGGAATAAATTAAAGGCATATTTGTGGGATTAAGGCTGGCAATATTTCGGCTTACAGCAGTAACTGTTATCCTATTACCCCATGGCCTGTTTCTAGCTTTGAAAATATGTGACGATTTTTGAAAGTAAAGCAGACTTTCAGCCTGCTTTAAACTACCATCTGCTAGAATATAAAAAATGTTTATTATGATACATATTTATGACTGAATAAATTGGAAATGTTTTTCTCAGCAGAGGAATAAATCTAATGCGTAAAAGAGTGTATTATGGGGAAGTGGGGTAAAGGGGTAAAGTTTACAAGCAAATGTGCTAAAGCTCCAAGTACAGGATGTCAATTTTAACACTCCAAAATTGCTTGTCATACAGATGAAACATATTTTAAAGAGTTTTCTTAAACATTCGTATTCTACATTTCATTGAATTGCATTTGCATTTTAATTTGTTAAAGCGAGAAAGAAAACATTTTTCATACTGTACTTGGTGTGAAAGAATTAGAACTTAAATAAAATTGCCCTTTAATTACCATAACGTATACTATAATTAAACTTAACAGTTATGTATTAATGGATAATAAAAAACACACATACCTTAGACATACTACTGGTGTTAACGAATTTCCATTTAAGTCTTATCATTGTTATTTGATATATTCAGATTTTTTTCCTTCACAACGATATGATTTTGCAATATGACAAATGCAATATGCTTGAAGGGCTTTTGATCAGAATCTGCATGGTTTGCATAGGACAAGTGTACTTGTCACAAGTACACTTGTTAATGGGTTAATAATACACCTTTTACGCCTCTTATTTATTCCTCCACTAATGAAAAAAGTTACAATTTATACAGTTATGAACCTGATCCATAAGAAATATTTGCTAAATCCTAGCTGACGGAAGCTTAAAGCAGGCCGAAGGTAAAGTAGAATGCGCCTTAAAAATGCGCCTTAAGGCGCATTCTGCTTTACTTTCAACCTGCTTTAAGTAGTCACATAACTTCAAAACTATGGGGTAATGGGTTAAGCACTCCTGAGGGTTTGCACTGTTTGTTTACTTTAATTATTTTGGACTAAACCCCTTGAGTCAATGTTGATTGATTGATTGATTTGGGTTTTACGGCACCGCGACACATAAAATGGTCATATGGCGCCGAGAAACGACTACATATACATAAACATCAAAACAAACGAAACACTCAAAAAAGTAAGAAAAATAACACAGCAAGACAAACACTAAGAGGCTCCACCATTACATAATGTGGGAATGATTTCAGCAAGATGATTTTGGCTAATCTCATTCGTTGCCAGCAGCGCATGGGATCAAAACCACCGACCCGCCTTCCTTTGAGCTCTTGGCAGAGGGGATAATCTCGGTCTTATAAACAGAGAAGATCCCCTATGACAATTAAGCCCCAGAGCCATGACAAGGCAGGAAGGTCTCTGGGGAGGTTGAGTCAATGTAGACCGGTCCTTATTCAGATTGATCCGTATTTCAGCGGAGATTAACTCTTTGCATGCTGGGTAATATTTTCCCTGCAACAGTTGTCTCCTGTTGACTCAATTCTATCAAAAGAATTTTCACATTTTCTTTCAAAACAGTGTCAGAGAGTGTCAAACAGTTTGGATCCTGACGAGACCCTGTGTAATGAGGTGTCTCATCAGGATCCAAACTTTATGCATAGGTTACCATGGTTTTACCACTAGCGTATACTAACGAAGTTTAAATAAAAAGTTGTAAGGTTTGTAATGAGACTATCGTACTAGTTTATCTATTAACTCATTATAATCCCCTGAAACTTCCAATGGACAAATCCAGTTTGCAATAAAGGCTGGTCCATTTTAGACTATTTAGGGTTGTTTTTTGCAATAAATTGTAAAATGACAAACAGAGAAGTCCCTGATCAGAGGGCTCCTGCAGGGACTTCACTGTTTGCATAGGACAAGTGTACTCTTCACATATACACATTTGATAAAGGATGCAAATATGCGTCACTAGGGCTCAATGAGTTAATTACCATGCTAGTGGCGGATATGTCCCACAGTGATTACCTTTTCAAACAGATTGGATCCAGATGAGATGCCGTATAAAGCATCATCTCATCAGAATCCAAACTGTTTGACACTGATCTTGTTTTGAAAAGAAATAAAGAAAATTCTATTTTTAGAACAAATTAGCAGATGACGATTGTTGCAGACGAAAAAATTACCCAGCATGCCATGCAAGAGTAACAGAATTGCTCCATGCTCTGTAACGGGAAAAATTGTAGGTGCAGAGAAGAAATATTTATATTTGTGAGATATTGCCTTTTTTGGGAGGAAGAGAACCAATATCTAGCTACTGCACCATAACGCTAATTACTTGGTTTTGTTCTTCGGTGACCTAGTGACCTACTCCTCAGTCATGATTTTTTTATGTCTGACCTAGATTTTTCCCGCTCGTACTGGTGATGTAATTCAGTTATACTGGGTTTAGAGCAATTATTAGAATTCAGAATAAAATCCAATACAAGGAAAGTCACTTGGCTCAACCACAGTAGAGGAACGTTCGTCTCCAAACTAGCTCTGCTATTATCAGTCATTGCAGTCGTTCCTGTGTAAACCCACCACTCAAAACGAGACAAATTTACCAAATTTTGATACAAGTGATTGTTGCTTAATGCAGGAGAAAGTAAAGCAGAAAGCTCCTGTAGGAGCTTTCTGCTTTACTTTTTTCTTGCGTTACGCAGTCACCTGTATTTAAGAACATTTTACTTTTGTCAATTAAGAGTGATTGTTGCTTAAGTTTGACTGTGTATTACATAATGCTTTGCGTGCTGGGTAAATATTTCGTCTGCAACAATTGTCTTATTAAATGGTTCTAAAAATAGAATTTTCTAATGTTGGTTTCAAAACAGGGTGTAATTAAGTGTCAGACAAGTTGGATCCTGATGAGACGCCACTTTAAGTATCTCATCAGGATCCAAACTGTTTGTAAAGGTTATGGTTTTTCTGCTAGCATGCTAAGAGTTTATTTGTGGAACAACAAATTGAACATGTGTTTGTGGGTCAATGCAAAGTAGGATGCATGATTGTTCTTTAACACAGGTGCCCCCCCCCCCCCCCCCCCCCCCCCCCCCCCCCCCCCTGGCAGCTCAATGCAGATCAAAAGTAGTGCAGGAACCTGAGTATATTTTAGGAACTTCCTGTTTTACTTTTGTCCTTAGTAACATTAAGCTACCATCTGTCTGTAAGTATCTTCACTTCTTAATCATACAGGCTTGCTTGTATATATAGCACCAAGACATATTTCTTAATTTTGTGAAAACAATTTAGTGGAAATTATTATTTTGCCACTCTGCAAGTTTTAATGTGAATCTTGTGCTTATACTAAGATCTGATAATGAGATTTGATGCTGACTAACATCTGCCTTACATGCTTACATGGCTCAAGTTTCAAGTTTTTCCAATTTTCAACTCTTTGCACGCTTAAGCTGCAGAATCTGGTGTATCTATGCAAACAGTTTGGATTCTAATGAAAGACTGCCTAACGCGGCGTCCAAACTGTTTGACACTCTCACCAGCTTGCTCTAAAATAAAATTTGAAAATTCTGTTTACTGTATATTGAAAGTTGGTTTTGTTAGTGTTCAAAGACAATATTTACCGTGAAGTTTTTACCCCTTCACTGCCCTATTGTCGTCTACTTCAATATTGTTGTCTGCAATATTGTTTCAAAGTAAGATTTAAGGCAGTATAACTGACATAATTCAAAACAAGTGGCAAGCAGTTTTGATCCTGATCAGACACAGTGTTTACAACGCAGCGTCTGATCAGGATCAAAACTGTTTGCAAATGCGCTTTAATAATTAAGGCGTCATTGAGAGTGAAAGGGTTAAATGTGTGTTAGCTTATATCTCATTACTCCATAGATACTTATTTTTAAGCATTTAATTTATTTCTCCACTGAAGAAAATAGTTGAAATTTATACAATCGCAAGTATGTATCATTAGATATATTTGCTATAATTATTGTAGTAGAATGTAGCTTAAAGCAGGCTGAAAATAAAGCAGAATGTGCTTTAAGTTAATTCCCCTGTCTTCAAAACTAGAAACAGGCTATGGAGTAAAGAGTTAAAGCACTGGTTAAAAGTAGAGCAGAAACTCCTATGGGGAGCTCTCTGCTTTACTTTTAACCACTTTAACCCATTACACTGTAATTTGCTGTAAATATGCCTTTTTACGCATGTTAATAACCCTCTAAGTCATTTAATGTGTTTCTTCTTTTGAAGACAGGTGAGCACTTAAAAACAGGTTGAAAGTAAAGCAGAGTGTGCCTTTAATAATAAGGCACATTCAGCTTTACTTTTTCAGCCTGTTTTAGCTACCGTCAGACTGTGCTCTGTAGGGAATAACATATTGGGATAGAACATATTTCTTTTAGTACATCTTTATGACTGTATACATTTTTTCAGCAGAGGAATCAATTGAATGCGCTAAAAGAGACTCAATCTATATGGGGAAAGGGTTAATTTATTCCTCTACTGAAAAAATAGTTTCACTGTATACAGTCATATAATAAAACTATTGAAAAGGTTGGAGGGGGGGGGGGGGGGGGGTTATAAGCTTCCGCTTGGAACGTGGTATACAGAGACTGTACAAGAAACAGTCATTAAATATTGATGGAAATAATCTGTCTTAAGTAACAATATAGCTGTATAATAAATTCAGTAATACTATCTCGGGAGAATCAAATGAAATTCAGCATGAATTCACTGTGACTCAACCAAGATGGTATCTTCAGTTTGGAAACAGCTGATCCCATGCAAATAATTATTATACATGTATAGTATGTTATACATTATACTGTCAAACCTTTGTCGAGTTACATTTTGATAAAATGGCCTAGATTGTGGCTTTTTAACCCATTTCCCCATAGCCTATTTCTAGTTTTGAATATTTGTGGCCACTTAAAGTAGGTTGAAAGTAAAGCAGAATGCGCCTTAAGGCGCATTCTGCTTTACTTTCAGCCTGCTTTAAGGTATTATCCTCTAGAATATAGAAAATATTTCTAATGGTATTTATTTGTGACAGTAAAAATTGGAACTATTTTCTTCAGTAGAGGAATTAATTAAAGGCGTAAAAAAGCATATTTATGGGGTAATGGGTTAACACTTTCACACATGTATATAGGTTAGATAGGTGATTCCTTAACCCATTACCCCATAGCCTGTTTCTAGTTTTGATGACTGGTGACTACTTAAAGCAGGTTGAAAGTAAAGCAGAATGTGCCTTAAGGCGCATTATGCTTTACTTTCAGCCTGCTTTAAGCTAACATCTACTAGAATATAGAAACTATTTCTTATGATACATATCCATGGCTATATAAATTTGAACCTTTTTTTTTCAGTGAAGGAATAAATTATGTGCGATAAAAAGTGCTTGTATGGGGGGAAAGGGTAAAATTAATAGAGTGTTACTGTACTATTAGTGATTGGGTATAAAAATGTTGAATTTGTCACGAGATTTATTGTCAAAGGTAAATCACTGTTAGAGGCCATGTACCATACAACAGGTGGTGTAGTTTGACATTTATATTAAATTTAGTAGGCGAGGTATTAAGTTTTGAAAAAATTATATTATTTTCAGTGTACATGGACTTTCGTAACTGTTGATT
Source organism: Gari tellinella (assembly GCA_922989275.2). Lineage (NCBI taxonomy): Eukaryota > Metazoa > Mollusca > Bivalvia > Cardiida > Psammobiidae > Gari > Gari tellinella. The sequence continues at coordinate 19,218,564 of OV277868.1, forward strand.
TACTGACTTGGCTATGAAATGACTTTAACCCTTTACCCCATAACGTGTTTTCTTGTTTTGAAGACAGGTGACTACTTAAAGCAGGGTAAAAGTAAAGCTGCTAGGATAAAGGAAATGTTTCTGATGTTGCACATTCATAATTGTAAAAAATGGAATATTTTCTTCAGTGGAGGAATTAATTTCACAAGGCATACATTGTATCTATGGAGTAATGGGTTAAGGTAATAAATCTTATGGGCCCAGCCCAAAACTGGGCTCCAGCAACATTTTAACTAATGCTTTTACAGCTGAAGTAGACTTCAGGATCATGTAGAACTCGTAATGTTTGCCGTTCATTAACCCATTTCCCCATAAATGCGCCTTTTTACGACTTTAATTTATTCTTCCACTGAAGGAAATAGTTCCAATTTATACGGTCAGGAAAAGGAAGCAAAATAAATATTTTCAATATTCTACCAGATGATAGCTTAAAGCAGGCTGAAAGTAAAGCAGAATGTGCCTTATGGCGCATTCTGCTTTACTTTCAGCATGCTTTATAGAGTTAAGTTTAAATTATGGGTTAAGAGCTTATATGTAATACTATTGCAATACTCCCAGCGTTTGTAACGACTTTATTGACTTATAAATACAAGCTTAAACTGTTTGGAAGTTTAAAATCGTGATTGGGGAAGTATTGTACAGTAATAATTTTAGTTACAATCTAATCCTATCAAAAGAAAAATAAATTACATTGGCACATACTCCATAAAATAGAAGATAGCTTAATGCTCGTCTAGCAAAAGTAATGCAGAAACCTTCTTTACTGAGACTGCATTAAGCAACCAGCTGTCATTGACCCTTTGAACTCTATTCATGCATATACACATCCTTTGTAAACAGTGTACTTGTAAAGAGTACATTTATCCTATGCAAAACTTGAAGACCCAGATCTCTTTTCTTTTGAGATGCTTCAATGGTTCTTGGCTATAGGTATGTGCACAAGATGCATGCTTATTGCAAGGAAACTGCCTGACTAGGCATATATCACAGAAAGTATGTCAGGAAATGTCTTTAATTGAAAACTGGAATTGTCCATTTGAAGTTTCAGGGAGGAAAGTGTTGGAGGTTTCAATACTTTTGTCAATGTACCCGCAGTGCTCCAGATCAGAGGCAGTAAACTGTACAATTCTAACATTTTCTCACTTATTTCAGCACCAAATCCTGTGACACCATAGGGTTTAATGCAAAAATAAAGATTTTAGTTTTGAAATATTCCCCTTATCTAGAGCTCAAGTATTGTATCAATGTTGCTATAAACAGACTCTGGGTACTTCAAGCCCTGACATATTGTTTGTTTGTTTGGTATGTTATTGTGTTCAGTCGTCTTTGCCTAATGGATGTCATACAGAGAGAGGGCCCTCATTTTTTGACTGATTATCTCATAATTGTGGCTCATGGAGGGGTTTTGTATTGGTACAGAAGCTAGGCTTCATTAAAGTTCACTATAGTGAGAGTGGATAAAACTATGAAACTAAACTGGGTCATTTCTAGTTGATGAATATTAGTGATATCCCTGGTAGACATTTTAACCCATTACCCTATATCCTGTTTCTAGTTAAGAAGATATGGGACCACTTAAAGCAGGTTGAAAGTAAAGCAGAATGCGCCTTAAGGTTCGTTCTGCTTTACTTTCAGCCTGCTTTAATCTACCAGCTACTGGAATATAGAAAATATTTCTTACAATACATATCATAACTTAATAAATCTGAACTATTTTCTCCAGTGAAGGAATAAATTAGAGGCTTTAAAAGGTGTATTTATGGGGTAATGGGTTAAACCTTTACCCCATAAACTGTTTCTAGTTTTGAACACAAGTGACCACTTAAAGAAGGCAAGATTAACTGAAGTGTAAATATACAGTAGAACCTATTACGACCATTAAAAAAATTTGATTGTATTGTTTGCCAGAGTTTCCAAGGGTAGCAAACTATCTTTTGGCCGTTTGAATGAATGGAAGACACGTGACAGCTTAAAACTAGGTGAAAGTAAAACAGAAAGCTCCTTTACTTTAACCCTTTCCTCCCTGAAACATCAAATGGCGCATTCTAATTTTCAATTAAGTCTAGTCCGTTTTTGACTTTCTAGAGTAGATTTTTACAGTATATTATGTCAAAATGACAAACAGTGTAGACCCTGATCAGAGAGCTCCTTCAGGAGCCCTCTGATCAGGGTCTACACTGTTTGCATAGGACAAGACTTAGTGTACTCCTCACAGGTACACTGTTTGCAAATGATGCATAAATGCATGACTAGGGTTCAAAGAGTTAAGCTCTATCTGCCATAAGCACCAAATTAACACAATTTAGTGGTCGTAATAGCAAGTTTTACAGTTATCATATGCGAAGTATTTTGCTTTTGAATTTGAAATACAATGAAACTTGTATGTATTTTATTTCATGGTGTCTGTATTTTATCATTTCAGGTATGTAGAGGAGCATGTACAGAGGACTGGGGTTGCCATTGAAACACAGGGCTTTACCTTTGTTACCAGTGGCAGGAAGAGAGAATCATTAACAGTAAGCTTTCTCATAGGTCCTTTACTTTAACCTAGTACCCCATAGCCTGGTTCTAGTTTTGAAGACAGGTGACCACTTAAAGCAGGTTGAAAGTAAAGCAGAATGCGCCTTAAGGCACATTTTGCTTTACTTTCAGCCTGCTTTAAGCTACTATCTGCTAGGGTATAGAAAATATTTCTTTTGATACATGATCATGAATGTCTAATTTGGAACGATTTTCTTCAGTGGAGGAATCAATTGAATGGGCTAAAAAGCGCTTCTAATGAGTTGTAACATCATAGGGTTTAAGGCAGAAATAAAGATTTTAGTTTTAGAAATACTCCCCTTATCTGGGGCCCTGTATAAAATGGTAATACAGGATAAAGGTTATTACAAGTTTTAGATGTATTACAATTATTGATTTGTACCTTAATTATAAACAATACTCAGCTAAAACCTCAATGTTTTAATTGCTTTTGGCAATCTGAGAAAAGGATACTTATAATTAGATTTTCCTATAGGTTTGCGGAATGTGCAAGACATTGTGTCTATTACCTAAAAGCTGTAGTTTACTTTCAATGAAAGTGAGATTATATATTTCACTGCCGGGGCCCGTTCCATAAAACTTCATACGACAAATGTTGTTGTAAGTCAGATTATAAAAGTATTAATTATTATTTATTTTTCCATCTAATCCTGTCTTGTGACATCTTTTTGGAATCGTCTTGAAAAGACGATTCCAAGGAGATGTCACAAGAAAGGAAAGTATTTAAAGTTTTGACTTACGACCCTTTTTGTCGAACAAAGTTTTATGAAATGGGCCCCAGACTACTTCCAGCTAGCAGTTTATTTCAACTTTAATACAGGGGTGTGAAAAAACTTACTTTTGGAATGAACTTATCCATTTTGTAAATTATGACCTAGCTGTTTACATTGACTTAAGACCTGCTCTAAGCTACTATCTGGAAAGTTACTGGATATACCTCCATTTTATGATCAGGACATCCTTAGTGGGGACTAGTTTCCTAAGTGTAGAAATGGTTAGAGGCGTTTTAAATGTGTTTTTATGGAGAAATGGGTTAAGAAGTTAAGACCTGTTTGACTTAGGTGCTTGACAAAAACTGACACCATCTGTTGGCTAGAAGAGGATAAAGAATCCATATAAATCAGTGATAAAGCTAGGTAATGACAACTGCTCGTTTTACCAAGCAATACTGGACTAAATTTCAGACACAGTTGAAAATCGAAACAAAACATTTTATATTTGAATTTATGCAGCTTGCTTACTGTAATGTGGATAAGAGGTTTTTTCCCCTGAATTAAAACTTAGTAATCACCTGTCTTTATACATCTCAACAATTCTATTAATGATTGTTTAACCCATTATCCTATAGTTTGTTTGAAGTTTTGAAGATAGGTGACCACTTAAAGCAGGTTGAAAGTAAAGCAGAATGTGCCTTAAGGCACATTCTGCTTTACTTTCAACCTGCTTTAATCTACAATCTGTTATGATATACATGTAGAGTATATTTCTTATGGTACATATTTATGACTGTATAAAGTAGAACTACTTTCTATAGTGGAGGAACAAATTAAAGGCGTAAAAAGGCTTATTCATGGGGTAAAGGGTTAAACACAGGTTTGACTAACTATATATATACAGTAAAACCTTTCTATTACTACCACTAAAATTAAGGCTAATTGGTTGTATAAAAGACAGGTGACAGCTTAAAGCAAGGTTACAGTAAAACAGAAAGCTCCTGAAGGAGCTTTCTGTTTTACTGTCACATTGCTTTAAGCAGTCACCTGTCATAAACACCTGATAATTAACATAGTTTAGTGGTCGTAATAGAGACGTTTTACTTACATAAAAAATATTCATGTAGTCCCACTAGAGAATACATGTCATATAGAACATGTGACTCTCATTCATATATCTCATGTTCACTTAGCTTTTACCAACTGCAATTTCTATGACAAACAGTGTCCATCCATATATCAGATGTTGAAAAACTTTGTGTAGATCCAAATCATGTCTGTTAAATTGTATCTCTGGAACCATAGAAGGAGGGATAAATTTTAGAATTCAAACAGACAAATATTTAAAACAGATGATATTCATTGTTTTTAAAGGTTTATCCTTTTTGAACACTTAATAATAAATATTTTCTGCTCACAGTGTAAACTGCTGTCTGCTTTATTTGTCTGAAACAGTTAAAGTCATTCATTTTTACCAGTATACTTGTACATAACCTGATACCAGTGACAAATATTTGGCATTCAGATCAGATGCCTAGTTACTTCGGCATCTGATCTAGATTAAAACTGTTTTAAATAGTCTAGAATTTTAGCTTGTATCTCACATTAAAAGGTCAACCAAATTGGATAGATCTTGTTTGCATTCGGCTTAGTGAACTGACTTGGCAGTTGGCCCCAGAGAATGAATGATCATGCAGTTCAAGGGATTACACCTTAACCCATTAACCCATAGCCCGTTTCTAATTTTGAAGACAGGTGATCACTTAAAGCAGGTTGAAAGTAAAGCAGAAGGTGCCTTCTGCTTTACTTTCAACCTGCTTTAAGCTACTATCTACAAGGGTATAGAAAATATTTCTTACAGTACATATTCATGACACTATAAAGTGGAACTATTTTCTACAGTGTAGGAATAATTTCAAGGCGTAAAATAAACTATATTTAAGAAGTTATTGGGTTAACCAGTTACCTTATGGTCTGTTTGTAGTATTAACAGACAGGTGATGACTCAAAGCAGGTTGAAAGTAAAGCAAAATGTGCCTGAGACAGACTCCAGTCACTCCATGAACTTACAGTCATGTAAACTGATCATTTTTCAGAACATGGGAGAGTCTTCTTGAAAGTTAAAACATTATAAGGGCTTGTGAACTCTGTGCTATATTTGTCTATGTACAACAAGCAACAAACTAATTTCAGTTACTGTAAACGGACATATCTGTAATGGTGTTATTAAGAGCTTCCTTATATAGAGTTACAGTTCTCCCTCTCCACAACATCACCCCAATGGGAGACAGATTGTGTGTGTTGTTTGGAGGGAGTTGTTATAGGGAGGGGAATTTGCTTACATTTGCAAACATCTTGAATCAAGATCAGAATAGTGGCATCTGATCTGGATTCAATATATTTGCAACTAGTCATTATGTTTGTCCATTATAAATGTGACTTTGAGAGAAACCTATATTCACCTTTGGTACATATTCATGACTGTATAAATTGGAACTCATTTATACAGTGGAGGAATAAAGCAATGGTATAAAAGGCATATTTATGGGGTAATGGGTTAAAGGGTTGAATGGCAGTACATGAACTATTTGAACCTTAGTAACTTCTCCTGTTTAAGTAGAGGATCTTACATGAGTGCTCATTCATTATCATTTTCAATAAACGAGTTGACTAAAACAATATGACCCGAGCCTTGGCGAGCAATATTTTTTTTTTAGTCAACGAGTTTATTAAGAATGATAAATAATCCTATTTATCACATAAACATTTTAAACCCCTTTTAAGTGAACTGAATCCGTAGTTTTTTGTCTCTCCGCCATATGTATTTTCCGCCAAAACATGACGTTGTTTACAGAAACGCCTTGGCAAATGACGTCATTTGGCGCCCAGCGCCATGCAGCGCTCGTAGACGAACAGGTAGGGCCGGAGCCCAAATATTGATATTTCACTATAGTTTATTGAATGGCTTTATAACACTCCAAGAGTCGGTTTTATGTGATAAATATTAATATAAAACACTGTCCACTATGGACATCTGTCATCTGAACTCTTACAATGGCTAATAATTTATAATGAACTTCTTCCTCAATAGTTACAGAATGAGTCATGTCGGGCAGATCCTATATGACAACCATGCAGACCCTGATCAGACAGTCATGTCCTTCAAGAGCTATCTGATCTAGGTCTACACTGTTTTCAAAAGAGTGTTTACACCACTAGCCGGAGAATGGTTAACCCATACCCCATATAACTTGTTTCTAGTTTTAGAAATGCATGTGACCACTTAAAGCTGGTTGAAAGTAAAGCAGAATGCGCCTTAAGGCGCATTCTGCTTTACTTTCAGCCTGCTTTAAGCTGTCATCTAATAGGATATGGAATATATTTCTTTTGTTGCATATTCATCACAGTATGAATTGAAACTATTTTCTTCAGTAGAGGAATAAATTAGAGGCGTAAAAAGGTGTATTTATGGTGGAAAGGGTAACCCTCTCATTGTCAAATACAACTGCACTGTCAGGCTGTTGCATACATTTCATATCTTACCTCAAACACAAAGTATCTCTCTGTTTGATCATGGTCCTAGTTTATAACCCTAGTATCCATGTTATTTCAATCAAATTGTCTTAACCCTTTACCCCATAGCCTGTTTCTAGTTTTGAAGACAGGTGACTACATGTACTTAAAAGCAGGTTGAAAATAAAACAGAATGCACCTTGTAAGACACACTCTGCTTTACTTTCAGCCTGCTTGAAGCTACTATCTGCTAAGTTCATGACTATAAAGTGGAACTCTTTTCTTCAGTTGAGGAATAAATAATTAAATTAAATTAAATGTGTTATGTATAGGGTTAAATCTAAATGCATTCAAATGGTGATATTTTTTTTAGCATTTAAACAGGAGTATGAAATAATGGTATTTATCTTGCATTTAGCAGCTGCCTTTCTTTAAAGACCTCGGCGCTTCTTCACTGTGTGGTCACTTAACCCATTACCCCTTAGCCAGTTTCTAGTTTTGAAGATAGGTGACCACTTAAAGCAGGTTGAAAGTAAAGCAGAATGCGCCTTAAGGCACATGCTGCTTTACTTTCAACCTGCTTTAAATGGATACCTGCCTTCAAATCTAGAAACAGGCTATAAGGGAAAGGGTTAAGGCGCATTCTGCTTAGTTTAGTTTAAACATATTTATTTCAATAATTTACATGTATTTTACAAACATACAACAAAGTTTAGGATTGAAACAAAAGCAAAACAGCTTATTGTGTTTCTCTCCTAGACTTTCAGCCTGCTTTAATTTAAATTAAGCCATTAGCTGCTAGAATATAGAAAAAATGTCGAATGATTCTTATTTATAACAGTATAAGTTGGAACTATTTTCTTCAGTAGAGGAATAAATAAAAGTCAAAACAAGGCGTATTTATGGAGGAATGGGTTAATGCTACTTCACTGTGTGGTCACTTAATGCAAGATTGACTGATGTTTATTTCTCCATTTACAATCAGTGTGTTACAGCGAGAGTTTAACCCTTAGCCCGCCAAATAAATTGTCGTCTGCTATACAGTGAAACCCCTCTAAACCGGAACCTCTCTAAACCGGACAAAAACTTTGGTCCCGATTCCAACCCTTCTTTATTTTGATCCATTACACCATAAATACGCCTTTTTACGTCTTTGGTTTATTCTTACACTGAAGAAAAAAGTTTGTACATTCTAGCAGATGGATGCTTAAAGCAGGTTGAAACGCGCATTCTGCTTTACTTTCAACCTGTTTTAAGTGGTCAGCTACCTTCCATACTAGAAACAAGTCAAAAGTTCAAAACCCCTCTAAACCGGAAACCCCTCTTAACCGGACATTTTTGTTGTCCCCACACATGTCTGGTTTAGAGGGGTTTCACTGTATTTCTCGTCTGCTTCAAGTTTCAAAGTGCTTCAAAGTTGCTCAAAATTGCTGAAAATGTTGTCTGAGTGTCAAACAGCTTGGATCCGGATGAGACGCCGAGTTACTCGGCGTCTCATCCGGATCCAAGCTGTTTGCATATGGAGCTATAGTCGTGAGTGGCAGGCTAAGGGTTAATGCTGATGTCATTTACAATCAGCTGATGGTAATACATGTATGATATCATTAAATGCAAGAATGCACATAGAAAGGTTTTAGGTTACAAGGAGGACAAGGTGAGACATCAGCATTACTGTGACAGCTAGTCTATCCCTTCACTCCATAATTAAGATCTATACACCTTTTTGTAGTCATGATTATGAACTATGAAATATTTTCTATATCCTAGCTGATGGTAGCTTAACCCTTTACCCCATAGAAGCGACTTTTAGCGTATTTAGATTATTCCTTCGCTAAAGAAAATAGTTTCAGTTTATACCCTCATGAAAATTACCATTATAAATATTTTATAATTATAGCCTAGCAGATTTTAGCTTAAAGCTGGCTGAAAGTAAAGTAGAATGTGCCTTAAGGCACATTCTGTTTTACTTTCAACCTGCTTTAAGTGGTCACCTGTCTTCAAAACTTTAAACAGGCTATGTGGTAAAGGGTTAAAGCAGGCTAAAATAAAGCAGAATGGGTTTTAGGCTCATAATGCTTTATTTTCAACCTCTGCTCTTAATGATCACCTGTCTTCAAAATAAGAAACAGGCTATGGGTTGATGGGTTTGGGTATAAGAAAGATAATGTTGATATGAAAGATCAAGAATATTGCTGTGACATCATAATACAGTAGAACCCTTCTATTGAGATCACTAAATTTGATTCAGTTTCGGCAGTTAGATGTAACTTCAAGCAAGATTAACCCTTAGCCTGCCACTCACGACTATAGCTCCATATGCAAACAGCTTGGATCCGGATGAGACGCCGAGAAACTCGGCGTCTCATCCGGATCCAAGCTGTTTGACACTCGGACAACATTTTCAGCAATTTTGAGCAACTTTGAAGCACTTTGAAACTTGAAGCAGACGAGAAATATAGCAGACGACAATTTATTTGGCGGGCTAAGGGTTAAAGTAAAGCAGAAAGCTCTTTTAGGCACACCTGATATTCAGTGAGAATTTCAATCAATAAAATCCTTATACCTCAGCCAAACCCTCTGATGTGACTACTCATAGAATAATCAATTTACAAAAGCTAGTTCTCAATCTTTGAGAGCTTTCTTTAAGCTTTCACCTGTCTTTAAACACTGTAAAACCCTACAAGGTTAGGGTGAAATGTAGGAATTGACGTAATTGACTATTGACAAGCTTTTACCAACAAATTAAATGGAGATTAGTTTGCATTTAAACATTTCTCTCAGCCACTCATGCAAATCAACCATATTCAACTGATATATTTTGTGCACGTAAATAGTATTTCTTCAATTAATACTTTCCCTTCTAGAAGCACCTTTTAGCGCATTCAATTTATTCCCCCACTGGAGAAAATAGTTCCAATATATAAAGTCATATACATGTACCATAATAAATATTTCCTATACTCTTAGAAGATGATAGCTTAAATCAGGCTGAAAGTAAAGCAGAATGCGCCTTTCTGCTTTACTTTAAACCTGATTTATAATCATATGGTCCCCTGTCTTCAAAACTAGAAGCCGGTAATGGGGTATAGTGTTATTGCATGACTAAGGGAAGCTTTACGTTCATTTTGCTTTGAACAGTATCTTGCTTTAACCCTTTACCCCATAGCCTGTTTCTAGTTTTGAAAATAGGTGACTACTTAAAGCAGGTTGAAAGTAAAGCAGAATGCACATTAAGGTACATTCTGCTTTACTTTCAGCCTGCTTTAAGCTACTATCTTCTAGGATATCACAAACATTCCTTATGAAATATAATCATGACTCTATAAACTGGAACTACATGTATATTTACTTCAGTTGATGAATAAAATAAAGGCGTAAAAAGGCATATTTATGGGGTAATGGGTTAAAAACGGAGTTGAATATAGATGATTTGCACTATTTCTTTTGAAGAAAGGGTTTAATCATAGTTTGATATATAGACTTGATGCATATAGCAATTAAACCAGCATACTTAAAGTTTTATTCAGCAATATGTGTTCATAATTAGCTTCTCTATAGTACAAATGTGGAAATCTTATGATTAACTGCCAAATAATGCAAATGATCAGTGGCCTTATTGAACCTCAGGGCCTTTACCTTTAGCAGGATACCATCAGAGCTCCAGTTGAGGGTAGCATTGTAAAAACTAAATTTTTCATTTCTGTATTAAACCCTATGATGTCACTACTCATTAGAATCGTCTCTTCGAGATGATTCTTATGAGTAGTCGCACCATAGGGTTTGATGCTAAAATAAGGGAGAAAATGCTGCATTTGTTTGATTTACTCCCTCTTATCTGTAGCCCTGTATCATGCATGAGAAAATATAGATTAGTACATGTGTACTTAGCATTAGTGATGAGTAAGGTATAAAAAAAAACATTATCAGAGCACAGTAAAACCTCCCTTGATCAGCACTCAAAATGTCTCACTTGGCCGCATGGTCTTCAGGAAAGGAGACGGTTTAATGCAGGACAATAATTTTGAAAGTCTGAATTACTTCTGTCCTGCTTTAGAGTGCCACTTGGTTTTAGAGACATCGTTTGTCCTTAATCATTGGTATATACAATAACATGTAGCTCAATAGAGGAAGTAGGTTTATTTGAAGTGTGTGCGGTTTTTGCCTTATTAGAAATGCAAGAATTTATCTTTCACAATGTCTCTTTATTCTGTGCTTGTTTAACCCTTCCCTTTCCTCAATAGTAACACATTGCTTGTGTTTAACCCATTACTCCATGGCCTGTTTCTAGTTTTGAAAATAGTTGACCACTTAAAGCAGGCTTTAAGCTTCCATCTGCTAGAATAATTATAGAAAATATTTTTTATCACACATATTTATAACTGTATAAATTGGAACTCAGTCATAAAAAGGCGTAATTATGGGGTAATGGGTTAAAGCAAAATGAAAATTAGGTAGAAAGCTAGTAATTTATTCTAACACACCTCGCCCACACCCCTATATAAGCGAAGAAGGATCGTCTTAGTGTACGAATTTTCAGTTGAACACTCACGCGCTAAACGTTCTAAGAAATGTAGCGCCGTTGCTTTGGTGCAAATAAAGGTTAAATTGAAGTGTTAGAATCGAAATAAAAAATTAATACCAGTGTTCTATCTAACAATCGAACACGGGTAGTCGTTGAGATGCTTGTAATTAAACCACTCGGCCTACCGGCCTCGTAATTTAATTACTACGCATCTTAACTCCTACCAGTGTTCGATTGCACGATAGAACACTGGTATGAATTTTTTATTTCTTAAATAAAACAAACTTTCTGCTTTACTTTCATCTTGCTTTAAATTGAAACCTGTAACAATACATATTCATTTATGATGCTGAAAGCCAGAAATGGATAAATTAAGGCTTTGAAGGTTTTTGAAATACTCCCCTTATCTAGAGCTCTGCTATTGGGTTATGGGGTAATACAAGTGTTACTGTATAAATGTGATAAACACCATACCATATACTGCTCTGTGAACTGAGGCAAAACAAGTTGACTGAATTGGACTCTGCCTCAGTGATTTATGAATGAAAGCAAAATGTAAAACAAAATATGTATCTTAACTTTTGACTTTTAGGCTATTGTGAGTGACAAAGTTGAAAATTTTGAGATGATATGATGATGATTATTAATCCATTTCCTCATATCCACTATCTAGTTTTGAAGACAGGTGAACACCTAAAGCAGGTTGAAAGTAAAGCAGAATACGCCTTAAGGCGTATTCTGCTTTGCTTTCAGCCTACTTTTAGCTAACATCTGTTTGGATATACATGTATATGGAAAATATTTCTGATGTTACATGATCATGATTGTATAAAGGGAAACTATTTTCTTTAGTGGAGGAATAAATTGAATGCTCTCAAATGCGCTTGTATGGGATAAAAGGTTAAATGACAACGAAAAATGGCTATTTATGATCACTCGGATGTTGCTAAAGACAGATGGCAGCTTAAAGAATGGTGAAAGTAAGCAGACAGCTCAATTGGAGCTGTCTGCTCTGCTTTCATCTTGCATGGAGCAGCCTCAAGCCACATGTCTTATATATATAAAAAATAACACACACTCACAAAAATCTTACTTTTGTGTAATGGATATTTCTGTACAAAGTTTTTGTACATAATGGCCTGAGGATTAAACTTTCTTTTTTTCTTGTCTTCAGGGAAATGCCACCCTTCACCTATATCCACACTTTGAGCCCCTGCGACAAATTGAAGGTAAGATATATTTGATATCAGTAACCCCCCACCAATACAACTGAAAACTCAATTCTCATTAGAGATGAGGGGATTCCGGTAAAGAGTGGGTAAACAAAACATCTCAGACAATCTCCTGGGGCCCGTTTTACTAAACTATTTACGCAAACTTTTTGCGTAAGTCAAATTTTTAAATTTTTATATTTTTATTATCACTTGCTACAAACAGCAAATAGCCAGATCAGAGGACGCGCTTTTTGCTGTTTGCAAACGTTTATGATCGAAAAATAAGAGTAAAACGATTTTGACTTAAGTAGTTTAGTAAAACGGGCCCCAGAGCTCCAAATGAAGGAGAGTATATAAAAATAAATAAATAGAAAATAATAATTCTGCATTAAACCCTATGGTGTCACTACTCATCAGAATCGTCTTTTTGAGACAGGTGAACTGAAGTTTGACTGTAAATCTTTCAAGAAACACAAAACAACCTATATAGAGAAGGATCTAAGCCTGTGAAGGTTGTCCTGAGGGATATTGAAGGAGGACTATGACGAGGTTAGTGGAGCAGGAAGAGATGCTGTGGTTGGCAGCTCATCATCGGGTAGCCTTGAGGTAGAGTACAAGCTGCCTGATGAAGAGCTGTCCTGTCATAGCGTACAGTCTACAGAAACACAACCGGATGAATTAGCTGGTCCTGTGGTAGCGTACAGTCTACAGAAACACAATCAGATCGACTGGCAGCTTGCCCTCACTACAATGAGATGATGTTGACCGGAGCTGCAAGGAATGGGATGAAAATTTTCCTCAGGATCGAGGGTAGACTCGAGTCAGACAGAATTTAACAGATCCTGTAGGAAAACGGTGCACAAACTGATCAGACAGCTCCTTTTCACTCTTGAAACAATAATATAAGTGTAAAATAGTCTTGCTTCTGATCAGACACTATATTCTGCAGCATTTTATCTGGATCCAGATTGTTTACAAATCTTGACTGGCTTTACAGTGTATGGGTTAATTGATACATGAATATTCAGGGCTTCAGATAAGAAGGGTAAACTCAACAAATTCAACATTTTCTCTTATTTAATGAGGACAAAATCCTATGGTGTTACTAGACTAACTACTCATTAGAATCGTCTCGAAAAGACGACTTTAATGAGTAGTAACACCATAGGGTTTAATGCAGAAATAAAGATTTTAGTTTTTGAAATACTCCCCTTATCTGGAGCCCTGAATATTTATACAGTAAAACCTTTCTTTTAGGCTAATTATAATGTTTAAAAGACAGGTGACAGCTTATAGCAAGGGTGACATTAAAACAGAAAGCTCTTACAGGAGCTTTCTGTTTAACTGTCATCTTACTTTAAGCATTCACCTGTCTTAAAACACCTGGGTAGCGTTTCATAGAGAATCTTATCTTAACTTAACTATTTATCGCAACTCCTGGACTTACGCCAATATCTTAGTTAAGTTAAAAGCGTTTCATAGACCTCACTTAACTCTCCCTTAACCGCAAAACTTACGTACGACACTGCAGCCAGAGTTAAGAGTGGTCTGAGGCTGTCGTAAAGTTACGATAAATTGCACGTTTTCGCAGCAAAGATCAGGCTCAAGATTCTTTATGAAATTATACCATCGTAAAAATGGGGGCCTAAGTGAGGATTTACGCTAAGTTAAGGCTTAAGATTCTTTATGAAACGGGCCCCAGATATTTAACGCACATTAGTGGTCGTAGTATAGAGGTTTTGCCATGTATGTAAAATATTTAGCATTAAAAAGACTTCCTTAAAATGAACATTTCATACCAGTCTGTTCTATGGTAGATACTGTACCAAATTCTACCGCAGATGCAATTTATCAGATAAGTCAGACACTGCAAAGAATGTTGTTGGTTGCTTCATTAAACCTTGTCTGGACTGAGGGGATAAATTGTCTGCACTGAACAGAGTTCCAAACTGACAAATGCAATACCTTGTCTAGACCAAAGGGGTAGATTGTATGTACAGTAAAACTTCTCTATTACGACCATGAAAACAAAGGCTTTCTGATCGTATAATAGACACGTGACAGCTTAAAACAAGGTAACAGCAAGGAGCTTTCTGTTTTACTATCACCTTGCTTAAGCAGTCACCTGTTGTAAACACTTAATACTTAACACAACTTAGTGGTCGTAATAGAAAGGTTTTACTGTACTCTTCCAATGGGACAAACTTTTTCCCCTCTGAAACAATTGTCATCTACGGCTCTTCTCAAACAATGTTTTCTCAAGTTCCTTATCAGAATAGAGTCAGAGTGACAATTAGTTTAGATGCAGAGTTTTCTCTGTGTGTGATCAGAATCCAAGCTGTTTGTAAAGGTGATCATAGTTTCTTTGTGAGCATATAAAGAATCAGATAGCCTATTTCTAGAATTGAAGATGGGGGACTACTTAAAGCAGGTAGAAAGTAAAGCAGAATGCGCCTTAAGGCACATTCTGCTTTACTTTCAGCCTGCTTTAAACTGTAATCGGCTAGAATATAGAAAAACATTCTTATGATACATATTCATGACTGTATGATTTCTTATGGGGTAATGGGTAAAAGTAAAGCAGAAAGCATGATAAAAGTAAAGCAGAAAGCACCTGTAGCTATAAGCTGTAAAGGCATGTAAATGTACTTCTGTGGAATAAAAGGTTAACTGACCTTTGTTACTCAATAAAAAAAAACTTTGCGGCAGTTTCCGTAATTAATAAATTTGGATAAGATAATAAAATTCTTCACAGTTTGTGTCAAGTAATTTTTTTTGCAGATAATATGGTATTTCTCTCGAAAGGTCAAATGGTCTTAATAGTTGGAAGTGGCCAACACAGTGTGTCTACCATAGAATCTTAATTAATGAGAATGAATTGACAAATTACGTAATGCAGAATGAGATCAGGCACGGCTGGCAAGGAAAGTCATGAGGAATACTCAGACTTTATTGTAGGGATAAGTATGATAGATAAGTTAGATGTCATTGGAGTAAATAGCTTTAGAATTATGCAATTGCAATAGGGCTAAAGAAGCTTTAATTTCAGTGTTAAGGCAAGGGACAGCTGAAAGAAGGATTAAATTATAGCAAAAAGATCATTTTAGCCTTAAAGATGTTAATTACTTTTCTTCAGTGGAGGAATAAATCAAAAAGTGTAAAAAGGCATATTTATAGGTAAATGGGTTAAAGGCAATGTTTGATTCTATTTATACTACAATGCCATGTTTCACTGACCTAATCAAACCATCAAAACTTCCAATTATTCACTGAGGAACGGATTATACAATAAACTAATATCATTTCACATTATGTAACATTACTCCCACTATGTGATTCTACTCACTGGAGTGTGCATTAATTTCTGGAATTAGCTTTGCCATACTTTCAACAATGGTACATGAATGCAAAATTGATTCAAATGGTCAAACAAGCCATTTCTCCCTTCCTAATCAGGTCACGCGATCAATATGTTACCAGCTTGCTCTATAATTAACTTAGAGCAGAACATGTACACAGTCGACCCTGTGATCAACAGCCACTAGATGGAGCCACATGCAGATCTGTTATAACAGGTGTCAGATTAACCCATTTCACCACAAATACCCCTTTTTACGCCTTTGATCTCTTCCTACTTTGAAAAAAATAGTTCCACATTATGCATTCATGAATATGTATCATCAGAAATATTTTCTATATTCTAGTAGATGATAGCTTAAAGCAGGTTAAAATTAAAGCCTTTGATTTATTCCTACACTGAGGAAAATAGTTCCACATTATGCATTCATGAATATGTATCATCAGTAATATTTTCTGTATTCTAGAAGATGATAGCTTAAAGAAGGTTGAAATTAAAGCAGAATGCGCCTTATGGCGCATTCTGCTTTACTTTCAACCTGCTTTAAGTGGTCACCTATCTTCCATACTAGAAATAAGCTATGGGGCAATGGGTTAATGCAGGACAAAAGTAATGCAGAAATTAAGGAGCTTTCTGCATTACTTTTGTCCTGCACTAAGCATTCATTTGTCTTCAGAAAGCTTTTCAATTGCTTAAAGAATGACACCATTAATTGCTTAATATTTGTACTGACAGGTGGTCTTTTAATTGCAGGACAAAGGTAATGTAGAAAGGTCCTGATATAAAAGAGCTGTCGGCATTAATTTGTCTTGCATTTAGCAGCTATACCTATCTTAAAGACTACCAGTAAACTGTTATACTTCCCTTTAACCCATTACCCCATAGTCTGTTTCTAATTTTGAAGATAGGTGACCACTTAACTCTTTGAACCCTAGTCCCGCATATAGGCGTCCTTTTCAAACACTGTACATGTGAATAGTACACATGTCCTATGCAAACAGTGAAGACCCAGATCAGAGGGCTCCGAAAAGAGCCCTCTGATCAGGGTCTTCACTGTTTGTCACAATGCCAAACATTGACAAAAACAACCCTTAAAAGTCAGAAATGGACTAGACTAAAATGGAAACTGGAATTATCCATTTAAAGTTTCAGGGAAGTAAAGCAAAATGTGCCTTAAACCTGCTTCAAGCTACCATCTGCTAGGATATAAAAAATATTTGTGTTGGTACATATTCATTACTATATACATGTATTGAGGATTTATTTTCTTCAGTGGAGGAATAAAGTGAATGCATAAAAAGAAACAGGTTTGGCTATATCAGCGTTTATAACGATGCTAAAGAGCAGTTTCTCCCAAAGCTAGGGCAGATGGCTACCTAATTGTGTAATAATTGGCCCTGATCTATAACCGCTGGAAAGGACAGGAGAAAATAATGCTGATGTCTCGAATTTGGGAAAATCTGGGGAAACTCCGATCACATTCCACCGTCCTCAATGCACTCTATAATCACATCGAGTTTAGAATTTTATGAGACAGTTTTAATTTGGTGTGCAAGAGGAGTGATTTGGAGAAGAAATGTATATTTCAATGGTGTCTTAACCCATTACCCCATAGCCTTATTCTAGTTTTGAAAATAGGTGACCACTTAAAGCAGATTGAAAGTAAAGCAGAATGTGGGTTGAAAGTAAAGCAAAATGTGCCTTGATGCACATTCTGCTTTACTTTCAGCCTGCTTTAAGCTTTAGGCTACCACTATCTGCCAGGATATATAATATATTTCTGGTGCATATTCATAACTTAAAGTTAGAATAATTTTTTTTAGTAGAGAAATAAATTAAAAGCATTAAAAGGCATATTTATTGGGTTATTGGTTAAATGATGATGATTTAGCAGTGTCTCAGACAGATGTCTGCCTAACTCAGAAGGAATGCAAAGTACAGCGTTCCCTCTCTACAACGACATTCAGTGGGAGACACAAATTGTGTTTGTTGTTCGGAGGGAGTCGTTACAGGGAGGGAAATTGGTTTATATTTGCAAACAGCTTGAATCCAAATCAGACGCCCCGTAACGCGGCGTCTGATCTGGATTCAAGCTGTTTGTCAGTCGTCATTTAGTTTCTGTCGGTCAATTTTAAATGTCCAATATGAAACTTTGAGAAAAACAACAGACGACTGTTTTAAGCAGACGATATTGCAGCAGTAAAAGCGTTGGGACATAATTGTCCAGTTTAGGGAACTGCTGCAAGGGCCGTTATATGGAGGGAGTCGTTGTTGAGAGGAGCGCTGTAGTACTAGGAGTTTTCTGCTTTACTTTCTTTCTGCAATTAGAAGTTGCATACTACAGTACTTGATTAACAGAAGGTAATAACAAAACTATTTACATAAGCTAGTTGACATGTAGCCTCGTAATTTGATGTTTGATCAGGATCCAGACTCTTTGTCATAAGGATCTTGCACTTTTAGAGTAATTTTTAGGCTTGCATATTTGAGGAAACAGGAACTATATGAAAGGGCTACAATAAGTTGCTAAAAAAAATCCTTAGATTTCCAAATTTTCAAGCAGGGCTCCAGATAAGGGTAGTTTTTCAAAACTTAAAATCTTTATTTCTGAATTAAACCCTATGGTGTCACTACTCATTAGAATCGTCTCTTCGAGACGATTCTAATGAGTAGTAACACCATAGGATTTGGTGCTGAAATGTGTGAGAAAATGTGGGATTTGTTGAAATGACTACCTCTTATCTGGAGCCCTGTCAAGCACACTTTTTAGAATCATACCTTTAACCCTTTAGCTGCATGACTATAACACTAACATTATTAAATTCAGTGGTTGAAATTATTTTTTGACCAATGAGAGTTGAGTATTTTTGAAAAAATTTCGAGGATTAATTTTTGTTAGTCAGTACTATCAAACACTAACCAACGACTAAAAAAAATAATCCTGCGCCCATGCATATTTGGGTTGATTCGCAGGTGTTTCTTTGGGTGCGGCTGTGTCCATTTCCTTTGACATCTCTTTGTCGGTACTATTTAAAAGGGTGTTTCGGGAAGAACAAACGTTTTGTTACTTCCAATTGACGGTATAGCTCTTTGTCGTTACCAAAAAAATATTTTCAACCACTAAATTGGTTAGTGTCTATTAGTCTATTTTAACAAAAGATTAAAAGTCACTCGGGTGCCCCTCGCTTGACTTTTAATTTTTGTTAAAATCGACTAATAGACACTAACCTATACAAAAAGTTTATATCCAGATCAGACGCTGCGTAACGACCTAAAATGTTTGACACCCATTTCAATGTTTCCTGAGTAAAAAACGCATAAAAATCCAAATTTCAAAAGTAAGAGCAGAAATCGGGAGATTTCAGGAAAATTCTGTAGGTCCAGCAAAATTACAAATACAAAAAATCCAAAGATTTTGGAAATATCCGGATAAATGGCAGCCCTGAAATGATAGGAAAAAGACCCGGGAAAAAGACCCAGAGAAGGAGTGACAAATGGATTGGCTTTCGGAGTCTAGATAGAGGAAGAATGGACTCTTAACTGATCTGCTTGTGGAATGTGAAGAAGACTGGAAAATAGTGGCTACCTGATGGATATACTGGCTACCTGATGGATATACTGGCTACCTGATGGATATACAGTAAATCCTCTCTATTATGACCACTAAAATAAGGCTTATTGTTTGTATAAAAGACATGTGACAGCTTAAAGCAATATGACACTCAGACAGTAAAACAGAAAGCTCCTACAGGAGCTTTCTGTTTTACTGTCATCTTGCTTTAAGCAGTCACCTGTTCTTAACCTCTATTAATTAACACAATTAAGAGGTCGTAATAGAGGGATTTTACTGTACTTTATCACAATTAAGAGGTCGTAATAGAGGGATTTTACTGTACTTTATCCTTACCAAAGATGGCTGCGAAAGGAGAGGAGAGGAAAGGAGTGACGTGTTTTTCGTAGTTCTTCCTTTGTGCAGCTGTCTCGCTCTATGGAGAGCTGCCAAATGAAGGGCTGTGGACGACACAGACTACACTGTATTCAATGACATATGAGCTTTAGCTTCAACCAGACCAACATGGAATCAGCACTACATGAGTATAGGATATACAGCCAAACTTGGATTAAAAAGACATTCTGGAGAAGACCAACTGGAAGTGTTACAGTGCTTGCTATAATAAATAATAATGCAACATATTCGAGCTTTCTGCATTATTTTTTTTCTGCATTGATTATGCAGTCACTTGCCTAAAAAGATGTCCATGCTGCTGCCGGGTAATTTTTTGTCTGCAACAATAATTGTCGTCTGCTATTGTTCTGAAAATAGATTTGTGATAAATTTCTTTTCAAAAAAGGGTCAGAGTGTCAAACAGTTTGGATCCTGATGAGAGGCCGCGTTATGCGGCCTCTCATCTGGATCCACACTGCTTTCAAAGGTAATCACTGTGGGGCATATATCCGCCGCTAATATGGTACGAGTTGACAAGTTAACTTTCCATATTTCTTCTATGACAAATGTTCACCATATTGGCTGCAACTCTTCGTCGGATATGGCCTTGTCAACAATTTATGCCGAGTCAGCAAAATTTCCAGTTCGTCGGGAAAACGTGTGAATTTATTCCAGTGACATGGAGGAATTTATGCATATTTTCTGTCAAGAATGATAATTTTACCAGCTGTATGCAGGATAAGTCTATGATTTTGTGATCGGAAAGTTATATTGTATGAGGATTGTCATTGTAAATTATCAGTTAATGATTTCGCAATCTGCTCAATAAGCAGTCTTTGATGTATTCTTGTACAAGGGATACTGCCGACTACATGCTACGATGTATCAGGCCGAGTTTAGAAGACATATTTGCACATTTATGCTATATAAACGCTTACAATGGCATGGACCTGTTTGAAATATACTCATTACATTTGCAAACAGTGTAGACCAAGATCAGAGGGCTCCTGCCCTCTGATCAGGGTCGACCCTGTTTGCTAATTTGGACCTGTATTTATTGAACTACCCACAATTCCATGTAGACTGGTTTGTGTTTTGGTAACTAAAAAGATCCACAAGGGAACCTAACAACCCACAAGAGTTACTTAGTGTGGAAAGTCAGTTAACTTGTTGCATTTGAGATTTGATTCTGATATTGTTTGCATACAGTTTGTGTCTAAGTCAGGCCCCAATGCAAGCTGTTTGGCACTCAGATTCTAAATCTGTCAATCTGATTTGAAAGTAAAGCAGAATGTGCCTTAAGGCACATTCTGCTTTACTTTCAACCTGCTTTAAGAATTCACCTATTTTCAAAACTAGAGACATTCGGGAATTAACGCGTAAAATACATTCTCGCCAGTAAAACCGGTGTTTTACAGTAAATGGTAAAAGTTTAATTCTGACTGATTTAGATTTCAATTTTCTTGAGGCCGGACTGAAAATCTATCTTCCCAAAGAAGATGCATAAAGGCAGTGACAGCTTAATGAAGAATTAATATCGGCAATAACTACAATTACTGTAAAATGTTCCCTTGCCACCAGTCAATTTACTGATATAAAAGTGTAAGATATTAATTTAATATGTTATCTCACTCCTATAAAGCAGTGACAGCTAGAATAAAGTATTACTTTTCTGTCAAGCATGCAGTCGAACTTTGATATCTCAAACTCGATTAAATTGAACATACCCGTATTTCAAAGTTAAAACGTGGCTTAGCCACATTTTAACTTTGAAATATGGGTCTGTTCGACCTAACTGAGCATGAAACAATAGAGTTCATGTGTCGAGCTATCGGATAGTTCGAGTTAAGCAAGTTCGAGATATCGAAGTTTGACTGTACATTTTAAAATTTTGAATTTGCTCATGTATGTGTTCATTGTTGCAGGGGTTACCGACTACCTTCAGACGGAGATTTCCACCTCCAAGCAAAAGAAGTTCAGTCTGGTTACGTTTGTGGACACCCCAGGACTGGTGGATGGTGACATGAAGTATCCATTCGATGTCAACAAGGCTATTCTCTGGTTAGGTCAGTATAGATACTTACAATATACAACAGCTCGTTGTGAGTGACATACCTGTAGAAAAGAATAGGTATCTTGAACTCTTTGAAGACAGTTGACCACTTAAAGCAGGTTGAAAGTACATTCTGCTTTACTTTCAGCCTGGTTTAAGATTCCATCTAATGCGATATAGGAAGTATTTCTCAAATTCTGATGGTGCATATTCATCATGACTGTATAAATTGGAAATATTTCCTTCAGTGGAGGAATAAATATAAAGGCTGAAAATGGCTATTTTCACATAATACCACAGATGTGTATCCGGCAGTAGAATTATATTGTTCAAGTTTACAAAGAAGCAAGTGAAATTAGTAAGAGTATATGTACTTACATGCAACAAGGGAGCATCATATGTGTCTTACAGACATAGTTACATCTCTAGTTAATTTTTTTTCCCCCAGGTGACCTTGCAGACCTTATCTTTGTGTTCTTTGACCCTATTGGCCAGGCCCTGTGTAAGAGAACGCTGAATATAGTGGAGACACTGAGTCAGAAACATGCTGACAGAATGAAGTTCTTCCTGAGTAAGGCTGACGAGGCGGGCATGGAGAGTGACAGACAGGTGAGAGAGAGGTTCATACCTCAAATAGAAAAACAACACATGAGAAAAATGTTTAACCCTTTACTCCTTAGCCTGAATTCTAGTTTTGAAGATAGGTGACCACTTAACCTTTTACCTCATAGCCTGTTTACAGTTTTGAATACAGGTGACCACTTAAAGCAGGCTGAAAGTAAAGCAGAATGTGCCTTAAGGCACATTCTGCTCTACTTTCAGCCTGCTTTAAGCTAAAATCTGCTAGGCTATATAAAATATTTGTAATGGTAATTGTTCATGAGGGTATAAACTGGAACTATTTTCTTCAGCGGAGGAATGAATTAAATACGCTAAAAGTCGCTTCTATGGGGGAAAGGATTAAAGCAGGTTGAAAGTAAAGAAGAATGTGCGTATGTATGGGGGAATGGGTTGAGCCATACTGACTCATATTGACACATTGTGCAATAGTCTCATACTGACTCGTTTTGACACCTTTTAATCCACTAGCTTGTATTGAGATAAGCAATGATAATTGTTTATCCCTTATGAGTAAATGGGTTAAAGTAGGTTGAAGGTAAAGCAGAATAAAGCTTTACTTTCAGCCTGTTGTTTAAACTACAGTCTGTTAGGATGTATAGAAAAATATATTATTTTGCATATTCTGGACTGTATAAAGTGAAATTAGTATAATTTCTTAAGTTGATGAGTAAAGTAAAGGCATTGAAAGGCCTAGTGGGTTTTATATTCAGTTCATGATTAGCTTTCTCAATGGAAACATTGGTTAAGACTTTACTTGTGTTCTAAAACTAAAACCTTTATGTTTGCACTAAATCCTGAGGTGTGGCTTCTCATTAGAATTGTCTCTTTGTCAGACACAGAAGAGAAAGTGTTGGAAATGATTATTTCCTTTTCTCTGGATCCCTGGGTCAAAGGTTATTAAGTTTTTGAGTTGAGTTTGAGATTGTTTTCAAGCATTAGATTGCTCAGATTTGAGCTTTTGATCAGTAAAAGCTCAAATATGACCAATCAAATGCTTGAGAACGATCTCATACTCAACTCAAACTTTTTTTAACCTTGGACATTAGCAGAGACAAAATCTTGATACGATCTGATATATGCCAGAAACAGTAGAGGTAGATCAAGATCAGTTGCTACTACTTTATTGCAGTGCTTGACCTGTGGTAACACTAGTCTTCACCTAAATCCACTTGCCTGAAGCCGGTGCAAAGGGTTTTTGATTCGGGCAAGTAGTATTTGCATCAGAATTTGATATATATGATGCAAATACTACTTGCCCGAATCAAAAACCACTTGCCCAGGCTTCTATTACAGTGAAAAACACAGTTTTTGTCAGTTTTGGGCAAGTTGTCTCAAAAATCTAAGGCAAATACTGACACCATATGAATGTAATGTATTAACATACCTTTTTTGACAAAATTTTCTTTTATTAACATAATTTAGATTGTATACAGATTGTAGACAGGTTTATAAACATGTTTCAGTACATGGGAGGTAATTCATGTTTTGTCTTTAGACCGAGGGTTGCAATACATGTAGCATTGTTCTCATTTCACCTGTGATAAGGTTATAAGTTGTTCTTTTAACCATTTCCTTCATAACTGTAGTTGGTGTTTAAGACAAGTCATTTCTTATCCCTAAAATATGCCTTTTTAAGCCTTTAGTTTATTTCTCTGCTGAATAAAAAAGGTCCAATTTATAGTCAGAAACATAAACCATAAGAAATATTTTCTGTATTTTTTTTTAACCTTCAACCTGCTTTAAGGGGTTACCTGTCTTCAAACCTAGAAACAAGTCAGGTGGTTATGAGTTGAAGCAGGCTGACAGTAAAGCAGAAATCTCCTATAGGGAGATTTCTGCTTTACTGTCAGCCTGCTTAAAGCAGTCAAATGTTAGAATACTTAAGTAGAAGCCTAAAAGGCATTTTTATGAGGAATGCTACTACAAAAATATACTTAAAATTAGTTTTTCTGTGCATGTCTATGGTCAAAGTCATTTGTAAGGTCATATTTTTTTATGATAATTATTTGCTTGTTCAAATTAAGCTAATAGGGTATTAGTTAAGGTATTAATATATTTGCATGTTATGGGGGGTTCGCCTAATTGATCATGGTCATTGCTACTACAATAAGACCCATAGCCACCATAATTAAATGATCTAATTAAAATCAAATCTTTGTTAGGTAAACATTGACAATATAATGGAGAGGATTCTAGGTAGTATCTTAGACAAGTGGCAGCTAAAGGCAGAGTAAGTCTTGTATAAAGTAGCCACCTGTCTTTACAGATATCATTCTCCCTTATTATGGTTGGTTAACCCATTACCACTTAGCCTGTTTCTAGTTTTGAAGACATGTGACCACTTAAAACAGGTTGAAAGTTAAGCAGAATGCACCTTAAGGTGCATTCTGCTTTACTTTCAGCCTGCTTTAAGCAACCATCTGCTAGGATATAGAAAATATTTTTATGGTATATGTTTTTGACTGTATGAATAAGAACTATTTGGTTCAGTGGAGATATAAATTGAATGCGTAAAAAGGCACTTCTCTGGGGTAGTGGGTGAACACGGGTGTTGCTACCCGACCAATACTTAATTGCAGCAGTGCTAAGCTCTTTGAAACCCTCCATGTAATACTGTCCTCCTAAACAATGGTCACCTGCTACTAGTAGAACTCTTTCAATACTAAGTAACTTTTTAGCTTTATTAGGTTCCCTTGTGGATCTTTTAAGTTCACAAAACATGAACCAGCCTACTTGGAATTCTGGGTAGTTTAATAATTAATCCTCTAAATTAGCAAAGAGTGTAGACCCAGATCAGAGGGCTCCTATAGGAAACCTCTGATCTGGGTCTACACTGTTTGCAAATGTAATGAGTACATTTTAAAGAGGTCAGTGTCAGTTTGGATCCTGATGAGATTCCAAATTACTTTACTTGACATCTCACCTGGATCCAAACTGTTTGCAAAGTATGTACAGTAGAACCTCTCTATTACGACCACAAAAAAAAAGACTAATTGATTGTATTAAAGACAGGTAACCGCTAAAAGCAAGGTAACAGTAAAACAGAAAGCTCCTATAGGAGCTTTCTGTTTTACTGTCACCTTGCTTTAAGCAGTCACCTGTCGTAAACACCTAATAATGAGCACAATTTAGTGTCCGCAATAGAGGGGTTTTACTGTAGATGGTATTGTCATTAGCATGCGATGAATTAGATATCTGGTGGATGTTGCATTGGGCAGAGTTTCTGGCTAATAATTAATTCAAAATCAATGTATAATTAATAAAGATGAGGACAGCTCGAAAGTACACTGGTATTACTATATAGCCCTTTACCCAATAGCCTGTTTCTAGTTTTGAAAATAGGTGACTATTTAAAGCAGGTTGAAAGTAAAGCAGAATGTGCCTTAAGGCACATTCTGCTTTACTTTCAGCCTCCTTTAAGCTACCACCTGTTAGTTAAGAAAATATTCCTAATGATACATATTCATGACTGTATAAATTGGAACTATTTTCTTCAGCGGAGGAATAAACTGAAATTGGGGAAAGGGATAATAGGGTGTGTTATTAATTAGAATAATACTTATACATTTTGTTTTGCTGAACGTTATAACGCTCTTGTTAGTGCATGAGTTTGCACTTGTTCATTCTGATACTTATGAAAGTCTGGAACCTAAAATAAGTTTCCATCAATTGTCCAATCACCGAACTAATTAATACAGTCAAATTAACCAATTAATGTGCATTCTGCTTTACTTTCAGCCTGCTTTAAGCAATTATCTGATAGAATATATTTTTATAACTATATATAATAATAGTGCACATATTTTCTTCAATAAAGTAATAAATTAAAGACATAAAAAGGCATGTTTATGGGGGAATGGGCCATTACCCCATAAATATGTATTTTTAAGCCTCTAATTTATTTCTCCACTGAAGAAAATAGTTCAATTTATATAGTGATGAATATGTATCATAGCAAATATTTCTGTATTCTAGAAGCTGATAACTTAAGGCGCATTCTGCTTTACTTTCAACCTGCTTAAGCGTCACATATCTTCAAAACTAGATATGGGCTTTGGGGTAATGGGTTAATCAAGAAACAAAGATTTCTCTAAATAAAAAATAAATAAAAAGAGTAGCTTATAGGAGCTCTATACATAACTTTTATCCATCATTTAGCTGTCCTCTGTCTAAAATACAGTAAAATTTGACAATCTATTGAGTAGTTACACCATAGTATTTGATGCTGAAATTTTTGAGAAATGGGTTGATTTTTAGCTCACCTGGGCTCAAGGTGAGCTATTGGGATGGCCCTGTGTCCGGCGTCCGTCGTCGTGCGTATGTGCGTCGTCGTTAACAATTGCTTCAAATGACATCTCCTCCTATACCGCTTGACAGAATTCAACCAAACTTTACAGAAATGTTCCTTGGGTCAAGCTCTTTCAAATTTGTTCAAAGAATTAAAAAAAATGCAGAACTCTGGTTGCCATGACAACCAAAGTGAAAAAATAAGGAAATCTTAAAAAATCTTCTTGTCAAAAACTGGAAGGGCCAGAGCTTACATATTTGGCACATAGCATCATCTACAGGTCCTCTATCAAGTTTGTTCAAATTATGCCCCTGGGGTCGAAATTGGCCCCGCCCCGGGGGTCACAGATTTACATAGAGTTATATAGTGAAATTTTCAAATGTCTTCTTCTCTGAAACTAATGTTGCCAGAGCATTGATATTTGGCATGGTGACACTTCTAGATGTCCTTTACGAAAAATGTTCAAATGGTTCTGGTCGGTTGCATAACTAGGTCACAGGAGCTAAAAAATAGATTTTTTTCATTGAAAACTTAAACAATCTTCTTGTCCGAAACTACAAGGGCCAGAGCTTAGATATTTGGCACATACCATCGCCTACAGGTCCTCTATCTAGTTTGTTCAAATTATGCCCCTGGGGTCGAAATTGGCCCCGCCCCGGGGGTCACAGTTTTACAAAGAGTTATATAGTGAAATTTTCAAACGTCTTCTTCTCTGAAACTAATATGGCCAGAGCTTTGATATTTGGTATGGTGACACTTCTAGATGTCCTATACCAAAATTGTTCAAATGGTTCTGGTCGGTTGCATAACTAGGTCACAGGAGCTAAAAATAGATTTTTACCAATGAAAACTTAAAAAATCTTTCTTTCTGAAACTACAAGGGCCAAAGCTTAGATATTTGGCACATACCATCGCCTACAGGTCCTCTATCTAGTTTGTTCAAATTATGCCCCTGGGGTCGAAATTGGCCCCGCCCCGGGGGTCACAGTTTTACAAAGAGTTATATAGTGAAATTTTCAAACGTCTTCTTCTCTGAAACTAATATGGCCAGAGCTTTGATATTTGGTATGGTGACACTTCTAGATGTCCTATACCAAAATTGTTCAAATGGTTCTGGTCGGTTGCATATCTAGGTCACAGGAGCTAAAAATAGATTTTTTCCAATGAAAACTTAAAAAATCTTCTTTTCTGAAACTACAAAGGCCAGAGCTTAGATATTTGGCACATACCATCGCCTACAGGTCCTCTATCAAGTTTGTTCAAATTATGCACCTGGGGTCAAAATTGGCCCCGCCCCTGGGGTCAAAGTTTTACATAGAGTTATATAGAGAAAATTTCAAACATCTTCTTCTCTGACACTAATATGGCCAGAGCTTGTATATTCGGTATGGTGACACTTTTAAATATACTTTACATAATTTGTTCAAATTGTTCTGGTCTGTTGCATATCTAGGTCAGTCCTGGACCTAAATTATTATCGCCATTTTTTCAGCTATTTTCTCAGGTGAGCGAAATATGCCCCATGGGGCTCTTGTTCAGTAAACTCCCACTTATCTGAAGCCCTGATTACTATACGTATAATTATTATGCTGTTCATTTCAGAGGGTGATGATGCAGATAGTCCAGGAGTTGTGCAAGCGACCAGGTCTGAACAGAACTGGCTTTGACATGCCCACCATCTATGTACCCACAATGAACCAAAAGGTAAGCTCACCTATAACAAAAATACTGTGCATATATCATGTTAAGGCTTAAAGATCAATGAACCAAAAGGTAGGGGTAGCTATAACAAATATACAGTGCTACCTCCCCAAAACAGCCCTCTGAATAATGATTCCCTCCTTACAACAACACATGCCGCTGTTCCCCAAACAAGACAATTATGTCCAACATTTTTACGGCTGCAATATCATCTGCTTAAAATTTCTGTCTATTGTTATCTCAAAGTTACATAATTATTGGACATTTTGACAGAAAAAACATGACAAGTGACAAACAACTTGAATCCAGATCAGACGCCGCATTATGCGGCGTCTGATCTGGATTCAAGCTGTTTGCAAATGTTAGCCAATATCCCTCCCTATAACAACTCCCTAGGAACAAAAAACAATCTTTGCCTCCCAATTGGTGTTGGTGTTGAGAGGGAGCACTGTAGCGATATTTAATGTTAACCCTTAGCCCGCCAAATAAATTGTCGTCTGCTATATTTCTCGTCAGCTTCAAGTTTCAAAGTGCTTCAAAGTTGCTCAAAATTGCTGAAAATGATGTATGAGTGTCAAACAGCTTGGATCCTGATGAGACGCCGAGTTACTCGGCGTCTCATCCGGATCCAAGCTGTTTGCATATGGAGCTAAAGTCGTGAGTGGCAGGCTAAGGGTTAAGGTCCACTGTTATAAAACCTCCATCAGTATTAAAGGGCTAGTGGTTGCATAAATAGAGGATCTTGTATGAGTGCTCATTATTTATCATTTTTAATAAACGAATTGACTAAAATAATATGACGCGAGCCTTGGCGAGCGTCATATTCATTTTAGTCAATGAGTTTATTAAAAATGATAAATGATGAGCACGATTGTGAGATTCTATTTATCACATAGTAAGTTTAAACACCTATTAAATTGATTGAAGCCGTAGTTTGTAGACCCTCCGCTATATAGATTTTCCGCCAAAACGTTAAGTTGTTTACGTTAACGTCATAGTAAATGACGTCATTTTGCGTCCCGCTACATGCAGCGCTTGTGGACGAACAAGTGTAGCCGGAGCCCTAAAAACGATATTCCATTAGTGGATTACGATATTTATACAATCGCTTTATGCAACTCCCAGACCGCAAATTATGTGATAAAGTAAGATGCAAACCATACAAGGCTCCTTTATTAATTGTCTGCTGTACTAAATCCACCCTGCTTTTAGTTGACAAATGTCTTTTTAACACTTTCAATTACCTATATGCCATTATAAAATTATTTTCTATTCCCATATATATAAATAAGTTTAACTTACATGACAGTTTCGGCACACCATTGGTGTGCCTTCTTCAGACTGCGAATTGACCGTAGGAGGATGACACCATATGCCTTGTTTACTAACGTGCATTTTTCCAGTAGTAAATACAGGCCAGTAGATGGGGCTCATTTGATATCCCCCATGAACGCTGTCCTCCCTATATGCCATTGTAATATCCTAACTTCACTATTGCTTCTTTATTGGGCTAATAATTGAATTCCACATAAATCCAGGCTCCAGATAAGGGGAGTACAATGTAATTAAATAAAAAAAAATCATTTCTGCATGAAACCCTATGGTGTCACTACTCATTAGAATGGACTCGAAGTTAACCCATTACCCAACAAATACGCCTTTTTAAGCCTTTAACTAATTCCTCTACTGAAGAAAATAGTTCATATTTATATTTTTGTTGTTTTCCAGGGCTCTCGGTGTGTCAATCAGATCGAGGAAGTGTGCAAGGAGATAGAGAAGACGATCAATCAGACCATACAGACCACGCTTAACTCCCTTGAACGAGACTGTGACCTCATTGCCAGCACTGTAGAAGAGAAACTGGCCACTGACAGGTAGGTTCAGTTAGCTCATAGACATGCTTATCATTAGATATCAACCCTTCTCCTCGCATAGAAGCGCCTTTTCAGTGCACTTGTTTTATACCTCCACTGAGAAAAGTAGTTGCAACTACATATATACAATGTACATTCATGAATATGTTCCATAAGAAATAGTTTCTGTATCCTCTTAGCAGATGATGGCTTAAAGCAGGCTGAAAGCAGAATGATCCTTAAGGCACAATCTGCTTTACTTTTAGCCTGCTTTAAGTGGTTACTTGTCTTCAAAACTCAAAACGGGCCAGCCTATGGTGTAAAGGGTTAACCCCTTCACTTCCATGACACCATCTCATGATCTGTTTTAAACAGTTGTCTGCTTTCATTCCTCAAATATATATGAGCTGTGTCATGACAAAACCTGCCTTATTGCATTGCAAAAAGTGTAGATCAAGACCAGCCCCCAGCGTCAAAGACACGGCAGCTGGTCTTCATCTACTCTGTTTGACACCTACATGATTGTATCTTACAGCATTGCATTTACTTTCAGCCTGCTTTAAGCTTCCATCTGCTAGTACATAGCAAATATTTCTTATTATACATATTCATAACTGTATAAATTGAAACCATTTTCTACAGTGAAGGAATAAATTAACTCTTTGAACCCTAGTCCTGCATATAGGCGTCCTTTTCCAACAGTGTACATATGAATAGTACACTTGTCTTATGCAAACAGTGAAGACCCAGATCAGAGGGCTCCTTTCCTGATAAGGGTCTTCACTGTTTGTCATAATGCCAAACATTGACAAAAACAACCCTTAAAAGTCAGAAATGGACTAGACTAAAATGGAAACTGGAATTGTCCATTTAAAGTTTTAGGGAGGAAAGAGTTAAAGGAGTAAAAGGTGTATTTATGGGGTACTGGGTTAACCAAATTCATGCTGTATCTTGGTCACATTGCCTTGCATGCTGTATAGTTGATGTTTACCAATCCAACATTTAATGAATAAAGTACATCTGATCCCTTTGTTAATTGGGCATTAATTAGCTTCATATCCACTATGATCCTCGTTAATTACAGGATTGCAGAACTGTGTGACCTTGACGCCTGTCCAGCCTATATGTTGTCTTGACTCTTGGTCATATGAGTTGAGGACAAATAGGTCAAATAGTTAAGCCTTTTCCCCCCTAGAAGCGCCTTTTTGCGCATTTTATTTATTCCTTCACTGAAGAAAATAGTTCCAACTTATACAGTCAAAAGAAATTTTCTATATCCAAGCTGATGTTAGCTTAAAGCAATCTGAAAAGTATAGCAGAATGCACCTTAAGGCACATTCTGCTATACTTTCAACCTGTTTTATATGGTCACCTGTCTTCAAAGTTAGAGACATGTTATGGGGTAAAGGGATAAGAAACGATAAAGAAAAACTTTTCTCCTTTACAGCCAAACTTGTGTGCACCCTTTACCCATAGCCTGTTTCTTGTTTTGAAGACAGGTGACCATATAAAGCAGGTTGAAAGTAAAGCAGAATGTGCCTTAAGGCACATTCTGCTTTACTCTCAGCCTGCTTTAAGCTACCATTTGCTAGAATATAGGAAATATTTTGTACACTGCTTATTGATAACTGTATAAATGGAACTACCGGTATTGTTTCAGTGGAAGAATGAATTCAAGTCGTAGAAATGCATATCTGTGGACTAAAGGGTTAGGTCTTTAAAGACTTTCCATGTTTTCAGGGCTCAAGATAATGGGAGTATTTCGAAAACTGAAATCTTTATTTCTGCTTTTAACGCTATGGTGTCACTACTCATTAGAATTGTCTCTTCGAGACAATTTTAATGAGTAGTAACACCATAGCATTTTTTGCTAACATAAGTCAGAAAATGTTGAATTTGTTTAGTTTACTCCCCCTTATCAGGTGCCCTGTATATCTTTTGTTCAAAGGTTATTGAACATGAATTGGCTGTATAAGTACTACAGGCTCTATATTTGATTAAAAAGTAAACATCTTAGCTACTGGCTACATATGCTAAACCCTTTCAGTGCTGAAAATGAGCATATGTCTATTTTGCAATCGGTGTAGACCCTGATCAGAGGACCCTTTTTTTTTTCACTATTATTTTTCCGACTTTTTTAACTTTAATGTTTCTTATTTTAAACTGGTCCTTGTGGCAAAAAAAGGAATAGTTCATACAAACAATTCAAGATAGAAATTGTATATGAATACTGTAAACATTATAGAAACATCCCTGGCCATGTGAATAGATGGTAATTCTGTACTTCCATGTGCAATGAATAAACAAGACAATGCCCAAGGGCAGCATCACTGTAAACTTTGTTGGCCTTATACCAGATATTGATTGGTATATCGCTCAAGATAACTGGGAGTATTTCAAAAACTAAAATCTTTTTTGATACATTAAACCCTATGGTGTTATGAGTAGTACGATTCTAATGAGTAGTAACACCATAGGATTTGGTGCTGAAATAAGTGAGAAAGTGTTTGATTTGTTCTGTTTACTCCCTCTTCATAATCTAGAGCCATGTTAATATATTAACAAAACCAACCTGTAGGACAAATAATGAACATGTGCCAGGTTCCTTTGATATAAACCCATTGATACTCATCTAATTTATTTCTTCTTTACAGAAAATAGTTCCAATTTATACAGTTATGAATATGTATCATAAGAAATAATTTCTATTTTCAAGCAAATGAGAGCTTAAAGCAGGTTGAAAGTAAAGCAGAATGTGCCTTAAGGCACATTCTGCTTAACTTTCAGCCTTATTAAAGTGGTCGTTTATCTTCAAAACTAGAAACGGGCCATGAATGAAATGTGTAACCAGCATCTTAATAATCGCAATAATCTCATTTCCAAGACACATGCATCACTAGATTTTGAAAAAAGTTTTTGGATAGGCCAGAACAGATATTCATACGACATCATAAAGTGGTAGAGTATTCAGAATTTATTTGACAGTACAGTATCTTATATCTATTTCACAGTGCTACATCATCTCAGAACTTGAAGGCTCGTATGCGGGGCGCTACCTACGGACTCCTTGGCATGCTCATACCCTTGCTCTTGTTGACCACCTTCCTCATCAGTACACAGAACAAACTACTTCTGTCGGTCCTAGGCACTAATATCTTAGAGACTTTGTCAATATATTTAGTAAGTACATACAGTCGAAACTCGA
The DNA here is from genome assembly GCA_922989275.2 of Gari tellinella. Taxonomy (NCBI): domain Eukaryota; kingdom Metazoa; phylum Mollusca; class Bivalvia; order Cardiida; family Psammobiidae; genus Gari; species Gari tellinella. Next base: position 19,252,131 of record OV277868.1, read on the forward strand.
TAATTTGAACTCGCTTTAGTTCGAAACGTACCCATATTTCAAAGTTAAAACCTGGCTGAGCCAGGTTTTAACTTTTAAGTATTGGTATGTATGACTTTAGCGAGATAGAGTTATCGAAATTAGACTTATGAAATACTGGTAAGAATGATTTAAATGAGTGAACGAGTTTTGACTATCTGCTTTATGGGATGTGGCACCTATTTGTGAAGGGGAGTATTTTCTCACCTCTCGGACAGAGGTATCCCGAAATCTAGGGGGTGTGAGTTAACCTTATCTGTCCGGACAGACAAACCGAACTATCTTATGATTGGTTGTTATTGCCGTTGTTATGACGTCGCCATGCACGCATTAGCGCATTAAAATACAACTCGCCACTGTTAAGCAAGTTAAACGCGTTTTAGGGTTGACGAGGTGAGAAAATAAATCTAACACCACAGTTGAGTGTCAGATGAATATCCCACCCTCGTTTGAAGATATTTTTGGAACACTCGGCATAGCCTCGTGTTCCAAAAATATCTTCAAAACTCGGGTGGGATATTTTTATCTGACACTCACGGTGGTGTTAGATTCACTATATCTAGCAATGCTGGCTCTTTCAACCCTTTCGTCCTGTACTTGTTTTCAGTTTTGAATGTAGATGGTTGCAAAAGCAGGCTGAAAGTAAAACAGAATGTACGCTAAGGCACATTCTATTTTACTTTTCAGCCAGGAAATTTTTTCTTATGATGCATATTCAACAAACCGATATCTAAATGATATAGTATAGTATGTAATTTATTTCTGCATTGACTTAAAAACTAAAGCAGAATGGGGGTAATGGGTGAAAATTGGTGTGATTTGAAGTCTCTGTGAACATTAGAATTATATTGTAGTTGTTGTATTTTTGTTGTTTTAAGGGTCCTCTGGCAGTAGGCTGGAACAAGATACCACAGGAGTATACCATGTATGTTCTCTTCTCCTTCCTTGGTATGGCTCTATTGATGTTGGTGTTCGCCAAGTTTGCCTCAAGGTCAGTTCATTGTCATATCTATTTACAGTAAAAACTCTATGACGACCACTAACTTATGTTGTAGTATGACATTTTGTAAGACAGGCCCCTGGTGTTTTAAAGCAGGAAACTGCTTAAAGCAAGGTCACAGTAAAACAGAAAGCTCCTTAAGGAGCTTTCAGTTTTACTGTGACATTGCTTTAAGCTGTCACCTGTCTTTTACACAATCAATTAGCCTTTGTTTTAGTGGTCGTGAATGAAATGTTCAGTCGTAAAACTTGTGCCTCTACTAAAACCCTATACATGTATTGTGACTACTCTTCAAAATCATTGCAAAGCAATGATTTTAATGAATAGTCATACCATAGAGGTTTGTTTGAGGTATGTAGGAGAAAGCATGGAAAATAACGGGTTTACTCACTTTTGTAAGGAGCTTTGACCCTTATCTTGCTAAACGTGACTTGGCTAATATTTACAAACAGCTTGAATCCAGATCAGACGCCACGTTACATAATGTGACTTCGATCTGGATCCAAACGGTTGCCATTCATAGTTGATTTTACCTCATTTAAAAAACATAATTGATTTTGAGGGTGTTTTGCAGACAATATCTTTGAAGCAGACAACAGTTCAGCATGATAATGGTTAAAGAAGTATTAAGATATATAAAATTGGGAGTGAATACAGTGGAGAAAAGGCTATTCTTTCAAAAAATGCATTTACGCTAAAACTAGTATTTCCAATTCAAACTGTTTGGAGCCAGATCAAACGCCAGGTAACCCGGCGTCTGATCAGGCTCCAAACTGTTTGCCACTCAAAATTGTCATTTTTCCCGTTTTACTGCGATGGGTTTTGCGTTTAAACGGGAAAATATCACTTTTCTCCACTGTAGGTTAAAGCAGGTAAGAAACTATCGAGAAATAAGCAATAATAATAAGCAATTACCTCTATGAAAGACTGCCAGTGGTTTTACTATTGGGTGTACAAGATCGTTGCCTTCTCTTTGTTCATGTGCAAATAAGATTGTTTTAACAGTTATTGCAATTATGTTTTTTCAGAACAAAATCAACATTATCGAGGAAGCAGAGAAGAAATATGTTGGAGATGAAAGATTTTGTACAGAGCATAATAAAAACTAAAAAGGTAAGGAGATGTAGTCAAACGCTGCCTGCTACAATGATTCTATAAATATATTTTGCAAGTCCTTTGGCTTGAACTTTTCAGTTTAAATTCAAGCTTTGAAATCCAAAATTGGTAGTGTATTGACTCTTAACTATTTGACAATAATAAACGAGTCTAATGAGTAGTAACATGATAGATTTGGTTCTAAAATGAGTGAGAAAATGTTGGATTTGTTCAGTTTAACCCTCCTTATCTGGAGCCCTGGTAAAGGGTTTGTGATTCACCTAAAATACTTTCAAAAGTGTCTGTGATTCACCTAAAATACTTTCAAAAGTGTCTGTATTGTGAAAATAGATCGATATAACTAAAAACTTATTTGCATTTTGTATGAAAAGTCAAGTGATATGAAAATGTAACACATGTGTTTCGTTTTTTGTCGTTTCAGCAAAACCTGTACTCGGAATACCTGAAACAAAGTGTTGCAGAACACGACCTTTAACGCTACACCACAGAGACGAGGAGATTAACAATGGCAGCTATTGCACCAGATGTCTTCATAAATATTATAGTTATATACATGTTGCTTAGCGAGAAAACACACCTCTAGACATTGCAGACTGTGTCGACCCAGATCAATAGTAACTTTTCAAACCCTGTCCCCGGCTTCTAAGGAGGAAGGAGTTAACACATCCAACCCTAGCGATGAGTATACTCATCATTTACAAACAGTGTACCTGTGAGGACTACACTTGTCCTATGCAAACAGTGTAGACCCTGATCAGAGGGCTCCTTAAGGAGCCCTCTGATCAGGGTCTACACTGTTTGTCATTTTGAAATAACCCTAAGTATCAAAAATGGACTAGACTTATTTTGAAATTGGAATTGTCCATTGAAATTTATGGGGTGAATGAGTTAAAGATGTGCTCTAGTTACAGCATTTTATAGTGTTGTTGGGGGCCTCTGTGACCTAGTGGTTATAGTCACAGTGAGTGACCAGACACTGCATTCCTAGCACCTGATCTGAGTCCAAATTGTTTCCAATGTATTAAAATCTGTTTTCTCATAAATTGTTTCAATTGAGTCAAATTTGTTTTCGAGTTGCCATGCATTGAAGAAGTATGCATATCTCTTAACCCATTACGCCATAGCCTGTTTCTAGTCTTGAAGATAGATGACTGCTGAAAGCAGGATGAAAGTAAAGCAGAATGTGCCTTAAGGCGCATTCTGCTTTACTTTTAGCCTGCTTTAAGCTACAATCTGCTAGGATATAGAAACTTTCTTATGGCACATATTCATGACTGTATAAATTGGAATTATTTTCTTCAGTGGAGCAATAAATTAAAGACGTTTTTATGGGGTAATGGGTTTAAAACGGGTGACAACGTAATGCAGAATAATAGTATAGCTGAAAGCTCAACTTGGAATGTTGTTCCGTATTAAGCTGTCACCTGTATTAAAAACTTATATTTCTTCTATTTGATCCTTTACTCCATAGCCTGTTTCTAGTTTTGAAGATAGGTGACCTTATAGCATGTTGACAGTAAAGCAGAATGCGCCTTAAGCCTGCTTTAAGCAACCATCTCCTAGTATATAGAAAATATTTTTGTATGATACATGTTCATGACTGTATAAAGACTTTAAATGGACCTTTTTTCTTCAGTGGAGGAATAAAATAAGGGTGTAAAAATGCATATCTATGGAGTAATGGGTTAAATGGTTGCTTCACACAAATTTGGCTATATATAATGCCTTATACATTTAAAATTTGCATGAAAATTCTTAGATTTACACAATCATTATCAGTTGAGTTATTTTTAATGGGTTTGTGGGGGGGGGGGGGTCTTTTCAAACCACATGTGATACAGGAGTTGTAAAGAATGACAAAAGATATGCAATCGGCGCAGATTAGTAAAATATTGAGTTGCTTAGAATCTACATAATTATACATGCACTTGAAATAAATAAATAAATATCTATTTTGTGTTTTATGTAGATGATGCTTTAATGATATTTTTACAGGTGAATACTATTAATCTAGGCCAACATTAAAATATGATATTATTCAGGGCTCCAGATAAGGAGAGTATTTTGAAAACTAAAATCTTTATTTCTGAAATAATCCCTATGGTGTCACTACTCATTAGAATCGTCTCTTCGAGACAATTCTAATGAGTAGTAACACCATAGGATTTGCTGCTGAAATGAGTGAGAAAATGTTGGATCCTTCTGATCTGGAGCCATAATTATTAAAGTCAATATTCTATAATAATTGCGCATGATTGGCAATAATTCCATACCAGCAAGAGACTTGAGTTTGACATCTTTGAATCTGTTGGTAACGAATATTAAAAGTTTGAACTACGGTATAAACAACGAATTTGCCAAACCCTTGCAAGCAAGAGACTATTGAAATACTATAAACTATATTTTTCCACATGAGAAAGGCTGTATTTGTTTGCAACACCATGTGCCTGTTTAAGATATACTCATTACATTTGCAAATAGTGTAGATTTAGACCAGAGTCCTCTGATCTGGGTTTACACTGTTTGCTAATTTAGACCAGTATTTATAATACTACTCAGAGTTCCGATTAGACTGGTTCATGGATTGGTATTAACTAAAATGATCCACAGGGGAACATAATACCCCACAAGAGTTACTTAAGTGTTGATAGAGTTAACAAACACCACTCGGTTACAGCCAGAAAATTCATAGTGGTGTGTGTAAGGTGATGCATATTTTATGTTGTGAAGGACAATCAGTTTGCTTAGAAGCAAGTCTGTCTCACAGCCAGTTTGTCCCTATATGAAATGTGTATTTATGGGGTAATGGGGGTATTGGTTGGACAATTTGATCTGTTGTTTAGTTCATGTCTTAACCCTTTACCCATTAGCCTGTTTCTAGTTTTTGGAGATGGGTGACCACTTAAAGCAGGTTGAAAGTAAAGTAGAATGCGCTTAGGGCGCATTCTGCTCTACTTTCAACCTGCTTTAAGCTATCATCTGCTAGGATATAGAGAATATTTCTTATGGTATATTTTCATGACTGTATAAATAGGAACTATTTTCTTTGGTGGAGGAATAAATTGTGTGTGCTAAAAGGCGCTTCTATGGGGTAAAGGGTTGAATGATGTTAGCATTTTTAATTGCTGGGCCATCTGGGTCTCTACCATTACAAAATGTAAATGAATTTGAGGCGTGCCATGATAAAACCCCACTTACTGCATTGCAAACATTGTAGATAAAGGCCAGCCGTCAATTCGAAGATGCGGTAGCTGGTCTCGATCTACACTGTTTGACACCCATAGACATCTAAAGTATTTTACATAGCTGTATTTTATACGGTATGTGGCAGTGTAAACCATACTTAACTAAGACACAGAGCCTAGGGTGACAACGGCGTTTGGTCTGTACAATGCTTGAATACAGTTAGACTGGTTATGTCATGGCAAGGCTCATTTATAAAATGTAGAACACATTAAAGTAAAGAGTCCAGATTGGCCAGAATGTATAGGCTATTGAGTATTTACCAAAGGTGGATTATTTTCATTACAATTTTTAATATACATAATTACGTGCATGTTTTTATCCGTATTGGAGTCTTGTTTATTGTTTGAGCTCATTATGCATTTGAATAATTAACCCGTCTCGTGCTGAATATTCATATGAAAACATAACTCCGCCCACTATGAACATCTGTCATCTGAACTATAGCATTGGCTAATAAACTATGGATATTTTTCATGAAGAAAGAGACAGATTCTGTTAGAAAACAGTGCAGACCCTGATCAGACAGCTCCTTTAGGAGCTGTCTGATTTGGGTCATCACTGTTTTCAAAAACAGTCAATGAACGCAAATAGCATGAGATGGGTTAACTGTAGAAAACATGTTATTTATGGTTGCAAATAAAATACTTAAAACATTTACATGATATAATAAAATGGTTAATAGAATATAAAAAGATGCGTTTCTTTAAAATTGGTACAAAAAAGTTTAACCAATTTATAAATATGAATTGATAATAGAATAAAAATGGTGAATAGAATATAAAAATGTGTTTCTTTTAAATTGGTAAAAAAAAAAGTATAACTGATTTATAAACTTGAATTATATAAAAATTGCATGGACAAAACTAATTGTAAATGTCGCCCAATGTGTGAAATTGATTGGAATGTAATTTTGTTTATTTGTCACTTTTATAATTGTGCTAAAATTTGGACCAGTACAAGCATGTCAAATCCGCATTTCAACATCATTCCTATTTGTGTTCCGAGTATGAAGCTTGTCAATATAGCTGATAATGTCAATCCAAAGTGTTCAGTGCAATAACATATGTATTATATAGCGAAATAAATTCAATCTGGTATTAAGCTGCCATTCAATAGAATACCAAAGGCAGTCTTTTAACACGGTATGTTAGTTGATTGTTTAATGCAAGATAGAAATAATACAGAAAGCTCCAATAGGAGCCTTTCTCGTTGTCATTTGGTGTTGGAGAAAATGCAAAAATAATTGTGCTTTAATTTCTTGTAAATTTTAATTGTATTGATATTATATTACAGTACAACCTTTGTTAAGTGTCCGTTCAAATGAAGGTGATTCCTTTTAAACGGGAAAGCTCCTTTGGGAGTATTAAGGTTAAAGAAATATCCATGCATTTTCTTTGAATTGTCACTAAACATGGGTTATACTATAAATAATGGGTGGTGGATAGCTTGTTTACTGTTCTTGTACAAGACCAAGTGTGTTGATTTGCTACAAGGATTAACTCTCTCCTCCCACAGAAGTGCCTTCTGGGGCCCGTTTCATAAAACTTCGTACGACAAATGTTGTTGTAAGTCAGATTATAAAAGTCTTATTTTTCATGTTTTTCTCCATTTAATCCTGTCTTGTGACATCTCTTTGGAATCGTCTTGAAAAGACGATTCCAACGAGATGTCACAAGACAGGATAAAATAGTAAAATTAGAAATTTAATGTATTTTAATTTTTAAAGTTTTGACTTACAACCTGTTTTAATGTACAAAGTTTTATGAAACGGGCCCCAGGTGAATATAAGCCATAAATTGTTTAATTATTCTTCACTCTTTTATTATTTGATGGTGTTGAATACAGGTGGCAGCTTAACTCATTGGGGCCCTAGATACGCATATATGCGTCCTTTACCAAAAGTGTACATGTTACATTTGTTCTATGCAAACAGTGAAGTCCCTGATCAGAGACTTCACTATTTGTAATTTTGCAATTTATTATCAAAACCAACCCTAAATAGTCTAAAATGGACCAGCCTTTATTGAAAACTAGAATCGTCCATTGGAAGTTTCAGTGGATAATGAGTTCAAAATCGAGGTGAAAGTATAGCAGAAAGCTCCTTTAAGAGTTTTCTGCTTATCTTGCTCTAGAAATCCTTTTGAGCAGTTGGCTATACAATCAATCTTGTATCAAGGGACCAGTAGTTGAAGCATGAAGACAGGTGACTGCTTTAACAAAGGGTCTTCTATTGGGTGGTCAAGATTGAATGTCGGTTGTGACTTCAGAGGAGGAAAGGGATGAGTCTAGTTTCCAAGATATATCATTACAGTCATCATTAATTCAGTATTGTTCATGATCAGACTATAGGTCTTAAAACTTCATTCTGTGTACAAGTTTGGCTTAGATATATGCAAGAATGTACAAGTTTGGTTTAGATCTGCAAGAGTGTATAAGTTTGGTTTAGATATGCAAAAAGTATAGACAGATTTTGTTGTTCATTATTTTGCCTTCAAGTCTGAATTTGCCATCATAGATAAATAATGAGTAAAGTTGGTGGACCATACAAGTGAACAAATGTTTAGATTCCTTCTTAATATATGTAGATCACAAAGGCCAAGATGAATGGTTAGTGACAGTTTTGCTGTTTTCTTAATTGTAGAACATTCTCATCAATTTGATCTATTGTGTGACAAGTTAAGTGAATATTGGATTGCAGTATTTTTGTAGCTGATGGTTTTGTTCGTCTTTGAAGTTGTCGGTAATGTGTTCAGTGGCTAACCAAATATTGCTGAACAATAAGTCTTTAACCCATTACCCCATAAATACGCCTTTTTACGCCTTTAATTTATTCCTCCATACCAGAAATTAGTTCTGCTTTATACAATTATCATTTAATACCATCAGAAATACTTTATGTATGTAGCAGATGGTAGCTTAAAACAGGTTGAAAGTAAAGCAGTATGCGCCTTCAGGCGCATTCTGCTTTACTTTCAACCTGCTTTAAGTGGTCACCTATATTCAAAAGTAGAAACAGGTCATGGGGTAATGGGTTAAATAGGGTACACAGCTTAATGCAGAATGCTCCTTTGAGGCTTTCTGCATTACCTTTCAAACTTTGTTCTGCATGAAGTAGTCACTTGTATGTGGAATATCTACAGGCCTCCTTGTGGAGTGCTTGCTGAGCACTGGTTGGTCCGGTGTATTATAGTAATTGTGTATACATGTATGTGGTTTTTAAAGGCAGCTAAATATTTGTCTAAGTCATGCATTCTGTGCATTGTGTGTAAATAGTGACCTTAAGGTATTGGTATACTGTAAATTTTATCAACAAAATGTCACATCATTAAAGCATTTAATCGTCCATTTTATTTATGGTCCATTTGAGCATCATCATAAGCAAATCAAGTAAAAAGAGATGTTACAACCACTTAAAAACACTCATTCTCTTTGGTCAAGACAGAAAGCAGCTTGAAATAAGATGAAAGTAAAGCAGTAAAGCCATGAACATTCTAATGTATTTTCATCTTACTTTAAACAGGCATGTTGTAATTATCCGAGAGCCTTGAACCTTTTTTTGAATGGTTGTAATATCAATGTTTTACATCATTAATATCTGGTTATATGGTTCAGACATGATATTAGAGGTAGATTGAGATTAGGCTGTAGATAATCTCTCTTTTGTTTAAAGTGTTCATCAGATCTGTGCCTAACAATAGACCTCACTACCAGATAAATTAACCCTTTCTCCCATAGAAACACCCACTGATGCCTGAACTTACTACGGTACTTTTGTGAAATGCCTTATCATGCTTCAGTCACGTTCTCTTACAGAAACTGGCAAACTTTTTCAGCGTACTGACAGGTGGATATTTAAAACAGGCTGAAAATAAAGCCTGCTTTAACCCATTACCTCATAGCCTGTTCCTAGTTTTGAAGACAGGTGACCACTTAAAGCATGTTGAAAGTAAAGCAGAATGTGCTTTACTTTCAGCCTGCTTTAAGCTAAAATCTGCTAGGCTATAAAAAATATTTGTAATGGTAATTGTTCATGAGGGTAGAAACTGGAACTATTTTCTTCAGAGGAGGAATAAATTAAATACGCTAAAAGTCGCTTCTATGGGGGAAAGGGTTAACCCTTTTCCCTATAGAAGCGTCTTTTAGCGCACTCAGTTTATTCCTCCGCTTAAGGAAATAACTAATTTATACATTCAAAAACAGATACCATAAGAAATATTTTCTATATTGTAGCAAATGGTAGCTTAAAGCAGGCTGAAAGTAAAGCAGAATGCGCCTTCAGACGCATTCTGCTTTACTTTCAACCTGCTTTAAGTAATCACCTGTTTTCAAAACTACAAACAGGCTATCGGGTAAAGGGTTAAGCAACCACCTGTCTTAAACATTGCAAACAAACTGGGGGAAAGGTTTAAGGTATTTTTTCATTTGATCCAGGTTTCATACAATATAAGAAAAGATTCCTGCCCTGTGAAGGGAACACAAATCTACATTAAATCGTCTCAGAATACCAGCGACTTTATCAGATATGTGTATATTCTGTGTAAAATTTTAGTTTAATATGTTAAAAGTAAGACAACAGCATACTGGGGGAAATACTTTTATTTTTTGTGCACGATATGCTGATGCAGTTCAGATTTGGTGCTGTAACGTGTACGCTCAGCATAAATTTGACAACTGTTTACTTTAGATAATGATTCTTGCCACAAATGAATACTGGTACATACAGATACAAATTTTAAAGAAGAGATGATTAAGAAATAAAGTATTTTAGCATAATATTATGTCTTATGTTCTCTGTTGAAACCTACTTTTAACCCTTTCCCCCTTATGAAGCGCCTTTTAGAGCATTTAATTTATTCATATAGAAAAATAGTTTCAATTTAATAGGTCAGGAATTTGTATTTGTAAGAAATTGTTTCCATATTTTAGCAGATGGAAGCTTAAAGCAGGCCTTAACTCTTTCCTCCCTGAAACTTTAAATGGACAATTCCAGTTTCCTTTTAAGTCTAGTCCAATTCTGACTTTTAAGGGTTGCTTTTGTCAATGTTTTGCATTATGACAAACAGTGAAGACCCAGATCAGAGGGCTCCTTACGGAGCCCTCTGATCTGGGTTTTTTCACTGTTTGCAAAGGACAAGTGCAATTTTCACACGTATACTTTTGAAAACGACGCCTATATGCGGGACTAGGGTTCAAAGGGTTAAGGCTCATTCTGCTTTACGTTCAACCTGCTCTAAGTGGTCACCTGTCTTCAAATCTAGATACAAGCTATGGAGTAAAGAAAACTGACTAGGGTAATTTAGTAGCCATTCAAGATTCTACTACAGTAGAACCCCTCTATTACGACCACTAAATAGAAGGCTAATTGTCCGTATAAAGGAAAGGTGACAGCTTAAAGCAATGTGAAAGTGGAACAGAAAGCTCCTATAGGAGCTTTCTGTTTCACTTTCACGTCGCTTTCAGCAGTCACCTGTCTTAAACGATTAATATTTGACACAACTTAGTGGTCGTAATAGAGAGGTTCTACTGTATTTGGATAGTTGGTTTAGATTATACTGTTTGGAAATGGGTATCACATGCAAACGTTGATCCAAATATGAACCCTGTGATAAGTGTCTGCACAATTTGCCATAATTTTGAATTATTTTGGTTAACTCGTTACCCATTTACACGCCTCCATTTAATTTATTCCTCCACTGAAAAAAATGGTTCCAATTTATACAGTAATGACTAATGAATGTGCATCATAAATATTTTTACCTCAACTGCCACGAAGTGCCAAGGTGAGCTATTTGAGTTGCTGAATGTCTGTCGTCTGTAAGTCCACAATTGCTTCGGTAACCCTTTAGTCCATAACCAGTTTCTAGTTTTGAAATTAGTTGAATACTTAAAGCAGGTTGAAAGTAAAGCAGAATGCGCCGTATGGTGCATTATGCTTTACTTTCAGCCTGCTTTAAGCTACCACCTTATAGAAATAATTCAATATGGTACATATTCCTTACGGTATATATTGGAACTATTTTCTTCAGCGGATGAATAAAATGCATGTTCTAAAAAACGCTTCTATAAGGGAAAGGGTTAACACTATTGGATGCAAATCTCATTGGATCTTAATATAACTTGGTCAAAAAGTTTAGCTTATTGAAATCTAGGTCAAGTTGGAATGTGGGTCACAAACTAGGTCACTATGATACTGCTGGCAAACAAAGGATGAAACATAACACAGTTTATTATGTAATGTTTAATTGCACCAATTGTAACAATTATTTTCAGTACAGTAAAAATCGAGCTTTTACAACCATTTAAAGAACTATCCTAGGTGTTAAATACAGAGTAAAGCAGACATTTCAAAAAGAAGCTTTCTGCTTTACCTTGGTCCTGCTTTAAAATGGCACATGTCTAACAATATCAATCAGAGTGTTTCAGGAAAACAGGTAAGAGGAAAACTTAACAAATCCAATCATTTCAGCACCAAATCCTATGGTGTTACGAGTCATTAGAATCATCTCGAAGAGACGATTCTAATGAGTAGTAACACCATTGGGTTTGATGCAGTAATAAAGAGTTTATTTTTGTTCTAGTGGTAGGTGTTTACCTGTACTGTTAGCACATAAATGCAACATGTTTCCTGCAACAGCAGAATGGGGTCTGTCTAAAGACCCTAAACCTCCCCAAACTACCCCTAACCAACCTAAACTACTAATTGCATAATATCAAATCAAATAAAGCTTATAACTGGTGATTTAAGCTGTGATAATTAAAAAATAAAATTAAAATTAAACATATGAGGTTTTTCATTCAAGTGGAGTAACTTGTACAAAATGTAAGGTACAGTTACTACTAGGTATAGGTATTACCTCATAACCTGTTTCTACTTTTGAAGACAGGTATCCACCAAAAGCATGTTGAAAGTAAAGCAGAATGCACCTTAAAGCACATTCTGCTTTACTTTCAGCCTGCTTTAAGCTACCAACTGCTAGAATAGGGGAAAAAATCCTTACATGGATATTCACAACTGTGTAAATTGGAACTATTTTCTACAGTGACGGAATAAATAATAAAGGTGTAATAATTGGGTAATGGGTAAAGGAATTAAAGTAGTGTGAGCTGTTTTTGAGTGGTTTGGAGAGGTATGGGGTCTCTAGACAGACAGGTTTGAATGTGAAAAACATGGCAGAAAGTCTGAGCTGTTTCCAGTCACTGTCTGCATCGATAAGGGAAGACTTGACAGAAATCCTTGTGCTCCTGCACTCAACACTCAGTACTTCAGTTTGCCCTTTCTACATGAGCACACCTTTACTCAATCTCCGTGTAACAGCCCTTAGGTCATCTCTGCCCATTTCTCAATATACGTAGCATTTGGATGTTTCTACCCATTTCTCCACATAAGCACTTAAAATATGGGCATTTTGTACTGAAACAGATTTATATGGGGTAATGGGTCAATTCAATAAACATCTTTGGTAGCGACCGACTTGGTGACAATGCTGTTGAATGTAGACTGGATAATTCTGTACAATAGATGATAAGATGATCCTACTCCATGCTGGGATTTTAATCTCTTCCTTAGCTGTGTACTACTTTCCAGGTTGTCCATAACACAACCCTTGTCCACGGAAAAATCTGAAACGCACAAAACAGTTCTTAACAATTAGTTCGTAAAGACAAGGATAAACTCCTAAATGAGCAATGGGTGAATTCAATAACACAACCCTTGTCCACGGAAAAATCTGAAATGCACAAAATAGTTCTTAAAATATAGACAGTAAAGACAAGGGTAAACTAAATTATTGGAAATCCTAAAAAGAACACTGATCCAGATTATTATCCAAACTTTTTGTCACTTAGATCCTGTTTCTGTAAATAAAAAAAGAAAGGTCCAATGCAAGAATGTTTTTCAGTCAACTACAATTTATTTGAAGTTGAAAAGTAACATCAAAATATTGCATTTAACCAAATACTTCATAGATACTCATTTAATACATTTCTTCACTGATGAACATGGTTCCAATTTATAAAAAGATTAAATCCATCAAAATCATAGTTTATTACATTCACATTTATAAAAGTACTGTTTGATAAGTATAAGATAGTCCCTGTCCTTAAACTGTAAATCTGACTATCCCACTGATGCCAAATGACCATACATGCATCATTGTTGAAGAGTATACTTGTCTGATGTAAACAGTATCGGCCCAAATCAGAGGGCTCCCTTAAAGGATCAGAGTCTGCACAGTTTGTCCTTTTGAAATATATTGTTAAAACAGCCCGACTTCATTGAATACTGTAAGTGTCCGTTTGAATTTTCAAAGGTAAATGAGTTACAGTCGAACTTCGATATCTCGGACTCGTTTAATTCGAACTATCTGGTTTGTCAACCCATTAATGGCATTATTTCATGCTCGGTTAAGTCAAACATACCCGTACTTCAAAGTTAAAACATTGCTTAGCCATGTTTTAACATTGAAATACGGGTAATGTTCAACCTAACCGAGTTCGAGATACCTAAGTTCAACTGTATTATGGAACCTCTCTCACACCCCTATATAAACTAACAGCTTAACGTGATGTAATATGGCTTTGAAAGTTTGTGCATGAAGAAATGTAGCACCATTGCAAATTGTAGTTAAACTGAAGTGTTAAACTCGAAATAATAAATTCATATCAGTGTCGTGTCATGCAGTAGAACATGGGTAGGAGTTGAGATGCGCAGTAATTAAATACGGTCTCATGATTTAATTATTACGCATCTCAATTCCTACACGTGTTCTATTGCATGACAATACACAGGTATAAATTTGTTATTTCTTAAATAGATAACTGTCTTGTATGCCGTGTTCTTGTGCACTGACCTTTCTCTGGTATATTACTAGAGGCTGTGACCTGGGACAGACACACTCGACCTATCTGTATCAGTAGACTGGTCCCGTCCTCACACAGTGGGGGAAACGCAGCACACACCTGCTCCAAGTGGGGTAGGGTCTGTGAGAAAAACTCCACACGCTTATTGGCTTCAAGAACTGAAGATAAATAAACACAAATATCTGAAGTCAATGTAAGGTGCTTAACCCATTACCCCATAAATACGCCTTTATTTTATTCATCCAACGATTTATTGATTTGGGTTTTACGACACCGCGACACATAAAATGGTCTTATGGGACCGAGAAGAAAAAAGTTCCCACTTATACAGAAATGAATATGTACTATAAGAAATAGTTTCCATATCCTGGCATATGGTAGCTTATCCAATGAAGAAAATAGTTCCGATTTATACAGTAATGAAAATGTACTTTAAGAAATATTTTTCATATCCTAGCATATGGTAGCTTAAAGCAGACTGAAAGTAAAGCAGAATGTGCCTTAAGGCACATTCTGCTTTACTTTCAACCTGCTTTAAATGGTCTCCTGTCTTCAATACTAGAAACAGGCTATGGGGTTATGGATTAACCCATTAGTCCATAGATACACATAATTATAAATGCATTCTATATATTCATACCCTGAAGAAGAGTTATACAAATGTAGATATATTCCTGAATATGCATCATAAGAACTTTTTTCTATAACAGTGACCTTGATCTTCATACCAGTCTTAAGCTGTCTAACCTAGCTAAATATCTACATGTATAGGCTGATTTTATTCAACTGGCAGGGCGGAGCTAACCTTTGGCAAAGATAAACTAATTTATTTTTTATTTTAGGGGTGATAGGTATAGTTCCGAATAATATTGTTAATGTCAGATACTTTAAACATGGAGAAACACAATTTATGCATGCAGCAATATGAGTGAAAAGGTTATATACAGTTCGTCTTCTCTACAACAACACCCAATGGGAGACAAAGAGTGCGTGTGTTGTTCCGAGAGAGTTGCTATAGGAAGGAAAAGTAAGACTTGTCCTACATTTGCAAACAGCTTGAATCCAGATCAGACGCCGCGTAACGCGGCGTCTGCTCTGGATTCAAGCTATTTGTCATTCATCATTATACATGTATTCCTTTTGTCAAACTGTCCACATATTTGTAATCCTTGGAAGAAACGGCATTCTGGGGAGAAACGACAGACGACAACGGTAAATTCCAATAAAGAGCGTGCTGTCGTCCCCAAAGTTGAAGTGCAATGGTCCGCATCGAAACTCTGCCCTGCCAAGTCAATAAAATAGGCCTATACTTAGTATAAAGGTTTCAAGCAGAAACTCAAAGCTCCGAGTCAAAACAGTTATGAAAAGTTCTGAAATGCAGATACATGTACTTTAACATTTTCTGATGAGAACTTACCTTTAAACCTCTCTATTACGACCACTAATTTGTGTTAGGCATTAGGTGTTTACGACAGGTGTCGAGGTGAATGCTAAAAGCAAGGTGACAGTAAAACAGAAAGCTCCTGTAGGAGTTTTCTGTTTTTCTGTCACCTTGCTTTAATATGTCACCTATCTATAATCAATTAGCCTTCGTTTTAGTGGTTGTAATTGAGAGTCTTACCTCCTATCATAGTGTACATGACAAAATCTTTATTTCTGAATTAAACCCTATGGTGCCACTACTCATTAGAATCGTCTCTTCGAGATGGTTCTATTGAGTAATAACACCATAGGAATTGGTGTTAAAATGAGTGAGAATATGTTGGAATGGTTCAATTTCCTCTCTCTTATCTGAAGCCCAGGGCCCGGGGGCATGACACGTAGTGCCTAGCTGTATGCTAAATCCCTCATGGGGAGTTAAATATCCATTTTTTACTATAAGATAAACTACATGTAACAGCTAGTGATTTAGCATACAGCTAGGCTCTAACAATGTGCCCGGCCCTAGGCTCCCGGCAGATACAGAGAGTATTTCAAAATCTAAAATCTTTAGTTCTGAATTAAACTCTATGATGTCACTACTCGTTAGAATCGTCTCTTCGAGACGATTCTAATGAGTAGTAACACCATAGGATTTGGTGTTAAAATGAGTGAGAATATGTTGGAATGGTTCAGTTTCCTCCCTCATATCTGGATTCCTAGACTCTTACCTCCTATCATAGAGAACATGACATTAATACAGAGCTTGGCTATACTGAGTGACTTGGGTAGCGCATACTGCTCACAAAGGTACGCTGTCAACCTTATAGCAAATATCTGAAAATTGAACAATACAAAACATTCAAGTGAATCAAAAATAATCCAAAGAGTGTCAACATGTAAACAGATAAAACAAGCATGAAAAGGCGTTACAGATGACGAACAGATAGAGGCGTTAAAAGACGAAACAGTTAACCCATTACTCCATAGATTTGCATTAAAAAGCCTGTAATTCTTTCCTCCACTGAAGAAAATAGTTTCAAATTTATACAGTTAAGAATATGCAACAGAAGAATCTTTAATTTCTTTATCCTAGCAGATGGTAGCTTAAACCAGGCTTAGAGTAAAACAGAATGCGCTTAAAGGCTGAAAGTAAAGCAGAATGCACCTTAAGGCACATTCTGACTCACTTTCTAGCTGCTTCAAAAGGTCACCAGTCTTCAAAACTAGAAACAGGGTCTATAACCCATTCACCCCTTAAACTTTTCATGGACAATTCTAATTTCAAAATAAGTCTAGTCCATTTTTGACTATTTAGGGTTGATAACAACAATATATTCCAAGATGACAAACAGTGTAGACCCTGATCAGAGGGCTCCTTAAGGAGCCCTCTGAACAGGGTCTACACTGTTTGCATAGGACAAGTGTAATCCTCACAGGTACACTGTTTGTAAATGACGAGTATACTCGTCCCTAGGGTTGAATGTGTTAACAGAACATGGCAGAACCATGATAAGGCATTTCATATGATGACTAGAGCTTACATGACCATCCTGACATATAGCTGGTACATGTGTAAAAGTTTGAAGTAAATCCCTCAAATAGTGTAGGAGGAGTGAGCTGCACAAGAATTTTTCGCAATATACTCTATATAAGGAAAAACTACAAAGGGCCATAACTTCTGTCAAGATTGTTGCAGCCAAAAATCCAAACCACATGACCATCCTCACATATAGCTGGTACATGTGTAAAAGTTTGAAGTAAATCCCTCAAATAGTGTAGGAGGAGTTAGCTGCACAAGAATTTTTCGCTATATACTCGATATAAGGAAAAACTACAAAGGGCCATAACTTCTGTTAAAATTGTTGCAGCTAAAATTCCAAACCACATGACCATCCTCACATATAGCTGGTTCATGTGTAAAAGTTTGAAGTAAATCCCTCAAATAGTGTAGGAGGAGTTAGCTGCACAAGAATTTTTCGCTATATACTCTTTATAAGGAAAAACTACAAAGGGCCATAACTTCTGTTAAAATTGTTGCAGTCAAAATTCCAAACCACATGACCATCCTCACATATAGCTGGTTCATTTGTCAAAGTTTGAAGTAAATCCCTCATTAAGTGTAGGAGGAGTTAGCTGCACAAGAATTTTTCGCTATATACTCGATATAAGGAAAAACTACAAAGGGCCATAACTTCTGTTAGAATTGTTGCAGCCAAAATTCCAAACCACATGACCATCCTCACATATAGCTGGTACATGTGTAACAGTTTGAAGTAAATCCCTCAAATAGTGTAGGAGGAGTTAGCGGCACAAGAATTTTTCGCTATATACTCTATATAAGGAAAAAATACAAAGGGCCATCTGTTAAAATTGTGGCAGCCAAACTTTCAAACCACATGACCATCTTCACATATAGCTGGTTCATGTGTAAAAGTTTGAAGTAAATCCCTCAAATAGTGTAGGAGGAGTTAGCTGCACAAGACTTTTAACAGACAGACGGACAGACAGACAGACAGAAAGAAAGCACAACACCAATTTGTCTCCCTCCCCTAAAGGGGGGAGACATAATTGTTGCAGCCAAAATTCCAAACCACATGACCATCCTCACATATAGCTGGTACATGTGTAAAAGTTTGAATTAAATCCCTCAAATAGTGTAGGAGGATTTAGCTGCACAAGAATTTTTCGCTATATACCCGATATAAGGAAAAACTACAAAGGGCCATTACTTCTGTTAAAATTGTTGCAGCCAAAATTCCAAACCACATGACCATCCTCACATATAGCTGGTTCATGTGTACAAGTTTGAAGTAAATCCCTCAAATAGTGTAGGAGGAGTTAGCTGCACAAGACTTTTAACAGACAGACAGACAGACAGACGGACAGACAGAAAGCACAACACCAATATGTCTCCCTCCCCTAAAGGGGGGGAGACATAAATAGGTAGAGGTGTTGAAAGGCCAAACAGTTGGGCTGACTGGTTACCTGCTTGTCCATTTGTGGCTGACTCAACATCTCTGGTATGTAGTCTAGACAGATGTGCATGGACGGGATACCAGCCACTGTGACAGGAAGTAGCTCACAGGGATAACCCTGCAAACAATTTATACAGGGCTCCAGATAAGAGGGAGTAGACAAAACAAATCCAACATTTTCTCACTCATTTCAGCACCAAACCCTATGGTGTTACTACTCATTAGAATCGTCTCTTCGAGACTATTCTAATGAGTAGTGACACCATAAATTTTAATACAGTAATTAAGATTTTATTTTTTTAAAATAAACTTTATATGGAGCTCTGTATAAAGCCTCTAGTTACACACTTTTGAAAGCAAAAACTGATTTAAATGTTACACTCTTTTTGAGAGCAAATCTGTTTTCTGGTACATGTACAGACAATTTTAACACTGTCAACAGCTCATTAAAATATCAGTCTTGTCAGCAAACATAAATGACATCAAATACATATTGTAAGATACAAGGAATAAGATACAGACTCTTGTATTTTTCGTACAAATACATGCCGAACAGCTCGGTATCACCAGAAGGCATATAATCAAGAGAAATACTATAAAAACTGAATGCTGAATTTCTAAAACGGACTCCTCTGTATACTTCTAGAACTTATATTCATGTGAGACAGAGATCAGAGACAGGATTCCTTGGCTTCTTCTCTAAATCCAAACTACAGTCGAAACCTCGAATCGCTTAATTTCGAACATACCCATATTTCAATGTTAAACGTGGCTACTTTGAAATACGGGTATGCTCGACTTAAGCGAGATCTATTTACAGAAATTCAACAGTTTTGAACTTATGAAATACTGATACGATTGATTTAACCCATTAACTCATAAGCGATAAACAATTGTCAATGCTCATCCCAATACAGGGTAGTTGATTAAAGTGTGTCAAAATGAGTTAGTATGAGGCTATTGCGCAATGAGTCAGTATGGCTTAATGGGGTAAGTCAGTTTGAAGTACAGAGTTTCAACTGTATTTACAAAATACAAGTCATACCGATATTATCACTCTTAGGAGCTTACACCTATTTAACCCTTTCAATGGCATTATGATGGAAATTTTCGTCTAACACAGTTGCTGCCATATCATTGTCTGCTTAATTTTTTGACTGCTTTACATGTACTTCTAAAATTTGGAATTTTATGCCTTTTTGATTTTATAAACATTGATATGAGTGTCAAACAGTTTGAATCCTGATCAGACACCGTGTTATGGGGCGTATGATCAGATCAAAACTGATTACAAATTTTAGTGATGTCTGCCTTGGCAGCAAAAGGGTTAAAGATAAAGAATGAAACAAATCAACTATGAATGTAAAGTGTACAATTAGTAGACGTTATTCTTTCCCGTTTAAACTTAAAAGGAAATGCACACACAGTGCACTAATATGTATAAAAAGATATTTTTTTGACAATCCTGACTATCTACTATTATTTTAATCTAAAGGTCAAAGTTTGGAGCCTGTATAGAAGCAGGGTTACCAGGTATCTGATCTGGCTCCTAACTGTTTGCAATGGAAATACTAGTTTCAGCATAAACACGTTTATTGGGAAAGAAACTGTTCTTACCTGAAAATGTACCACCTTGGCGAGGTTTGGGTCCGATATGAAGGCTTGATGGATGTATGAGCAAATAAGAGATCTCACCTCACTGAGGCTTTTGAGTAAGCCTCTTCCCTCCTGCAATGATAATTTGTACTATCCAATTTTCTCACATAACTAGCCCTGTTTTCTATAGCGAACAACGATGACGAATATCCCTATCTCTAACATGTGTAAGATCACTTTGATGACGTCACTATTTATAACGGCGTTTTGACGTCACCGGGTTTCCAAAAATATGCATTTGCTTAAAAAATAGCTTAAATCGTTGGTAATGTGAGAAAAAAAATCTGTCACTCGTCGATGTTTAAGACAAGTTGATCTCAAACTCGTCTAGAATAGAAAAGTTATTAAGCTTGGCAAGGCTCGCTTAATAACATTTCAATTCTAGACTCGTTTGAGATCAGCTTGTCTTAAACATCCACTCTTGACAGATCCTATATTTTCTGACCTGGCCAATTTATTTTTAGAACAGAATAGTTTATAATTGCAAGTGCACTGTTTCAGGCACAAAGCCGCAATTTGGTAGAACCACCAACCTTCCACAAGTCATTCTGAAGGCTTCCCAACATGAAAAATCCGAGACCAGGATTCGAACCCACAGCAATGTGGAGCTTAGTGAGCACCTTAAGGCGCATTCTACTTTACTTTCAACCTGCTTTATGTGGTAACCTGTCTCCAAAACCAGAAACAGACTATGGAGTAAAGAGATAACCCATTACCCCATAGCCAGTTTCTAATTTTGTGCTACCATCTGCTAGAATATAGAAAACATTGGAAGTATAAATTGGAACTATTTTGTTCAGTGGAGAAATAAATAAGAGGCGTGAAAAAGCGTATTTATGGGTCAATAATATAACAAATCCACCATCCTTTTAGTAGTAAATTAAAACAATACGACTAGTGACAATTCAGCTTAGATTACCTGTTTGTCTGAGTCTGTTGCCATGCAGTGCTCTAACAGTATCTGTATTACAGCACTCTCCTGGGCGGCTAGCAGGGCTCCCTTCAGCTCCTGTCTGTCCTGATCCACCTGACTGTTACCATCTAGTACAGGGTTAGACTGGATATGATTCTCCATGTATACCCGACATGCCAGAGTGTAGGCCGCCAGAATACGTAACACTATCTCTAACAGTGGACCACACCTTAAATCAACATTTTGTTTATAAATAATAACAACAAAGAGATAGTCTTTAACAACATTATAAAGTTGTTTAAAATCTTTGAACACCATGAACCTGTCTAAAATATACACTTTGCATTTGCAAACAGTGTAGATCCTGATCAGCGGGCTCCTAAAGGAGCCCTCTGATCAGGGTCTACACTGTTTGCTAATTTAAAGCAGTTTTTACAAAACTACCCAGAAATCAAAGTAGACTGGTTCATATTTTGGCAACTAGAAGGATCCTCAAGGGAACATAACAACACACAAGAGTTATTAGTCATGTCCTGATCCACCTGACTGTTACCATCCAGTACAGGGTTAACCCATTACCTCATAGCCTGTTTCTAGTTTGAAAACCATGTGAACACTTAAAGCAGGTTGAAAATAAAGCAGAATTCGTCTTAAGGTGCATTCTGCTTTACTTTCAGCCTGCTTTAAGCTATAATCTGCTAGAATATTGAAAATATTTTTTATGATTCTTATTGTAACAGGTAAAATTGGAACTCATTTCTTCAATAGATGAATAAATTAATGGCGTAAAAAAGCGTATTTATGGGGTAATGGGTTTAAGGCACATTCTGTTTTACTTCAATCCTGTATTCAGCAACCATCTGCTAGGATATAGGAACTATCTCTTATGTTATATGCACATAATAGTAAAAATTGGAACTATTTTCTTTAGTGGAGGACAAAATTAGAGTGTATTTTAAAGAAGTTGAGGGTTAATGGGAACAAATGTAACTTACCTGAACACTCTGTCGTCACACCTGAGCACTATGAGAGGATCCACAGTAACATCTGTCTCGGAGTACGTGGAAAACTTAAACACTTTCTTCTTCTGGGGTCGTAGAGCATTCACTGTTGCAAGTCGTAGACTGAAAAGTAAAACAATTAAAGCAAGATGTCAGCGATACTGATTGTTTTCATATAAGATCTTTCTGATACAGGTCTGCTCTCTTTCCTGGAGAAAGGTCTCTTTATTTTATTAGCCAATATTATACATGTAATTAACCCTTAGCCCGCCAAATAAATTGTCGTCTGCTATATTTCTCGTCTGCTTCAAGTTTCAAAGTGCTTCAAAGTTGCTCAAAATTGCTGAAAATGTTGTCCGAGTGTCAAACAGCTTGGATCCGGATGAGACGCCGAGTTACTCGGCGTCTCATCCGGATCCAAGTTGTTTGCATATGGAGCTATAGTCGTGACTGGCAGGCTAAGGGTTAAGATAGATATGAGCCATGCCATGACAAAACCAGCCGTATTGCATTGCAAACAGTGTAGATCAAGGCTAGCTGTTGCATCTTTGATGTGACGGCTGGTCTTGATCTTCTCTGTTTGACACCAACAAGCATCTAAAGCATTGCATTTTGCAGTACTATTTTACAGTATTTGGCAGTGCAGATTAAACTCAGATACAAAGCCTGGGATGATAACGGTGCTAGCTCTGTACAATGTTGCAATGCAATAAGGCAGGTTTTGTCATGGCATGGCTCATATTTAGAGTCGCCAGAGGTTTATATACAATACCAAGCAGGAGAAACGTTGTTTTTAGCACATCAGTCTACATTTCCCTGAAATCCGGTCAATATACTACAGATCTCCTTCCCTACAATGTCCCTCCTTACAACAAGTCCCTCCTTACAACAATGCTTGCCACTGTATCCCACACAAGACAAATATGTCTAACGCTTTGACTGCTGCAATAGTGTCCGCCAATAATATACAGGGCCAAATCGGAGGCTTCGTGAACCTTGTCCTTTGTTTTTTGCCATTGTTTCTCAAAGAAGAAGCATCAAGACTAGTGACAAACAGTTTGAACACACATCAGACGCCTTGTTACGAGGCATCTGATGTGGGTTCACAATGTTTTTCACACAAAATGTATTTTAACCCATTACCCCATAGCTTGTTTCTATTTTTGAGGAAAGGTGACCCCTTAAAGCAGGTTGAAAGTAAGGCAGAATGTGCCTTAAGGTACACTCTGCTTTACTTTCAGCCTGCTTTAAGCTACCATCTGCTAGAATATGGAAAAAAATCTTGTTCTGAATATTCTTAACTGTATGAATTGGAACTATTTTCTTCAGTGGATGAATAAATTTAAGGGCGTAAAAAGGCGTATTAATGGGTTATGGGTATTTATATTTGTCTCCCATTGGGTGTTGTACAGAGGTAGCACTGTATACACTACCTTCTTGGAGTAAGTGAGTGAACTCTGAACCAAATCTTCTTCACCAGATCTACAATCTTCCTTGGAACTGTAGATGACAAGACCAAAGGGAGGCAATTCACTATCTCTTCACTAAAGGGAAGTAACTCCTCCAGAGGTATATCCATCATTCGTTGTAACACCATGAGAAGTTCTGTGGGACAATCTGACAGATTCTGGAGAGCTGAAATTAATAAATACCATAATAATGTAATGACTGAATGTGGCATATTATTTTCAAAGTCATACATGAACTCATTCACCTCTGAAACATTTGTGCCCAGTGGATTCTTCCATAGTTAAGGCTTCATATTACAAATAACTATCTTCAGTAGTTAAATATAGGATATTACATGAGTGTTGATAATTTATTGGATTTATTAAACGAGTCTTTTAGAAAACGATAAAAACGAGGCTTTGCCGAGTTTTTATCGTTTTCTAAAACGATGAGTTTGATAAAGCCAATAAATTATTAACACGAATGTTATATTCTTTTTATAACAAAACCTAGAAATGTTATTTATCGCAGCCTTTGAGGTCAAGTGAATGCTAAGCGCAATATAAGTAGATCTATACAGGAAAAAAGTTGTTCCAAGTTAACCCCGTTCACTAGCATAATGCTTATGTTGTTATATGTATTAATAAACACTTTCATGTAGATCTAATATTGATTAATTACACCCAAAATCTATAAATTGAATCTACATGATGGAATGAAGACGTTGGAAATCGAACGCATTTTAACGACGTCACAAGTAAACGACGGCGTGGCGTACCTCATTTGCATAGTTATATAACTAGTAATATATGACATTTAAACAACGGGTGTTATTCAACGCTCACGCCGTCTGTTATGTTATAAGGTTTAATATTACAAACAACTAAAGACAGTAATATTTTGGGTTATTATGTTAAGAAGCTAACTTTAATAAGTGATATGCTATATTATGTAACTATGTCTTGTACCCAATCTTAAATTGACAAAATATATAGTAAAAACTCTCTAATATGTGACTGGTGACTGCTTAAAGCAAGATGAAAGTAAAACAGAAAGCTTCTTAAAGCTCTTTTAGAAGCTTTTTGTCTTACTTTCACCTTATTTTAAGCAGTCGCCAGTCTTAAACACCTATTTAGTGGTCATATTAGAAAGTGTTTGCTTAAAACAAGGTGAAAGTAAAAACAGAAAGCTCCTGTAGGAGCTTTCTGTTTCACTTCCACCTTGCTTTAAGCTGTCACCTGTCATTTAAAAATCTATAAACCTTCTGTTTAGTGGTCATAATAGAGAAGTTTTACAGTATTAACACCATTCTGGTTATCTGGTATCTCACCATGTTTGAACTGGTCTATGGTACACTTCCTATGGCTGTGGGGTGCCGTCAGCTGGAGCTCTAGTGACGGCTTCAGTATCTCCTCAAGCCAGTCTTCTATGATACACAAGTGAGGGAACTTGTTCACCAACAATCTGAAACAATAGTCTTAAATAGTGAGACAGGTTCTGCAAATGCAATTACCCTTATCCTTCTTAAGAGATATTGCTACTATTTTAAGTAAAGGGCTTTCCCTGAAGCTGGTTCAAGCGTTTCAAGAGGGTATATGCTGGAATGGGTAAAATTACCGGTGTGCAGATAAAAAGTCACTTCCGTCCTTACCGTTGTGTTGTTATTTTTTGAAAATCAAGATACTACAAAAGTATTTTCATACAAATCACACCTTTAATATTTGTTTTGGTAAAAATGACTAAATATGCACACAGTTTGGATACAATATTAGCCTGAAATCATTGCGTTTGAAGGTTTTACGTTTGAAATAATTGATATCAACGAGTATCATGCAGATTTTATTTTGAGGGAATGTCATGTAAAACATGAGTCGAAGCTTTGATGTGGCAACATTTTTCTGATTGTCCCTTCAACATTGACACATCAAAGTTCTACTGTACAGTAAAACTCTCCTATTATGGCCACTAAAATGAAAGCTAATTGATTGTACAAAAAACAGGAGTCAGTTGAAAGCAATGTAACAGTAAAACAGAAAGCTCTTAAAAGAGCTTAATGCTTTCCTGTCACCTTGCTTTAAGCAGTCATCTGTGGTAAACACCATATAAATATCACAATTTAGTGGTGATAATAGACAGGGTTTACTGTATTAACCCAAATCAAGCCTCATTAAGGGTTTATGGTAATATCACGGTTTTAAGATTTTACCAGGGCTCCAGATAAGTATAGTTTTTTCAAAACTTAAACCTTTATTTCTGCATTAAAACCTATGGTGTCACTACTCATTAGAATCGTCTCTTTGAGACGATTCTAACGAGTAGTAACACAATAGGATTTGGTGCTGAAATGAGTGAGAAAATGTTGGATTTGTGTGGAAAACTCCCTCTTATCTGGAGCCCTGTTTTACTATATTCACAAATTCACAATACACTACCGTACTTTGGGAATAATTGGCGTCGTCATAATTTGGCCATTTTGTGCTAAAAGATCGTTTTTTATTTTGGTTTGTTTAATTTTGGCCATTCTGAGATCCAAGGGGCGAAAATTAAACGCCCATATGTATCAATGTCCCGTTTCATGAAACATCGTAAACCTATCGTATAATTACACACCATTGTCTGATTAACGATAGCGTTGATGAAACGCATTTCGATATATGGTATATAAGATCGTAAACTACCTATAGTATCGTATCGTATAAAGACGTAAAGATATGATACAATTTACGATTGTTTCATATCGTATATATTGATATAACGGGCCCAAACTCGTCACAAAAATACCTTGTTGATAAAATGGCTTCAAAAGAAGAACGGGTGCTAAAACGGAATGAATAAAATACGCTAGGTCCGAAAATTGCAGTATGTTTCTGCATTCGCTTCTCATAAAAATATTCACAACAGAATGATATTTAAGGCTAATTTTTATCTGTTAAAAATCCTCGAGTACAATAATTAAAATTTAATACAACTCCAACTTAGTTCGTAAATTGTTTCGATGCGTAAGGCGAATAATACCGTCAGTCAGACTGGTTTACAGTATATCGCATTGACTGTATCGATTTTAACGTGCTAAAAAATAAGAACACCCTCTAAGGTAAATAGTGAACGTTTCCTGTTTCATTTTGTGTTCGAGAATGTTTGTTTTTCAAGGAATTAACGCTCTTGTAAATTATAGTTTGGGATATCTGCTTACACAAACGACTTGAATAAAAGAAAATAAAGGTAAACAATAGTGTGTTTGCATATCGTTCACTGTTTACCTAATAAAAAATAACAGGTTAACGGACGGAGGTGTGAATCTTCAGGCCTATGTTTGGGTCGAGTTATATTTCGCCGGCGATAATTTACATCTTTGTTGGTCAATAATAAGGATATTTTGGGGTGTTGAATTTTCGCCATTCTTAACAGGTGGCCAAATAGGCCAATTATTCCCAAAGTACGGTATGTACTTACTTGAGGAGTGATGAGAAGAGACCACCATAAAGGTCCTGTCGTTTCTGGGCCTGCTGTATGAGGTGGTTGATGGGTATAGAGGAGAACAGGGAGTCTGGGTATGAGTCTGCAGCCCTTCCTGACATCACTGTGGAACAGAAGAATAATGACAAAAAGTGAGTAATTGTCGGATGTCCTCTATTTTGAATCCTCAAATAAAGTCACTGTAAATACTCCTAGCAAAGAGATGATTATTCTTATCCTTGTAGTAAATTGTTTTAACCCTTCTCCCATAGAAGCACCTTTAACCCTTTACCTGATAGCCTATTTCTAGAACTTAAGATAGGTGACTACTTAAAGCAGGTTGAAAGTAAAGCAGAATGCCCCTTAGGGCGCATTCTGCTTTACTTTCAGCCTGCTTTAAGCTATCATGTGCTATAATATAGAAAATATTCCCTATAATACATATTCATTGCTGATCAAATTGGAACTATTTTCTTCAGCGGATGAATAAGTAATATCCGCTAAAAGGCGCTTCTATTGGGGAAAGGGTTAGGCGCATTGAATTTATTCCTTTCCTCAAAAAAATTGTTCCAACTTATACAGTTCTGAATATGTATCATAAGGATTGTTTTTTATTCTAGCAGGTGATAGTTATAGCAGGCTAAAAGTAAAGCAGAATGCACCTTAACTCTTTCCTCCCTGAAACTTCAAATGGACAATTCCATTTTCCATTTTAGTCTAGTCCATTTCTGACTTTTAAGGGTTGTTTTTGTCAATGTTTGGCATTATGACAAACAGTGAAGACCCTGATCAGAGGGCTCCTTTGGGAGCCCTCTGATCTGGGTCTTCACTGTTTGCACAGGACAAGTGTACTATTCACATGTACACTGTTTAAAAAGGACGCCTATAAGTGGGACTAGGGTTCAAAGGGTTAAGGTGCACTCTGCTTTACTTTCAGCCTGCTTTAGCTACCATCTGCTAGGATATAAATTGGAACTATATTCTTCAGTGAAGGAATAACCTGAAATGCACTAAAAGGCACTTCTGTGGGGTAAAGTGTTAAGCCATCTTAATGATTTTAAAGGAATTTTTCAGGAAAGGCCACCTTACACATTTTTAAATTATGCAATTTTAGACACTGCAAACCAAACCTAGATGAATAAGCATTTTTTTTAATGACATACAAACCATGCTTTATGCTTATAAATTGCTCAAATCTGACCACAATGAAAAGATCGAGAACAATCTCACTTATCTCAATCACTTCATAAGCATGAATCATATCTATGATGGAAATTACAAATTTGTGTTTTAAGTGAAATAATGAATCAAGCAACGAAATCCTAAATAATAAATAACTCCAACAGCATAGTGACAACACAGTGACTTACAGAGATTTTTCCGTTGAGTATCGAGAGTGTCCTCATACAATAGCATGTAGTACAACATACAGAGCTGAGGTCCCAGATTGATCTCCCCTTCCGACTCAGTCTGCTGAAACATAACAAAACATACTCATATCCTTAGATAAGGGAAGTATTTCAAAAAATAAAATCATTAATTCTGTATAAACCCTATGGTGTCACTAATTCTGTTCTAATGAGTAGTAACACCATAGGTTTTGGTGCTGAAATGAGTGAGATCTCTAGATAAGGGAAGTATTTAAAAAAATAAAATCTTTATTTCTGTATAAAACCCTATGGTGTCATTACTCATTAGAATCGTCTCTTCGAGACGATTCAAATCAGTAGTTACACCATAGGTTTTAGTTCTGAAATGAGTAAGAAAATGCTGATTTGTATCATGCCAAATCCTGCCTCATCACCTTTCTCTTACAAGATGTAAAACTTAAGCAAAACTCTGCAATATCTGAACATAACCTTAATTCAGTACATGTATTAACTTTTTAGGCTGAATTTTTCATTTTGACTTTACTAAAAACAGCCAACTTGTGTCGATTAATGGGACTGATTTTAGAAAATAATTATTATCTTAGGAAAAGAAAAGAAAGACAAACAGTGCAGACTCTCAAAGAGCGCAGACTCTGATCAGAAGAGGCCCTCTGACCAGGGTCCACTGTTTGCAAAATATACATTTTATTGTTACCAGCATAGAAAGGTTTTTATCACATAATTTGCGGTCTGGGAGTTGCATAAAGCAATTGTATAAATATCGTAATCCACTAGTGGAATATCGTTTTTTGGGCTCCGGCCCAACTTGTTCATCCACAAGCGCTGCATGTAGCGGGACACCAAATGACGTCATTTGTGACGACGTTGACGTAAACAACGGAACGTTTTGGCGGAATTTCTATATAGCGGAGAGTCTACAAACTACGGCTTCAATCAATTTAATAGCTGCTTAAACTTGTTATGTGATAAATAGAATCGCACATTCGTGCTCATTATTAATCATTTTTAATAAACTCGTTGACTAAAATGAATATGATAAATAATGAGCACTCATTCAAGATCCTCTATACATAATAACAGACCTTTATAAAGATTGTATCTGTGTAGAGTTACCTTTATAAAGATTGTATCTGTGTATAGTTTGGCTATCTCTGCAGTTGCTAGTGGCTGGTTAGTCTGGTCTAATTTAGCATTCTTCACCAGAATGGAGTTGACATAGACCTCCAGCATGGAAGGCAGGAGCGGATGTAGTGGTGTGCTACAGTGAGTTATCTGCTTGTAGATCCAACTCTGTAAATACAAT
This sequence comes from Gari tellinella, assembly GCA_922989275.2. Lineage (NCBI taxonomy): Eukaryota > Metazoa > Mollusca > Bivalvia > Cardiida > Psammobiidae > Gari > Gari tellinella. The sequence goes on from OV277868.1 coordinate 19,281,936, forward strand.
AATACCAAACTAGGGTTCCAGATAAGGGGAGTAAATTGAACAAATCTAGCATTTTCTTACTAATTTCAGCACCAAATCCTATGGTGCTACTACTCATTAGAATCATCTCTTTGAGACGATTCTAATGAGTAGTGACATCATAGGGTTTAAAGCAGAAATAAAGATTTTAATTTGTGAAATACTCCCCTTATATGGAACCCTGCTAAACTATTACCACTGTTCCAAAGAAAGCTTGCCATAACATGTACAAAGAGTTAGACATTTTACTGTAAATACTTTCATTAATAAGTCCTTTGAATAAAAATCAATTAATCCAAAAGAAATATTTTCTATATCCTTGCAAATGATAGCTTAAAGCATTCTGCTTTACTTTCTACCTGTTTTAAGCTACCATCTGCTAGGATATAGGAAATATTTCTTAGACTGCATATTCATGACAGTATCAATTGGAATTATTTTCTTCAGTGTAGGAATAAAATTAGAGCCATAAAAAGGTGTATTTATTAAGTAATGCGTTAATTTTCTCAAAGGGCTGTTTCTTACAAGGCCAAGGAGTTTTATCACTAACCTTTATTGGAACTTTATATTTGGAGAATGCTCTACTCTTCAGAAGCTGGTAGATACAGTGTATAGGTAGATAGCCACTCATGCTGGCATTGAGGTTCTCTGTAACAGGTACGGTTACTGCATGGGCCGTGATAACCTGAAATAGACGTTGAACAAAGGTTAAAACTTTCTCTTGCAAAATAAAGTAAAAAACTATCTATGAGGACCCCTAAAAAATTGATTGTTTAAAGGACAGGTGACAGCTTAAAGCAAGATGGCAGTAAAATAGAAAGCTCCTGCCACCTTGCTTTAGGCAGTCACCTGCCTTAAACACCTAATAATCAACACAATTTAGTTGTCGTAATAGAGAGGGTTTACCGTAGATTTGAATCCATACTGTATGACCAACTACCTTGTGTTTGTCCAAAATCCAACTAAGTTTCATCTGTTAATAAATCTAAAGTAAAATCTGAGAAAAAATATTGTTGGTACTTTTGAAGAAAAATTTCATAAAGCTGTACTATGGTGTCCTTGTCCATGAAACCAAACTTAGTTTTCATCAAGCCCTCTGATCTGTGTCTTGACTGTTTGCAAGTGATATAGTGAATCTAACACCACCGTGAGTGTCACATAAGAATATCCCACCCGAGTTTTGATGATATTTTTGGAACACGAGGCTGTGCCGAGTGTTCCAAAAATATCTTCAAACGAGGGTGGGATATTCATCTGATACTCAACTGTGGTGTTAAGATTTATTTTCTCACCTCGTCAACCCTAAAATTCACGTTTAACTTGCTATACAGTGGCGAGTTGTATTTTAATGCGCTAATGCAAGCATGACCACGTCATGACCACGTCATAACAACGGCAATAACAACCAAACGACATAAGATAGTTCGGCTTGTCTGTCCGGACAGATAAGGTTATCTCACACCCCCTAGATTTCGGGATACCTCTGTCCGAGAGGTGAGAAAAGTATTTTCGCTGCTAGGGTTCAATGTCTGAAAGCAAGATGAGAGTATTAAAAGCAGAAAACTACAACATCCCAAAAGTTCATCTCATTTAGTGGTCATACCAGAGGGGCTCTACTGTATATAAGTAAAATGCTGGAGATAAACACTATTGAAAGTTGATGTACAGTGAAACCCCTCTAAACCGGAACCTCTAAATACCGGAATCCTCTCTAAACCGGACAAAAGCTTTGGTCCCGTTTCCAATCCTTTTTTATTTTTACCCATTACACCATCAACACGCCTTATTACGTCTTTGTTTTTTTTTTTTTCATACACTGCAGAAAATAGTTTGTACATTCTAGCAGATGATAGCTCAAAGCAGGTTGAAAGTAAAGCAGAATGCGCCTTAAGGCGCATTCTTCTTTACTTTCAACCTGCTTTAAGTGGTCAGTTCTTTTCCCTACTAGAAACAAGTTGAAACCCCTCTAAACCGCAAACCCCTTTAAACCGGACATTTTTGTTGTCCCCACACATGTCCGGTTTAGAGGGGTTTCACTGTAATGATCAAACTCTTACTTGTTCAGTGAATATTTCTTGTGTGAAGATCTGCCTAATCCTGGCTATTGCGTTGGCTTTTACAGGGCACTGAAATAAATACATAGTCATTCTCAGACAAATTATATACATACAGTGGAGAAGACCTTATTCTTTCCCATTATTGTATACCTTACTATAAATACAGTAGAACCTCTCTATTACGACCACTGAGTTGTGTCAATTATTAATCGTTTAAGACAGGTGACTGCTTGAAGCAATGTGAAAGTGAAACAGAAAGCTCCTACAGGAGTTTTCTGTTTCACTTTTACATTGCTTTTAGCTGCCACCTGTCCTTTATACGGACAATTATCCTTCTATTTAGTGGTCGTAATAGAGGGGTTCTACTGTAGTAACAGATTTGCTTTGATGACAATGCAATACGCCCTTGCTGAGCAGGCCAATAACCCGATGCAGTCCAATAACCGATTATTTGGACTGCATCTGGTTATTGGCCTGGGGGCAACAAATCTTAAGTATGTGAAAACGTTAGCAACCTAACGTTCAAAATGGCCAACGTTTTCTAAAGATGACGTCACTTGGTTTCTACAATGGCTGCACTTTTGTAGCATTCAAACAATCTACATATTCCTTGATTTTGAACCAGGTATACAATAACCAAGTCATTAAAGTGCCAGGAAGGGCCGTCGTTGCTTATAGGCACTCGTTAGCCACATTGGCACTCGGACCAAGACCCTCGTGCCATTATGGATAACTTGTGCCAATAAGAAACGACGGTCCGCCATGGCTGTTTAATAACTGTATAATAATCATGTTTACGCTAAAACTATTTATCATATCCATTGCAAACAGTTTGGAGCCAGATCAGATGCCGGGTAACCCGGCATCTGATCAGGCTCCAAACTGTTTGCCTCTCAGATTTAAATGAATGGTCAGAAATGCCAATGAGAGCACGAAAAGGGTACATAATACGCCCACCGGCAAACATGAAATAAAGGACAAGCCTTTTATAGCATATCTGAGTACATCAAGAGCAGATAACTCTATAACTCTGTCTTCACCCGTCTTCAAAACCAGACACAGGCTATGGGGTAATGGGTTATAACAAGAGCCTCATGAGGCCCTAAATCGCTCACCTGAGTAACTATTGTGTTATACTCGATGCATAATGAAGTTTGTCATTGCATGTATGTGGACTGTTGCATGAAACTGTAACAACTCGGAATTAGGTTTTCCTGTAGAAGTATATGTAAAATTGATAAGCCCCGGGGCGGGGCCATTTTTTATCCTGGGGTCATGATTTGAACAATCTTGGTAGAGGACCATAAGACAAAGCTAGATGCCAAATATAAAAGGTATGGGCCTTACGGTTTCAGAGAAGAAGATTTTTAAAGGTTTTACATAAGTCTTTGTAAAACTTATAAGCCCCGGGGTGGGGCCATTTTTGATCCAGGGGTCATGATTTGAACAATCTTGGTAGAGGACCATAAGGCAAAGCTAGATGCCAAATATAAAAGGTCTGGGCCTTACGGTTTCAGAGAAGAAGATTTTTAAAGGTTTTCCTATATAAGTTTATGTAAAACTGATAAGCCCCTGGGCGGGGCCATTTTTGACCCTGGGGTCATGATTTGAACAATCTGGGTAGAGGACCATAAGATAAAGCTAGATGCCAAATATAACAAGAGCCCCATGGGGCATTTTCGCTCACCTGAGAATAACTGACAAAATGGAGATAATTATTTATGTCCAGGAAGGGGTCATTTTTTACCCGAGGGGCATAATTTGAACAATATTGTAAGAGGACCTGTAGATGATGATATGTGCCAAATATCTAAGATCAGGGTAGTAGGGTTTTAGACAAGAAGATTTTTGTAAGTTTCCATAGAAAAAAAATCTATTTTTAGCTCCTGTGACCTACATATGCAACAGACTGAAACCAGTTGAACAAAATAGGTAAAGGATATCTAGAAGTGTGACCATGCTGAATATCAAAGCTCTGGCCATATTAGTTTCAGAGAAGAAGACGTTTTGAAAATTTTACTATATAACTCTATGTAAAACTGTGACCCCCGGGGCGGGCCAATTTTGACCCCATGGGGCATAATTTGAACAAACTTGATAGAGGACCTGTAGGCGATGCTATGTGCCAAATATCTAAGCTCTGGCCCTTGTAGTTTCAGACAACAAGATTTTTTAAGGTTTCATAGAAAAAAAATCTATTTTTAGCTCCTGTGACCTAGTTATGCAACCGACCAGAACCATTTGAACAATTTTGGTATAGGACATCTAGAAGTGTCACAATGCCAAATATCAAGGCACTGGCCATACTGGTTTCAGAGAAGAAGACGTTTGAACATTTCACTATATAACTCTATGTAAAACTGTGACCCCCGGGGCGGGGCCAATTTTGACCCCAGGGGCATAATTTGAACAAACTTGATAGAGGACCTGTTGATGATGCTGTGTGCCAAATATCTAAGCTCTGACCCTTGCAGTTTTTGACAAGAAGATTTTTTAAGATTTCCTTATTTTTTCACTTTGGTTGCCATGGCAACCAGAGTTCTGCATTGTTTTTAATTCTTTGAACAAATTTGAAAGAGCTTGACCCAAGGAACATTTCTGTAAAGTTTGGTTGAATTCTGTCAAGCGGTATAGGAGGAGATGTCATTTGAAGCAATTGTTAACGACGACGGAGGACGGACGACGACGGACACAGGGCCATCCCAATAGCTCACCTTGAGCCTTTGGCTTAGGTGAGCTAAAAATTGTCTGGGCCTTACGGTTTCAGTGAAGAAGATTTTTAAAGGTTTTCCTATTTAAGTCTATGTAAAACTGATAAGCCCCGGGGCAGGGCCATTTTTTACCCTGGGGTCATGATTTGAACAATCTTAGTAGAGGTCCATAAGGCAAAGCTAGATGCTAAATATAAAAGGTCTAGGCCATACAGTTTTAGAGAAGAAGAGTTTTAAAGGATTTCCTATAAAAAACTGATAAGCCCCGGGGCGGGGCCATTTTTGACCCGGGGGTCATTATTTGAACAATCTTGCTAAAGGTTTACAACATGATGCTACATGTGAAATTTGGTTATCCTAGGACTTATAGTTATTGACAAGAAGATGTTTAAAGTTTTGACTTTAGTTGTCAATATTACGTAAATACGGAAAATGACCACGCCCTCTGGCGGCCATGTTTTTTGACGGATCAAAATTCTTTGAACAATTTTGAAAGTATATTAATTGAGAAACATTTTGGTGCAAACCAAATTGAAATCGGACCAGTCGTTTTTGAGAAGAAGATTTTTTTAGATATTGTGCATGGTTGTCATGGCAACAAGACCGATTGCCCCACCCACTTTTTTTTAACAATTTTTGAAGCTCACAACTACAGTATGTATCTGACCAAGTTTGGTTAAAATTGGGCCATTGGTTTCAGAGAAGAAGTTATTTGAAACAAATTGTGAACAGACGACACCGACACCGACACGGACACCGACGTACGGCAACCGATCACAATAGCTCACCTTGAGCACTTTGTGCTCAGGTGAGCTAAAAAACTAGCCAATTGGAAGCTGACTTTGAAAATACCTTTGATTTAATTGGCTCTTACCTTCATCCCTAGAGTAGAACACACTAGCTCAGATATAGCATGCATGTGGTTGCCATGGAAATGTATAGCTATCAGGAACAGCATTTCACCAAAAGATGAGCTTTTACCGGCTGTCCTGTAAAACAGAGAAATAAGCAGGTACAGCACTCCCTCTCTACAACGACACCTAATGGGAGACAAACAATTTGTGCGTTGTTCGGAGGGAGTCGTTACAGGGGGGGAATTAGGCTTACATTTACAAACAGCTTGAATCCAGATACGCAGTGTCTGATCTGGATTCAAGCTGTTTGTCACTTGTCATTACGCTTTTTTCTGTCAAAATTTCCATTATGTAATTTTGTGAAAAACAGCAGACGACAATGCATCGTGAATAGGTTGGGCATAATTGTCTTGTTTTTGGGAAGATCGGCAAGTGTCGTTGTAAGGAGGGAACCGTTGTTGGGAGGGCCGTTGTAGAGAGGGAGCGCTGTAGTTGTAGTGGATGTCACTTGAAAATCAAGAGAAAGGATGTTTAACTCTTAGAATGCTGGGTAATATGTTTGCGTCTGCAACAATTGTCAAAATTTTCAAAATTCCTTTTAAACCCATAACGCCATTGCCTGTTTCTAGTTTCAAAGAAAGATGATCACTTAAAGCAGGTTGAAAATAAAGCAGAATGCACCTTAAGGCGCATTCTGTTTTACTTTCAGCCTGCTTAGCTATTTTCTGCTTGAATAAAGAAAATATTCCTTACGATACATTTTCATGACTGTATAAATTGAAACAATTTTCTTCAGTGGAGGAATAAACTGAATGCGCTAAAAGTCGCTTCTATTGGGGAAAGGGTTAAAACAGAGTCAGAATGTCATTCTGCGGGTCTCAACAGGACCCAAACTGTTTACAAAGGTAATCATGGTTTTGTGGCTAGCATAAAAGTTAATATCAACAAAATGATATAAGAATCACAATTCCTTCAGTCAAACTTATATTCAACAACAACTTGCCCCATGGTTATAAAACATTTGAAATGGGTCTGAGATTGTTCTCAAGCTCTTGATTGGACAGATTTGAGCAGAGTTATTGCAGAAGAAGATCTAGATTTCTTGATTTAAGCCCAGATTTTCGCTAAAATAAAAATAAATATCACATGTCGGACAGAGTGACAGTAAAATTTTTGGTTTCCCCTTGGTTGACAGTATTTTTCCAAAAGTTGACAATTTTACTGTCACTCACCCTGTCAGACATGAGATGTTTATTTCTCACATAACTACCCTTGTTTTCTAAAGCCAACACGATTACGAATATCCTTGTCTCCAACATGTGTGAGATCACTTTGATGACGTCACTTTAACGTCACTATTTATAACGGCGTTTTGACGTCACCAGGGTTCCAAAAATGCCTAATGTTTTGAAAATAGCTTAAAATCGTTGGATTTGTGAGAAAAAGAATCTGTCACTTGTCGATGTTTAAGACAAATTGATCTCAAACTCGTCAAGAATAGAAAAGTTATTAAGCTCGCCAAGGCTTGTTTAATAACATTTCAATTCTAGACTCGTTTGAGATCAGCTTGTCTTAAACATCGACTCATAGCAGATCCTATATGTAATATGTACCTATCAAACATCTCCTCTGAGGATATGAGCCAGCGTATCCAGTCAGCCACCTGTCTCTCCTGATCCTGATTTCTGCAAGACAATTGATAACATTGATAGCTTTACTTTACTCCCCCCCCCCCCCCCCCCCCCCCCCCCATAGAAACACCTTTTCGCTCATTTAACCCATTACCCCATAAATACGCATTTTTATGCCTTAATTTATTCATACACTGATGAAAATAGTTTTTATTTTAAACAGTCATGAATATGTATCATAAGAAATATTTGCTATATTCTTGCAGATAGTAGCTTAAAAAAGGCTGAAAGTAAAGCAGAATGTGCCATAAGGCACATATTGCTTTACTTTCAACCTGCTTTAAGTAGTCACCTGTCTTCAAAACTAGAAACAGGCTATGGGAAAATGGGTTAATTTATTCCTTTACTGAAGAAAATAGTTCCACTTTATTTAAGGAATAATTCGAATATTTATTGTATTCATGGAGGTATGAAAAAAAAACCTGGTCACACTGTATGAAACCGCGAAAAGTGTGACCAGGTTTTTTTTTCATACCCCCATGAATACAATACATATTCCGAATTATTCCTTATAATTTAATATCACTTCTGAATTTAAGAAAGTAGTTAAATAGAGAATCTGACGTGAATGTTCTTTTTTAACGCTTTTAAAAACATAGGTTGTAGTCCCTCCGCCATATATATTTTCCGCCAAAACGCGACGTTGTTATGTAGTAATGCCAACGTCAATGACGTCATTTGGCATCCTGCTTCATGCAGCGCTTGTGAAGAGCAGTTGGACTAAGGGAAAGTAGTCCTGACAAGGCGTGGCCTGAATTTTATTTTTTTCATGGAGTTATGAAACAAAAATTACAGCAAATCACAGCTAACCAAATGTAATGAAAGCAAACAATATTAAATTATACAGTAATGAATGTATGTACATTGTATTGTAAAAAATATGTTCTATATCCTAGCAGATGGTAACTTAAAGCAGGATGAAAGTAAAGCCTACAACCTGCTTTAAGTTGAAGCAGAGTAAACTGACTAAATTGAACAAATCCAACATTTTCTCACTCATTTAAGCAACAAAATTTAATATTTATACTTTTATCAATCAATTAGCCTTCTTTTTATTGATTGTAATAAAGAGGTCACAAAGAAATTCATCAGGATACCATATATTCAACAATAAAATTAGTTTCTATTTGCATATCCAAATGTCATGTAAGTTACTCAGGGCTCCAGATAAGAGGTAGTTATTCCAAGAAATCAAACATTTTCTCACTTATTTCAGTACCAAATCATATGGTGTTACTACTCATTAGAATCGTCTCTTCGAGACGATTCTAATAAGTAGTGACACCATAGGGTTTAATTCAGAAATAAAGATTTTAGTTTTTGAAAAACTACTCTTATCTGGTGCTCTGGTTACTTATTTGGATATGAAAATAGAAACTAATTTTATAATTGTAATAAAGAGGTTTTACTGTACACTAAACATGCTTACCCAATTATGTATGGGCATGCAATCAGCATGCACAATGAAAGGGAGACAAATCTTGCCCCTGACTGGCTGAAGGGTGGTCTAGATGTAACGAGGCGGAACAGAAGCTTCATTTCCTCATCACTGAATCTGCAAGGGAAAAAACACACATTCTTTGAATTTTGACAAACAAGTGGTTGATTTGTGCCAACTCAAATAATTAACCCATTACTCCGTAGATACACTTTCAGGGTTGGCAATCGACCGGTCAATAAGAGTATTGACCACCCGGGCGGTCAATACTGGTTTTAACCGGTCAATACTGGTCATTAGTGGTCATTACTGGTCAATTGAAATGAGCACTTCAAACCAACTTATAACCTATGTATCATACCCCTAGCAAATTGTTCTTTAGATGTTTCGTGCAAAGGACATGAGTGGCACCAGGTAAACACCGTTTAATTGAGCATTTAAAGGCAAGCTCTTCGTCCGATCCAATCACTAATTGATTCAATTCGTCTTCTGTCAAATTATCTGCGATTTGATGTAAGAACGCGCTGTATGTTTTGGTGGAGGAATTTGTATGAATGAAGGTAGGTCCAAAGCATATAGGGGGTTGCATGCTCAATCTCCTTAACACTGACAGGTCTTTGTATGTGGTGGGGGTAACATGAAAATCTCCCAGATTGTAGGTTTTGTCTATCCCTAATACCGTCCCCCCTGGTTTACAGCAAAACCGCTTTATGTCTGTAATTTGTTGTTCATTAAACAGAGTGATTACTGGGTGGTTTAGCCCTTTGATGTGTTGGACATTCTGAACAAAGCTGTTAGTTTTGACCATCTCTTCCACAGCAATCTCATTGTCAGCAACATTCGCTCTAGTTTCTGTTGTTTTCTCTTGGTTGTATTTGAGGTTTTTTAGTTGTTTGTAATCTTTATGCTTTTCGAAACCGTCGTCTGTTTCCATGTTCATTTTTCTTTCTACCTGTTTCAATGATTGGTGTTTCAGCTCATTTTTTAATTTGCTCATGACGTTTTTTTTAGTTTTAATGTACACCTTGTTTTTTTCAGCATGTTTAACGTTGCCATGTAACTGTCTAGTCGGAAAGATGCCAATGTACTCGACTAGTATTTCATGTTTGGGCAAATATGCGTATCGCTCAGGGATATTGGCAAAAGATGTGATCCTTCGTTTGAATTTGGCATTATCTTGGGAAGCCTTTAATGTTTGGTAAATGCGTTGCACTTCCAGTACGTCTGGTTTAGTTGGCTGTGGTTGCAACGGCGTGTACTCCCTCTTCCCTTTCTTCATCTTTTCTACGCAGTATAATTTGTCTTTGACAACAACATTGATCAATTTGTTATCGTGATAAACGAAGAATGCTTTTGGACAGGCAGGCTTAATCCAAGCTCCACAGTCGTCCCAAATGTCCTGTTTCGATTCCTCTCAATTGATGAAATAGAAATACCCGTCTTTTCGCCCGATAGGTACTTCCGGCAAAACGACGTGTGGTTCACGGAACCGTTCTAATGTTACTTGTATTTCCATTAATTAGTGAAGTCACCGATTTCAGATTCTTCTGCACTTTCTTCCTCAGCGTCTGTGTTAGTAATCACTTCCGGTGCGCATTGCGCCGGATCCAGACAACTTGAGGTTGACTGGTCACTACCGGGTGTATCTTTTTCCACTGACGCTGAGCGGTCGATACTTATTTCATTTTCTTCCTCAGTGTCGGTTTCATTTTCTTCCTTGCAATTGATTTCATTCATTGTCATGGTTTCTCCCTCAGCGTCTGTGTCAGTGTTTTTGTTAATTTTCGGTGCGCATTGCGCAGGGTCCAGACTACTTGAGGCTGACTGGCCACTACCGAATGTGTCTTTCTCCATTGACGCTGAGCGGTCGATACTTATTTCATTTTCTTCCTCATCTACTCTGTCAGTGGTTTCAATCAATTCAGGTGCGCATTGCGCCGGGTCCAGACAACTTGAGGTTTTCTGGCCACTACCCGAAGTGTTGAAACTTTCTTCCATTATAACGGAAAGAGTTTGGATTACTTCTGATTCCGTATCAGAATCCATGCCTATGTCAGACTCATCATCTTCTAGTAAGGGAGTAAACCTATTTGGAGATATAACGATTGGTTCTTTTGTTTGTACGGGTTGTCTTGGTTGTACCTGGAAGTAATTGCAGTTTTTCAAGACAGTGCCACGTACCACGTTGTCAACAAGAGGCACAATGTGGTTTGGTGTCCATTCTTTCATTCCACTCTTCTGCTGTTTTGGTGGGTTTGTGTGGCGCCACATGAGTGTTAGCTTGCCTTTTTCTGGGTCTGCAAATGGTGGACGCAGCAGGTTGTTCAAAGTTGTGAATGCGATGTGTTTATGTCCATTAATGTTTGGGTACACCATCTGAATGGGTATGTTTAATAGATTTGAAATGGCTATTACTCTCCACATGCTGGAATATGTGCATAGTCTTGTGCATTTTGTCAGACATTTCTGATAATCTTCTGAGATAAGCTCAATTCTCGCGTATAGGCGATGATTCATTAGTTTTTGTCTGTTGATCACCATTTCTATGCAGCAGCTATATCGCAATTCCACGCTGCGGGTTTCGTCATCACAAAGAAGTGTTGAAACCGAATTGAATAGACAATCTCCGTCACCAGTGCTTTCTAGAGCTGTCATTTGGTCCCAGTGAAAATGTTCTAGATATGTGTTTGCCACCTGATCCTGTTCATTAGTGTTGAAATCAGAGTGAAGTCTATTTTCCACTGGTACAAACTTCATGTACATGCTTTCACTTCTTGCAGCTTTTTCCATTTTGTTTTTGCCATGTTTTGCGGCCTTCTTCATTCTTTCCAGACCCATCAGGTAGTCAAATGACCCGTCTTCATCATTTCTGCATTTAACACATACATACGGTAGATTTTCTTCCGACCTCCAGACCTCACGGGCTTCGCGATCTATACCTTCACATGCGTAGTAACACTTTTTATGCAGAATATTTATTCCTTCATTGTAGAAAATAGTTCCAAGTTATACAGTCATGAATATGCAGCATACGAAATATATTGTATTTCTAAGCAGATGGTAACTTAAAGCAGGCTGAAGGTAATGCAAATAGAGTTTTAACCTAATACCTATTACACCATAAATAGGCAATTGGGTAATGGGTTATGGCTATGGAGTAAACAGCTAATGAAAGCTATACGCTTTAGATGTGAATGAAGTATCTTGGAAAGATCTTACCAGATTTTATCAAAATATGACTACTTACTTAGCAACAAAGTTTCAGAGTAGTACCGTGAGTGTCAGATAAGAATATCCCACCCGAGTTTTGAAGATATTTTTGGAACACGAGGCTTTGCCGAGTGTTCCAAAAATATCTTCAAACGAGGATGGGATATTCATCTGATACTCAACTGTGGTGTTATAGTGTTTCCCCCAGGATTTGAAACGGGCATGGTAATTTTTCCTGAAAAGGGCACATTATAACGTGCGGCAATCATCTCTTAGTTAAAAACTTCCTGGTGCAAAGTAAGGTGGAACACAAGATATCTTAGTGAAACACTATACCCTATTATGTGACCATTATTCTGAATGACCTTGATCTTTGTCTGACATGACCAACTTGTACTCAGAAGCTTCTTAAATAGAGTTCACATACCAAATATGAAGTTTCTATCACATGTAGTTCCAAAGTTATTGCCAAGATTAATTTTACAGTAGCATAGTTGACCTCTAAATAGCCTTGGCCTTTGTTGAACATGACACTAGTTGTACTGAGCTAAAGCACATCTTGACTTGAGTACAACTACCAAACATAAAGTCTATGTCATGTAGCTCCCAAGTTTATGAGCATGAAATGAGCATTAATAATTTGAAAAAATGAAAATTGCAGACAGTGCAGAATAAGATCAGATGGCGTTTTCAACAGCCCTCTAATCTTGGTCTGTACTGTTTTCCCATTTCCAGATATGTAGCCCTTTTTTGTACCATAATTCTGAATGTCATTTGTTTTCCCCTTCAATCTTCAGACTTAGTAACATTAGGTTTAACAGGCATTATAACATTTATTCTTCCCGCTTCACGCAAGCCGACGGCGAGGAAAACTGGTGGAAAAAAATCAATTGTCCTATCACATAGAAACACTGCAAACATTCTTAATAAACCTTCTTTTTTATCATAAAATCGAATCATCATTCGTATTTTTATTTCTATGTTTTCTCTCTTGGTGGTTGGGGTCACATTACTTTAAGTGGAATATCATTTCTGTTGAAAAAAGTCGCTAGCGTATATTCGCGAAAACTGATGACAAAATGTACGAATGTACGTTTAATCTTTCCAACAAATTTATTTCCGCTAACTGTGAAGTTACCAGCCCGCGATGTTTAACATTCTTTTTTCAAACGAACATTCTCAATAAAACAGTAACGTAACGGTTTCAATGAAATAGATAGATAAGATCGATTTGGAGTTGATTGGACGTCGGAAGTTTTCTGTCGCTAGTTCATTTGGTCTAGAAATGTGGGCGGGGCTACTTCCAGTGGCTGTAAATGACAGGGAATGAGCTAAAAATAAACTCGAAAATCGACTACGGAAATTAATGATGAACTATTGGGAGCATTGCTTGAAAATGTTCGGTCACTTCCGACACTATCCGAGTATCTATTAAGAATGAGTTACGATTATTTATGGGTGTGGTCGCGAAAACGTAATTGCTACGCTTGATCATAAGGATGATAAGCGAGGCGTTCAGATTGTAGGATGTGCTAAAATTATGCGCAGTAGAAACAATAACATCCGGATTGTCGTTGCCATCGTGTAAAGTTGAAAGATACATTTAATTACTTTAGTTTTGGTTATAAATAGCAGGTGCTATGAAGGTGAAACCGCCTGAGACATTTTGGGAAACTGAATAACACGTCATATTAGCGGACTTTTACTTTACAAATCCTTCTTTTTGATTGGATTACTTCCTTAGTTCTCAGCATTCCATTGGTTCGTTATCGCAATTCGTGTGACGATGCATCGCTTACGATATGGTTCAATACATATCGCCCCAGTAAGGGGTCAATTAGCGATCTATCAACCAATTTACCGAGTATCCTGTCAAGGTCTAATCGGCGCGTGTCAAGTCAGCCGCCTGACCAAAGGGGCAAAAAAGCCACCAACATGAAAATAGGGCAGCTCGGCGGTTGTAAAGGGCAGGATGGCGGGGTAAAAAAGGGGCACGGCGCTGCGCCGTGCTAAAAATGCCTAGGGGAAACGCTATGTTAGATTTATTTTCTCACCTCGTCAACCCTAAAAACGCATTTAACTTGCTATACAGAGGTGAGTTGTATTTTAAGGCGCTAATGCATGCATGACGACGTCAAAACAACGGCAATAACAACCAATCATAAGATAGTTCCATTAGTTCGGCTTGTCTGTCCGGACAGATAAGGTTATCTCACACCCCCTAGATTTCGGGATACCTCTGTCTGAGAGGTGAGAAAAACTTATTTAACAATTACTCCAAAGAAGGTTTGTTATGTCCTGATACTGAGTTTCAAAAGTGGTGACTGGTCTATCAGTCTTCACCCTAACCCACTTGCCCAAAGCCCGGGTAAGTAGTTTCTGATTCGGACATGTATCATTTGCATAAAAATTTGGCACATCACAGTGAAAAAGACATTTGTTGTCACCTTTTCGGTAAGTGCTCAGAAATATTTAAAGCAAATTCTTGACTGTGTATACTCTATTTATCCCATTTCTCTATAGATAACAATTTTTTACACCTTAAATTATTCGTCAACTGAAGAAATTATTAGTATGAGCATGTATCATGATAAGTTTTTTTTATATATTCTAGCAGATGGAAGCTTAACCCTCTACTCCATAGTCTATTTCTAGTTTTGAAGACAGGTGACCACTTAAAGTAGGTTGGAAGTAAAGCAGAATGTGTATTAGGGAACATTCTGCTTTACTTTCAGTTTGCTATAAGCTACCATCTGTCGAGATATAGAAACTGTTTCTATGGTACATACACATCACTGTATAAATGGTTGGGGTGTAACAATTCGCTGAAACCCGCATCGCAATATATGGCAATACGGAGAAATCGAATCGCAATATATTGCAATAAACGTAAGTATGGAACAAGCATCTGCCATCGTGTTTACTGTATTAATTTTGTTCAACCAGGCCCTTGATTCGCTGCATGTTTCTTAATAAGAGCGTTTCGTAGAGCGAGATTAAACGGAAACAAAATAGTTACTGTTACACCGGCTAGGGATATGGATAAAACACTGGACTGCGTCTACGCGTTGTTTCGAAAACAATTCCGCGAAACAAAAAGTAAGTTTGTCCATTCTTTTACCGTTTTTAAATAAGGCAAAGAAAATCGTTTTTTCTGAATCTGAACCGCAGTGCAATATTATTCAGCTCACACCGCAATATATCGGTACACCGCCGAATCGTTACACCCCTAATAAATGGAAACTATTTTTTTTAGTGGAGGAATAAATTTACTGCGTAAAAATGTGCATATATGGAATCAAGGGTTAAAGCAGGCTAAAAGTAAAGCAAAATGTGACTTAAGGCACATTCTGCTTTACTTTCAACCTGTTTTAAGTGGTCATCTAGTTTCACTACTTTAAACAGGCTATTGGGTAATGTATCTAAATGAATGTTGATTTTCCGTCATTTCTTCTCTTGCACTTACTTAAGAGCTGCAATGCCTTTCAGGGCGCAGTAGAGTCGTATGAAGGAGCTGGCTCTGATCACTTTGGTCTCTGCGATGGTTCTCTGTGGCTCTGGTAGAATGGAGACCAGCTGTTTGAGCAGCTCTTGTCTCATGGCCTGTAACATACAGCTGCTTGGTTCTCTGCCTCGCTGCAAGAATACAAATACATGTGTATAGAAAACTTTGTACACTATACAGGAATTCTCTGCAAACTGAAGAAATGTTCTTGGTACTAAATATTAATTCACTCGTGGAAATGAAATACCCAATAGCCTGTTTCTAGTTTTGAAAATAGGTGACTACTTAAAGCAGGTTGAGAGTAAAGCAGAATGCGCCTAAAGGCTGCTATACTTTCAGCAGGTACATTAGGCAATATATAAAAGACTATAAATTGGAACTACAGCGCTCCCTCTCTACAACGACATCCAAATGGAGACAAAAAATATGTTCGTTGTTCGGAGGGAGTCGTTGTAGAGAGGGAACTTAACTTACATTTGAAAACAGCTTGAACCCAGATCAGACGCCGCGTAATGCGGCGTCTGATCTGGATTCAAGCTGTTTGCCACCCGTCATTATGGGTTTTTTCTGTCAAAATGTCTAATATGTAAATTTGAGAAAAACAGCAGACCACAATTTTAAGTAGACTATATTGCAGCCGTAAAAAGATTAGACATGATTAACAAGTTTTGGGAACAGCGGTTATAGCCGTTGTAAGGAGGGAACCGTTGTTCGGAGGGCCGTTGTAGAGAGGGAATACTGTATTTTCTTAAGTAGAAGAATAAATCACAGGCATAAAAAGGCGTACTTATGGGGGAAATGGGTTAAAGGATGAGGTAAATAGAGCTCATAGGATAGGTTGATGCCAATAAATGCAGAACAATAAGATGACCACTTAAAGCAGGTTGAAAGTAAAGCAGAATGTGGCTTAAGGTACATTTTGCTTTCCTTTAAAAATGCTTCAAGCTACCATCTGCTAGGATATAAAATATAGTTATTGTGCATATTCATGACTGTATAAACTTGAACCACAGTAAAACGAATTTATAACGAACTCTGGTACAGCAAATTTCGGCTACTTTTTGTTCCGCAGTCAATCCTTTCATTTATCCTATGCTGAATATGTTTAGTGCTCATTATCCCCTGAAACTTCCAATGGACAATTCCAGTTTACAATAAAGACTGATCCATTTTAGACTATTTAGTGTTGTTTTTTAAAATATATATTACAAAATGACAAACAGTGTCAGGAGCCCTCTAATCTGGGACTTCTCTGGAAGCATTAGAAAAGTGTACTCTTCAAAGGTACACATTTGGTAGAGGATGCATATATGCATCACTAGGGCTCAATGAATTAATAGAGCAAAAAACCAGTAACTGTTATTCTCACCCTTTGGCCACATTTGATAAATTGTGAAAACCATATTTTCACATCTATGTTATTTCCCAACAACAAGCCACAAACAAATGGGACAAGATCATTGGTTTGTTCAGTGTCACTATCTGATTGGTCCATTTCATTTCCTGTGGCCTGTGATTGGCCAGTTAGATGTAGACCCATTGTTAGTGCTACTGCTAATCCTGGCATTGTGCAAGTCTCCACCTGAAGTTATAGAACACAAATGGCATATAAAACAAGACTCCATCATTGACAATACAGTATTAGTGTTTTCTCAAATGACTACCCTAGTTTTCTATAGCGAACAACGATGAGGAATATCCTTATCTCCAACATGTGTAAGATCACTTTGATGACGTCACTATAAAGTCACTATTTATAACGGCGTTTTGACGTCACCCAGTTCCAAAAAATGCATATTGCTTAAAAGATAGCTTAAATCGTTGGTAATGTGAGAAAAAGAATCTGTCACTCGTCGATGTTTAAGACAATTTGATCTCAAATTTGTCTAGAATAGAAAAGTTATGAAGCTCACCAAGGCTCGCTAAATAACATTTCAATTCTAGACTCGTTTGAGATCAGCTTGTCTTAAACATCGACTCATGACATATCCAATATTTCTTCTGACCTGGCAGAGTTAATTTTAGATTGGAACATTCTAAAACTTTAAAAGGGATGAGTATTCCCTACAGCCAGCAAGAGACATTGATAGCTGTATTTATTGTGCGTAATTTACAGTAGGATACATTTTTTTCCCCTTTTAAGCGTAAACGTACTGCGTTAAACTGTGGACATTTACTTTTGGAACTTTTAACTATTTTTTTAATCTAAGAACAAACAAGTTGGAGCCTGATCAGACGCCGGGTTACCCGGCGTCTGATCTGGCTCCAGCCTGTTTGCAATGGAAATAATAGTTTTAGTATATAAATGCGTTTATTGGAAAATAATGGGGAAAAAAATTTCAGCAAAGTTAGCGCAGTGATCTAGTGCTGCACGAAGATCATACTTATCTTAAGTAGGAAAGTGTACGATTATATATTTGATGTTACCTTTCTTACCTAATTACCATTATTAACTATTCTGTTTTAAAAGTAACTCGGACAAGTCAGAAAAATCGGCCTATAAAACCTCTCTACTATGACCACTAAAGTGTGTTAACTATTAGATTTTTACTACAGGTGACTGCTGAAAACAAGGTGACAGTAAAACAAAAAGCTCCTTTAGGAGCTTTCTGTTTTACTGTCATCTTGCTTTAAGCTGTCACCTGTGTTTTACACAACCAATTAGCCTTCGTTTTAGTGGTCGTAATAGAGGTGGTTTACTGTATAATTATTCCCAATCTTTTCTAAGTTCAAATCAGGTCAAGGTCAAATCGAGGATCGGCGATATGGGTAAATTAGTGATGGTACCAAGTATTTTGAAGACATGTTCAGTGGCTTATATGAAAACTGAGTAAGGGCAATGAAATTGGCATATATACTTTAACCCATTCACGGTCCTGATTACACTGACAGTTGTTTTGAATTTATCTCAGTCATACTGTTTTAAATATAACTTTGAAATGATATTGCAGACAACAATATTAACCCTCTGAACCCTAGTCCCACATATTGGCATCCTTTTAAAACAGTGTAAATGTGAATAGTACACTTGTCCTGTGCAAACAGTGTAGACCCGAATCAGAGGGCTCCAAAAGGAGCCCTCTGATCAGGGCCTTCACTGTTTGTCATAATGCCAACCATTGACAAAAACAACCTTTAAAAGTCAGAAATGAACTAGACTGAATGAAAACTGGAATTGTCCATTCAAAGTTTCAGGGAGGAAAGAGTTCATTTTAAAGAAAACAATAATATTGCATATTGACCTTTAGAACACATAAAACATGATGCTTACACATAGGGACCTAATGAACAGGGCCTCATCTGGGGCCATTTGACAGAGGATTTGTAACAGATCCATCCTCTTCCTGCCAGCTATGGTCTCCTCTTCTTGCTTCTCTCCCTTTAAAACTAGACTGTGACATACTGAAATATACAAAACACATTTTAGTTACCTTTTCACTGGGTGAAACCAGTGTAAATTATTTCTAAATTCACACGAGTTTTCCATGCCCTTTGTATAGCACGGATACATGGGACCTCGCTTTTTAAGTTCTCATCCTAAGGAATAATAGTAAAATTACATCAGCACTCCCTCTCTACAAGGACACCAAATGGGAGACGCAGATTATGTGTGTTGTTCAGAGGGAGTTGTTATAGAGAGGGAAAATTAAGACTTGGCTTACATTTGCAAACATTCCAATCCAGATCAGACACCGCATAACGCGGCTTCTGATCTGGATTTAAAATGTTTGTCACTCATCATTATAATTATGTATTCTATCAAAATCTCCACTTATATGTAACTGTTAGAGAAAAAAGTAGACAACAATTTTATGCTGACAATATTGCAGCAGTTAAAGGGTTAAACATAACTGTTCCGTTTAGAGAATTGCAACAGGGGTCGTTGTAAGGAGGGTCATTATAGGGAGGGAGCACTGTATTATTATCTTGTGCAGCATGGGCTTGAACCAGCATGGCCTGTGTTACTAGTGAAGCATGTTATCACTAGACCATGAATCCTCCAACTGACATGGTACCCACCTTCTCTGAAGCTGTCAGGAGAGTTGGCAACCAGTCTACACAACAGCCATGCTCCATTCGGCACAAACATGAGGGCTTCTGCCATCTCCTTAATGGGCAACAAGTTTGGCAACTCTGAAAATAAAAACATGCAAACTTTGAACACAGAAAAACTATTGTCTCTCATTCTCCAGAGTAATCAAAGTTTCATCTCATATCACAGCCAGCACACTAAACGCTCGGTGTACAGTAAAGCCTATTAGGACCACTAAATTGTATCAATTTGTTCTAAAGGATGTTTAAGGCAGGTAGCTACTTAAAGCAAGGTGAAATGTAAACAGAATTCTCCTTTAGGAGCTTTATGTTTTCCTTTCACCTTGAGTTAAGCTGCCACCGGCCTAATAATAATATACAATCATTGAGCCTTCCTTTTAGCAGTCATAAAAGAGGGGTTTATTGTACATGTGTAATGTTGTCAATTTCATGCCGAGGATTAGCTACCAATGAGAGAATTGTGGAAGAATCTAACTCTTGAGAACAGCAGCAGACAACAATTTTTGCAAATGACATAATCTTTAGCATTCAATGAGTCAATGTCTCACAGAGTTAGATACATGTGGCAAATTAAAGCAATATTAACTCTTTGCATGCTGGGTAATTTTTTAGTCTGCAACAATTTGTCGTCTGCTATCATTCTAAAATATGAATATTCATATATTCTTTCAAATTCAGTGTCAGAATAGCAAACAGTTTGGATCCTGATGAGACGTCGCGTTACGCGGCGTCTCATCTGGATCCAATCTGTTTGCAAAGGTAATCACTCTGGCAGGTATATCCGCCGCTAGTGTGCAGAGAGTTAAAGGAGCTTTCTGCTTTACTTTGATCTAGTTTTAGCACAGAATGACTGAATATGTTATATCAGATAGAAATAGTGTTGCCCGCTATGGAGAAAAGTGTAAATTTAACCCTTT
The DNA here is from genome assembly GCA_922989275.2 of Gari tellinella. Taxonomy (NCBI): domain Eukaryota; kingdom Metazoa; phylum Mollusca; class Bivalvia; order Cardiida; family Psammobiidae; genus Gari; species Gari tellinella. The sequence goes on from OV277868.1 coordinate 19,302,390, forward strand.
ACTCCATAGCCTGTTTCTAGTATTGAAGATAGATGACAACTTAAGGGGGTAGGTACACCTTTGGAAAGTAATTACCAAATTCTTCAAACTTTGCATACAGACAATAAAATTAGTTTCTATGACAAAACTGATGAAAAAAGTGGGGGTACCGGACCTTTCTTTTTCACAATTTGAGATTTTTCAAGGCTACCCCCCTAAAATTGAAGCATCATAAAAACTCCTACTTTTTTGTACTACAGTTTTTCAATCTTTATTTAAACAATCTATTTGTACAAAAAGTATCCTAATTTATATTACCATAGTAAGAATAAACCCTGAAAATAATGTTTTTTCAAGATCCAAAATAAAAATGTTTGATTTCACCGGAAAGGAGTAAAATTTACCCCACCCACTTTTTTATAATGGGAGAATAAGGCACAGTGAAAATTGCCCTACAAATTGTAGCAAACTAATTACCAAATTTTGTATTTGTTGTTTTTAGCCTTGCAAACAAAATGTTTTAGTTAAATAGCAAATAAAAACACAGGGTCCCGGATCTTTTAAAAAAGATATAGATCATTTTATCTAAAAAATCCATTTTTTCTCATTTTTTCAATTTTTGGTGTATTTTTACCAAAAATATTCTTTTTAAAAAAAAATTCATTTCATTTATTGAGTTATTTATAATTTATACTAAAACTGTACTACCATGAAAATTTCATGCTTATATTCTGAGAAATTGAAATGAAATCGGATGTAACAAAATACAACCTACCTATGAAAACAGTGTATGCTGTTAACTACGAATAGGACATAAAACTTAAAAAGTCCCTTCCGGAACGAAAATCCAATTTTTTCCCGGGAAAACAGTATTTTATTACTGTATGCATTCACCAAAAATGAGTTCTTAACATTTTTTTGAAAATGAGATCGAACAATTTTTCGAAAATTTCATAATGCTCAAAAAGACAGGCCGACATCCTTAAAGCAGGTTGAAAATAAAGCAGAATGTGCCTTAAGGAACATTCTGCTTAACCTGCAGCCTGCTTTAAGCTACCATTTGCTAGGATATAGATAATATTTCATATGTTTACACATTCCTTACTACAGAAAGTGGAACTTTTGATACCCATTATACCGTAGCCTGTTTCTAGTTTTGAAGATAGGTGATCACTTAAAGCAGGTTGAAAGTAAAACAGAATGTGTCTTAAGGCATATTCTACAGTACTTTCATACTGCTGTAAGCTATTATTTGTTAGAATATAGAAAATATTTCTTATTAATCTTATTTGTAACAGTATAAATTGGAACTATTTTCTTCAGTAGAGGAATAAATTAAAGATGTAAAAAGGTGTATTTATGGGGAAATGGGTTAATTAAAGGCGTAAAATGGCGTGTTCATGGAGAAATGAGTTAGTGTGTGTGTACCTGACTGGGCAATACAGAGGACATCAGCCACTTCCTCAAGGTAAACCTCACTCTCAAACAACTCCCATTGCTTCTGAGCAAAGTCTGTCTTGTTCTCTCGGATCTGAAATGTTGGTTAATATCTTTATTCCAGGACTGCCATTTCTCTGGATTATTCTGAAATCTTGTATTTTTTCTTAATTTCTCCGGACCTACGGATTTTCTCTGAAATCTTTGGATATCTGCTCTAACTTTAAAAATTTGGAATTTTACCCATTTTTTAATTTAAGAAACAGTGATATGGGTTCTGCTTTACTTTCAGCCTGTATTAAGAGCTCTACTATCTGTTTGGGGGGAAAATCTTTCTTATGATACATATTCATGACTGTATGTACTGAAACTATATTTTTCAGTTGAGGATTAAATTAAAAGGCCTAAAATGACGTATTTATGGGGTAATTGGTTAAATACACAGTAACTATATGATTGATATTTTGCACGGAGCAGAGAATTTACCAGGGCTCCAGATAAGGGGGAGTAAACTGAACAAATCCAACATATTCTCACTCATTTTAACACCAAATCCTACGGTGTTACTACTCATTAGAACCGTCTCTTCGAGACGATTCTAACGAGTAGTGACACCACAGGGTTTAAAGCAGAAATAAAGATTTTAGTTTTAGAAATACTCCCCTTATCTGGGGCCCTGCTTTACGCTCTTATTTTTCTCACCTGTGACAAAATGAAGAGGATTTCACTGAGGAGAAGGCGTATTCTTCTTGCTGGATCACTGTGTTCAAACTCCAAGGCCAGTCCATTCTGTATCTGAGAAATAAGGACACTGTCTGTGTGGGAGCTACCACTTTTTAACCTGAAAAAATAAAAACAAATTTTCTCACATAGCGAACAATGATCGCGAATGTATCTTTATAGTATCTTTATCTGTTTATAACATCAATATCCTGATCTGTCACAAGTCTTTGCATGCTTCAATCACGCTAACAAAAGGGGGAAAATCCAAATTTTGTCTTTTAAACTAAAACTTTGATATACATGTATATTAAAAGAATCGGGATACATATCGTGAATCACATGTCAGTATCGCATTCGCAATATATATCGTATTGTCATCTGACTCAAGATACACAGCCTTAAACATCAGTCAAGCGGAAAAACGCAGGAAGAGTCTAGAAAGAGATTATAGGACACATATAGAAGCTACTAGAGCATACACATTGAGTGTTATACGAGCTAACATCAAACATAATGTCTACAGGGAAAATAATGGGGTAGGTCGCACGCCCACAACTAGGAGTGTAACAATACACGGAACTATCGATGCATCGTGATAGTTCTCTGTCCAAGTTACTCTATCGATAGTTGTTTCCAAATGCCGATAGACTATTGCGATAGTTGCTCGGACTATCGATAGTTTCGATAGTTCTTTCATACTATATAAATGGAAAACTCGAATTAGTAAACCTGCAATGAGTCTTTTTCGTAGCTTTCTGTTCCGAAATGTAAACAACAGTGAACGATAGTTGAAGTTAACGATGAAGTAAGAGTACCCTCCCTTGCCAGTTTCACGGACTGTGTATAAATCTAGAGCATGGACATCCTTTGTTAGAACGCAATGCGGGACCGGGATTTTCTTATGAAAAACCGGCGAAAATAAATAAAGTCATGAGATAAAAACAAGTTTTTTAATGAATTTAAAATTCATTATACTTTAAAAGATAATGATTCCTTCAAATTACAAAAAAAATGATTTTATTAAGTACGTAGTATTTGGCCTCTTTATGCTCACGTTCTAGTCAATGTTATCGTTGTTTACAATAACAGTAATATGGCTTTTTTGTTCGGTAAAAAACGAAAGCGCAAAATCGCCGGTCTGGGGCTATTACGGCTACGTAAAAGAAAATGTACAGCTGAATAAAAAGAGAACAACCATCTGTCTTCAATAATGAAAACAAACTATGCAGGAAACTGCGTGAGGAAAGGGTTATTATTATACTGCAAAGTAAATTCCTTACTTTCCATTGGTCAACGAGCCCTAGACGTGATCCCAAGTACCCTGTGAGCTGACAAGATACATGGAAATGCAGCTGTTTTCATTGGCTGACAGGTCCCTGGGTCTTGCTTTGCAGAAAATAAGATGGCCGATTGCTCGACAGGATTAAGTGCATTTTATATTGCATCCTCCGTTTTAAGTCCATTTCGGCTAAGAACCAATCAGTGTTCGGATCTTTCAACAGTCGCATTATTTCTGGGAAAGTTTGACACCGAATATGCTCATTTTTCTTATGAATAACAACGTCAGAAACATGACGTCACTTACGCTCAACGTTATCTGCTTTGGCGGATTTTTTTATAGTTTATTATGAGCGCTGTACACTGAAAATTCGAAATATTTTGTTTTAACAGTGAAAACTTTGCAGTATAATAGATTCATTATAGTAGTCAGTTTCTTCAGTGAACATGAGGATTTCTTCCCGGCTGGTAAAATCATGTTACCCTCGCCTAACGGATCGGGCAACATGTTTTACCTCAGCCGGGAAGAAATCCTCATGTACACTGTGAAGAAACTGTATAACTTATAATGTATTGATTATTGTAAGACATTGAACTATCGCGATAGTATTGCAATAGTAACCTGGCAATAGCAATACTATCGCAATAGCGTTTCTTGCAATAGCAGGGGTTTTCTTCAACCAATTGGGAATGACTCCAGTACCGAGCCAATTGGGAAAAATTTGCGTCACCTTTAGTCAAATTGGGAATTTATCATGGGCCAAATTAAACAGTTAACTACATAAAATTTAAACTGAATTTGACTGCTAGCAATAAATTGTCCCATTATAAGGATATGGGTCTTCAGCTGGTACTAGCAGGATTTGTTTAAAGATGCTTAAAACAAACTCTACTTGATCAAAAGTCTCCGTATTGGGAATTTTATTACCACAGATTGGGAAAAATGGTCAGTTTTGGTAATTGGGAATGCCTCCTTTTATAGGTACCAGTTATAGCCTGGTTACCTGTGTTTTCGCCACCCTTAGCTATATTTCCGCGCATACGCCTATCTGATCTAAAATTTCTTACTTGTTCACGGATCTTATTCTGAACTGAACCTTCAATAACACGAATATATACAAATAAAACTTGTGAAATAAATACAATGTGTAAATGTGTTTGCCACCTCTGATTGGTCGTTCGATAATTAGGTCAATGTAGGCTCTGTCAGTTAGTTGCATGAAATTTGAACATTTTTTAATGATTTTGAAATATTTCTTTTTTTAAAAGTAAATAATAATTATTACAACTTAACAATAAAAAAGTAGAGTTAAAATTAACTTTTCTGTTGAATTGAGATAAATTTTTGTGAATTATTGTTATTTTACCCGTTTCTTTCGCATTTTCTGCGCTTGAAATCTGTTGTTAAACTGTCCCAGTATTCGGATATCCTCTGTAGTTTTCGGACATCCTCGGTAGCCTGCTCGTGACGGAATTCTAAGTTTTGCTTAGGTGGCGAATTGACAAGAAAGTGGCGAATTGACAAGAAGCAAGGATATAACACGGAATTATACAAAACGGAATAGCAACTAAGGGAAATTGAATAGGCGAGTACCTGAGCTCTCGCGGCAGTTGAATTTTGCGAGATTATGTGTCACGTAACGCATCTTCACTTCTTTGCCTCGTTGTCCGCGATTTCTGGCGTGAAATTTACCGACTCGAGTGTTTTTATTGACATTTTATAGGATTTAAACGACTATGTGGACATTCCTATCAATTCACGGGAATAAAAATCCGCGAACAATGCTTCGAAAACACACATTTATCATATTGACTACCGATAGACAGTCTCTTATCAAGTCTCGCGAGTCTCGTATCCGCCGCATGAGATTTACGATATAGCGCGAGGTTTCGATTCCGTCAGTGTATAATTCTATGGATATAAGGAGGAAAAACACTGAAAAGCAATACTATCGCGATAGTAGAAATTGGCCTCAATAGTCAGTCCTACCCACAACTACGGGAAAACAGAGCTGCGATTAAAGTCGTATGTGGTCGCTACTTATCCAGGTCGTACTCGGTGAAATGACGCCATAAGCTACAGCCAAACTGACTTTCTGAATCCGCTACAACACAAACCTCAACTGCTGCTCTTTTTTCACATCCTGTTCCAAAGCGTGGAAGTCAATTGCAAGAAGTGCCACGATACCGTTGACATCGTCAATACCAGCTAGAATCTTTAGTACATCTTTACGAGCCGTGGTCCAAGACTGACTTTTGTCAACCGGCGCACAAAGTGCCGTCCGTATGAGGCTGGGGAGGACTGGCCGCAGGTCCGAGATTTCAAAACCTTCAAGCCGCTTAGTGTCGACATTTTGCATAGCCTGAAATACTTCAGGCTTCACTGATATACCTCTTTTCATTCTTAAAAAGGTTGTAAACTTCTGATATGAGAGCAAAATAAGGCAAACATGATTAGCGGATGAAAATGAATTTGGAGGGTACGTCTAGAGTTATCTTTTCTTGAATTTAGAAAGGGTATAAAACTGGGACTGCGGTATGGTCATTTCGTACCTTTGCCATTTCGTACCCATAGAAATAAAGGTGGAGGGGGAATGAGATTTTGGATGATTTCGTATCCAACCTAAAAGCGGTTAGAATTTCTAATGAAATGACAAAAATAACTTTATTTTTTTAACAAAAAGTGAGAACATTTAATTGATGGGTCAAAGATATCTTCGCAGAAAACAGTTTCAATCCAGACTAGACATGGTTTAAAGTAATTATTGTCGGCTGCTTTCAAATATAATAAAAAAAAAATCAACATTTATTTATTATCGGACATTTCATAACAGATATAACTAAGCTATGTATAGCGTTTTACCGACATAAAAAACATAGAAATACAGCACGATTCACATACATTTGTCACATATATATATATATGTAAAGTAGGGATCCTGGCTCACCCTACCTAAAAAATTATTTTTTTTACTCTCTCCCACCAGACCAAAAAAAAAATTACAAACTCGAACACCCCTAAAAAAAAAAAAAAAAAAAAAAATTGGATCCCTACTTTACATATATATAATTGCGAGTACTGCTCTCGACCGCCTCCTAAAAAAAAATTACAAACTCTCGAACACCCCTAAAAAATGTTAAAATTGTTTTTTTAAAAATGGAAGGTAAAATCTGTTATTATTGCTTAACATTCAAATCATACAATTCATTTAGAAAAGTAAAGTTATGCAGTGATGGATATAGAAGAAAATGTAAGGATTGTGAAAAACCTATGAAACATAAACATTATATTAAAAATAAAGAAAAATATAAACAAGCGCATCGAGAATTTATACTTAGAAATCCTGATTATCAACACGAATATTACTTAAAAAATAAAAAGGATAATTAAAAAAGTATTATTATAAAAATGGACAAAAAAAAATCCCAAGTATTTAAATATATCATTGATGAAGAAGACAGAAGACAACTAAAAGAGAATATTAAATTAGTAGACCGCCCTAAATGTAATTATTTAAAAACGTATGAAATTAATGCTAATAGTTATAAAGACCCCGGCATATTGTTTAATGATAACAAATCTAAAATATTAGACACAGTTAGGAATGATATAAAAGAATATAATGGCATTAAGTTTTCAGTAGGTCTTTCTCTTCAATTCTTTCATGATGAATATAATGGTAAAAAGAAATTTGTTGATTCTTCCAATCATGGTCTACAAGCTGCTGTATTGAATGATAAAAATATTGAAAACATTATAATGAACAAACTTCTTATTTACAATTATGGATTGAGAAGTTTACAAATACTGCATCTGGTTTAGAAATTGACCACTGTAAAATACTATATTTAAATATTGCAAAGTATGAACCACTCAAAGGTTCTTCATACATTGATTTACCTAAAGTTATAAAAGATAAGAAAGCAATAATCAACGTAAAAAATAAGGACGACGCATGTTTGTTCAGAGCAATAGTTTCTGCTCTTTGTCCGGCTACGAAGAATTCTGATAGACCCTCATCTTATCCTGATTATAAAGATATTCTTAATACAAAAGGCGTTGAAACTCCCACTCCAATAAACCAAATAAAAAAACTTGAAAATCAAAATAAAAATTTAAATATTGGTGAGTACAATGGATTAGCATTAAATGTATATAGATATGAAATATCATCGAACAAGGAAATTACAGTATTTCCGCATGATATATCAGACCAGCCTAAAGAGGTTAAAAGAATAAATCTACTTTTAACCTCCTCAACTTCAGAGGAAACAGATGATGACAGCGAAGAAGAAACAAAATATCATTACTGCTGGATTAAAAGTCTTAATAAGTTACTTCACGGGCAAAATAACAAATATAGAGGTCAAACACATTTCTGTGATAAATGTCTTTATGGTTTCACAAGAGAAGACCTACTAACCAAACACAAAGAAGAAGACTGTGAAGGTATTAATAAATCACCATTAAGAATAGAAATGCCATCAAAAGGTGATACAATCAAATTTGAAAACTATCAAAACCAAATGTCTGTTCCATTTGCAATATACGCTGACTTTGAAAGTATAATAAAACCTAAATCAAAACAAGTAGGAGATAAATCAGAAATTACAAGCGAACATGAAGCATGTGGATTTGGTTATCAAGTTGTAAGATATGATGGTAAAGTAGAAGAGCCTGTAATATACAGAGGTGAAGATGCTGCTGAAGTCTTCCTAAATCATTTAGAATGTGAAGTAGAAAACATTAACAACATATTTAAACATCCTAAACAATTAACAATGACAGAAAAAAATATTGAAGATTATAATAAAGCTATAAGATGTTGGATTTGTAGTAATAGAATATACCCAAGAAGTAAATCAGAATTCCGAAAAGTTAGAGATCACTGTCATTTTACAGGTGAATACAGAGGTGCAGCACATAAATCCTGTAATCTAAAACTAAAGATAACACCAAATTCAACTAAAATTCCCGTTGTCTTCCACAATCTAAAAGGTTATGATAGTCATCTTATAATGCAAAAAATACATACTTATAAAACAAACAAAAATATTACTTGTATAGCAAATAATACAGAAAAGTATATCTCATTCAGTATAGGACAACTGAAATTCTTAGATAGTTTCCAGTTTATGGCTTCTTCATTAGATAGGTTAGTTGATGCAACAGACAAAGCTGATTTCAAAATAACAAAGCATGAGTTTGGTGATAAGGCTGATTTACTTTTGCGTAAAGGTGTATATCCATATGAATATATTGATTCTTTTGATAGATTTAATGAAAATGAATTACCACATATAGAAAAGTTTTATAGTTCTCTATCAGATGAAAGCATCAAACAAGAAGATTATGATCATGCTCAAAATGTATGGAAAGAATACAACTGTAAAACATTAGGGGATTATCATGAATGATACCTCAAAACTGATGTATTATTATTAGCAGACGTATTCCAAACATTTAGAAAAACATGTATGAAAGCATATAAACTTGACCCTCTACATTATTACACTGCACCTGGTTTATCATGGGATGCATTACTAAAATACACACAAATAGATTTAGAACTACTAACAGATATTGACATGCATTTATTCATTGAAAAAGGAATGAGGGGTGGTATTAGTATGGTTTCAAAGAGACATGTTAAAGCAAATAATTCTCATTTAAAAGACTATGATAAAAATAAAAAAGATAATTATATCATGTATGTAGATGCCAATAATTTATATGGATGGGCCATGCTTCAAGCTCTTCCATATGGTGGTTTCAAATGGATAAATGGAGAACTTCCAAAATTGCAAAAAGGTAGAGGAAGAATATATGAAGTAGACTTAAAATATCCTAAAGAATTACATAAACTACATAATGACTATCCTCTAGCCCCCGAAAAACTTGCAGTAAAAAAAGAATGGTTGTCTGATTATCAAAGTGAATTGGTTGACAATAATAGTATTTTAAATGTAGAAAAACTTGTTCCCAATCTCATGGACAAGAAAAAGTATGTAGTTCATTACAAGACTCTAGAGCTCTATGAAAAACTTGGTTTGAAAGTAGAAAAAATACACAGAGTATTAGAGTTCAATGAGAAGCCTTGGATGGAACCATACATTCGTTTAAATACTGAATTCAGAAAAAAAGCAAAATCAACACTTGAAAAAGACTTCTACAAATTAATGAATAATAGTGTCTTTGGTAAAACAATGGAGAACTTACGTAAAAGAGTAGATATAAAACTTGTAAGAACAGATGGAACTGAAAATGAAAGACTTCGAAAGATAATAGCCAAACCAAACTTCAACAGACGTGTCAAATTCTCAGATGAACTATCGGCAATACATGTCAACAGAATAAAACTAACACTAAACAAACCAATCTATGTAGGTTTCTCTGTTCTTGATTTATCAAAACAGTTTATGTATGATTGGTATTACAATAAATTGAAAAAAAGATATGGGGAAAATTGTAACTTGTTATATACTGATTGTGATAGTTTGTTGGTAGACATTAAAACAAAAGATGCATACAATGATATGTCTGAAATGAAAGATGAATATGACTTCTCTGGCTACCCAAAAGATCATCCACTCTATGATGAAACAAACAAGAAAGTAATAGGTAAATTCAAAGATGAATGTGCCGGTGTTCCAATCGCAGAATATATTGGTCTGCGTTCAAAATTATACTCGGTGTTAACAGCAGACGAACAAGTCATCAAGAAAGCAAAGGGTGTGAAAAAGTATGTAATCAAAAAACAAATAAACTTCAACAACTACAAAGACGCGCTTTTCAACAAACAAAAATACACACACTCAATGAATATGCTACGTTCAATGCAACACAACATTTATGGACTAAAAATAAATAAAACCACACTCTCACCACTTGACACAAAAAGATACATTGCACCTGATGGGATTACGACATATGCATATGGGTACTCACAGTGTCAGCCGGAACAATAAGTAGTTCTTCTTTGACAAAGCCTCTCTGTGGTGCTGGTGATTTTAAATAATAAACTCTTATACCCTGTGTTATAATATGATAATCAATCTTGTGTATATCTACCGACCATATCGGATCAGTTGCACGTTTCCTACCTCCACCTTCTTGTTCTCCTGGTTGATACAAGTATCTAACATTTGACTGAGGACATATTTCAGTATCAACTTTTCTTGTTATAATTGGAGAAGGTTTTTTTGTCTCTACATTTAATGCCTTAACAACATCTGATAATCTCTTAACCCATTCTCTATTTCTTTTATGTGTATCAATCTCCTTAGCATACTGATAACCAAACAATCTTTCAGCTAAAGTTCTATTAAATCTCTCTACTATTCCTTGGTCTCTGTGTATTTCTGTTCTGCCTCTTCTTATTTTAACATTATGTTTAGCCATTAGTTGAGAAACAACACCCATAAATTCTCTACCTGGGTCAACTTGTAATAGTTTAGGATAGTTTAAATGTCTTTTATAAATCTTCTCAAAAGCAGCGGCAACTTCTTTACTGTCTTTTGATGTCAATGGTTCTGCTTCTTTATATCTTGTCCCTACATCTACTAATGTCAATGCATATTTATATGTTTTATTTTTAACTCTATCAAAAGGTAGAAATAACAAATCAGCTTGATGCACCTCATTCTTTGCAGACACATCAAACCTTGGTCTAACAATTTTCTTAGGCGCGGGTAAATATATCTGCCACACTGCTTGTTTCTTTAAAAATTCTAAAGCCTGTTTCTCACTAACCTTAGCTTCTTTTGCTAACTTAATAACAGCTGTATTACCTTTCCAAAATCCTTTAGGACTATAATATATTTTTTCCATTTCTTAGGAAAAAATTAAATCATAAGCGTGGTATTTATTCTTTTTGTTATTCTTACATCTTTTAAATCCAAGTGGTCTGACATAAAATGGTGGTTCTTTATCCTCTATTTTAGTAGCAAGATGTGAAGGACACCACACTTCTCCATTGTCTTTGAGAGTTAATATTGTACTTTCACCATATGTTGTGTTAACAGTTTTATAGTCAGTTATTGTATATATTTTATTAATTTTCAAATCAGACCATTTCTTTGTATTATATTCATTTTGTTTTTTTAACATATATTCAAATTTTTCTTCTGAGATATCTATTTGCATTTGTGCATTATTTTTGCTTTTTGTGCCATAATCTTTTTTTTCTACTTCACCCATTTTATTAATATAGAAAATCAATTATGTATATTTTCTAATTATTATTATTATTATTTTATTGTATAAAAAAAATAAAGTCTATAATAATTTCCAAGCAACAAAACCAGTTAATACCATACCACCAATAATAAAAGAAATCTCTCTATTCTTTTGATCTTCTGATGGAGTATAAAAATCACTTAATGTAGGTTTTGGTGGTAAACTATGAAGTTCTTTTCCAGTTAAACCGGAGGCTCCGCTATCACTGGACCTTCGGGAATAATAATAATATTGTTTCATAGCTTGGTCAGCATTATCAAATGTTTGTTCAGCGTGATGTTCTTTTTTCATTATATTATTAAGATAATCTAATCTTTCAGTTCTTTTTTTATTCCATTCAGATTTTGCTTTTTCTAATTGTTCCATTGCTTTATCATGTCTTTCTCTTTCTTTATCAGGATCTTTTCCTAAATGCGAAAATAAATAATTACCACCAGTAAATGCTAATGCATTTGTTACTGCCCCTCCAATCATCATTACTACTGCACTCGCCATTTTTTAAGGAGACGAATTCGGCTCCGCCTCTAGGGATAGAAATTTACTTCATAATATCAGCCGGAATAATACCTTGTTTAACTAACATATCTTTTGTTATTGTTGCAAGAACTAAATCAATTGATAACATTAAAATATCTTCCATTTTAAAATCTACTTTTGGTGCTTGTTTTCTAAATAGTTTTTTCCCTATTTCTGAATATCCAACTGCTAATATAGTTTCAACCCCCACATGATATATAGTGTTAACAATTTGTTTTTCATCCGACGCCATTTTTATACAATAAAATTTAAGGCTAAAACTCAAGGGCATCCGCTAAAACTCAAAGGGGTCGTATTCTTTTTTATTTATTGTATCTTTTTTCCCCCCACTTTGATCTCCCTGAACGGTCGAGTGATTTCGCTGAACGCTCAAGTGATTTCCGGTGTTTTTATAAACAACAGTTTTATTACTTTTTTTTAAAAAATAAAATCCTATTCCAACAGTTAAAATTGATAAACATAGCGGTATGTAATTTTTATATACATTTATTTTCTGTTCTGTATTTTTTACCGTAGGCTCCGCTGTTATTTCTAATTTTGAATTTTGAACAGCATCATTATCTGTATCTTTTACCGTAGGCTCCGCTGTTATTTGTTTTAGTTCCATATTTTCTGTCTTCAAACGTTCTGTTTCTTTTCTTTTTAATGCGGCTTTTAATTTTCTAGCTTCTACACCTTTCTTACCCGCAGCTACTCGTTTTGGATTTTTGGGTTTTGAAACTTCACTGAGCTTTTGCGAATCACTCGACCGTTCAGGGAGATCGCTATTTATTTTTTCTTCGCTATTTATTTTTTCTTCGCTATCCACTGTGTGCTTCGTATCCGGTAGGGTCGCTTGTCGCTCCATTTTTTATATCGATATTTTCTTTCTCAAAATCTGGGTCTTTCATTTTTTTTATCTCGATATTTTCAGTGAAATCACTTGAACGTTCAGTTAAATCAATATGTTTTGCAGTTGTTAACATTGCGGTAAAAGGAGCAAGATACATTCCATATCGAGGGTTCGGCGCAAGAGGGGCGTAACTACATTTTTTAAAAATGTTCAGGAAGTGAAAAAAACTAATTTATTTCTATAGATTGAAAGTTACATACATATTTACCATGTGTTTTGTTTTAAGATAATTTATTCTTTATGAAACATTAAAAAAAAATATTAAAATTTTACAAAATAGTGTTATATTTAAAAAAATCTGACTTACGCCCTTATTGCATGCTTTTTCAAGGAAAATCTGAAGAAATTTTATATGCAAGAAGGGCGTACATCAACTTAACCTTGGCCATAACTTTGGAACTACATGTGATAGAGACTTCATATTTGGCATGTGTATTCAACCCAAGGAGCTCTTGAGGTCAACCCAACTTGGATCATGTCAGACCAAGGTCAAGGTCATTAAGGGATAATAGGCTTAATTTAATAAAAAAATGTCATAACTTTGGGACAACATGTGATAGAGACTCCATATTTGATATTTGTACTTGACTTCAGAAGCTCTTGAGCTCAGTACAAGTTAGATCATGTCATACAAAGGTCAAGGTCACATGCAGGGGGCATAGTATTTCAGAAATACATCTTATTGATAATGTTTGACTTATGCTCTCGTTGCACATTTTTCCCAAGTACATCTGGCAGGACTGTTCTATTATATATTTTTCAGTTAAACTTAAGTTAAAAAAAAAAGTGAATTTTTATTACCTTTTATGCAAATAATAAAATGTACAACAGAATATGTACATGTATTGCTTGGGTTATTTTGATGTACATTCAATGTATTTAATTAAGGACATTCACAGTTCTCCGGTTGAAAACATAATCAGACTTTCTCACCTGTGCCTCAATCAATTTAAAACTTCATTAAAGTGTTCAGTATCATTTGACATAGTGTACAATATGTCCTATAACTCTGAATATTTCACATATTTTGCCATTTATTTTGAAACATCACTCAAGTGAGCAGTATAATCTGGATTACATACAGCAACAAGTCTTATCATTCTTTTTAAATTTGACAAGAGTTATGCCTCTTTTTACCTTCTACCACATATATATTATACTATCAATGTTGCTTATGTTATTTCTTCATGGATTTGATTAAATAGTAAAGGAAGACTAATTTACAATCACCCACATTACTAAAATGACACAAGGCCTATAACTCTTTCACAAATATGAATTTCTTAGAAATTTGTCCTTAGTTCATTTTTTGTCCTCATTAGGTTTGAAACTACTCAAGCATTCAGTTATCATCTGACTTCAGTATTTGTTTGTCAACACTTGACTTTGGGAGTGGGTTGGTACCCATTTAATTAGTGAAAATATGCTCTAAAACAACGTAAAATACTAGATTTGGACAAAAAATGAGTCGTAAAACTTTCATTTCGGGGGAAAATCCTGCCGTAAACAGCTCATTTTGGGAAAAAGTCCTTGTTTTCTTTTGGGAATGGTCCCCCCCCCCCCCCCCCCAAAAAAAGACTGGTTTACATACAACAACAAGTCCTATACTTTTTTTTTTTAACCTTTTCTACAGTTTTGCTCATTTCTACTACCTACATTGGATTTGAATAAAAGTTAAAAATTACTGTTCCTCAACACTATCCATATGAAATGACAAGGCCTATAACTCTTATCACAAACTATGCCCCTATGTACTCAGAATTTCTTTACAATTTGTAAACAGAAAAATAAGAACAGGCCTTATGTCCAATTTTATTATCAAGCATGCATACTGTTTATGGACAGTTTTCACTTTTACAAGTTACACTGGTCTGATTTAAGTGAGTCAAAAAATTATTAGTGGTTAACTTTTGTAACCAAAAATTTTCAACAAAAATGTGTGACAGTTGACTATATATTACAGTCGAATCAAAAAGAAGTACATGTAATGTGGACATATATCAACATGTGGAGCCAAATTAATTTGTTGCTTGTTATCTAAAAATGCCTATCTACTATGAATGCACAGGCCTCAACCAAATAAGGAAAACATGATTCTGGTGAAAATTGTGAAGGAGCTGACATCAAATGCTCTTAAACAGGCTGAACCAAGGTAAAACATCTGAAAAATAGTTTGCAGCCATCATCCATGCAGTAGAATAAAGCAGATCCTGAAGAAATATGGCAAACTTCAGAATGCATTCTCTGTGAGAATGTTCTCTCATATAGTGATAATCTGGCCAAGAGACTTGATGTACCCAAATTGTTCAGTCAGAGCATGGCATCAGCTACAGTCAAAGGGTCTTATAGAGATGAGGAAGTTTGTGGAATTTAGTAAGGAAGTTGAAAAGTTGACCAAAACTCTTTATGTAGGTGACCCTGCATTGCTAAGGCAGCAAAGGCCACCATAACAACACTTTACAGGGGCTCCTTCACATAAACTTGTACCCAAACCATGTACTTAATTATAATGAAGTATGATTACTAAATTAAAATCAAATGGTGTCGAAAACAGCTCGGGTACAGAATGTACATGTATACATATGAACTTGCCAAGAGATGATCAAGATCCATATATGATGCAAAGTTTCAACAAGTCACAGACGGATTTCCCCACAGCTCTGAACTTAATTTGAAATAGGATATGGTAAGAGCTCTTGAGCAAAGCAAGCTGTGATAACTCAGTTCATAAAATGATGCCCTTTTCATAGTGGTGTCTAAGCTTCTCAACCTGATACTGGTTTACCTGCTACAAGTGAGTGCTTAAAACTATTGGTATACAGAAGCAAGTCAAAACTGCACTTAAAGACATCTCCTGACGACCTTTTGGTCATAACACCCTGCCAGATAATTTCCTTGCAAAGAGCATGGGTCTTGTGGACATACCGTTAGCAAAGAACCATTGAAGCTTCTCGTCTGAGACTCTACCTTTATATTTGATAGTTGGGTTAGAAATAACCATTGAAAATCACTAGAGCATGAGTATAATCTGGACCTCACCAGGTAAACTGAGATTGTGCTGCACATGATATGTGCATGATTTGACAGTTACACTGACACCTCCAGAACAATGGGCTGGTGGTCCCTCAATGGACTGAGGAAAAGTCTTTAAAGATCAACACTGTGTCAGAAGAGACCTAATTTAGCAAAGCTGCATATAATGATATTATACACCTGCACAAAAATAGAACAGGTGCTTTGAGTATAAACAAAGTTTCAATTTTGTTGAAGTGAATTTGTTGAGACCAATGACCACAGATCTTCATTTGGTTGGGAAATTTCCAGTAGATCTAGGTATGTTTTATATCTGAAGAACCAAAACAACTGACTGGCAAAGTCTTAACTCAGTCACCTATGAAACTTTAACAGGACAGATTCAATTCAGTTAAAGTCAATTTTTGACCAATAATAGTTTATTAAATAACAACATATTGCAAAATAACAAACATTGGAGACACTGATCAGAGAGCTCCTGCAGGTCTTAGCTGTCTACATGTTCAGGGCCTGCACTGTTTGCATAGGGCAAGTGTACTTTTTGCAGATACATGTACACTGTTTGTTTGTGACAAGTATACTCATTGCTTCTAGGTTTGAATGTGTTTAAAGGGAAATTTCAGTTTAGAAAATATTAAAAACTGATAACTCTAACACTAAATCTGCCTAAAAAGTAGATCTTATATCAATAATATTCTAATACCTCACGCCCGAAAAGGAAATAGTGAGAGGTTTTGTAGACTGTTATAACCAAATTCTGAACCTTAAAATATCTAAAAATGACATATATATTTACACATCCTGCCTCCAACACAAATTTAATGTACATAAAATGCAAACTGCCCTTATTCAAGACTCAGGCGCCCCTATAAGCCACATTATGGCTGCCTTCTTTTCTCAAGTATAAGATTTAAACCTTTTTTTCACCTTAAAATTGAAAATATTTTGTCATGTCAGTACTTAAGTAGACTGTTATGATGCAATAATATACTGTTGTGATGTCATAAAGAACATAATGCCATCATAAGATAACAACACAGCAGTTATTTGTTTACTTAAGTCTGTATTGCAGGATAAATTGTAAGTCAACCAGATGTTTTTTAGCATGCAAGAAGGGCGTAAGTGGACTTACGCCCTTCTTGCGCTAAGATAATTTGGCAATCTGAGATACGCCCTTATTGCAATATCAAATTATTGATATAAATATCTGAAACTTTTTGTTTAAATTTATACAGCATATGAGTTTGACTAATATAAGCTGAAAAATAAAAAAAAGTCATTTTTGGAAAAATATGTAGTTACGCCCCTCTTGCGCCGAGCCCTCGATATCTATAATATAGTTCACAACATGAAGTAGTCAAAGCATGATTAATAAAAGGGTCTTCCCCCAAGTCTTGTATTAGTTTGGGAGGGTTAATAACGTTAAAATACTTTGAAACACTCATAACATATAAATTAATAAAAGAATTACCTAATGTTTTAGTCATACTAGCTCCCAATCTTGCTTCATATCTATAGTATAATTTATTTATTTGCTCTATTGTCATTGTGTCAATGTCTGAAAGTTGTAACTCTCTTCCAAGATATTGTTTACTATTGCCACCAGCTACAATAGCTGATAATCTTTCACGTTTTGTTTCTTCTTGTTTATCACTGGACCTTCGGGAATCTTCATTATTCGCGTAGCTGCTTTCAGTATTATCTTTGTGTAATCCCTCCTGGTTTAATATTTCTTCGACATTCATTTTATATAATTTATTTTTAAGATTAAAATAATCATCTTGGAGAGTCTCTAGAAATATCATATGTCCAGATAATTTATTTTTAAGTTTAAAATAATTAAATATTACATACCCAGATAATGATAAGACTGTAACATTTGTTATAATTATTAACAAATCTAATATCATTTTTAACAGAAAACATCAGTGTTTATAAAAACATTAATCAACCAACCAATAGCCAGTAGGTTGATCCGTTCTCAATATTAATTTACGATGCTTCTTTTTTTTTAGTTCCTCTTTCATTCTTTGTCTTTCTTCTAAAGTAGGAATAACGTCATTTTCTCTAAGACAATTTTCAAAACTATCTCTGTCTTTTGTGTAGAACATACATAACCATTTTGTTTGTTCTCTCAAATCTTTTAAAACGGAATTGTATCTCTGTGAAATAACCCATACTGATTGTTCGGCATGTCTGCCAGAGAAAGCCAACTCAGAAAGCATATCTCTTTTCTTTGTTAATTCTTTTGTAGCACTACAATCATCAATTATGTATAATGTTGGTTGTCCAGAATATTTATTAAAGAACATTCTTAGTAGTTCTTGCAGTTTCTCTTCTTCATTAACAATAGGATTAACAATGATTATATTTTTTGATTTAGGTTTTCTAACATCGCCTATCCACTCTCTATTTTTATATGCTTTATTCCAATGTATAGTAGGACATAGAATAATTATAAAATTAAACACTTTACAATATTCATCTTCCAAAAGGTCAAGTACAAATTCCGTTTTACCACATCCTGTTTGTCCACATATTATAGCGGAATGAGGATATTTTGGTAACTCTAGTTTGGTCACCGAGCGCAAGCGAGTCGCTTGTCGCTCCATTTTCTAGGAGTCAAAGTCGGCTCCGCTAATATAATACTTCTTTAAATCTTCCATTTTCAAAATTGATTTGTGCATCTTGTATTACATATAAATACATATTTATTGGTTCATCATCTCCTGCTTCTTTAGTTATCTGAATTGTAATTCCTTCAGATGCATTCTCTACTCTTCTTCCAGAACCATGGAGTGTGTTATCATCTATTGTTCGTAAATCTAACCATAATGCATAACTGTTAGTAAGATACTTTTCTATTGTTATGTTGGCAAAACATAAGTCTTTAGCAATTTTATCTGTTTCCTTGTTTCTCTTTGATGTTAAACAAAAGTATTTATTTATCTCATCCCACTGCTGATATGCTCTCATTCCTTGACTGTATAGTTGATTTGGAACTCCTTCTATTGTAATCTCTACTTTCTCTATATTAGGGTTACTAATATATTTCTGTGCCTGTTCTTTCGGGGTCTTCAAACAGCATCAGAATTCCTTTCATACTTCTTGCGGGAACATTTAAATTTATATTCCATAGTGTATCAGATTTATTCTTTAACACTTTTCTATGTCTTAGAACACGATCATAGAATATAGTCATTTTACCATCATATTGTTGTCTTATTTGTCTAACAAGTTCTGTATCGGATACCATATCAAATTCTAAACAAATATTTTTAATTGTATAACTTGCTGATGTATCACTTGATTTAATAACTTTATCATAGTCGTTGAACGTAAGTTCATATTCAAGTCTATCACCTAGTCCCGCTTGATAGAATGGCATATGTGTTTCTAATAGTTCAAAATCAAGTGGGATACAAAATCTGTTTTTATATGCTTTAGCTATTGCTTTATCTTCTTTATCATTACTTGCATCCTTAGCTCCAACTCTGTGTTTTAACATATTGCCTTTACCAATACCTTGATATACCATGTTAACACGTTCGGTTGGTGTCTTCCATAAATCGACATAATTGTGATAAATATCACTATCATCAATTGATAAAACTTCATTACCTGAAATTCGTATTGTTGTTTTCTTGATGATAGATCTTCCAATGTTTTGATAAACTGTTGCATTTGCATCACTTTTACCGTTTATTTCAATTTCAAATGCTAATCTGACTGTTCTAGGAACAATAACATCATTATGACTTAAATTAGGGAATCTTACTAATAAATGTTGATTCTGATCAATAGTTGAAGGATTATTAGTTATTACAACGCTTTGACGAATACCTTTTACACCTCTAGGTTCTCTTATTTTTCTGTAGGGATTTAATTTTTCTCCATAAGTTGACATTTTTAAAGGATAAAAATAGTGATAACCTGTCAGTTAATATTTTTAAAAAAATAATTCAATTACTGCCGACACTACTGTATTTTCACATCCAGGATTATTATTTGTAGCAACAAAATTAATTACATCACTAGCTTTAATAATTAATGGTGTATCAAAATTATCAAACTTTCTTGGGAGATTGTTCAAATTTATACCATAACTTGGTAGTATTTTTCCATTAACAGCCACTGCAACAGATACATCATCATTGTTTGTTCTTTTACTTGATAATGAAATACCTAATATTTGACCTCGAAAATTCATAACATACCCGGAATCTACTTCTCTACCTCCATTACCAAAACTAAATGCTTTATTTTTAGAAATTGAACCCTTACTCTCTGCGATTATGGTTATTACCTTTATATCAGGAATATTTTCTACTTTGTTATATAATAATCTATGGTTGATAATCATTTCACGAACTTTATCTTGAAGTTGGTTATATCTTTCACCTTGTGTATTTATTTGTTCAAGCATAGTGTTTCTACTATCATGAACTTTTTGTTGAAATTCTGAAATTCTTTGCTCTAAATCAGAGATTAGCTTGCGCTCAGTGATTGGTTTAGCGGAGCCTTCGCTCACTCTCTTTTGTAAATCTCGAACATGCATTATTAAAGTTTCAATGTTGTCACTTCGTTTCTGTGATTTTTTCGTTCCAAATATACTCATTTTATTAGAATAAATTTGAAGAAGTGATTTCACTAAGAGCTCAAGCGATTTCACTGAACGTTCAAGAGATTTCACTGAACGTTCAAGAGATTTCTAAAACACAACTAGTTGGTAAGCGATTAATTATTGTTTTATTATTTTCATCTCTGATTTCTATTTTTAATTCTGATATAGTGTCATTTATTAAATGTTTGTATTCTGGATGCTCCAATCTAATTGTTATTATATCTCCAAATTCTTTATTTTCAACTGGAATAACCGCTAATAAGGTACTCGGCATACTATCAAGATAATTATAAGAAGTGTTAATTTGTTCCAGATGAACATACAACGATTTATAGATAGCTAAATCTAAACATTTATTACCATTGTGTTCTTCATTAGCATCAAATGTATGTTTATTAACAAATCCTAATATTTCTCTTAAACCTTTACTTAACTTCAATTCATTAGTTGAACTTAAACTTGTAAAACCATTCGTTTCATTTACAGATAATGTAATATCAAAAGTGTTAAATAAATCTGAAATTTGTTGAAAACTATAATAACCATCTGGAATTTGAATAGGGCTCTCGCCCTTCTTTTGTATATTTTCATTAACAATATTATACCAACCTATGCCGTATGTAATACATTTTAATCCAACACATTTATCACCTTTTCTATTATCAATATATTGTTGTAAATTAATAGTTTTATCAATATTTGAAATTGTATGATGCATTTTTTAATATTAAAAAAATGTCAATTAATAAAAGTTTTAAGTATAATAGTAAAGCTAAATATATACCTGGTGGTGTGTTCAATAAAAAGGTTGTTAACATTATAAAACAATCAATTGTTATTACATCAGATGGAAAAAGTTTCAATGCAGATTTCCCTGACTTATTTTCTAAATATAAATTACCTCATATAGCATCAGAAGAAATAGTAAACCGATGGGATACAGCCTGGCTTTTATTCTATCAAAATCAAGTTAACTTTGCAATATGGTGTGCTACTACAGGTTGTGGCGTAGATTACAATAATCACATAGCAGAGCCTACGGGAAATGAAGATAACAAACTAGTTGGTTCTCTATTTTTATTCCATATTTATTACCAAACAAGAAGGATACTTAAGGAATTAGGTATTGCTCTACCACAAAACGGAAGTTGGAATGCTTTTAACAATAGTTATGATCGTGGAGCTTACGAACGTATATGCGGAGAATTTAAAATAGATCCTAATACAGACTGGAGACAAAAGGGAATGAATCAAGGAATGGGAAAAGTATACGCTTATTATGGCACATTATCTATTTATTCAAAACTATCTGGAACTCAAAGAGGATACCTTATTCGTGATTGGAAAACTATTGGATTAGATGCATCTCGTGTTGGTAACATGCCATGGGGGTATCATGTTGTAGGAAGTGGGGCATATTTACCAAAACATCATACTTTTACAGGCTCAACAACTCATACCCAATTGCATATCTCTTATATTGAACAAGATGATAGTGTTAAAGATGCATGGACTAGTTTTATTCTTGACACATCAAACGGTTTTACACAAGCCGGGATTGAAAGAATAAACGAATCTATAAGAACATATTGTTGGGCTATCCTCGAATCCCAATCTCAAACAAGAACAAGTATATTAGGAACGGGAACGGCCTTTGATGCACAAAAACAATTCCTAGTAGATATTGAGGATTCTATTAATAGTCCTATTGATTTACCTGGTCAAATTACAAGATATCAAAATACATTAAAATATGCAAGAAGTAAAGTTGATTTTGTATACGGGGTAGACTTATATATGTCTCCTAGTAATATGGAATTAAGAATAGGGACAATTCAAGATTATAATAATGAAATTGTTGTTGCAACAGACCAACAAGAACTAGGTTTAAATAGTGATATTAATATTAAACCTGTTCCACCTCGCGAAGCCTCTGGTAAAAAACATGTAGAATCACTGAGCGGAACAAAGACTAAACAAACACAACCAGTTCAAGTTAGTTCAATAGATTACAGTAAGATTACAAATTATGCAAAAGAACATTTGTTGCCTAAAGAATGGGTTACTAAAGCGGCAAATATACCCGGATTCTTTAATTCATATATGAAACAACACATTGTTAAAACACCAACTGATGTTGTTAAAAACACTGATGTTTATAGAAACACGGATGATTCGCTTGCGCTCAGTGATGAACATGAAGGTAATAAAAAAGCAATAATAGTAGGGAGTATTGCAGTAGGTCTTACCATTTTATTTATTTATCATTAACTTTGTTGCTACTGTGTATAATAATCCAGTAGCTAAAACAATTAAAGCCCAGAGATTATTTGCAAACCAATTAATAGCTTTTCCTGTTGATGTTAATAACCATGACACAACAGAACCTATTATACCTGGTAATGCTGATGCTGCTTTTCCAGCTAATTTAATAAGTAATTTACCAATATTATCTAATTGTTTCTTTATCCAATCTCCTATGCCACCTTTTGATGGAGGATTTACAGCTCCACCACCGCCGCCTCCTCCTGGGATAATAGCTTCAACAATAACACCAATAATCATTCCAAAAGCAGTTAAAACACTAACAATTGTAATTCCTTGTTCTCTGAATAATGTCTTAATTCTTTCAGCTAATGTTGTGTCTTCATTCAATATTTTATGTATGGTATCTTTGATTCTATTCACTTGACTACGTAATTTATCTTTATTAATATTAATCACTTCCAGTCTTGCACTTCTCTCAGATTCCAAATCTCTTATTCGATTATTTATTCTCTCTATTTGAAATTCATCATTGTCTGCTTTAGCCTGTTCTAATTTTCCCTTTTCTTTTGCTAAGTCTTTATTGGTTTCATTAAGTTTTCCTAATTCATTTGCAGTTTCTTATTTAACTGTTGTCATTGCTTTGAGGATACCATCCATTTCTCTCTTTGTCATAACTGTTTGTGTTCCTATTTCATCTCGGGATAATGTTTCTATTTCTTTCACGAGTGTTTCAGCAGTATTAGGTAAGTCAGCCATTTCCACACTCTCGATAGCAGGAAGGTTACTTTCTACATTTTGTAAAGCTGCAACGGCTTGTTTAGATAATTTTTTATTTGAAGAAGAATAATCTGGTAAATTTAGTAAATCTCTTATTGCTGCTGTTCCTCCTGTTCCAATTTTACTTGCTAAAGTGTTTAAATTAATAAACCTGCCTCTTCTTCCTCCTCTTTTTGATGTGAGCTGAATATCTTTATCTCCAACCTTTAAAAATAGTGTTTTACCATCGGGACCAAGTTCAAAGTTTGTAATATCAATACGAACAGGATCTATTCCATACGTTTCTTTTAGTAACTTATAATATTCTTTAACTATTGATTGTTTATGTTGCACTAGTAATTTTGTTCTTTCATCTACATCATTAATATTCCTGAGATTTTCTAATCGTTTTGTTAATTCATCGTCATAATCACTCTCATATACATCAGGCATCTCATCAAGCAAATTATTATCATCTTCATCATAACCGGGATTATCAAAATCAAATCCTTCAGCCATTTTAATGTAAAGAATATGTTGGAGGCTTTTCATATTCATAAATATTATAAATTATACAGTTTTTAAACTTTTTTCTATAGTACTCATTGCTTCCATTCTCCCCTTTTCGATTAATTTTTTTTTTCTTCATCTGTTATTTCAACATTTTTCATTGCTGTTGTTTTGATCTCTTTTTTTAGTTCATAATATTTCTCCATTTCATTTAAAATAGTTTTAAATTCTTCCTCGCTAATATTTCCATCTTGTAAAGCCTTAGAAACAATATCATGAATACTATTTAATTTACTTTCTGCAATTGTTTGAACATTAGAATGTTTTTGTGTTTTTGTCATTAATTTACGTCTGATTAATTTAACAGATATACCTAACCCTCCACAAACAATAGCTACTGGAAAAGTAATGGGAACAGCTATTCCAATACTTGCTAAAATAACACTTGCCGATATTAGTATGGTATCAATTCCGTCAGTAATATTTATTCCTCGTTTATATTTTTTATTTAATGATTTTCTAATATCCCTTTCATTAATTAATGTTTTCTCTATCTCTGATATTTTTTGTAATCTATAATTTTGTCCATCTTCAACTCGAGAGCTTATAGGCTGCGCTAAATCTGGATATAAATTTGGGGCACTTGGTTGTTTCATTTTTAAAGGGATTTTTTGATGTTAGGAAATTTAGCAATGCTTAAGTAATGTTAGAAAAAATAGCAATGTTAAAGCAATGCTTAAGTAATGATTAAGCAATGTTAAAGCAATGCTAAAGTAATGCTTAAGTAATGATAAAGCAAAAATAGGCTACTGGAGTAGAGGGTTAACCCTTCCTGGTTTTTTTAGGGGTGTTCGAGAGTTTGTAATTTTTTTTTAGGGGTGTTCGAGAGTTTGTAATTTTTTTTTAGGAGGTGGTCGAGAGCAGTACTCGCAATTATATATATGTAAAGTAGGGATCCAATTTTTTTATTTTTTTTTAGGGGTGGTCGAGTTTGTAATTTTTTTTTTTTGGTCTGGTGGGAGAGAGTAAAAAAAATAATTTTTTAGGTAGGGTGAGCCAGGATCCCTACTTTACATATATATTATATTGAACAATCACATGAAATATGAATAATACATTTCCAGTTTCAGAGTTATATTATAATTATTAAAATACAATACATTAAAATATACAAGCTATACAATACATTTAAATATAAAATATTTCCAGGAAAAACATTTCACTATAGGCAAATTAGCAACTTTTGAAGAAGATAAGAAAAAAAGAGAGTTCATTGCATTGTTAAAAATAATAATTTAATTAATCTAATAAAAGTTATCAGTTGAATCGTTATAATGGAAGTACGGCATTGTAGGTTTATCACCAGTGGCAGTAAAAGAATAATAACAGTGCTCCCTCCCTGTGGTGTATATGAATATCGGAGACAAAGTTCTGCTAACTATACATTTATTAATTACGTCTAATCTCTATAGCGGTCTACTGGCTGGTCCCGGTCAGCATACAGTGCCTGCGGTACTGCTATCATAGAGGCATGTAATATGATACACGTGCCATGTACAGTGATACACTACACCCCCTACAACAGCCCTCCAAACAACGACTCCCTCCTTACAACGACCCTTGCAGCTGTTCCCCAAACAAAACATTTAGGACATACCTTGTCATGGCTGCAATACCGTCTGCTTAAATAAGTCGTCTGCTGTTGATCTGGATTCAAGTTGTTTGAAAATGTAAGCCAAGTCTTGATTTCCCTCCCTACAACGACATCCTCCGAACATCACACACGATTTGTTTCTTCAATTGAATGTCGTTGTAGAGAGGGATCACTGTACTAACAAACATGCCTGCAACAGTCTTTAATATGTATCACAGCACTCACCCCTACTGAATAATGTACATGTAGTACCATTTGAGACATTTAAATGTTAATGAAAATACTAAAGAAGCTACAGCACAGAACGCATGCTTTAAGCACTTAGATTTAATGAAGACAAAGTACGCATGCTTTAAGCCCTTAGAGTAGAGGAAGACAAAGAAGACATATTCTAGCTAGAATATATGCTTTGATTAATACAGTGTTCCCTCCCTACATCGACCCTCCTTACAACGAGCATTGTCGCAGTTACCTCAACAGGACAAATGTCGTCTGCTTAAAATTGTCCTCTGCTGTTTTTCTCAAAGTTACATAATGGACATTCTGGCAAAAAAAAACTTAATGACGAGTGACAAACAGCTTGAATCCAAATCAGACGCCGCGTTTCGCGTCGTCTGATCTGGATTCAAGCTGTTTGCAAATGTAAGCCAAGTTTCCTCCCATTAACGACTCCCTCCGAACAACGCACACAATTGTGTGTCTCCCATTGGGTGTCGCTGTAGAGAGGGACTGCTGTACATCTATTCAGTTTTAATAAAACTACTTTTGTGAAATCCTCACTGCCAGACACGTGTCATGAGCTGATTGTAGCTGCCACACGAATGCTATTTCTCAGGATATTTTCGAAACCTTTTGAAACTCCTAATGTATACCTAATTTATCACTTTAACATTTCAAAATGTATGAACCCTTTTAATAAATCCGTGCATTGTCTAACCCAATGTTGGATAGTTGTTCTCGTTCTGCCACTAAACCATACCCTACCCTTGTAACCCCATTTCCTCCTTATTTACTTTAAAAAATAACTAAAACCATCCATCAAATGGCCGTAGCCCGAAATATTCGACATTTCGTCCAATTAGTACGGAAACGAACCATCTATATATGACTCTCAATCCATAAAACATATAGATGGACTCGCGTATTTCCATAATCATAAGCGTTTGATATGGCATTTCATTCTTAATAAATAGAAACCATGCGAAGAAATGAAAAATATCTTTTTGATCGACGCATATTGAAAAATTCTACCTACTGATATACCCAAATTATTATTTCTTGCTGAAATTGTTTGTTAATCATGGCAAACGAGATAACCATGAGACGTATACAGTACGTACGTATCAAGAAACCTTCCCAATGTGTTATTGGTAGTGTCTCTAAAGTTATCGTCTGCTTCACTTTGAAAGCTAACCAATATCAGTTACACGTATACTTGAGGATATGGATCTATTAATCAAGTGTAAACCAGTATGGATCCACATGAGACATCGACGTATTTGGTGTCAGGGCTGGATCCAAGCTGTTTGCAAATTTATTATAATCTGATTGATTGGATTCTCTTAAGACGCCAAATTTTTCGGCGTCTTATTACATTCCAAGCTTTTTGTAAGGGTATTCGTTTTAAGTGTCTAGTCGTTTGTAGCTTGCTGATGGCGAATAAAATACAAGTGACAGGTAAAGGAAGATGTAAGTAAAACAGAAAGCTTCAAAATGAAATTTCTGTGTTACTTTCACTTTCCTTGAATGGATCTAGTCACCAGCCTTAGACACCAAATAGTAAACAAAGAATTAGTTGTAGTAATAGGGAGGTTTTACTGTATGCACAATCAAACCTGTCTTCAGCTACCACTAAAATCGATAAGCAGGTTGCGGCTTAATGCAGGACAAAAGTAATACAGAATGTTCATATAGGAGCCTTCTGTTTTATTTTTGTCCTGCGTTTAGCGACAACCTCTCTTAAACGATCACCCTGCATCTTCGGTCAGTGGTCGCTTAGCAGTCTCTTTTTACAGTGGATAATACGTTATTCTTTCCCGTTTAAACGCACACCAATCGCAAACGCATTGTAGTAAAATGGAGCAAATTACAACTTTTTGAAAATTCTGAGTATCCGTTTTAATCTGAGTGGCAAACAGTTTGGAGCCTGATCTGACGCAGGGTTACCTGGCGTCTAATCTGGCTCCAAACTAATTGCAATGGAAATACTAGTTTTAGCGTAAACGCGTTTATTGGGAAAGAATAACGCATTCTCCACTGTATTCAGGAATGGAGCGTTCGGAACAATAAGTCTCCATTACTTTTTCCGACACAATTGTGTAACTATTACACACTTGTGTAGGGAAAAGTAATGGAGACCTATTGTTCCGAACGCTCCATTCCTGAAAAATAATGGAGCGTTTTTGAATGGGATAATAGTACAGGTGTATTTTAAACAAGGGAAATTGGCTGTGTCCTTCTCCGATTTTCTACCATTTGCAATAAATGGTGCAACAGGAGTCCGACATCGAGCGCACTAGTCGATGGTGAAGGTATGTAGACGGGTTGGTTCTTGGCCAGTTGCCGATTAATTCAGCGACCTATGAGGGATCCAACCTATTTATACGCATATCCTCAAATACCATAAATCCGTAGACTGTGATGGTATTTCTTGACTGTAGTACCTTCCCTCAGTATTTACAAGTATACTCTGATTGTAGGTATGTGTTTCGTGCTAAATCAACAACGAACAAGGTAATACTGTTTGACACATTCCTACGATTAATGTTAGTTCCAAAACTTGCATGTGATCCAACAGTTTAAAGGTCAGCCGCCGGATAACTCCGATAAAAATGAATTATTACATGTGCAATAAGTTTATTCTTTTCTACATTTATTGCATTTGCGTTTCTTTTCGTTTAAACCTTTACACTATAGCTTGTTTCTAATTTTGAAGACAGGTGACAACTTAAAATTGGTTTAAAGTACAGCAAAATGCGCCTTAATATTAAATTAAAAGTTTTGTTTTTACATGTAGAATATATCACAAAATTATACAGAAATATCAAATGGACTATTCCAGTTTTCAAATAAGACAAGTTTATAACAGCTTATTTTATTCAATTTATTACAAAATGTCGAACAGTGCAGACGGTGAACTTTTAGGAGCCCTCTGATCTGGGTCAACACTATTTGTGCAGAATCATTTTTCCAGTCACTACTACACTTTTAGCATATCATAGCCATCCTCCCTCATCATTCATCGGCGCTATATGACCTATTTTGTGTCGCAGTGTGTTAACACATTCAACGCTAGCGACGAGTATACTCGTCATTTACAAACAGTGTACCTGAGAGGATTACATTTTCCCATGCAAACAGTGTAGACCCTGATCAGATGGCTCCTTAAGGAGCCCTCTGATCAGGGTCTACACTGTTTGTCATTTTGAAATATTTTGTTGAATTCACCGCTAAATAGTCAATAATGGACAAGACATATTTAGAAATTTGAATTGTCCATTAAAAGTTTCAGGGGTGAATGAGTTAAAACCCAATTCATCCTTCCATCCATACAAAAGCTCTGTTCACTAATACACTGAACTATATTCAAACTAAAATAATTCCCCGTTTAAACATCAGATGAACAATTCAAGTTTCTACTATACAAATTGCTTTTGACAATACTGGAGGTATATGACTATTCATTTCAGTATTGCGCAATAACAGTGTGGCGAAGAATCTCCCTGGACGGACACCGTATTGAGAGTCAGACAGTAAATTGTTGATATCTCTATCACAAATGAGTATTGAATAGGTCTACTGCTTCTTTATATCTATATTGATAAAAAATCTAGAATGATGGAAATATCTGAAAAATAGTTCATGTAGTATCAATTGTTAAACAAAATATAATCATTTTGAACAATAGTGAAATGAATAGTCATATTCCTCTATCTTTAATGTCCTTTGCGCATCGTGCATCTTTCGTCAACATTTTAGCTCACCTGAGGTTATGCTGCGGGTTAGCTATTGTGATCGCCTTTCATCCGCCATCCGTCTGTCTATTTCTCTTTCATCTTAATTTTAACCCTTATACCTTACATAAATGCCTTTAATAATTTCCTTCTTGAATATTTATACAAGACTCAGCCTGCTATGAATTCTTAAAGTGGCACGATCCGGCTCCCGTACAACATATTTATTCTAGCTCGATCTATTATGTTGAAAAGTCAAGTTACTGTCTTAAGTATTTTCAAAATTATATCTTTTACTATACATTGTATACTATATTGATTTTTCAAGAAACTTATCTTGATTTTTATCCTCGAATCTTAAATTGGATTTTCAGAATACTATCCTGAATTTTCAAGATACTACATGTATCTTGAATTTTAAAGATAATAACTTGAATTTTCAAGATAAAGAATTTACAAAAAAATCTTAATGTGGCACTATCCGACTTTCGTACTAGGGCCATACATAAAACCTCCTTTCAAATATCCATTCAAATTGTTGATTTTATTGGTAGGTCCCATTTTCAAAATTATCTAAAAAATCTAAACTGGTTCCATTGTTGATCAATATTGGTGTACCAAAACGACGAAGTAGTGACTTATATATGCTGCGGTACTCAGTCCATTACTGACCTAAATGGTAATATACAATCGCATATAATTCTATATTAAAATTTTAAAGATAAACTCGAGTTTGAACTGTAGGTCAATGGTGACATTAGAAAAACAAAGTAGATCTAGTCCAACTTGTCCCGGGTTAGGAAAAGATAGATAGATACTTTATTTATATACACTCAGTACAAAAAGAAACGCACATTGTGCTCAGGCGCAGATTAAGAGACTTTTTTAAGATACCAAGACCATATCTCAAGATCAATTTAATTCTGCCACAAGTTTAGAAAAACATATACTTAAAATTACTGTGCTGTATTTTAACCCTTTCACTCTTAATGACGACAAAAGGCGCGTTTTCAAACAGTTTGGATCCTGATCAGACCCCGCTTAACGCGGCGTCTGATCAGGATCCAAACTGTTTGACACTCGTATAGATATACTTTAAGTCATACTATTTTGAATCTTACTTTGAAACGATCTTGCAAACAACAAAATTGTAGCAGACGACAATGAAACGGAGGTGGGATAAAAATCTCACGATTAATTTGGCAGCGAAAGAGTTAACTAGTGCCTGTTGAAAACACCGCACCGATTTGTACAGGTTGTGATGATACCAATTCAATGATAAACCTCCCATTTTCAACATTGATAGCCCAAGACGGAACTACTGACTGTAATGAAAAGATTATTTCACAAATACGTTCCTTCTACATACAGATAATATTGTAATAAAAGCGTGCGTTTCTTTTTGCACTGAGTGTACATAAGGCCATCGGCTCAGTACACAGCATACAAAATAATACATTAACTAATCAACGTCAAAGTATCATTTCAATGTAATCAAGGGGAACGTGAGACATACATTATTATACATGTATATTCACTCTTGGTGTTATCTTAAACCATTACCCCATATCCTATTTTCTATTTTTGAAAATAGTTGACCACTAAAGCAGGTTGAAAGTAAAGTAGAATGTGCCTTAAGGCACATTCTGCTTTACTTTCAGCCTGCTTTAAGCTATTATCTGCTAGAATATAGAAACTATTTCTTATGATTCTTGTTTGTAACAGTATAAATTGGAACTATTTTCTTCAGTGGGTGAATAAATCAAAGGCGCAAAAGGTGTATTTATGGGGTAATGGGTTAATTAAAGAAGATTTCGACACGAGATTGTATCATGACCTAAATCATTTGTCATCGTAAAAATAGTTTCCCTTGTGTGTAGGCGTTTCCAGGTTATGAATAAAGTCAATAAACCCAGATGAATTGCAAACTACCAGTCTTCCCCTACGGAAATAGTTCCTTTTATACTGTCACGAATATGTACAATAAGAAATAGTTCCTATATCCTAGCAGGTTGTATCTTAAGAGGCTTAAAATATACCAGAATGCGCATTAAGGCACATTCTGCTGTGCTTTGAACCTGCTTTAAGTTTTGTCCACCTGCCTTCTAAACTAGAGACTATGAGTAGTGAGTATGTAGAAGTTTCAACTACTTAACCCATTACCCCATAATTACGCCTTTCAGCGACTTTATTTTATTCCTCCGCTGAGGAATATAGTTTCAATTTAATTTTATACTGTCACTAATAAAAATCATAAGAAATATTTTCAGACTTCTAGCAGATTATAGCAGGCTTAAAGCAGGCTGAAAGTAAAGCAGAATATACCTTAAGGCGCATTCTGCTTTACTTCCAGTCTGCTTTAAGTGGTCACATATCTTCAAAAATAGAAACAGGCTACGGGGTAATGTGTTATTTAAAGCACTTAATCTAACCTACTTCATATCTTATCAATTTCTTATATTACTAAATGTATGATAAAGGTCAATAATGCCGTAACACACACAAAGAGTGAGAGACAGAAACATATCTTGTCGGAAACATTTGCCATTTCTGAAGCTGACACCAAGACCACTTCGTTGTCCTCGTCAGGTTGACTAACAGATGCTGAGTCTTTATCGGTAGTTTCGCTTCCCTTTCCCCTAGTCTCCTCTACGACGTCACTGACTGACACAGTACCATCAGTTGTTTCAGTTGACAAGCTATGTGAAGCTCTCTCGACATGCGCGTCAGAATTACTAAAACATTTCAAGAAAATGATCGCAAAATACGAGCTTTTGTTCAACCTAACAGAACGCATTTTGTGATAGATGTATATGTTGATAACATTTATAAAAACGTTAAACAGATTAAAGACGACCTGAACACACAGAAGAATCTCAAAGTACGATGGTTTGGTGACGGATCTTGGTAAGATGTTCTGTATGATTGTCAAGTACAGTACCAAGGCCAGTGTGACTGACACTGAGAGAGACACTCTTTCCCCGGATTCTGTTGGTAGTTTGAAGACCAGAGTCCCAATAAACGAGAGAAGACTTGTTGGTAGAATCAGTGTTGCAACTTTCATCTCCGGCCTGCGTGCAATTACAATGGTGTATCTACAGCAGCCGCCGATAATATAATTGGCATGACTAAGATATGTCCTGATTATTTGCCATTCCACATCTTTTTCGAAGTATAAAAGGTCAACACCAGATACGTTAGGGGTTAGCACGTCCTTGTTTGACTGCCACGGACCAATGTCGAAATGACAGGCATGCGTATCGAAAGGAAACTTACGCACATCCATCTCACAATATGTTTCAAATTCTCCCCCTGGCACCCATAGAACATCACCCGTATAAAGCAACGATAGTATCGAGTCGTCTCTGACAAACCCGAATCTCCTGACAGCGTTATGCAGCCTCAAGTCTGGTAGCCAAAGAGTGTTTGTTGGCACATGTAGGTGATTAAAGTCACTGTTGTTCGGGAAGGTATTTACCCCTGATAGTGGATACAAATCAGGACAGCTCATGTCCGTCTTCTCACACAACGGATGGAGCGATTTCTGCATGATTTGGTCTCTCCACATCACCAGTAGAAATCCAGTACTCTGCAAGGTCTTCTCGCTTTCAAGAACTGCCGAAATTCTCATCAGATAAAATGAAATGGAGATGTTAATTGTGTCACTCTGGTTCAAAACTGGTCTAACGTACGCACTGTAACCCTCTAAAGCGTCTTTGAAGGAAGTTTTTACGTCTTCATACGCAAGATCTTTACACATTGATTTAGTCCAAAGCATACTTGCAACAACTAATAAAACCCTTCGTTTTAGTGAAATCATACTAACGAACTTTATGAGGCTGAATTCGTACTCAAATTATGAGCTATTCCTCCGTGTGCTCATCCGTCTACTTATCTTGACAAATCAAACTGTTTAGTGATTAAACCATTCGTTTTCCAGAGTATTGACTTAGACAAGACTAGTACAGTGGAGAATACGTTATTCTTTCCCGTTTAAACGTAAACGAAACGCAAACGCAAAATACTTAAATGTAGAAAAGGACACAATTTTGACAATTCTGACTTTTCATTTTTATCTGAGTGGCAAACAGTTTGGAGCCTGATCAGACGCCGGGTAACCCGGCGTCTGATCAGGCTCCAATCTGTTTGCATAGGAAATAATAATTTTAGCGTAAACACGTTTATTGGGAAAGAATTTATAACGTTTTCTCCACTGTATGCACACACGCAAATTACAGACTTCATTATCTCATTGTTTCATCTGTCCTGTCTCCTAGTTAATGGCTATTTGTTTGTGATCTCCTTTATATTTTATCATGCTGAATTGTCGTCTGCTAAAAATATATCGTCTGCGAAAAAAATCAAAATTAGTTTTTTACGGTTTTTAATATGAGGAAAAGTTGAATATGAGTGACAATTTCAACTGACAAACAGTTTGGATCCAGATCAGACGCCGCGATACGCGGCGTCTGACCTGGATCCAAACTGTTTACAAATATTAGCCAAGTCGCGCTTATCACGATAAGAGTTTTAATCATAGCATTGCCTTTCCCGAATATATTCTGATATATTTGCAAACAGTCTGGAGTCTATTCAGACGCAGAACAACTCTGCATCATATCAGGAATTTTTTTTAGTAGACTGTTTGATGCCCAAATCCAAGGTCTCTCAAGCTAAAACCCTGAAAACCTAATATGACCAGTTTGGAAGCAGACGGTATCTTGGAAGTGAAGAAGTTACTGGCACGTGGAACCCTAGTGACAAAGTATACTCCTCATACATTGTATACAGACAGGCGTGCCAATAAATACAGTAAAACCTATCTATTACGACCACTAAATCGAAGGCTAGTTAATTGTATAAAACATAGCGGACAGCTTAAAGCAAGGTGACAGTAAAACAGAGGGATTCTAAATGTGCTTCTGTTTTTCTGTCATCTAGCTTTAAGCAGTCACCTGTCGTAAACACCTAATAATTAACACTATGTAGTAGTCGCAATAGAGAGGTTTTACCGCAATACACTTGCCTTAGACAAACAGTAAAGACACAGATCAGAAGAGCCCTCTGACCAGGTTCTGTACCATTTGTCATTTTGCAATACATTATAAAAAAAAATATTTAAAAAACCCCATAAATAGTCAATAATGGACTAGACTTATTTTGAAATTTGAATTGTCCACTGAAGTTTCAGGGGTGAATGAGTTAAACAGGCTATTTTCCCAGGTGATGCTTTTAGTGTATCCACCACTCTATTGCAAGTAATGACAGTGCTAATGCATTTATTATTCTCTATATTGTGAATTGACGAATGTCTCCAGTGAGTTTTTGAAAGGGGTCCATTATCAATCTAAAAGGTGTGTGATATTGAAAGTGCATTAGAGAACAGTGCTCCCTCTCTACAACGCCATCTAATGAGAGACAAATAGTGTGTGTGTTGTTCGGAGGGAGTTGCTATAGGGAGGGGAATTTGGCTTACATTTGCAAACAGTTTGAATCCAGATCAGACGCCTCGTTCACGAGGCGTCTGGTCTGGATTCAAGCTGTTTGTCACTCGTCATTTTAATTTTCCCGTCAAAATGTCTACTAATATGTGACTTTAAGAAAAAAACCAGCAGACGGCACTTTTAAGCAGACGATATTGCAGCAGTGCTAGCGTTAGACATAATTTTGTTTGGAGAACAACGGCAATGATCGTTAAAAAGAGGGGTCGTTGTAAGGAGGGGTCGTTATAAGGAGGGCCGTTGGAGTTTCCTATATACTTGGGGAAGCACACTGTATCAATCTTTGTCACCGTCCGGTGACATAATTATGTAAACACGTTTGCAGGGCTGCCATTTCTCCGGATTTTTCCGAAATCTTCGGATCTTTATTCCAACAGATGGAAGCTTAAATCAGGCTGAAAGTAAAGCAGAATGCGCCTTCAGGCGCATTTTGCTTTACTTTCAACCTGTTACTTTAAACATATTTTATTACTCATATATACATGTAATACAGTTGACATATTTACAAAACGTGTAACACCACAAAGTATGAATATAAGTAAATGGGTTGGGCCACAAGTTCTATCAACATTAGTAAAGGCCCTCCCCTAAAATGGGGCATTTGTAACATTGGTAGTGGTTTATTTTTGTTAACAGAACTAACAACTGGAAAAGTTCAAATTATATAAGTGCTATGTTCGCAATAAAGGTAAAGTCGAAGAAGAAAAGTGTGATAATAAGAGACATAGAGGAAAGTAAAGATTTGAAGAAAGAAGAAAGTAAGAGGAAGGCAAATCTACATAACTGACTACAGTCGATCCTCGATATCTCTAAGCTGCCTAAGTTGGTTCCAAGTCAAGCAAGCTCACGCCATCGAGGCTCGACTGTATTTTACTGACTCACCCCACTAATTAAGCGTATACACGTATAACTTTTGTAATTCTTTTAAAATCCTAAAATAATGTTAAAAACGCTTGGTATCCCTTAGGAACGTTTGAACAGCGCCAAATAGACATGTGTTATCAGTATCTGACAAGAAATTCGAACCAAAAAGTAGCATGTTACAATTTAAAGGATGAAAACAACGTGTGGCTCTGAAAAGTTTAAGCCTTGCATCTCGGTATTTGTTACAATGTAAAATATAGTGTTCAGCATCTTCCTTTTCAAAGCCACACTCGCATGTTTCATCAAGTCTTAAGTGATTGTTAAACAAATCTGAATTTAGATTACTGCATTTATTACGAATTCTAGAGTGGATGAGAGAATAACCTCTCTCCCCTTTAAAGTAGTACGATGGAATGTTTTGCGTTTTAAAAATGGTTGTGTTTAGAGCTCTTTTAAATTCTAAAAGTGAAGCTACATTCCTAACAGTATAGGGTAATTCATTCCATAATGAAATCGAGGAAGGTACAAAAGAATTTGCAAATAACTCTGTTCTTCGATGTAAAACAGAAATATCTTGTGAATTTCTTAAATTATAATTATTAGTTGAACCAACAAGTTCAGGGAATAGATTTTAAGCATCACGTGTCTTAAAAACTAGAAACAGACTATGGGTTAAAGGTATAATTCGGAAAATCGCGCTTGAAAAATTGAAAAATTTGAAATCGTAGGATTTTCTTTTTCAACTTACGGCAGCCCTGCGTTTGTCACAAGTGCCATTACAGTGCCCCCTCCCTAGCCCCTACAACGGTTCTCCGAACAACGATTCCCTCCTAACAACGTCATATTGCATCTGTTCCCCAAACAAGACAATTGTGTCTAACGCTTGCACTGCTGCACTATTGTCTGCTTAAAATTGTCGCCTGCTTTTTATACCCTGCCGAAAGGCAGAGGGATACTGTTTTAGGTCTGTCCGTCCGGCTGTCCGTCCGTCCGTGCGTCCGTCACGTTTTCCGTCCGCAACTGTATCTCCGAAACCGATAAACAGATTTGGATGAAACTTGGTATACTTATTTGTCATCATAGGAGCACTGTGGGAAATGACATTTTTTTCAGAAAATTCAAGAAATTTATGAGTTATCTGCCCTTTTTGTGTTAAAAATGCCATATTAAACAGTTTTTACACTCTAGCAACTACAGTATTCAACATATTTCGTTTATACTTGCACACAATGTCTATAAGTACAAGTTCTTGCAGGTGTGCAATTATTGTAAAAAAAGGATACTTGTGACAAGAGTTATCTGCCCTTGATGTACTTAGAAATGCTAGAAAATGCTTTATTTTGATATTTTTTACATACTAGAGCCTATAAATATGCATGGATTTTGAAAAAACTTTCTTGAATTATGTTTGGCTATTAGTTTTCAAATGAATTTGATTATTGTTGAAAACAGAGAAATTAGTCATGAGTTATCTGCCCTTGATAAGTAAAAAATGCCATATTTAACTGTTTTTACTCTCTGGCAACTACAATTATGAATGGATTTAAATGATACTTGCACACAATGTCTATAAGTAAAAGTTCTTAAAGGTGTGCTATTATTGTCAAAAAAGGATACGTGTGGCAAGAGTTATCTGCCCTTGATGTACTTAGAAATGCTAGAAAATGCTTTATTTTAATTTTGTTTACATCCTAGTATCTATAAATATGCATGCATTTTGATAAAAAAAAAGCTTAAACTATGTATGGCTATTAGTTTTCAAATAATTGTTATCATTTTTGAAAAAGGAGAAACTAGTCAACAGTTATCTGCCCTTGATGAGTCGAAAAAACCATATTTAACAGTTTTTACCATCTAGAAACTACAGTCTTTAGGTTAATGGATTTTGATTTAACTTACACACGATGTATATAAATATAAGGGTTGCAATTATTGTCAAAAAAGGATACTTTGTGGCAAGAGTTATCTGCCCTTTATGTACTTAGTAATGCTCAACATGGCTTTATTGTTTACATGCTATTGTGTACAAATGTGAATGGATTTTGAAAAAAAAAATTAAATCATATATGGCTATTATTTATAGAATGAGTTCAATTATTGTCGAAAATGTGCAAATTAGTCAAGAATACTCTGCCCTTGATGAGTTGAAAATGTGTTTACACTCTAGTAAATTCTACAGTTCTGAATTTTTTTTAATAATACTTGCACACAATTATAAGTTCTTGAAAGTGTTTAATTACTGTTGAATTTGAATCAAGAGTTACCTGCCCCTGTCATACTTACATTTATAATGCTACAAACGGCTTTATTTTTTGTATTGTTTAGGCTTTAACATGTACAAAATTGAATGGATTTTATAAAACTTTGTAAAAAACTTTTGAATGTTGATCTTTAAAGACAGGTGATCACCATTTGCCCCTTCCTCCCACATTAAAGTTTGCCACTTTCTTCTGGACAATCGCTGCGGCAGGGGATATCAGCTCTAAGGTGCTTGTTGTTCTCAGAGTTACATATTAGTGGACATTTTGACAGAAGAAATATAATGACGAGTGACAAACAGCTTAAATTTAGATCAGACGTTTTGGATTCAAGCTGTTTGCGAATGTAAGCCAAGTCTTTACCTCCTATAACAACTCCCTCCGAACAGCACACAATACTTGATTCGATTTGTAATTTTAATATAACTAGGTATAAAAATTTGATACAAACCCCCGGGGTTTTCGTCGTTGAAGATGGTGGCTAGAACTCTGTAGTACTCAGGTTCAGCCAGTTCGAGATGACGAAATTTCGGGGGTTTGTAAAAACAGTTCACGTATAGTTTGAAGATTTTGTGACATAATTTGAAGCCTTTTGGGAAATATTTTGAAGCCTTTTGTGGCAGAAGTGTAAGCTTTGTGGCATAATCTGAAGCCTTTTGTGGCATAATTTAAAGCCTTTTGTGGCAGAAGTTAAGCCTTTTGTGGCAGAAGTTTAAGCCTTTTGTGGCAGAAGTTAAGCCTTTTGTGGCAGAAGTTAAGCCTTTTGTGGCAGAAGTTTAAGCCTTTTGTGGCATTATTTAAAGCCTTTTGTGGCACAATTTGAAGCCTTTTGCGGACTGCTGTAAAAAGTCGCCCTTTACGACGATTTGTCCGGCGTCCTGTTAATCAAGTGGTTTAACAAGATGGAAGCGGGAACCACGCCCAATAATAGCCAAAACCATGTTATGTGAAATTCATTTGTTATCATTACATATTAAAAATTTAATAAGTTACTGGAAATGGCTTCACCCATGAGTTACTGTTCAACACATTGCTTGTCATTCGATTACCTGCAAATCTCACAATAATTGACTCCCACTGGGTCCTGTTGTAGAGAGGGAGCACTGTATATACAACAGTCTCTCTCTACAACGACACCCATTGAGAGACACACAGTTATGTGCGTTGTTCGGAGGGAGTCGTTAATGGGAGGGAACTTGGCTTACATTTGCAAACAGCTTGACTCCAGATCAGACGCCGTTTTTCACTCGTCATTCAGGTTTTTTTGTCAGAATGTCCATTATGTAACTTTGAGAAAAAACAGCAGAGGACAATTTTAAGCAGACGACATTGCAGTCGTAAATAGG
The DNA here is from genome assembly GCA_922989275.2 of Gari tellinella. NCBI lineage: Eukaryota > Metazoa > Mollusca > Bivalvia > Cardiida > Psammobiidae > Gari > Gari tellinella. The sequence goes on from OV277868.1 coordinate 19,342,242, forward strand.
TTGGTCACAATTGTCCTGCCTGATTAGGGAACTGCGACAATGGTCGTTGTAAGGAGGGAGTCGTTGTTAGAATGGTCGTTGTAGGGAGGGAACACTCTATTTCATACTCTTCTATGCGACAAATTGCCGATGTCACGGCATATACTGTCGCCTTTAATTAGATAAAGAGATAAATATTTTATGTGATTGTTATTGATTGTTTATTTAAAGCGTTTCATGCGTAGATACAGTCATGGTTTGCATATAAGGCGGATTCCAACCGACCCCTTACTTTCTTTCTTTTTCTTTAGCATTTTAAGGAGGTGTTTGGTTCCGCATCGGAACCCCTCTCCGGGTCCACGCATGCCCTCTACCGATTATATCATCTGCTTAATGCTTAAGAGGCTGTCTGGGTTTTTTCTAATACCGGTATATAGTTACATTTTAACTTGAAGAAACTTCGATACAAAATCGATAGGAATGTCAAATAGATTGTATCCTGATTATATCTGGATTTATATGATATACATATACAATTGTACATGTAAATTCTACATGAGATAACGCGTATTATAAAAAATGAATTGAAACTAAATCGAAACATAAGTGGCTTAACGTGACAAGAACTCCGTACCAAGACTAGAGGCTGAAATAAATTGACGCTTGATCTGGATCTGTTTGTACTCTTTCATGGGGGAACAGTTCCTTATTTTATTATCCAATGTAAATGTACATGTATCGATGTTGCCTGTTAATTACTAATTTACAATATTGTCGTAATGTATGTTATTTTAACTTCAGTTCTGTATAATGTAATGTAATATGTCCCAGTTAAAACATTGATCGGCGCTTCTCGCCCAAAATAAGAATGTGTTGATTGAATAGTGGAAACATATTTTCATAACGATACTTTTTATAGATAAAAGCCAAATTCAAAAGATATAAAATCAAACATGCCTAGTTCAAAGATAATATTTTAAACAAACACGTTCTTTATTCGAGTATCATCATGGTGTACACAGATACCGGTACTAACATCAAAGAAAACACGGGGTTACAATGCATATATGCGCACGTGATACTTTAATGGTTTGATCACATTAAAGATGTGTCATTTTGTGACATATCGTAAAACTTTACACCTTTAATTTAATTTAATAGTGACAAATTTACATATAAAACTAATGTTGACTGATGTCTCAGGGGAGATTGGGTTAAGTTTTGAAAATGTTACGTTGCTACCAGTGTTTATAAACTTATTCAGTACAGTGTAGAGTCTGTAGACCAAGGTCAAAGGATTCATAAAGGAGCCAACAGATTATGGTCTACATTGTTTGTTATTTATAATGTTTTGTAAAAAGCAATTTGTATAGTAGAAACTTAAATTGTTCATCTGATGTTTATTTCAGTGTATTAATGACCAGCTATTTTCCTGTATAGATGGAAGGATGAATTGGGTTTTAACTCATTCACCCCAGAAACTTTTAATGGACAATTCCAATTTCAAAATATGTCTTGTCCATTATTGACTATTTAGGGGTGATTTAAAAATTATTATTTCAAAATGACAAACAGTGTAGACCCTGATCAGAGGGCTCCTTAAGGAGCCCTCTGATTAGGGTCTACACTGTTTGCATGGGACAAATGTAATCCTATCAGGTACACGGTTTGTAAATGACGAGTATACTCGTCGCTAGGGTTGAATGTGTTAAGACACTGCGACACAAAATAGGTCATATAGCGCCGATGAAGACTATGATGTGCTAACAGTGTAGTAGTGACTGGAAAAATTATTCTGCACAAATAGTGTTGACCCAGATCAGAGGGCTCCTTAAAGTTCACGGTATAAACTGCTCAACATTTTGTAATAAATTGAATAAAGTAAGCTTTTATAAACTTGTCTTAATTGGAAACTGGATTAGTCCATTTGATATTTCTGTATAATTTTGTGATATATTCTACATGCAAAAACAAAACTTTTAATTTAATAGTAAATTTAATAGTACTTTCAACCAGCTTTAAGTTGTCACCTGTCTTCAAAATTAGAAACAAACTGTTGTGTAAATGTTTAAACGAAAAGAAACGCAAATGCAATAAATGTAGAAAAGAGCAAACTACTGCACATGCGATAATTCATTTTTATCGGAGTTACCCGGCGTCTGATCTCCAAACTGTTGGATCACATGCAAGTTTTTGAACTAAGATTAATCGTAGGAATTTGTCAAACAGTATTACCTTGTTCGTTGTTGATGTAGCACGAAACACATACCTACAATCAGAGTATACTTGTAAATACTGAGGGAATGTACTTCAGTGAAGAAATACCACCACAGTCGATGGGTTTATGGTAGTTGAGGATATGCGTATAAATAGGTTGGATCCCTGTTAAGTCGCTGAATTAATCGGCAACTGGTCAAGAACCAACCCCAACCCGTCTGCATACCTTCAGTATCAACTAGTGCGCTCTACGGACGTGCAAAGGAATTATTGGTAAGAAAAGCCAACTATCAGAATCCGACGACCACATGTCGGACTTCTGTTGTACCATTTATTGTAAATGGTAGTAAAACGAAGAAGGACACAGCCAATTTCCCTTGTGGAAAAGGCAGATGCCTAAGGCGAACAATAGCAACTGAAGGGTAGGCGTTAATTGATCACACAAAAGAGACCTACTTTCTATACGAAACAGAACTGTACGCAAAACATGTCAGGTGTTTTATATTCAATACCAATAACATATTGGGAAGGTTTCTTGATACGTACGTACTATAAACGTCTCATGATTATCTCGTTTGCCCTGATTAACACACAATTTCAGCAAGAAATAATAATTTTGGTATATCAGTAGGTAGAATTTTTCACTACACGTCGATCAAAAAGATATTTTTCATTTCGTTGCATGGTTTTTATTTATTAAGAATGAAATGCCAAATCAAACGCTTATGATTATGGAAATACGCAAGACCATCTATATGTTTTATGGATTGAGAGTCATATATATAGAGGGTTGGTTTCTGTACTAATGGGGCGAAAAGCCGAGTGGTTAGGCTGGTTACTATGCTTTCGGACTACGGCCGTTTGATGGTTGAAAAAAAAATACAACACTATGGTTTTAATTATTTTAAAGTAAATTAGGAGGCAATGGGGTTCCAAGCCTTGAATGGTAGGGTAGGGTTTGATGGCAGAACGAGAACAAGTATCAAACCTTGGGTTACGCAATGCAGGGATTTATTAAAAGGGTTCATGCATTTTGCAATGTTAAAGTTTGTAAATAAATTAGGTAAAACTTTTGGAGTTTCAAAAAGTTTCGAAAAAATCCTGAGAAATAGCAGCCGTGAGGCAGATACAATCAGCTCGTGACACGTGTCTGGCAGTGAGGATTTCACAAAAATAGTTTTACTAAAATTGAATAGATGTACAGCAGTCCCTCTTTACAACGACACCCAATGAGAGACACAAAATTGTGTGCGTTGTTCGGAGAGAGTCGTTAATGGGAGGGAACTTGGCTTACATTTGCAAACAGCTTGAATCCAGATCAGACGCCGCGTAACGCGGCGTCTGATCTGGATTCGAGCTGTTTGTCACTCGTTATTAAGTTTTTTTTGTCAGAATGTCCTTAATGTAACTTTGAGTAAAACAGCAGACGGCACTTGCAGACGACATTGCAGTCGTGAATAGGTTGGACACAATTGTTCAGTTTAGGGGACTGCGACAATGGTCGTTGTAAGGAGGGAGTCGTTGTTGGAAGGGCCGTTTTAGGGAAGGAACACTGTATTATTCAAATCATATATACTAGCTAGAATATGTCTTCTTTGTCTTCCTTAACTCTAAGTGCTTAAAGCATGCGTACTTTGTCTTCCTTAAATCTAAGTGCTTAAAGCATGCGTACTTTGTCTTCCTTAAATCTAAGTGCTTAAAGCATGCGTACGTTGTCTTCCTTAAATCTAAGTGCTTAAAGCATGCGTTCTGTGTTGTAGCTTCTTTAGTATTTTCATTAACATTTAAATGTCTCAAATGGTACTACATGTACATTATTCAGTAGGCGTGAGTGCTGTGATACATATTAAAGACTTAGACTTCTGTTGCAGGCATGTTTGTTAGTACAGTAATTCCTCTCTACAACGGCACTCAATGGGAGACACAAATCGTGTATGCTGTTCGGAGGATGTCGTTGTAGGGAGGGGGGATCAAGACTTAGCTTACATTTTCAAACAACTTGAATCCAGATCAGACGCCGCGTAACGCGGCGTCTGGTCTGGATTCAAGCTGTTTGTCACTCGTCATTATATTTATTCTATCAACAGCAGACAACTAATTTTAGCAGACGGTATTACAGCCATGAGAAGGTATGTCATAAATGTCTTGTTTGGGGAACAGCTGCAAGGGTCGTTGTAAGGAGGGAGTTGTTGCTTGGAGGGCCGTTGTAGGGAGGGAGCACGTACTGTAGTTATTATTTTACTGACACTGCTGATAAGCCTATGTACAATGCCTTACTTCCATTATAACGATTGAATTTATTACTTTTATTACATTAATTAAGTGACCATTTTTTAACAATGCTTTTAACTATTTTTTTCTTATCTTCTTCAACACTTGTTAAATAGCATATAGTGAAAGGTTTTTCCTGGAAATATTTTATATTTCAATGAGCTGTATAGCTTGTATAGTTTAATGTTTTGTATTCAAATTCTTATAGATCGAATATAACTCTAAAACTGGAAATTTATTATTATTCATACTGCATGTGATTGTTACATACTTATGTGATAAATGTATGAGATTTGTGCTGTATTTCTGTTTTTCATTGTTCTTTATGTCGGTAAAAAGCTATACATAGCTTATGTTATATCTGTTATGTATGGAATTCCATATACGACAGCCAACTGCTAAATTCCGTAGTAGTATATACCAGTAGTGACTGTATGGGGTTTTCCATGGACCGGTCCGGTTGCGGTACTTTCGTAGTGACTCACGTCAGCTTTTTAGCCTGGCCCAATAAAGAGAGAATTTGCAAAAACAAAACTCACGGCAATCAAATTACCGGTTCAAAGTTGGAAATGGCACAACCAAGAATACCACAAAATGCATATACAGGTATGTCATTTATTTAACAGCCATACATTTGTTTGTCACAATCGTTAAACGACACTGGTGAGTACTAAGTAGATAATTCGACAAGCTTGCGGTATTGCGGCCCATGGTCATTTCGCCTTTCAAGATATAAACTCGATACCTAAGCACTCTAGAGCTATTTATGGAAAACGCTGTTTTGTAGCCAGGTTGAGTTTATGGTTGAAAGGCTGGAGTAGAACCTGTATCCCTTCTATGATCCGGTCTCGTCAAGAGAATGTCGTGTCTGCTCTCCAACTCAAACAAGTTTATTCCCATCCTTTTGAAACTTGGTCAGCATTCTCTTTTCCAGTCATCCGGGTATTTAATGTCATACGCATACTCTCGGACCTTCATTTGGATGGCGTCGGTCTTACTCGGAGAAAAAAATAATTCTAATTTTCGGTAAAATAGTGCTTTTGCAACTAATGTAAGACCTTCGTAGTATTCATAGGACCTATCCAGATAATAATGCGTCTAAAAAGAATGAGATTAAACGCCCTGCTGCACAAACTTATGTAGATTTCGGGTTTGTTGTCCCCGAGTGCGCGTGCTCGCTAAGTGTAAACTAAGGGGGTATGACGTCACACTGGAAAAGAGAATGTGTCTCAGTCAAGTTTGATAACCAGCAAGATTGCCCCAGACATTCAAGAGTTATGCCCCTTTTATCACCAAACACAGGAATTCTTTAGTTTCTCCGCTCTCTAACTCAAACAAATTTATTCCAATCCTTTTGAAATTTGGTCAGCATGTGTATGACTATAATGTCTCACCAGCAAGATTGCCTCAGACATTCAAGAGTTATGACCCTTTTATCATAAAAAATGGACAATATTTAGACTGTCCGCTCTCAAACAAATTTATTCCAATCCTTTTGAAACTTGGTCTTGAATATGACCCCTAACTTTCAGAGTTCATCCCCTTTTGTTCACTTTACCTTGATAGGGTTTTAGTATGACTACATTCTAAGATGGATAATCTGATTTGATGGGCGTATAATGTGCCCGGCTTGCGGTGCTCTGGTTAGTATATTGTCAAGGGTGCCACAGGGGGCATAAGCTTTTATTGAACAGAAGGCAGTCTTGTTTTTCAGCATATTATGTGCTTTTCCTTTTTACTTAACTAAAGCGTGTTTTTTTCAATTTTCAGAGACCGATGAAATGGCTAAACTGAGATTTCAGACGGAACTGGAGTTTGTTCAATGTCTTGCTAATCCAAACTATCTAAATTGTAAGTATTGTTTAATTCTTTACTCCATAGCCCGTTTCTAATTCTGAAGAAAGGTGATAGCTTAAAACAGGTTGAAAGTAAAGCAGAACTGATGTCAGACTGTTTTAATCCCCCCCCCCCCCCCCATAGATGCGCCTTTTAGCACATGTAATTTATTCCTACACTTAATAAAGTAAATAATTCCAATTTATACAGTCTTAAACATTTTCTATAACCTTGCAGGTTGTAGCTTTAGACAGACTGAAAGTAAAGCAGAATGTGTCATACGGTGCATTCTGCTTTACTTTCAACCTGCTTTATGTACTCACCTGTCTTTAAAACCAATAATAGCTAGGCTATTGGTTAAAGGGTTATTTTTAAGCTACCATCTGCTAAGATATAGGATTAGGAAATATGTCTTATTGTAACATATTCGTTACTCACTTTACTGTATGAAATGGGAGTTATTTATCTTCTTCAGTGGAGGAAAATAATTAAATGTGTAAAAAGGTGTACCTAAGGCCAGAGTTAAGGGTCAGCGGTTTTTTCCACCCAATTGGGAACGGGTCCGGTACCCCTCAGATTGGGAATTTTTCTTGTCGCGTAAACTTCAAATTGGGAAAAAAACGAGTGTGAAATGATGCCTAAAAAGACATTGGGAAGTTTAGTTTTATAATATATGTAGGCCTATATTGATCTACACTTATCAAGTAGCAATTATACAGTTCATATCAACAGGCAATGCTAACACTAGTAACAGAAATTCTCTTTTTTTCACTGAAAATACTATTTTTACCATATTGCCAGGTCCCTTCTTAAGTTCTTTGAATTGGGAACGGGTCCTTTCCCGGGTACCGTCCAAAGAAGGAAAAAAACCGCTGAGGGTTAACACATTATACCCTATCAACGAGTATACTTGTCATGAAAAGAGCATACACCTAATGCTATTGTGATTATACTTGTCCTATATGCAAACAGTGTAGGCCCTGGTCAGAGGGCTCTTTAAGGAGCCCTCTGATCAGGGTCTACAAAGTTTGTCATTTTTTTATTTAAAAAAAACACCACTATTATTAAAAAATGGACTAACTTTAATTGTAAACTGGAAATGCCCATTTAAAGTTTCAGGGGTGAATGATTTAAGATGTTAACCATAACCATACTGACTTTTCAAGTATTCCCATGCCAGATAAGGCACATATGGGGGTATTTACCCTATTATAATTTTGGAAAAGCAATTGTTTTTCACAATAAAAAGTAAAACAAAAGAGCAAAGAAATGTAGCAAATAGCAAAGAAAATTTTGAATACCTAATCAGAATATAAATGATTGTACCCAATTAAGAATATTGCCCAAAAATTTCAATACCCAATCCTGTGAAATATCAAGTAGTAAATATCCAAATGCATCAAAACCTGATCTATTCATTGCATGGGTAAATTGTTAATATATTTTGTTTAAATGTTTTCAGTTTTAGCCCAGAGAGACTATTTCAAGAAACCAGAATTCATCAACTACCTAAAGTACCTACAGTACTGGAAAGAGCCTAAATATGCCAGATATCTCAAGTAAGTACTGACAGCCTAAATATGACAGATATCTCAAGTAGGTACTGACAGCCTAAATATGACAGATATCTCAAGTAGGTGCTGACAGCCTAAATATGCCAGATATCTCAAGTAAGTACTGACAGCCTAAATATGACAGATATCTCAAGTAGGTACTGACAGCCTAAATATGACAGATATCTCAAGTAAGTACTGACAGCCTAAATATGACAGATATCTCAAGTAAGTACTGACAGCCTAAATATGACAGATATCTCAAGTAGGTACTGACAGCCTAAATATGACAGATATCTCAAGTAGGTACTGACAGCCTAAATATGACAGATATCTCAAGTAAGTACTGACAGCCTAAATATGCCAGATATCTCAAGTAAGTACTGACAGCCTAAATATGACAGATATCTCAAGTAAGTACTGACAGCTTAAATATGACAGATATCTCAAGTAGGTACTGACAGCCTAAATATGACAGATATCTCAAGTAAGTACTGACAGCCTAAATATGCCAGATATCTCAAGTAAGTACTGACAGCCTAAATATGACAGATATCTCAAGTAGGTGCTGACAGCCTAAATATGCCAGATATCTCAAGTAAGTACTGACAGCCTAAATATGACATATATCTCAAGTAGGTACTGACAGCCTAAATATGCCAGATATCTCAAGTAAGTACTGACAGCCATATACTTTATAAACCATCACCCAACAGTCTTGCCTAGTTTTGAAAACAGGTGACATAGTAGATTGAAAGTATAGCAGAATGTAGCCTGTTTCTAGTTTTGAAGACAGGTGACCACTTAAAACAGGTTTGAAAGTAAAGAAGCAGAATGCACCTTAAAGTGTATTTTGTTTCATTTCCAGTCTGCTTTAAGCTACAGTCTGTAAAGATCAGGGATCCAGATAAGGGGAGTATTTCAAAAACTAAAATCTTTATTTCTTCATTAAACCTTATGGTGTCACTACTCATTAGAATCGTCTCGAAGCTTCGAGACGATTCTAATGAGTAGTAACACTATAGGATTTGGTGCAGTATTAGTGATAAAATGTTGGATTTGTTCAGATTACTCCCCCCTTATCTGGAACCCTGAAAGATAGAGAAAAGAGCTACATTTTCAGGACTGCATAAAGAGCTATTATTTTTCTTCAATGGAACTGTAAAATAAAGGCATAAAAAGTTATATTTATGGAGTAATGGAATACGTGAACAAGTTTGAGAAAGCAAGAAATTGGACAGCTTATAAAAGAACTTGCGCCTAGTTGCTATTGTACTCCCTCCCCGCAACGGCCCCCTGAACAACGATTCCCTCCTTACAACATTGCTTGCCGCTGTTCCCCAAATAGGACAATTATGTCCAACCTTTTCACAGCTGCAATTTTGTCTGCTTAATTTTGTTGTCTGAAGTTTTTCTCAAAATCACAAATTGGACATTTTGACACAAAAAAACATAATGACGAGTGACAAACAGCTTGAATCATTATGTGGCGTCTGATCTGGATTAAAACTGTTTGTCAATTTCCCTCCCTAGTATAACAACTCCCTCCAAACAACAGCCTTTAAGCTAGCATCTGCTAGGATATAGAAAATATTTGTTATGATGCATATTCATAATTGTATATTCATAATTGGAACTATTTTCTTCAATAGAGGAGTAAATTAAATGCGTAAAAATGCAAATCTATAGAGTAAAGGGTTAGCACTACAGTATTTCTCATTGCAATTTTGCCTTAGCGTATTCATCAGGGTCAGACCAGGACTGTTTTTCAAAAACTAAAATCTTTATTTCTGCATTAAATCCTATGGTGTCACTACCCATTAGAATCGTCTCGAAGAGACGATTCTAATGAGTAGTAACACCATACGTTTTGGTGCTGAATTGAATGAGAAAGTAGACGATTTGTTCAGTTTACTCCCTCTTATCTGGAGCCCTGGTCAAACATTCAAATTCTAAGTCTATTTCTGCAGAAGTATTTTATTCTAAAATTTAAAACATCATTGAATTTTAATGCCATGATTTAACACTACAGATACCCGCAAGCCCTTCATTTCCTTGACCTGCTGCAGTATGAACACTTCAGAAAGGAGCTGGTGAATCATCAATGTGCAAAGTTCATAGACAATCAGCAGCTATTGCACTGGCAACACTACCAGCGTAAACGTGTACAGCTACTCACGGCACAGGCTGAGGAGAATCAACAGCAAGTGAAAGACGCTAAACCATCATGACACTGTCGCCTCATGTGTGTCGCTGTACGATAATGACAAGGCATTGTGGCTTTGAACCAAAGTGTTAAATCTGAGACAAAGCAAAGCATAAGAGTCTTGAGATGTAAAGGAGAATATAATTGAAAAATTGTTAAGTTTCTTGTGAACTGCAAATGAAAGACACAAAACCATCATGACAGTTTTACTCATTCACTCCCTAGTGACGAGTAATTAACAAACTGTACATGTGGAGAGTATACTTTATGTCTATACAAACAGTGTAGACCCAGATCAGAGCGAGCCCTCTGATCAGGGTCTGCACTATTTGTCATTTAGCAATTAATTGTAAAAAAGCACCCCAAACTAGCAAAATTGGACTAGATTTTATTAGAAACTGACATTGTCCTTTTGAAGTTCCAGGGGTGGGTGACTGAGTCTCTGTAAGATAATGACAACTCATTTGAACCAAAGTGTTCAATCACAGACAAAGCGTAGAATAAGAGTTGAGATGTAAAGGAGAAAATAATTGAAAATTTGATATGTTGCTTGTGAACTGCAAATGAAATACACAAAACCTTCATGACAGTTTTACTCATGCATCCCTAGTGCCGAGTATACTTGTAATTTACAAACTGTATGTGTGGAGAGTATACTTTATGTCTATACAAACAGTATAGACCCAGACCCTAAAGGAGCCCTCTGATCAGGGTCTGCACTATTTGTCATTTTGCAATTAATTGTCCAAAAAAAAAATTCCCTAAAAAGCAAAAATGGACTAGATTTTATTATAAAGTGGAATTGTGCATTTGAAGTTCCAGGGGTTAACTCATGTGTATCTCTGTAAGATAATGACAAAGCCTTGTGGCTCTGAACAGTATTAATTGTAGATGAGTTTTCAAGCATGAAGAGACGGGGCCTCCGTGGCCTAGTGGTATAGTCACTGTGACTTACATCACTAAGCTCCTCACCGCTGTGAGTTCGAATCCCAGTAGGGTCGTTCGGATTTTTAGCTCACCTGAGCCGAAGGCTCAGGATGAGCTATTGTGATCCCATTCCGTCCGTCGTACGTCGTCCGTAGTACGTCGTCCGTTCACATTTTCAAACAACATTTCCTCAGAAACCACTGACCCAATTTCAACCAAACTTTGTCAGAAGCATCAGTGACAAGGTAGAACGAAATCTTGTTCAAAGAATTTGGCTAGAGTTATTCCCCTTGCTGTGGGACCAGGTTTTCTAACATGACCGTATAGACAACTTTTAATGCATAAGAAAATCTTAAAAAATCTTCTCCTCAGGAACCTAAAGGCCCAGACCTTTGATATTTGGTATGTTTCATTACCTAATGACTTTCTAGCAAGATTGTTCAAATTTTGACCCTGGGGCCAAAAATGGCCCCGCCCTGGGGCTTATCAGTTTTTCTTAGGAAAACCTTTAAAAATCTTCTTCTCAGAAACTGTATAGCCTAGATCATTAATATTTGACATGTAGCTTTGCCTTATGGTCCTCTACCAAGATTGTTCAAATTATGACCCCGGGTCAAAATTGGCCCCGCCCCGTGGCTTTTCAGTTTTACATAGAATTATATAGGAAAACCTTTCAAAATCTTCTTCTCTGAAACTGTAAGGTCCAGGTCTTTAATATTTGACAGATAGCTTTGCCTTGTGGTCCTCTACCAAGATTATTTAAATTATGACCCCCGGGCCAAAAATGGCCCCGCCCTCGGGCTTATCAGTTTTTCATAGGAAAACCTTTAAAAATCTTCTTCTCTGAAACCGTAAGGCCCAGATCATTAATATTTGACATGTAGCTTTGCCTTATGGTCCTCTACCTAATTGATCAAATTATGACCCCCGGGTCAAAAATGGCCCCGCCCCGGGGCTTATCAGTTTTACATATAATTATATAGGAAAACCTTTACAAATCTTCTTCTCTGAAACTGTAAGGTATTTGACATATAGCTTTGCCTTGTGGTCCTCTACCAAGATTGTTCAAATTATGACCCCTGGGCCAAAAATGGCCCCGCCCCGGGCTTATCAGTTTTCATAGGAAAACCTTTAAAAATCTTCTTCTCTGTAACCGTAAGGCCCAGATCATTTATACTTGACATGTAGCTTTGCCTTATAGTCCTCTACCAAAGTTGTGCAAATTATGACCCCCGGGTCAAAATTGGCCCCGTCCCGGGGCTTATCAGTTTTACATAGACTTATATAGGAAAACCTTTACAAATCTTCTTCTCTGAAACTGTAAGGCCCAGATCTTAAATATTTGACAATATAGCTTTGCCTTGTGGTCCTCTACCAAGATTGTTCAAATTATGACCCTCAGGCTAAAAATGGCCTCGCCCTCAGGCTTATTAGTTTTTCATAGGAAAACCTTTAAAAATCTTCTTCTCTGAAACCGTAAGGCCCAGATCATTTATATTTGACATGTAACTTTGCACTTATATGGTCCTCTACCAAGATTGTTCAAGTTATGATCCCTGGATCAAATTTTGCCCCGCCCCGGGGCTTATCAGTTATATCAGCTATATCAAAATGTTGTCTTGCCCAGTTAGCTTCTATGGTACAATGTCTCAGGTGAGCGAAATGTGGCCCTATGGGCCTCTTGTTCATGTGGGGAAGCCTTCCAGCTGGCTTGCGGAAGGTTGGTGGTACTACCAAGTTGCCGATTTGTGTCTGAAACAGTGCATAAAGGGCTTCTGGGGTCTTCCTCCACCTGTAATTAGCTGGACGTCGCGATATGACTGAAATACTGTTAAAAGCGACGTAAAATCATAACATATCATTACAAATAAATCATGAAGAGTATTTATAATACTAAAACCTGCTGCCAACAACTCAGTGAACCTGATGACTTCTTCTTGTTTTCAGTATAACAGATATGTTTGAAAAGACTCTGAAAGTACATGTAGCTGGTCCTGCTGTTCTCTCATTTTGCACATACAGTAAAACCTCTCTGTTTTGTCCACTAAAAAGAAGGCTAATTGATTGTATAAAAGATAAGTGACAGCTTCAAGCAATGTGACAGTAAAACAGAAAGCTCCTAAAGGAACTTTCTGTTTTACTGTCACTTTGCTTTAAGCAGTCACATGCCTTAAACACCTACTGTAAATGTAAAAGTCGGCAGAATAAGATATACGTGAATGAAGACTTTATAAACTCACACCTTCACCTACTAATTAATGCACTTTATTGGTCGTAATAGAGAAGTTTTACTGTACATTTAAGTCCCATTGAATGCCTTTACTACATAACCCAATGTGCTTTTGGGGCATGCAAGCTCGGTCTACTGGCAGGAAAGAATAGGGGCCACTGTCATAGCCTCGCATGATGCAGTAGATGGCTGCCGAAAGGCGTAACCTTTTCAGTGATAGGATTGATGGATAAATCCATCATAAAGTGATGTATTTGTACGTCAGTCCAAGTACTGAAAAGGTTTAAACCTAGAATATTTGTAGCTCTGGTATTCTGATCAGGGTCCAAATTTAGAATTATTTTAGATCGATGTAAATCAGGTGTTGATCTGGCAACTTGTCTCCTGGAGTCGCGATATGACTGGCTCTTTTGTCATATTAGGAAAAAAAAACCACCCATTAACAAGCTTCTATTCAGGTCAAATACCAGGTACATGATTTGGATTTTACTACATTGTGTGGCATTGAGCATGAATCATGTTGCCTGTACATACCAGAAAGAGAATAAAAATTGGTCCAAGTTATGGTGTATACAGTTTTATTTTTTATCTGCCTTGGTTTTTTTTTTATATGCCCACCTCTAAAGGTGGTGGTATATTGGCATGGCCCTGTCCGTTCATTCGTCCCTCTGTTCATCCCTCAACATTTTGCTTGTTCGGAAGACTATTTGAAGGATATAAATGAAACTTCACATAAATGTAAAATACACAAGATCAAAAAAGCTCAGTTAATTTTTAGGTTAATTTGATTTGTCTTTACATAGTTATCTGCCCTTTATGTATTCATATATGCTATAAAAAAAAAGCTGCCAGTGGGCGTATTTTGTACCGTTTGTGTTGCTCTTGTTTGTGTTCCAATAGCATCAAAGTTGGCAAAGAGCATGCTTTCACATGTATACATTTTTAACCGCCTGTCCAAGAAAGAGACATTCCGTCGAAACTCGATACTTCGAACTCGCATTAGTAAAGTTAAAAGGTGGGTTAGCCACGTTTTAACTTTGAAATACGGATATGTTCAACTTTAGAGAGATCAAGTTATCCAAATAAAACTACTGAAATACTAGTAAGGTCGATTTATTTCGAGCTAAAAGGAATACCATTCTTCTAAACTCTAATTTGGTTTAATTAATCCATAGATAACAAGAGGCCCATGCGGGCCTAAATATCGCTCACCTGGAAAAACCAACACAAGGGTCACATGACCCCTGGGGTGGTATCATTTTTTACCCCAGAGACATAATTTCAAGTATCTTGCTGATGAACTTGAAAATTAAGTGTTCTGCCAAAATATTTTGTACATGGGTGGTTTCAGACAGGAAGACTTTTCATTGAAAAAAATAAATCTATTTTTAGCTAATGTGACCCAGATATGCAACAGACCCGAACCATTTCAGCAATATTGGTAAAGAATATCTAAAAGTGTCAATTCATAATGCTAAATATCAAAGCTCTTGTCATAATACTGTGGTTTTAGACAAGAAGATTTTTTAAGTTTTCATTGAAAAAATCTATTTTTAGCTCCTGTGACCTAGATATGCAACAGACCTGAACTATTTGAACAACTTTGAAAGAGGACCATACAAGGATCATTCCTGCCAAGTTTGGTAAAAATCCATCCAGTAGTTTCGGAGGAGATGTCGTTTAAAGAAATTGTTGACGACGAACGAATGACGGACGACGGACACAGAACTATCAAAATAGCTCACCTTGGCACTACGTCCCTGGGGTCAAAAATGACCCTGCCCCTTGGGTCACAAATTTGCATAGAGTTATATAGTGAAATATTCAAAAAAATTCTCCTCTGAAACTAACGTGGCCAGAGCTTAGATTTTTGGCATGGTGACACTTCTAGAGGGCCTTTACCAATATTGTTGAAATGGTCCCGGTCCATTGCATATCTAGGTCACAGGAGCTAAAAATAGATTGCTTGAATAAAAACTTTAGAAATCTTCTTAAACCGCAGTTCTCTGAGCTTAAATATTTGGCACAAAGCATCATCTACTGGTCCTCTATCAAAGTTGTTCAAATTATGTCCCTGGGGTCAAAAATGGCCCCGCCCGGGGGTCACAACATACAGTTATATAGTGAAATCTTCAAAATTCTGCTTAGATATATGGCATGGTGACACTTCTAGAGGGCCTTTACCAATATTCAAAATATCAACTTCCTAATGCAAATATACCATGTAGTATAAGTGCATTCCAACACTTACTCCATAACTAACTTTGAAATTTCAGTCCAAAAACTCTAAGTCCTCAACAGGTGAAATTTTGACTAAATTTAAACTTTTTTTTTAAATTTTAACAACGCAACATCAATGTTCAACCCACAGGGCACCTCCATTCCAAATATCAGCTTCTTGATACAAATATTTGATGTAGTATTAGAGCATCACATCACTTACCCCAAAACTTTAACCATGAGAAATCAGCCGAAAAACCTAAGTCCACAAAAGTGTAATTTTGACTAAATTTCAACTTTTTTTCAAATTTAAACTACGCAACATCAATGTTCAACCCACAGGGCACCTCCATTCCAAATATCAGCTTCTTAATACAAATATTTCATGTAGTATTAGTGCATCACAACACTTGCCCCAAAACTTAAACCATGAGAAATCAGCCGAAAAACCTAAGTCCACAAAAGGTGTAATTTTGACTAAATTTAAACTTTTTTTCAAATTTAAACTACGCAACATCAATGTTCAACCCACAGGGCACCTCCATTCCAAATATCAGCTTCCTATTATAAATATTTCATGTAGTATTAGTGCATTACAACACTTACCCCAAAACTTTAACCATGAGAAATCAGCCGAAAAACCTAAGTCCACAAAAGGTGTAATTTTGACTAAATTTAAACTTTTTTCAAATTAAAACTACGCAGCATCAATGTTCAACCCACAGGGCACCTCCAATCCAAATATCAGCTTCCTATTATAAATGTTTCATGATGTATTAGTGCATTACAACACTTACCCCAAAACTTTAACCATGAGAAATCAGCCAAAAAACCTAAGTCCACAAAAGGTGAAATTTTGACTAAATTTAAACTTTTTTTAAAATTTTAACTACACAACATCAATGTTCAACCCACTGGGCACCTCCAATCCAAATATCAGCTTCCTAATGCAAATATTTCATGATGTATTAGTGCATTACAACACTTACCCCAAAACTTTAACCATGAAAAACCAACGCCGACGCCGGGGTGATTCCATAAGCCCCCCCATTCTCCGATTAGGCGAGCTAAAAACTTTTTAAAATCTTCTTGTCTGAAACCGCAGTACTCTGAGCTTAGATATTTGGCACAAAGTATCATCTACTGGTACTCTATCAAAGTTGTTCAAATTATGTCCCTTGGGTAAAAAAATAACCCTACCCCGGGAGTCACAGTTTTACATAGAGTTATATAGTGAAACTTCAAACATCTTCTTTCCTGTAACTAAGATTTCCAGAGCTTTGATACTTGGCATAGTGTGACTTCTAGAGGTATTTTACCAATTTTGTTCAAATGGTTCCGGTCTGTTGCATATCTAGGTCACAAGAGCTAAAAGAACGATCATTTCATTAAATTTTAAAAAATCTTGTTCGTGAAATCTTCAAAAAAATTTGTGTCAAATTTTCCAGCTTTCGTCCGTCACAAATTTTACTAAATTGTTTTCTTAAATGTTTGCTGTCAATATTGTTCAAATCATTGGCCTTGGCATATACTGAAGTGATTGGCTAAATCGTATTGTCATAATTTCTCAGCTTTCCCAGATATTTTACGCTTATTTCAGTTGTTCCAGGTGAGCGATTTAGGGCCGTATACGGCTCTTGTTTATTTGATCTTGGCACATGCTGTAACAAACCTTTGCCTACTTTTGCAAAAATCTTTAAATGACTATAGCATTTGAGCCAATGGGCATAGGTCTTCCATACATGGTACATATCTTTCTTGTATTAAGACCTTTTCAACAATACCAATCTTTTTACCATGTGACTTTGACCTTGACCTATATAATCAAACTCCTTAAAAAATCAAAAAATCCTTAACATGGATTTAACTTTTGCACCGACGTACATGGGTCTTTTATGCGTGGTATGTGCATTCCTTTTGTCTAGATCTTTCTGACCATTCCAATGTTTGTTTGTCCTTGTGACCTTGACCTTTGACCTACTTTTGCAAAAATCTTTAAATGCCTATAGCATTTGAACCAATAGGCATAGAGTGTCCATACTTGGTATGTTTCTGTGTTGTCTTAAGAATTTGTCAACCATACTAATGTTTTTACCATTTGACCTACTTTTGCTAAAATTCTATAAATGCTTAGAACATTGAACTCAATAGGCCTTGGGCTTCCATTCTTAATATGACCATACCAACAATTTTGTCCTTGTGATGTTAACCTTTAAGGTTACCCTACCTTTGTAAAAAAAAAATTAAATGCTTATAATATTAGAACTTGGTATCTATCTTTGCTGTCTTTAAGACAACCATATCTATGTTTTACCATGTGACCTTGACCCTGAACTACTTACAAATAAACATGTACATTATCAACATGCTGCTGGCTGGGGGTATTTGTGTTATGACATCATTATATTTCCACAAGTTAAAACAAAAAAATTTATATTTCATTAATTTATTGATAGCTGCTAGCACGATCATGAATGATATACACATCACAACTTTCTCTGTACAGGATCATAACCATAATTCTATTAACCCATTACCCCATAAACATGTCTTTTTAAGCCTTTGATTTATTCCTTCACGGAAGAAAATATAGCCTCATTATATACAGTCATGAATAACCATGAGAAATATTTTCTGTTTCCTGGCAGATTGTAGTTTAAAGCAGGCTAAAAATAAAGCAGAATGTGCCTTAAGGTACATTCTGTTTTACTTTCAACCTGCTTTAAGTGATCATCTTTCTTTTAAACTAGAAACAGGCAAAGGCCCAAAGGGGTAATGGGTTAATTTATAATATTCCATGATAGTTGATAAAACGTAATAAATTCAGTGTTATAATGTGTCACTAGTTTGTATTAATCCTTTACTCCATAGATACGCATTAATATAGTCATGACTTTGTGCCGTAAGAAATAGGTCCAATATTCTAACATATGGTAGCTTAAAGCAGGCTGAAAGTAAAGCAGAATGCTACTTTCAACCTACTTTAAGTGTTCACCTGTCTTCAAAACTAGAAACATGGTATGGAATAAAGGGTTAAGCAGTTATTTATCTAGAAATCGTCGTCGTTACGACCAGTGTACACAATAAATACTGCATAATAAGTAAACAACATATAAAACACTCTAGGCTTCTTCCTTTAGTGGCACCTTACAGTAGTAAAAATTTGTACAGTGCTCCCTCCCAACAACGATTCCCTCCTTACAACAACAATTGCCACTGTTCCCCTACCAAGAGTGCAATAGTGTCTGCTTAAAATTGTCATTTGCAGTTTTCCTCAGTCACTTATTAGACATTTTGACAGAAAATAAAAACAATGATAAGTGGCAAACAGCTTGAATCAAGATCAGACGTGGCGTCTGATCTTGATTAAAGCTGTTTACAAATGTAAGCCGATTTCTCTTCCTTAAACAACTCTCTCCGAACAACATGCACAATCTTCGTCTCCAATTGGGTGTCGTTGTAGGGAGGGAGCACTGTGCATGATTAGGATTGCCCAATGACTTTAATTAAAACTATTGTAAAATAAACCTACTGTAATAGATGTATAGACTTATATATATAAAACACAACAGAAAGTTGAGAATCACAATTTAAATGAGCAAATTAACTTTCTTATAAAAGAATTGCATACTTTTGCAAACTCATTCCCCTCTGAAACTCTAGCAAATGGAATATTCCAGTTTGCAATTAAGACTAGTCCATTTATGATTGATTATGGTTATTTTCTGCAATATTTTATAAAATGACAAATAATGCAGACTATGCTCAGAGGACTCTTGTCATAGCCCTCTGATCTGAGTCTACATTGTTCGAATAAGACAAGTGTACTCTTCACAGGTACCCTCTTCTAAAGGATAAAATACTCGTGGCTAGGTTTAACCCGTTACTCCATAACCTGTTTCTAGTTTTGAATACAGGTATCTATGACTGCTTAAAGCAGGTTGAAAGTAAAGCAGATTGTGCCTCAAGGCACAATCTGCTTTACTTTCAGCATGTTTTAAGCTGCCATCTGCTAGGATACAGAAAATATTTTTTATGGTACATATCAATGACTGATTAAAATGGATCTGTTTTCATCAGTAGAGGAGTGAGTTAAATAAAAAGGTATTTTCTATGGGGTAAAGGGTTAAACCTGTTGATCTATAACTAACTACTGTCGATCTTCGATATCTCAAAATCGCTTAACTCGAGCTAACGGATATTTCGACACATGAATTCCATTATTTCATGTTAGGTTATGTCGAACACACCCGTAGTTCAAAGTTAAAATGTGGCTAAGCCACGTTTTAACTTTGAACTACCAGTATGTTCATCATAACCAAGTTCGAGATATCGACATTCGACTGTATGTGTAAACACTTGTCATGCATTAAGCTGAAAATGTTTACACGTTTTCTTTCAGCAGGGGCTTAACACAAATATATATCTGAACACAATCTTTAAAAAAAATAATGTACCCATATAGCCCATATCATATACAACACATATAAAACAAGAGGGCCAGAATGGCCCTTGATCGCTCACCTGTCCATGGTGACACTAGGATGGGTCACGTGATTTCAGAAAAGAAGATTTGTAAAAGGTGACCCCCAGGGCGGGGCCAATTTTGACCCCAGGGGCAAAATTTGAACAACTAAGATAGAGGACCTGTAAACGATTATATGTGCAAAATATCTAAACTCGGTGTACTATGGTTTCAGACAAGAAGATTTTTGAAGTTTTCATTGAAAAAATCTATTTTTACCTCCGGTGACCCAGATATGCAACAGACCAGAACCAATTCATCCATATATGTGAAGGACCTCCAAAAGTTACATCATGCCAAATATCAAAGCTCTGGCCATATTGGTTTCTGAGTAAAAGATGTTTGAACATTTTCCTATGTAACTCTATGTAAAACGGTAACCTCCTGGGCGGGGCCAATTTTGACCCCAGGGACAAAATTTTAACAACTTTGATAGAGGGCCTGTAGTCGATGCTATGTACAAAATATCTAAACTCAGTGTACTATGGTTTCAGAAAAGAAGATTTTTGAAGTTTTCATTGAAAAAATCTATATTTAGCTCCTGTGACCCAGATATGCAACAGACCATAACCAATTCAACAATATGTGTGAAGGACTTCTAGAAGATATACCATGCCAAATATCAAAGCTCTGGTCATATTGGTTCCAGAGAAAAAGATGTTTGAACATTTCACTATATAACTCTATGTAAAACTGTGATCCCCGGGCGGGGCCAATTTTGACCCCAGGGACAAAATTTGAACAACTTTGATAGAGGATCTGTAGACGATGCTATGTGCAAAATATCTAAGCTCAGTGTACTATGGTTTCAGACAAGAAGATTTTTTAAGTTCTCATGGGAAAAAATCTATTTTTAGCTCCGGTGACCCAGATATGCAACGGACCGGAACCAATTCAACAATATAAGTCAAATACCTCTAGAAGTAGTACCATGCAAAATATCAAAGCTCTGGACATATTGGTTTCAGAGAAAAAGATGTTTGAACATTTCACTATATAACTCTATGTAAAACGTTGACCCCCGGGGCGGGGCCAATTTTGACCCCAGGGGCAAAATTTGAACAACTTTGATAGAGGACCTATAGGTGATGACATGTGCCAAATATCTAAGCTCTGACTTTTGTGGTTTGTGACAAGAAGATTTTTTAAGATTTCCTTATTTTTTCACTTTGGTTGCCATAGCAACCAGAGTTCTGCATGGTTTCAAATTCTTTGAACAACTTTGAAAGAGCTTGACCCAAGGAACATTCCTGTGAAGTTTGGTTGCAATCAGGCAAGTGGTTTTGTAGAAGAAGATGATTGAAGAAATTGTTGACGCACGACGCACAACGCACGACGCCGGACATTGACTGACCACAAAATCTCACCTTGAGCACTTTGTGCTCAGGTGAGCTAAATTACTGTCAAACTTGTATTAAATAGCCAATAAAAATTAGGTGAATTATTGATTTGTAAGAGTGGTGGGTGACAGCTTAATGCAGGACAAAAGTAAAGCAAAAAACTCTTAACCCAATACCCGATACCCTGTTTCTACAGTTGTAGTTTTGAAAACAGGTTACCAATTAAAGCAGGTTGAAAGTAAAGCAGAATGTGCCTTAAGGCACATTCTGCTTTTCTTTCAGCCTGCTTTAGCTACCCTCTGAAAGAATTTAGAAAATATTTCTCATGATATATATTCATGAAGTGGAACTATTTTCTTCAGTGGAGGATCAAATCAGAGACATAAAAAGGCTATTTATGGGTAAAAGGCTCTTTTTGCATTACTTAAAATTTGCCATGCATTAAGCAGATGTCTGTATTAAGAGATCTATACTATTTGATTTAAGTACAGTAAAACCTCTCTATTACGACCCATAAATTGTGTTAATTATTCTGTGTTTTAGGCAGGTGACTGCTTAAAGCAAAGTGAAAGTAAAACACAAAGTTCTGCAGGAGCTTTGTTATCCACCTTGCTTTAGGCTGTCTATTATACAATCAATGAGCCTAATTGTTCACAGTCGTAATAGAGAGGTTTTACTGTAGCTCTGCAATATGATTGTGTTAGCTCAAATTGTCACTTGGAATGCATACCAATCAATGTCTATTTACTGTTCTAATTCCCTGTCACCAATAAGTTGTCTTAATTCACACGAGATCTACCATGGTAAATAAGGCAAGCAAGAGCTTAAATCAAAATGAAAGAAAAGCTGATTTCTTAGCAAGTATATGTTTTGGAAAGTAACTATCAGAAAATGTTTTTGTAAGTAACCTTGTTGAGACTATAAAATCAAATGTATTAACCTCTATTTTTGTTACTCAAAAATGCTTGGTTCTTAAAAAAAGTCTTAATAATTTCACTACATATCATTATTAGATTATTGTCTTACTCCATTACCCCATACATGATTACCTTTATACACCTTTAATTAATTCCTCTACTGAAGAAAACTTCCAATTTATACTGTCACAAATAAAAATCATAAGAAACATTTTCTATATTCTAGCAGAAAATAGCTTAAAGCAGGCTGAAAGTAAAGCAGAATGCACCTTAAGGCGCATTCTGCTTTACTTTCAACCTGCTTTAAGTGGTCACATATCTTCAAAACTAGAAATAGGTTATGTGGTAATGGGTTAAACAAATCTCACACAATTGTTCCCATGATAGTTCTATACAATGTACCATTAAATTTATCACATTGCTTTTCCCATGAGGTCAGTCAAGTGTTGTTAATTGATATACCGAAATCCACCATTGACTAGTGGCAATGTTATCTCCCTTGTTATCAACAGAATGCTCTCCCTTTGTTATCACAACTTCGACTTTTTCAAGGCACCAACAACAGGTTTGTCCACAAACTCCCTCCACCAGTCTGCCCTCTCCAGAGCCTTGTTTCCCTGAAGCATGGCCCCATACAGGTTCTTGTATATCTGTAAGAAAATCACCATACACAATAACAGTCATACTAGATTTGTAATCTGAAGTTAACCTATTACCCAAATAGATACATCTTTTAACTCCTTCAATTTATTCTTCCACTAAAGAAAATTTTCACAGATAAAAATCACTTATGGTTTGATTGGAAACAGGTGCTCATGAAGAAAAGCAGAAAACAAATATCTTTTGTTTAACCCTATTCTGCGCCAAATGAATGGTGAGGTTTTTACCCCTTTACCGCTTAATGGTAGTCTGCTTTAATATTTTAGTTTGCAAGATTGTTCCAAAGTAAGATTCAATGTAGTATTGACTTACTAAATATCAATATGAGTGTAAAACAGTCAAACAGGGCATCTAATCAGGATCCAAACTGTTTGCAAAGTCGACTTTATGCAACTTTGGCGCCGAACGGGTAAAGCATTTTAAGTTCATGCTATTTTTCAAAAAATGTTAATTATGATACATGTAATTAGAACCTTTTCAATACATTCCCTTAACCATATACAACATTTCTTACATCCTATTAGTTAGATGCTTTAACCCATTCCCCCATAAAAATGTCTTTTTATGCCTTTAATTCATTTCTGCACTGAAGAAAATAGTTCTAATTTATACAGTTATGAATATATATTATGAGAAATAATTTCTATTTTCTAGAAGATGGTATCTTAAAGTAGGTTGAAAGTAAAGCAGAATGTGCCTGAAGGCACATTCTGCTTTACTTTCAACCTGCTTTAAATGACCACCTATCTTCAATACTAGAAACAGGCTATGGGGTAATGGGTTAAACAGACTGACAAATAAAGCAGGAAGCTCATCCAGAAGCTTTCTGGATTACTTTAAGTCTTAGCTACGACCCATTGTAAACACAGAAAAAAAGCTACATGTATGAAAATGATAATCATATATGAATATTAACTGCCATGAACTTTTAATTGCCAATTACCAATAAGTCTAGTTCATTGTTTGCGTTAATTTTAACAATGTATTGTAAAATTACAAACAGTGCTGACCCTAATCAGAGGGCTCCTGATAAGAATCTGCACTGTTTGCATAGGACAAGTGTACTCTTCAAGGGTACACTGTTTGTCAATGACATGTATACTTGTCCCTAGGGTTGAATGTGGCACTGAAAGAAAGCTATAAGAGAAATGATTAACCCTTTCAACCCTAAATTACTCTTGTGGGTATTTATTATCCTTTTGGACTCTTCTTGTACAGATATTTTGAACCAGTGTACTGTTGCATTTTTGGTATGACAACAAAAACCAAAGAAAATATCAAACAGTGCAGACCCTGATCAGAGGGCTCCTTTAAGAGCCCTCTGATCATGATCTACACTGTTTGCATACATAATCAGTAATATCTATAAAGGGCTGTAGGGTTGAAAGGGTTAATATAGTTTTTTCTGTTTACCTGTCCATCAGACAATCCTATAGGTGAGTTGAGGATGAAGTCTGGAGGGGCTATAGCATCAGCCAGTGAGACAGCATCGTCCTTCAGCTGACCACATAACACCAGGATAGCCTCCTGAATTAGTGCCGGAGCCTTGGGTCCAGACACATACCCACCTGCAACACAAATATACAGTTAGACCTCTAATAAGACCAATAAATTGTGTTAATTATTAAATGTTTAAGACAGTTGACTGCTTTTAGCAAGGTGAAAGTAGAACAGAGCTTTCTGTGTTTTTTTTTTATTTTAACCTTGCTTTTAAGACATAACACCAGTCCATATAACGATCCCCCCACCTCTTACTAGGCTTGAAAGTAACTGTAAAGCATGGGAAAAGTGTGCACAGCCATCTCAAGTTGCCTAGAATGACCCCGACATACTCATTCATACTCAAGTGTTTAGTCAATTGGTATTACAGTAAAACCTCGCTATTACGACCACTTAATTATGTTAATTATTAGGGTGTTTACGATAGGTGACCGCTTAAAGCAAGGTGACAGTGAAACAGAAAGCTCCTATAGGAGCTTTCTGTTTCACTGTCACCTTGCTTTAAGCTGTCACCTGTCTATTATACACTCAATTAGCCTTCGTTTTAGTGGTCGTAATAGCGAGGTTTTACTGTAGTAACAAAACTATCAAATATACGGTATGGGCCTCACATGAGACGCTTCAATGGTTCTTTGCACAAACAAAACAACAATTCTGAGCATGGGTTGCACAATATCTAACTCACTAGGTGTATCCACCAAAGCTAGGTCAAGTTATATCTTTAAGCTGTCACCTGGCTTTCATATACACTCAATTAGTCTTCTTTTTAGTAGTTCTAATAGAGAGGTTTTACTGTAATAAGTTACAAGAATTCTGAGAATTAGATGTTTCACCTGAAATAAAGATTATGAGATTGTTCTCAAGCATTTGATTGTATAAATGTTTAAGAATTATCTCAGACTCAGCTCAATAGCTTAATAAACTTCTGTTTTCAAAGCTTGATCTTTTTTGTTTAATATTAAACAAGGATAATTCAGAACTACAAAGCCAGAACTCACGGTATAGCTGTCACAGTGCTCTTAGATATCTGTGAGTATGAAATGTGATATTCTTGAGCACACCACTCTCATAATTACCCCAGAAACCTTCCTACCTTGTTGTGGTTTTGGGGCTTAATTGTCATTGGGAATGCTTTCTGTTTATCAGACCGAAATTATCCACTCTGCCAAGAACCAAAAGGAAGGCAGGTCAGTGGTTTTTATACGATGCGCTGCCTCGTAACAAATATGATTAGCCGAAATTATCTTCCTGAAATCATCATCATCTTATCTGATCATCCCTCATCATTCATCGGGCTATATGACATATTTTGTATCCAGTTCTGTAAAACAAGTCATCCATCCATCCTCACACAATTGACCAATACAATATGTTCTTACCTTGATACATAGTGGTGAGGTGCTTTTCAAGTCTCCATAAACCGAAGAGTGAACACAGTTTTGTAAGGACACTTTTGATTGGCTGGGAAGCCTCTACACCATCTTTGCCTTCATTGATCATCTTCCAGAATCTGTCAATCACGGTGTGCTGTGTATATAAATAGTATTAACCCTTTATTCCATAGATATGCCTTTTGATGCATTTAATTAATTATTCCCCTTAAGAAAGTAGTTCCATTTTATACAGTTATGAATGTAGTGTTTCCCCAGGGCCTTTTTAGCATGGCACAGCGGCGTGCCCCTTTTGTATCCCGCCATGTTAGCCCCTTACTAGCGCCGAGCTGCCTGATTATTATGTTGGTGGCTTGTTTGCCCATTTGTTCACCCGGCTGGCTTGACACACACTGATAATGTTATGA
Organism: Gari tellinella; assembly: GCA_922989275.2. Taxonomy (NCBI): domain Eukaryota; kingdom Metazoa; phylum Mollusca; class Bivalvia; order Cardiida; family Psammobiidae; genus Gari; species Gari tellinella. Next base: position 19,368,421 of record OV277868.1, read on the forward strand.
CATGATACTGGTAAATTGTTTAATAGATCCCTAATTGACCCCTACTGGGGCGATTTGTATTGAACCATATCAAAAGCGTCCACATCTACCAATGAATCTCCCTAACCAACCAATGAAATGCCGAGATAGAGGGAAGTAACTCCTTTATAACACCTGCAATTTATAACCAAAACAAAGTACTTTACTGTATCTTTCAACTTTACACGATGAGAAAAACCATCCGAATGTTATTGTTTTATTGCATAAAGGGTTAAAGGTTTAAACAAGATAGGGAGATAGATGTAGAGTTTACCTCTATATAAGCCAGAGCTAGTGTCCTGGAGTAGTATACTTGACTGTTGTTTCTGGCTGTAAAACTATCACTACCTTTCCCTAGCTCTGACTGGAGCCTGGCCGCACTGTCAACCAGCAGTCTTGAAACTACCCACTTGTATGCTGCCAAGATCACTAAAGAGGAAGACAAACTAGGTACAGTAAAACCTCTCCATTACAACCACTAGATTGTGTTAAATAGTGCGTGTTTATGACAGACGACTGCTTAAAGCAAGGTGACTGTCAACTTGCTTTAAGCTGTCACCTGTATTTAATACAATCAAATAGCCTTCATTTAAGTCGTTTTTTCTATTCCTTTGTAAACTACATGTATTTAAGGTTTGTTTTTGTCAATGTTTTACAATGACAAACTGTGCAGACCTTGATCACAGGGCTCCGTTAGGAGCCCTTTGATCTTGGTTTTCACTGTTTGCATATAGGACAAGTCTACACTTCACAGGCACATTGTTAACAAAAGACGCTTTTATACGTGACTAGAGGTCAAAGAGTAAAAGGGCTTCTTTAGAAAGTGCAAAAAATGTGTTTTATCGTTATCAATACTGAATTTTTTACCCATGACATGGTCAACCTTCAGTGAAAATAAAACTACCTATTACAATGACAATGTTTACCTTATCATTCAGCAGCTACATGTACAATAATGATGCAGATGTCATGAGCTGATCTACATTGCATTTTGAACTTCCTTGTTTTACATATCTTACAAACTTTCATTATGTCTTCTATTGCAGTCATTTTACATATTTTTTCTATTTTACATATTTGAGCATACTTTTCTTTAAGCATGTATTGAGACATCCAGAGGCATCTATTTGTAGAAATAGGTAAAGGTGGGTGTCTGAAGATGCTCAAATTAACCAGTTTCCCAATAAATATGCCCTTTTACACCCTCAAAATATTCCTCCACTGAAGAACTTAGTTCCGCTTTATACAATTATGAGTATGAACCATAAGAAATGTTTTCTATATCCTAGTAGATGGTAGCTTAAAGCAGGCTGAAAGTAAAGCAGAATGTGCCTTTAGGCGCATTCTGCTTTACTTTCAACCTGCTTTAAGTGGCTACCTATCTTCAAAACAAGGAACAGGCTATGGGGTAATGGGTTACAGAATGAGGAGAGTATTTTACCAGCTGGGTCCTGACAGTCCTGGGCAGTTCTGGCTGGGAATTTGGTCTTCAGTATGCTGTCAATGTCACTCAGGAAATTCACACTCTCTAGAGGGGTCTCTATCTTTGCACCTGTAACAAAGAAAACTGTTTAACTCTTTCTCCCCTAAAGCTGATATAAATCAAAATGGTGGCAGTTGTCAAAAACGAAAGTACGCATTTGGTATAATACACATGAAAACGCTAATGCTAGATATGACAGTGAATATAAAGACTTGTTTTGACAAGAACTAACAAGGTAATCAACCAAGAAACCATGTTTATTGCATGACATTGATATAATAGAGTTTGGCAATGGAATATACAACAGAATTTAGTTCAGATCAGAATTGGCTATATCGCGATCCAACCACATCGCGGATTTCATTTCGTGGACCCCAACTTCCGCGATATAATGGAGCTACACTGTACTTGCAAAATGCGTCCATCTGCAACAAATCTCAAAGTCGGTTTCTTGCAGAAATTTTCTTCTGAGTAGTCAATCAGTTTTGATCCAGATGAGACGCCCAGTTGGCAACAGTTATCACTGATTTGTACGCTGCATGCTAAAGAACTACAGTCTCAGACATGGACTATCCTACAGAAGCTTTCTTGTTGACTCTTGTCCTGCATTAAGCTGTTCTAAAGCCTGGTAATTCATTGAGTGGAGGACTTACACAGGTGTGACTGCCTTAAGTGTGGCAGGAAATTTTTGTAAATAAGAAATGCAGAAAATTGCATCATTTAATAATGCTTGCCATAACATAAACAGATATGTACAGTACAACCTCTATATTACAACCCCTTATTTGTGTTAATTATTAATTAGGTGTTTACAACAGGTGACTGCTTAAAGCAAGGTGTCAGTAAAACAGAAATCTCCTTTAGGAGCTTTCTGTTTTACTGTCACCTTGCTTTAAGCTATCACCTGTCTTTTATATCAATTAGCCTTCATTTTAGTGGTCGTAATAGAGAAGGCTTTGCAGTATGTGTATAGCATGATATGTGTACCATTTCTCTGGCCCTCCAGTAGTGACAGCAGATAGTTACTGGTCTGTTGTAGAATCACATTGTTGTCACCCTCGTAGGTACAGTTAGGATCATTGTCATCTCGTAACTCTCCAAACCTGTTCACTGCAGGCACAAAAAATAATCAGTTTAATACTTGAGTCATTATTCAATAGCCTGTTTCTAGCTCTGAACACAGATGACCACTTAAAGCAGGTTATAAGTAAAGCAAAATGTGCCTTAAGTCATTACCTGATAGCCTCTTTCTAGTTTTTAAGACAAGTGACTACTTAAAGCAGGCTGAAAGTAAAGCAGAATGCACCTCAAGGCACATTCTGCTTTACTTTCAGCCTGTTTAAGCTACAATCTGCTAGAATATTGAAAATATTTCTTACAATAAATAGCAATGACCGTATAAATTGGAGCTATTTTCTTCAGTGGAAGAATAAAATAAAGGGATAAAAAAGCGCATTTACAAGGAATGGATTAAGTCCTTTACAGTAAAGACTATAAGAGGTAGTAGCAATCATCTGTATTAGAACTATTCAAATCTCATCATCACCATTATTCTGCCCATCTTTAATTAATTTCCAGAAATTGTTTACAAATACATACCCATGCATACATACATAGACATGGCTCCAGATTAGGGAAGTATTTTAAAAGATTAAACTTTTATTTCTGCTTTAAACCCATGGTGTCACTATTCATTAGAATTGTCTCGAAGAGACAATTCTGATGAGTAGTAACACCTTAGAGTTTAAAGCTGAAATGAGTGAGAAAATGTTAAATTTGTTCGGTTTACTTTCTCTTATCCGGAGCCTTGCCCAGTTGCCCAGACATTACTACTGAGAAGGGATTGAAAGGTAAGATACCTTTGAAGTATCCATGTCCCCCGCAGGCCTCTCTACATTCCTGTATAGCATCTCTGGCCAGCCAACCAGCCAGTGGCTTACTGGCACACGACAAGGCATGGATCTCACGGCCAAGCTGAGCCTGATACATAGAGGATAATAGCATAATTCATGTTGATTGATATGAAAAATATATCACAAGAATGGAGTGTTATCTGATTAAAAAGCAAGGCCGCAGGACGAGTTTTTCAACCAGATAACAACCCATTCGAGTTTTATATTCTTCATATCTATCCAAAGAAATTGATTATTCTATTTATTAATTACATTTTAAAAATGTTTTCACAGAGAAAACACACATAATTAATTGTTTATGCGCATCATCACATAAGATATTGTGAAGTGAAAAATTAACATAAAAATGATATTGTCACTGCAAAAGGGACAATAGTGATTGTATCAACTATGAGGCATATGAAATTGATCTAACAATAATGTCTGTACCAAGCTGTCCTGTGAGTGTTAAGCACAGGTATGCCAACAACAACAACAACAACATCTAACTGAGAAATCTCTATAAATCATCAATTATTATATAATAAATTAAATATATCATATGAAATACAGTACTGACAGTATATAGATATACTTTCCTAACAAGGCCATTTGTAGTTAAAGAACAGTTGTCCTCAAGACACATTGTGATTTACTTTCCACCTGCATTAAGTAGTCATCTGTCTTCAAAACTACAAACGCGCTATGGGGAAATGGGTTAAAACAAAAATTAGGATGTTTTTTTTTATTAATGCATTTAGAGAACATTATATAATTTTAGTGTAGAGCCTTTGCATGTTTTTATATACTTGATTTCATGTCACTATTTGTATGATATTAACCCATTACCCAATATATACATCTGTTTATGCCTATAGTTTATTCCTCCACCCAAGAAAATAAAACACTTTATACAGTCATGAATATGTACCATACGAAATAGTTTCTATAGTCTAGCAGATAGTAGCTTAAAGAAGACTGAAAGTAAAGCAGAATGTGAATAAAGGCGTATTCTGCTTTACTTTAAACTTTAAGTGATCATCTGTCTTCAAAACTAGAAACAGGATATGGGGTAATGGGTTAAAGGAAGTGAGACATGCATGCGACATTGCTACATTATCTCACCTGGTATTCACTCTTGTCTCCCATTAATGTGCCCACTCTGATAGCCACATAGTCCATGAAACAGGCTACATGGTAGTACTCCATCACATAGGTGGCTGCTAGGAATGGCAACAAACGCCATTGCTATAATGGAAAATATTTAACATTTCTAAAATGCTACAATTGAAAATAATTAACATGTCTAAATTTGCTAAAAATGGGAAATATTTAACATTTCTAAATATATATTATATGCTACAATGGAAATTATTTAACATTTCTAAAAAAAAAAAAAAAAAAAAAGAAAAGCTACAGTGGAAAGTATTTAACATTTCTAAAAAAAAATAATAATAAAAAAAATGCTACAATGGCGAATATTTAACATTTCTAAAATGCTACTATGGAAAAAATATTAACATTTCTCAAATGCTACACTACAATGGAAAATATTAAACATTCCTAAAACAATATTTGAGTCTTCAAAGGACAGACAGACAGATGGACAGACAGAAAGACAGAAGGCTGTACAAATGGATGGCAGACAGACAAGGTATCAACAGGAAAAAACTTGTTATAATGTAGTCAGATAAAGATGTAACTGTATAAAGATTGTGATGAAAAAATTGATAGGCTCCACTGTACGACTTGATAGCTCAGTCAGTACAGTGTTGGAAAAGTAACGGGTTCCAGTTGAGTCACAACTTTTTCACCATGCTATACTTGGGGTACAATATAAATAACAAGCAGGGTAGATATTAAACTCAAGGAGTGTACTTATGGAATGTTCTTGACCCATTACTCAATAGCCCTTTTTCTAGTTTTGAAGACTGATGACTACTTAAAGCAGGTTGAAAGTCAAGCAGAATGCGCCTTATGTCGCATTCTGCTTGACTTTCAGCTTGCTTTAAGCTACCATCTGCTAGAAGATAGATTATATTTCTATTGATATATATTCATGACTGTACAAATTGGAACTATTTTTTTCAATGGAGGAGTAAATTAAATGTGTAAAAAGGTGTATTTATGGGGTAATGGGTTAAGTAAGAATTTGGGACCAATAGACAGTGTGTATGTGTATGTAGCTGGGTAGATTGTGATTAAAACATTAAAAGACTTCACCGTGAGACTTGATAGTTCAATTGGTAGGTAAGTATGTGGGTTCTAGTTCCAGTGTTGGACAGGGATCCAGATGAGAGGGAATAAACGGAACAAATCCAACACTTTCCTAACATATTTCAGCACCAAACCCTATGGCGTTATACCCATTAGAATTGTCTCAAAGAGACGATTCTAATGAGCAGTAACACCATAGGGTTTAATGCAGAACTAAAGATTTTATTTTCTGAAAAACTCCCCTTATCTGGAGCCCTGGTCACAATGTTCTGAAAGCCTATACCTGAAGCTGATATTCCAATACTGGTATCTCCTCGCCATCTGTAGGCCCAAACTGTCTCCTGACGGCTGAGTATCGTATAGCTATAGGCATACACAGCTTGAGGTTACAGGCACACATCCCCGTGATTCCCACTCTACCTCCTGACAACGCCCCCAATGAGGCTCCAAACCTCTTGTTAGGGTCCTGAAATAGTAGAATCATGATACTGTGGAGAAGATGTTATTCTTTCCTGTTTAAATGCAATTTAAACACAAACACACTGCATTAAAAGGTAGAAAATGACAGCTCTTAATTCTTTACCCCATAGCCTGTTTGTTTCTAGTTTTGAAGACAGGTGACCACTTAAAGAAGGTTGAAAGTAAAGCAGAATGTGCCTTAAGGCACATTCTGCTTTACTTTCAGTCTGCTTTTAGCATGTATCTGTTAGGATATAGAAAAAATTACTTATGGTACATATTCATGACTTTATAAAAAGGAATTTTCTCTTAAATTGAGGGATAAATTAAAGGCGTAAAAAGTGTATATAATTATGTGGTAATGGGTAATAACGATTTTGACAACAAATTTCTATCAGAGTGGCAAACAGTTTTGACCATGATCTAAATTTATAGGGAAATAATAATGTTTTCTCCACTGTTAAGAGGTTAAGGAAGTCGTTTTGTTTTTACTGTAGGTGGCTACTTAAAGTAAGCTGAAGCTGAAGCAGGAAGCTCCTATATGACCTTTCTGCTTTACTTTCATCCTGCTTTTACAATGTCACACATATTGACACCATTTATAGAAGATAAGTTTGTCCTAAGATGCTTATGCTGCTGTAGAGGAAAGGGTTTAATGCTGCAAACAAGCTGTGTTGGAAAAGGGATAAAAGATCATAACTATTTAACCCATTACTCCATAGCCTGTTTCTAGTTTTGAAGACAGATGACCACTTAAAGCAGGTTGAAAGTAAAGCAGAATGTGCCTTAAGGCACATTCTGCTTTACTTTCAGCCTGCTTTAAGCTTTTATCTGCTAAAATATAGAAAATATTTCTGATGATATATACTCATGACTGAATAAATTTGCCACATTTTTCTCAGTGAAGGAATAAATTAGAGGCATAAAAGGCGTATTTATTGGGTAATGGGTTAAAACAAAAGCTTACTTTGTAAGGTGTGACATATTTGCCATCAGCGGCCACATCCCCTGTTTTATTGAGCAGATTCTCCCTAGGTATTCTATAGTTATTGAATGACATAAACCTGCAAATGTGAAAGAAAACAGGTAAATTAGTAGTCTTACATAAAGATGTCACCTGTCAAAAATAACCATCCCAGATCTATTTAATGTCAGCTTGACTGTAGTTCATGTGTTTATTACTGTTGTCAAAATTTAATTGTCTTCAACTTAATAAGTACAAAAGTCATAGTAGTGTTACAGTGGAGAATCTGTTATTCTTTCCCAATAAATGCGTTTACGCTAAAACTATTATTTGAAGTGCAAACAGTTTGGAGCCAGATCAGACGCCGGGTAACCCGGCGTCTGATCAGGCTCCAAACTGTTTGCCACCAAGATAAACAAGAATTATCAGAATTGTCCAAAAGTTGTTCTTTTCTACGTTTTAGTGCTTTGAGTTCGCATGCGTTTGCGTTTAAACGGGAAAGAATAACAGATTCTCCACTGTACAAACACCCTGTAACTGCCTTCTTGTCTGTACCAATGTCTTTGACTTTTTACACACATGTAATGGAGCAGAAAATTACATCAACTAATTATGAATTATATAACCATGAGATTTGGACAGAGCATGTTGTCTTCCTCTGTACTGATTATTTTGAAATCCATTCATAGATAAAGAAACGACAGACCAGACACAAAATTTGTGACAACGTATTCATATCCTGTGACAGTGACCTTTGACCTAAGGACACAGGAGTTAAATGGTACCCATCGTCTTTGTCTGGTTAATATTTGTGCCAAGATATTTTGAAATCTGTTCAACGATGAAAAAATTACAGATCAGACATGAAATTTGGGATGGACAGAAGGAAAGACACACATGTACAATAAGTCTTAAAACCCCCATTCGCTTTTGTTACTATTTCTCTTGTTTTTGATTTCACAAAGCAATTTCCTACCCATTGTCAAGGCCATTTTGTCCTAGCTTCTCTCCCATATCTCCCAGTAGGATTCCTGGCATTGTGCGTAGACTACTGTCTCGTATCTGGACAACAAATGAGTGAAGCCCATGACACTGTCCATCTGCTGTATACAGCTGGGCGTATACTATAGCGTGGGTGGCTGTCTTACCCATGTTTCCTGACCAGATCTTAGACGCCTCAAAATCAGGGGTGTTGATCACAAACTCCTGCAATTTGACACAGTATGGCATTTAACCTATTACCCCATAAATATGCATTTAAATTATTCCTCCACTATAGAAAATAGTTTCTTTTTATTTAGTCATGAACGTAAACCATAAGAAATGCTTTCAATTTCTGAGCAGATAATAGCTTAAAGCGACTCGCAACCAGATGGTGCATTAAAAATAGTAATTTGTAAATATGTGTCAAACGCTTATATAAATGGTAAAGAATTAGTTTAGGATAAGAAATTCTGTTTAAAAAAATGTATTTCAATAAAAAACAAGAGCCCCATGGGGCATATGTCGCTCACCTGAGAATAGCTGTACATCAAAATGGAGATAATGATTTAAGTCCAGGACGGGGTCATTTTTTACCCGAGGGGCATAATTTGAACAATCTTGATAGAGGACCTGTAGATGATGCTATGTTCCAAATATCTAAGATCAGGGTACTAGGGTTCTAGACAAGAAGATTTTTTTTAAGTTTCCATTGAAAAAATCTGTTTTTAGCTCCTGTGACCTACATATGCAACAGACTGGAACCATTTGAACAAAATAGATAAAGGACATCTAGAAGTAACACCATGCCGAATATCAAAGCTCTGGCTATATTAGCTTCAGAAAAGAAGACGTATGAAAACTGTGACCCCCGGAGTGGGGCTAATTTTGACCCCAGGGGCATAATTTGTACAAACTTGATAGAGGACCTGTAGATGATATGCAATCGACCAGAACCATTTGAACCTTATTGGTATAGGACATCTAAAAGTGTCACCAAGCCAGATATCAAAGCTCTGGCCATATTAGTTTCAGAGGAGAAGACATTTGAAAATTTCACTATATAACTCTATGTTAAACTGTGACCCCCTGGGCGGGGCCATTTTGACCCCAGGGGCATAGTTTGTAGTTTGATAGAGGACCTGTAGATGATGCTATGTGACAAATGTCTAAGGTTTCAGACAAGAAGATTTTTTAAGATTTCCTTATTTTTTCACTTGGTTGCCATGGCAACCAGAGTTCTACATTGATTTTAATTCTTTGAACAATTTTGAAAGAACTTGACCCAAGAAACATTCGTGTAAAGTTTGGTTGAAATCTTTTCAGCGGTATATGAGGAGATGTCATTTGAAGCAATTGTTAAAGACAACAATGACTGTATAAAGTGAAATATTTTCTTCTGTGGAAGAATAAATTAAAGACATAAAAAAGAATATGTATGGGTTAATAGGTTAATAAATATCATTATTTACATTTTCTAAATATAAGAAACTATATGTAAATGAGTGGCAAATAGTTTGGATCCAGATTAGAAGCAGCATTATGTGGCATCTGACCTGGATCCATACTGTTTATGGCCAAGAATTAATTGTGGACTGATAGACAGAAAGATAAACAAACAAACAAAACACAAACAAACAAACAGACAGACCAAAAGTAATATGCCTCGAACTAAGTTGTGCTTGAGCATAAAATAGCAGACATCACTTTCATTTCTGTTATGTATCTCAGTGACCTGAGTTCAGAGCTAGCTATGGGTCAGTTATGCAATTGGAGACGGTCTCAGAGAGAAATGACTATTATTATGCTGAACTGTTGTCTGCTCCAAATGTTTGTATGTGAAATATGTAAAAAATAATAACTTATATTTTCTTAATATAAGAAAATATGTAAATGAGTGGCAAATAGTTTAGATCCAGATTAGATGCAGCATTATGTGGCATCTGACCTGGATCCAAACTGTTTGCAAAAATGTTGCATTTAGTATAAGGGTAGCTTCTTAGCCTGGAAGATACAATGCGTCTGTATAAAACGGATCATTAGAGAGTTTTTACTGTCAGACCTGCATCAAAAAGCACTGATATGGCCAGGGTTGAGTCAAATTTGATCCTAGGGTTTTGATTTTTTACAATTTTGAAAGTGATTTAGTAGAAGATACTATTCATGCAATATCTAAGGTGTGGGAACAGTGGTTTTTTACAAAAAACTTGTTTAAAGTTTTTCACTTTTTTTAATAAATTTCAATAAGTAGTCCACTTTAAAGTTTCATTTTAACAATTTCTGTAGAGAAGCATCCAAGGAACACCGTGAGCAAATTAGTTTTTTCCTCCGACTCGCGGGTTCAGAGGAGTTGTCGCTTGAAGTAAATTTGAACGGACGGACAGACGGACAGACGGACAGACGGACGACGGACGGCGGGCGATCACAACAGCTCACCTTGAGCCTTCGGCTCAGGTGAGCTAAAAATATTGGTCTCTGGTGGGATTCGAACCCGGGGCCCGGCATTGGCGGACAGAAGGCAAAATAGGGGAAACCGCTTAGACCAATGGACCACAGAACTATCCGTTTATCTCGGATCGATTTAACGTATTTCAATGTGTAGCGATCGAAAGTGCATACAACTTCGTAATTCGGCTCGTGTTTATGTCTGAGCCCGTGTAGAGAAGCAACAACAACAACTATACCGTTAGCTAAGTTATGGAAAAACGATGGAAAATATCTAAAAAACTAAGATTCGGTGACGATTCTTGAGACGTTTTTTGGACTGATCATATTTTTTTAATGTCAGAAGCCAAATAATGCCACAAATTTGCTTTTATTTGAGTATTTTATTTTATTTTGACAAGAACACCATCCGGTTGCGAGTCCCTTTAAAGCAGGCTGAAAGTAAAGCAGAATGCGCCTAAGGGGGGCATTCTGCTTTTCTTTCAACCTGCTTTAAGTTGTACATTGTTTTCAAAACTAGAAATAGGCTATGGGGTAATGGGTTAATCATGATAATCCAATGATCACATCATATTTCAATTTGGATCACACTGGAAATATAGAATTTATTTGGGCTTGAACATATAATACGTTGTATGGTTTGGGAAATTTACTGTGAAGATTTTACCTTTACCTGTATCCTATATTTGATGGGATATAAAACAACATTCTATGCATCTCTATAGACTATACAGTGGAGAATCTGTTATTCTTTCCCGTTTAAACGCAAACGTACGCAAACGCAAAGCACTAAAACGTAGAAAAGAACAACTTTTGGACAATTCTGATAATTCTTGTTTATCTTGGTGGCAAACAGTTTGGAGCCTGATCAGACGCCAGGTTACCCGGCGTCTGATCTGGCTCCAAACTGTTTGCACTGCAAATAATAGTTTTAGCGTAAACGCGTTTATTGGGAAAGAATAACAGATTCTTCACTGTAGGTTTACTATATACATGTACTTACTTTGGTAGAAATATTTTGCCGTTTATGTTATCTCAAAATATCTTATAATAACATTGACTTTGCACCTAGTAAAACACAGATCAAATGTTGACTATACACTGTGGCGTCTAAAGTGAATTAATTGACTCTAAACCTTGTTCTACATATAGCTATTACCTTTACAAACAAATTACAAGGGTTTGTCACATGCCTACCTGTGTTTTAGGATCATCTGTTTACCTGTGTTTTAGGATCATCTGTTTACCTGTGTTTTAGGATCATCTGTTTACCTGTGTTTTGGGATCATATGTTTACCTGTGTTTTGGGATCATATGTTTACCTGTGTTTTAGGATCATATGTTTACCTGTGTTTTAGGATCATATGTTTACCTGTGTTTTAGGATCATATGTTTACCTGTGTTTTGGGATCATATGTTTACCTGTGTTTTAGGATCATATGTTTACCTGTGTTTTAGGATCATATGTTTACCTGTGTTTTAGGATCATATGTTTACCTGTGTTTTAGGATCATATGTTTACCTGTGTTTTAGGATCATATGTTTACCTGTGTTTTAGGATCATATGTTGCTGTAGTTCTCATTGCCCGGGTGTTACTTCCATGACTGAGTTCTGTCAGGGCAAAGCATCCAAATACCTGCAGCAATACAAATGTATATGAAACATATTCAAAAGATCAATCATCAAGTTAGGCTGCATATCAGACAAGACCAGCGAGATGACGGTGGCTGTGCTTCACATATTAGACCCCTGGCTGTTTGTACTGTATAGGCAAACCAGAAATGGTGTAGAAGCCACTTGACGCTTGCCTGTTTAACATATAACCCAATAAATATTTATGCCTTCTTACGCTTTAAATTTATTCCTCTGATGTAGAAAGTTGCTCCAATTTTATACAGTCATGAATATGCACCATAAGAAATATTTTCTATATTCTAACAGATGGTAGCTTAAAGCAGACTGAAAGTAAAGCAGAATGCGCCTTAAGGCGCATTCTGCTTAAATTTCAACCTGCTTGAAGCTGTCGCGAATGCGAGGTTTTTCTGTATTTTTTATTTAGTTTGTAGTTAGTAACTATGTTGCTCCGTTGGCAAAGGCTGCCAAGTAAGGTTTTCAGATTGAAAGGTCAACGGAGATAAGTTCAGCGGAACAGTATGGTAACTACGGGAAATTGATATTTCTCATGTTTTTCATGATTACGTATAGGTTAGACCATGGTTGCAAGCGAATACACGATATAGTTCGAGGGGGCGTAGCCCCCGAGAACTATGTCATTTATTCGCGCGCAACCATGGTCTAACCTATTTAGCACTGGCTTGGGCTCGAGGAAAACAAAAAAACCATTCGTTTCTGATTTCTGTTTTAGACGAAAAAGTCATTTTGTTTGTAATATTTTACTAAAATTGAAAGGTTATTTCAAATGATAAGTTTGAGACATTAAGCATGCTTTAACACCAACATAAATAACGCTTATTGAAGCTCTATATGTAAGCACAATTCATTAGTAATTGTCTTTAAAGTCTAGGTCTCACTGTACATAATAAAACGTCATGAAGCGTGTGCAGTTCACCTCTGACCTCAGCTGTTTTTAGAATTGTGACGTCAAATTGCCTTGAGATGACGGAAGCGAGGAATAAGTGAACAGTTTGTTAGTTATTCCATGGTTTGTTGAAATAAACGATATATTCACAGGTTTTTTGAGGCATCTGATTGGCCGAGAGCTCCAAGCCATGTGCTAAATGTAATTGTGTTTCCCATGTTCATGGGGGTATATAAGGAAGAGTAAACAGCCTCTTGAATATTGAAAGTTGAATGAACCGGTTGATGTTAGTAGTAGACATAAGCAAAAAGTGAAACTGTTAAGCAAAAACGAAAAATTAAAAGTGTGGAGACTAAACAAAACTTGTTGATATTTTAAATCAATAAATAAAATTACAGTGTGGAAGATGTGTTTCTCCACAGAAGCAGCCATCTGTTGTCAATATTGAAAACAAGCAAAATGATAAAACACTAAAAAGAGACACTTAAACACACACTGGGGACAAAATATCAAACATGCTGTGTCAAAAGTCTGGTACAACTTGCGGAGAGGGTTACTTGTGAACATTTTCTTACTATCAATAGTAGCTCAAACTATTGTCGATAGTATCGAAAGCTTAATTTTGTAATCAATAATCAACTATAGTGACTTCAGCTACATGTATTGTGGTAAGTTGATACTACCAACTATCCTGTCACCCCTATATAGGGTAGTGGGTTAACCCATTACCCCATAAATACGCCTTCTAGGCCTTTAATTAATTCCTCTACTGCAGATAATAGTTCCAATTTATACTGTCACAAATAAAAATCATAAAAAATATTTTCTGTATTCTAGCAGATAATAGCTTAAAACAGGCTGAATGTAAAGCAGAATGTGCCTTAAGGCGCATTCTGATTTACTTTCAACCTGCTTTAAGTGGTCGTATATCTTCAAAACTAGAAACAGGTTATGGGATAATGGGTTTAGTAAGATTTGACTTGTACAGTGATAGAAGAGCTTCTACAAACCTCAAACTGTTTGTTCTTCTCTACAATGGACAGATGCCGTGCAGAGCCGGAGGACATAATGGTGCCACCAAACATCTGAAATAAACATTATACATGTGTGCTCAGTCTGTACCTGTAGAGCCTCAGATAAGGGGAATATTACTAAAAAACTTAAATCTTCATTATGCATTAAACTCTATGGTGTCACAGATTAAACACACAGCTTAAACACCATTTATTGCAGTGTGTGATCTGGATCCAAACTGCTTGCCACTCTTATCTGTCTTATCAATATCTATTTCCTTGAAACTTCCAAAATTACAGACAATTTTTTTTGTACAGACTTTGCTTGTGAAAGAGTTAACCCTTTGCCTGCTGATTGCAACTTTCCTGATTGCTGCAAACAGTTTAGATCCAGATCAGACACCAAATAATGTGACGTCTGATCTGGATCAAAACTGTTTGACACTAATCGTTTGGTTTATTTACCTAAACAACGTATTAATCTAAATTTAATAACTTTGGCAGACGAAAAGTTCAAAGCAGACGATATCACGGCAAGATAAGGGTAAAAAGAGATGGTTTACTTTGGCAATAAAAGTTTTCAAAAGAGCAAGGGGCAAATTTGAACAATGGAACAAATATACATTATGTCCTTGCCCATGATTAGATTAACTTCTCCATGATAAACAGTCAAACCTGTATTATCTCTTTGCATGCTGGGTAATTTTTTTCTTCTGAAACATTTGTCTTCTGCTATTGTTCTAAAAATAGAATTTTCTAAATTTATTTTCAAAACATGATCAGAGTGTCAAACAGTTTAGATCCTGATGAGATGCCACGTTACGTGGCATCTCATCTGGATCTAAACTGTTTGCTAAGGTAATCACTGTGGCAGATATATCAGCCGCTAGCATGCAAAGAGTTAACTGACTATTCAAAATAATATGAGCCATGCCATGACAAAACCAGCCTTATTGCATGGAGACATTGTACAGACCAAGCATTATTGTCATCACAGGCTCTGTATCTGAGTTTGGTCTATACTGCCAAATATCCTATTTATTACAGCTACATAAAATGCATTTGATGCATGCAGGTGTCAAACAGTGTAGATCAAGGCCAGCTTCTGCATCTTTGATGTTTGCAATGCAATAAGAGAGTTTTTGTCATGGCACAGTTCATTTTTATATGCAGTCTTTATCACAGGGACCCGGCACGATTGATTTTTTAGATAAATTTTTTTCAAAAGGTATATATAGAGACAAGGGGTACAACTTATTGTTAGTATATTCTCAACCTATCTCGACAAAAGCGGTCATACCACGAATAATAATTGATGAAACGACATCCTTTTTGCATTTCTGTCTAGCTAATATAATACCCATCCATAAAAACATAACATAAAACCAACTGTAAGGATGCACTTTCAACAGTATTTGCATTTACTCACAGAAATCAACGACTTTTGGAAAACGGGACAGGTGTTCGTTCACTGCTAACACAGCATTGACCACTACTGTATGCTTGTTTAGGCGGTAATCGAGTGTTACAGTCATTGACAACAACTGTACGCTTGTTTAGGCGGTAATATCGAACATGACAGTCATACAGTTCCATAAATATACAGCTTTGACACCGATCAAAGCTGATTTCTTCTCAAATCATTGCCATACCAAAAAAGCCTACATGTACAAGAAGAGCTTTACTGCCGATGAAAACATGCAAATTTGTTGTTGGTATTGCAATGGTTTGAGTATAAATCAGCTTTGATCGGTGTAAAAAAATGGATATCCATGGAACTGTATGACTGTCATGTTCGATAGTATCGCCTATACAAGCACACAGTAGTGGTCAATGCGGTTTTAGCTGTGAACGAACACCTGTCCCGTTTTCCAAAAGTCATTGATTTCTGTGAGTAAATGCAATTACTTTTGAAAGTGCATGCTTACAGTTGGTTTTATGTTATGTTTTTATGGAAGGGTATTATATAAGCTAGACAGAAGTGCAAAAAGGGTGTCGTTTTATCAATTATTATTTATGATATGCCCGGTTTTGTCGAGATAGGGTGAGCATGTACTAACAATCAGTTGTACCCCTTGTCTCTATATATACCTTTTGACAATTTTTTCTCTCAAAAATCAATCGTGCCAGGTCCCTGTGGTCTTTATGATATGTAAATGTTGAAGTTCAAGTATAATACAAAACAAAAGTAATGTAGAAAGCTCATGAAGGAACTTTCTGCATTACTATCGTTCTGCATTATGCAGTCAATCATATGACCTCAATTATTCATCAAATGAATGCTTCAATGAATAGTCCTTCAACACAGGTTTGATAGTATGAATATTATAGACATGATAACTTTAATCCTGTCATAATATTGTCTACTTAGAAATTGTTGTCTGCAAAAAAATTCATTTAAGATTTTATACATTTCTTAATGAAAGAAACTTAAAGACAAGTGTCAAACAGTTTGGAACTTTGGATCCAGATCAGATACTGCTTTAGATCGAAACTGTTTGTAAATACCAATCGTATTACGATCAGCAGGATAAGGGCTAATATCAGTTACAATATCACAGGGCTCCAGATAAGAGTAGTTTTTCAAAATCTAAAACCTTTATTTCTGCATTAAACCTTATGGTGTCACTACTCATCAGAATCGTCTCTTCGAGACGATTCTAATGAGTAGTGACACCATAAGGTTTGGTGCTGAAATGATTGAGAAAATGTTGAATTTGTTCAGAAAACTACCCCTTATCTGGAGCCCTGATATCAGTTATATCTAACAGTACAATCAACTTTCATAAGATAACATATAGAACTGTAAGTGCTACTCATCACATATTGTAAATATCAATTCAAACACACTTCGCGCACGCCTCTACATAAAGGAAGGAACGTATCAGTTTTTGAATTCTCAATAAAACACTCACGCGCTGTAACGTTCTAACATTACGTCATATGGCTTCAACAATGTGTACGCCAAGAAATGTGGTGCCATTGCTTCGGTGCAAATTAAGGTTAAATTATATGTGTTAGAATCGAAATAATAAATTTATAAAACTTTCATAAGATAGCATAAAGAACTGTAAGTACTACTCATCACGTAATAAAAATATCAATTAATTACTCTGGTATTTGCCCTTCACTCTTTCCTCCCTGAAACTTCAAATGGACAATCCCAGTTTCCATTTTATTCCAGTCCATTTCTGACTTTAAAGGGTTGTTTTGTCAATGTTTTGCAAATATGACATAAGGAGCCTTCTGATCTGGGTATTCACTGTTTGCATAGGACAAGTGCACTATTCACATGTAAACTGTTTGAAAAGGAAGCCTTATATGCGAGACTAGGGTTCAAAGAGTAAAAACATTATTCCATTAATAAAAATTAGTCTTTAATATATTACTCCATAACCCTTTATTCCAAAGATACACCTTTTTATGCACTGAATTTATTCCCCTGCCAAAGAAAATGTTGACATTTTATACGGAAATGTCTGTGCAACATAAGAAATACATGTACTTCCTATATAATAGCAGATGATAATTTAACCCTTTGAACCCTAGTCCCGCATATAGGCGTCTTTTCAAACAGTGTACACGTGAATAGTACACTTGTCGTGTGCAAACAGTGAAGGCCCAGATCAGAGGGCTCCGAAAAGAGCCCTCTGATCAGGGTCTTCACTATTTGTCTGTAATGCAAAATTGACAAAAACAACTCTTAAGTCAGAAATGGACTAGACAAAAATCGAAACTGGAATTGTCCATTTAAAGTTTCAGGGAGGAAAGAGTTAAAGCAGGCTGAATGTAAAGTAGAATGTGCCTTATGCTGCTATCTGCTTTACTTTCAACCTGCTTTTAGAGGCTATCTGTCTTCAAAATGAAGAAACAGGCTTTGGAGTAAAGGGTAAAGGCATATTCAGCTTTACTTTCAACCTGCTTTAAGTGGTTATCTGTCCACAAAACTAGAAACAGGATATGGGGTAATGGGTTAATATGCATTTACATGTAACAGTTACATCTATACATATGAAAAACTAAGGGCTCCAGATAAGAAGGAGTAAACTATACAAATCCATCATTTTCTCCCTTATTTCAGGACCAAAGCCTATGGTGTCACTACTCATTAGAATCGTCTCTTTGAGACGATTCTTAAGCGTAGTAACACCATAGGGTGTAATACAAGAATAAAAAATTTAGTTTTTGAGATACTCCCCTTATCTGGAGCTCTGATAACTTACTTCTGTGTTGAGCTGGTACTTTGCACACAAAGCCCAATCATACTGTCCAAGGCAATCCGTCATGATCTGATGTTTGAGAGGACATAGAAATATATCATCATCTGTAAGAAAGTCATATTCAAACAAGCGCTTTGCTCTGCGGAAGTTGGTCTCTCTTTGTTTCTCTAGTGATTGGGTTTCCATTGGCTTCCAGAAAAGAGGATCTTTTTCAAAGGTTGTCCATATTTTGTTCTGCAATAAATCATTTATATGCATAAGATTTTTTATACAATATTTAGAATTAAAAAACACATTGGACATTTAAAACGTGATATTGAGTAAATAACAGTCAAGTCTAGGTTCCAGGGGTTTGACTATTTGAAAGATAGATAGATAAATAACTCAATAAAAAACGATTTTAGAGTCAAACACAACGCATGTATTATGGTCCACATCGTCTTAATTAAAAATTGTTTTAGGGTGGTCCACATCGTCTTAATTAAAAATTGTTTTAGGGTGGTCCACATCGTTTGAAAAAGTTGTTTGCATCGTCCAAAAAACTGGTTAACAGAGTGACAGAGTCCTCGTTGATTTCTGGACGTTTTGCTTCCTGGATTTTCTCTACCTTAGCATGTTCGCTACCTTGTGGCTTTCGGGGCTGGTCTGTTCGCTACCTATAGACTTGTTCGCTTCCCAGTTTTATCTATAATTTTATCACACCTCTTTATTTACTACTGTATAAGTGGATATTTTCTCGAGAAGGAAATTTTCACAATTTTCGTGTGTGTATCAAACTTGGGTAAATCTTATCTGCCGAATATAACTCGAACATAGGCCACCTCAACACTAGTCCGGCGCTGTACGACTGAGCTAACTGCGCGATCTAACGATCCCACTTCAGCCACTACACTCCATCCCATCACTTTTCAGAGCTTTACATTAAGCTCTCACGAAGACCATTGCATTGGCCGTCAAACACTTCTGACACAATTAAAGTGAACAGGACAAAAATGTTCCCCCAAGGTAGGACTCGAACCCAATGCCATGACCACCTTGACAACACTATAGTCCGACGCTCAACCTACAGAGCGGGGCTGCCATTTCTCAAGACTTTTTCTTAATCTTCGGATTTTTTCCCAGTACATGGTAGCTTAAAGCAGGCTGAAAGTAAAGCAGAATGCGCCTAAGGCGCATTCTGCATTACTTACAGCCTGCTTTAAGAAGTCGCATGTCAACAAAACTTAAACAGGCTATGAGGTAAAGGTACGATTTCGTAAAATCACACTTGAAAAATGCAAATTTAGATTTTTTTCACGTTTACTTATGGCAGCCCTGAAAGAGCTATCAAGGCGGGGAGGGGTCTATTGGGGAGTGGGACATGATGTTCGGACAAGGTAACACAAACCTTAAAGCGTAAAATCTCTTCTCCGTCTAGGAACTCTTTCATTTCTTTCCAGCTAAATGATGCCTTCTTCCTGTACACATCGAGCGGACCTGGAGGAAAGTCCTTCATGATTTCTAAACTTCCAACGTCCTGCATCTCGTCCGTCTCTGTCCCCGGCACTACCACAGCGGGGTCCAGCCCGGTCTTCGTGTTAGAAACAAAATTGGGACGTACTGACTTGAGTTTTGAACTCATTCTACTGTTCTGACTAGGAGTTGAGATATTCAGAGTGTTGCTTTTGGGCTAGAAGACAGGTAAACTGTTAGATAAGTCCCCTGGGCAAAGTCCCATTAAACCGGATGTTGATACAGGTACGACTGGTCTCCGTCGCATTATTTTCACAAGCATCATTGCCGTGCATGCCGAAAACCAGCTGTAACACATGCTCCGTTTCGTCCTTGTTCAGGCTCGCTAATTTAATATTCGGAACGCAATTTTGAATATATTCGGAAATTTCAGCCTGCTTTAAGCTATTATCTGCTGTGATGTAGAAAATATTTCTTATGGTATTTTTCTTGACTGTATAAATTGGAACTATTTTCTTCTGTGGAGGAATTAATTAAATAGGTTAAATAATGCTACATATTCTTGCACCTGTTTCATGTATAAAGGGTTTTCTTACAATATAACTGCTTTACTTACAGCCTGCTTTAAGTAGTAGTATGTCAACAAAACAAGAAACAGGTTATGGGGTAAAGGTACGAGTCGTAAAATCGCACTTGAAAAATGCAAATTTGGAAATCTTAGGATTTTTCATGTCAACTTATGGCAGCCCTGGAGCACTCTATATAACTACATGACGCGATATGATTGAAATACAAATATAGACTGGGTAAAATACTACAGTGCTCCCACACAACAACGACCCTCCCAACAGCGACTCTCTCTCTCAACAACGCCTCATTCCTTACAACGACCATTGCCGCAGTTCCCTAAACAGGACAATTATGTCCAACCTATTCACGACTGCAATGTCGTCTGCTAAGAAGTGCCGTTTGCTGTCTTTCAAAAAGTTACATAATGTACATTATGACAGACAAAACGAGCGACACACAGCTTAAATCGTAACGCGGCGTCTGATTCAAGCTGTTTGCAAATTTCCCTCCCTATAACGACTCCCTCCAAACAACCCACACACTTTTTTGTCTCCCTTTGGGTGTCCTTGTAGAGAGGGAGCGCTGTAACATATATATTAAATGAGACCTAAATCAATCGGTCAATCAATTTTCTTTATTGCATTTAGCAATACATAGGATACTTATAGCAAAGTAAATATCCACGAACAGTAGATACATGTTATTAGCATTTTCAAAACAGACCTTCTACTTATACAGGGGTTGGTGCAGAAAGCTCTTTTAGAAACAAGGCGTAATATTGGCATGTAATTTAATCCCCATGACACGAGGGTTGTGTTAAAAATCCTAAGCGATGAAAATAAAAGATTCTATCGATCATTAAATTATTTGGTTCTAAAATAAAGATATATATTAGCCAAAGGCTGGTTTTAAAAAAGAATAGATGTTTCTCGTTTCCGTCCCGTGGACCGTTATTATTATAGGCAGACTATTTCCCACTTTAGCTCAAGTACAAACAGCGACCATAGTTAATATAAATCATTTGTTCAGATAACCACTTTACTTCTTAAACCTGTAATAAGCGACAACTAAACTTAGGTTTATTTATAGTCTATATAACAGGTGCATGCTTTACCCCAAGTACAATGGCTATTTGCAAACAGTTTGGATCCTGATCAGACACCGCGTAATGCGGCGTCTGATCAGGATCCAAACTATTTGCCAATCATTTTTACATTTATTAAGTAAAGATACATAAAATAGGAGTTTGAGAAATAAAAGCAGACGGCAGTTGTTTAAATATGATGACACCATTGCAGTGAAGGGGTTAATGAATGACAATACTCATAGAGCAACTATTGATTAACCCTTTAACCCATAGCCTGTTTCTAGTATTTAAGATATTTGACCTGTTAAAGCAGGCTGAAAGTAAAGCAGAATGTGCCCTAGGGCACACTCTGCTTTACTTTCAGCCTACTTTAAGTTAATATCTGCTAGTATATAGAAAATATTTCTTATATTACATATTCATGACAGTATAAAATGGAACTATTTTTCTTTGACGGATGAATAAAATGAATGCGCTAAAAGTCGCTTCTATAAGGGAAAGGGTTAAAGTTAGTCAGGCTACCGTATTTAGCGGTCACTTAACCCATTACCCCATAAATACACAATTTTACGACTTCAATTTATTCCTCCACAGAAGAATATAGTTCCAATTTGTACAGTTATGAATATGTACCGTAATGAATAAAATCTATATCCTAGCAAATTGTAGATTAAAGCAGACTGAAAGTGAAGTAGAATGCGCCTGAGAGATACAGATACAGGTTCAAGTTTTATTTAGAGTTGGGCTGCACATATCCGTTCATTTTGCCTTTCATAGCATGAACAGATTTAGAACAATACTATTGTTATACGCTCGTATATCGAAATAAACGTCCAAAATTGCTGAATATCATGATGCATTCATGTTTCAGAAATATACAAAAGGCGATTAATCATAATTATAAAAGAAAATGTCTAGTTTGGCCACATATAAGGACTAATACACTAATAGGACTAAGCTACAAGAGAAGACTGACTGGCAGCGTTATCGCCAGGTCACAGCCACAGGTACTTGACACATACTTTATTATCTATGAACCCCCTCCCCCCTTAAATTTTTTTTTTTTTTTTTACTATACTTCTATTATAGATACGAAGTATAGTAAAAAAAAAAATTTTTTTTTTTTTTTAAGGGGGAGGGGGTACATAGATAATAAAGTATGTGTCAAGTACCTGTGGTCACAGCTTAACCCTTTCTCACAAGCGCCTTTTAGCGAATATGATTGATTCCTCCGCTAGATCCAATTTAATCAGTCATGAATATATATTATAGGGAATATTTTCTATATTCAATCACATGATAGCTTAAAGCAGGCTGAAAGTAAAGCAGAATGCGCCTTAAGGCGCATTCTGCTTTACTTTCAACCTGTTTTAAGTAGTCACCTATCTTCACTGCTAGAAGTAGACTATCAGGTAAAGGGTTAAAACAGGACGACAAGTGAGCAGAAAGATCCCTAAAAAGAAGGGGTTTCTTTACATTTATATTGCTTCAATCAACCATTTGCACTAAACAACAAAACAACCCTTTGTAATGGTGTTAGAGCAGCGACGATTTACTTTACCTGAATTATAGCAAAACTACTGTTTGACAACACAGTGAAAACTCTCTTAACTCTTTACCCCATAAATCCGCTTTTTACGCCTTTTAATTTTTTCCTCCACTGAAGAAAATAGTTCAGTTTATAGACTGATGAATCTTAATCATATGAAGTATTTTCTTTATTCTGGCAGATGGTAGCTTAAAGCAGGCTGAAAGTAAAGCAGAATGAGCCTTAAGGCTCATTCTGCTTTACTTTCAACATGCTTTAAGTAGTCGCATATCTTAAATATTAGAAACAGGCTATGGGTTAATGGGTTAACGAACACGAGGGCTCATTAGTTGCATAAAAGACAGGTGACAGTTTAAAGCAAGGTGACAGTAAAACAGAAAGCTCCTAAAGGATTGGTCTTTAGCCAGGAATCCAACCACGCATATATCCGTTTGTGACTGAATCTCGACTCCAACAAATGGTATTTCTTGACTGTAGCATATTCCCAGGTAATTTTTACGTGCTACATCAACAAGGTTATGCCATGTTTGAGAAAATTCTAATTTTAGTTCTATACTAATAAAAACATTTAATAATTTTGTGTCAACTTTTCTTTCGATTTAAAGCACCCGCTCTGATATGAAAATAGAAGGGAGCTCGGAGGTGTTGCGTTAGCAGGTTGGCTTAGTATAGTTCCAAAACACTCATGTCATCTACCAAGGTCAGACGCTGGGTAACTTCGATAAAAATGGATTATCACCATGTTCAACAAGTTTGTTCTTTTCTACATTTATCGTGTTTGCTTTTCTTTTCGTTTAACCCTTTACTCTATAGCCTGTTTCTAGTTTTGAAGTCAGGTGACAACTATATACAGATTGGTCCTTTTTGCTAATTGCAAGTCACTGGTATGCAAGGCCTATGGTCACCACGAATCGGAGTGATAACGTCTATTTTGCACTTTAAATCCTCGTAATTCGGTCGAATATAGAAGTTGACTCTTACCATGCTAGGGGCGGATATAGTATCATAAAGTGATTACCTTTGCAAACAGTTTGGATCCAGATGAGACGCCGCGTTACACGGCGTCTCATCAGGATCCAAACTGTTTGATACACTGACCATGCTGTTTTGAAAAATAAATCTTAAAAATTCTATTTTTAGAACAGTAGCAGACGACAATTGTTGCAGAAGAAAAAACTCGACATGCAAAGAGTTTAACAGGTCGAACATCTTCAATGCCAATAGCCTTGGGAATGAGATCACCTTGACAATGTTCGCATGAGGCCTCTATGAAAATCGTATTCAAGGCTTTAATCGTTATCTTGCCATAATTTCTTCACCCTGCGTCTGCTGCCATATCTTCTGCTTTATACTACTGCTGTATACATGGTCTCTGGCTTTATAGAACTTTGTTGTCTGCAAAAATATAATTTTTTAAGTAATTTAAATAGCTTAACGACCCTTAACCCGAGATCAAACAGTTTGGATCAAGATCAGACACCGCTTTTTGTGGCGTCTATATAGTCTATACAAACTGTTTGCAAATTCTTTAAGTCGCGAATGGCAGACGTAGGGCTAAAATGGATGCCTGTACGGATTGGAATATTAATGTATTTGAACAGAACAAACCACACCAAGTACAGTGGAGAATCTGTTATTCTTTCCAAATAAACGCGTTTACGCTAAACCTTTTATTTCCAGTGCAAACAGTTTGGAGCCAGATCAGACGCCGGGTAACCCGGTGTCTGATCAGGATCCAAACAGTTTGCCACTCAGATAAACATGAAATATCAGAATTGTCCAAAAGTTGTTCTTTTCTACGTTTTAGCGCTTTGCGTTTGCGTACGTTTGCGTTTAAACGGCAAAGAATAACAGATTCTCCACTGTACCTGGCAAGCAGTTTGGATACTTTGTGTATGACTTGGGTCCAAACTGTTTGCATTATGCCCACGAAAAGTCGCACGACAAAAGTGGTCGTAAGTCAAAACATTAAAAAACATTTAATTTCTGATTTCTCCGTCTAATCTTGTCATATGATATCTCTTGAACTGTCTTGAAAATACGATTCCAAAGAGCAGCCACAAGACAGGATTAGATGGAGAAAAAATATAAGACGTTAAGAATTTTAGAATCTGACTTACGACAATATTTATCGTCGTGACGTTTCGTACAGTGGAGAATACGTTATTATTTCCCGTTTAAACGCAAACGAAACGCAAACGCATTGTAATGAAAGGGAGAAAATAATGATATTTTGACAATTCTTATTGTTTATTTTTCTCGAGGTGTCAAACAGTTTGGAGCCTGATCAGACACGGGGTTACCCGGCGTCTGATCAGGCTTCAAACTGGTTGCAATGAAAATAATAGGTTGAGCCTAAACGCGTTTATTGGGAAGAATAACGTTTTTTCTTCTGTAAGACGAGCCCCTGGATGAAGTCGTGCTAAGTAGGATAAGACTAAGGATAAGCGAGGTATTTCTACTGAATTGACGATTGCCCGTGAGCAAATATTGACATATACTCGAGTATTTTGGATAACGGCTATATAAACCCTGAAATATGTAACGCTTTATATATATATTATTGTGACATATTTTGTTATATTGCATGTTATCCTGATCACGCACACATGAAAAACATCTGGCTGATACCCGATAGATGAGTCAATTTTATTACCTAGGAAAACTTGGAGGACAAATAGAAGTTAATGAAACAAGATTGACAGGTGAGTTTCCAGAAGTGGCAGATATATATCGGTTAGACAAAGGACATTTTTGTTCATCACGGTAGATAAATCAAAGTCGACAACAACCCATCGTAGCTAAACCAATAGAGCCAAGACTGCGTTACAGTGGATAAGACATGCTTCTTTCCCGTTTAAACGCAAACGGAACGCAAACGCATTGCACTAAACTGTAGAAAAGGGCAACTTGTTGACAATTCTGACTATCTATTTTAATCAGAGTGACAAACAGTTTGGAGCCTGATCAGACGCCGGGTTACCCGGCGTCTGATCTGGCTCCAAACTGTTTGCATATTAAATAATTGTTTTAGCGTAAACGCGTTTACTGGGAAAGAAGAACGTCTTCTCCACTGTCAACCAATGGAGTCAAACTTGTGTTAAGCGACCAATAAAGGAACAATAATTATGTTTGTTGATTTCATGACATGTATAGACACTCAATTCAAGACAAAGGGCGTGCAGAGGGCTCCTATGGGGACCCTTTGTATGACTCGCGCCCTGCATTAAGTGATCACCTGCTTTTAAAGATCACCATAGATATTCATTCAGTGATCGTTGAACACAGGTTCGATCGTATATTTCAGTCTGACAAAGCACCCGATTCAGTCATGTATTGATGTATATAAACTGTGTGATTGATTTTTAAACGAACATGCATGTATTATTAATGATGTTGCTTGCAGTATGGGAAACACATCGAAGCTGAATTCAACAGAACAAAATTCAACAATCATTCGTTATTCGAATGTCCCGAATCAGTGTTGATATTAAACGCTAATTCTGTATCGTACAGATCGATTTTATTGACCTGGCAGGGCGGAGTTTCGATACGGACCTTTGCATTTCAACTTTTGGGCCGGTGACAGCACGCTATTTTATTATTGGAATCTACCGTTATACCAAGTCTGTGACCTCAGCGAGCTGAAGACAATATTTACGACACTGTTTTCAAGCCATAAAGCATAATATTCACATAAATCCGGCTTTAGACTGTCAAACTGAAGACAATGAGTTATAAGACACTCAGAAAGAAAATTTGAATTTGTAAAGTGTTTCAAAATCACATTACATGAACACTCGAGTTCAATGCCCAGTGTGATAGTTCCCATAAACCCATTTTTGACTATTAAGGGGCGTTTTCTGCAATATTGCTGTTGAATAACAAACAGTGCTGACCCTGATGAGAAATACAGTGGAGAATCTGTTATTCTTTCCCGTTTAAACGCAAACGTACGCAAACGCAAATCACTAAAACGTAGAAAAGTACAAC
Organism: Gari tellinella; assembly: GCA_922989275.2. NCBI lineage: Eukaryota > Metazoa > Mollusca > Bivalvia > Cardiida > Psammobiidae > Gari > Gari tellinella. The sequence goes on from OV277868.1 coordinate 19,395,304, forward strand.
TTTTTGACAATTCTGATAATTCATGTTTATCTTGGTGGCAAACAGTTTGGAGCCTGATCAGACGCCGGGTTACCCGGCGTCTGATCTGGCTCCAAACTGTTTGTAAAAGAAAAAATAGTTTTAGCGTAAACGCGTTTATCGGGAAAGAATAACAGATTCTTCACTGTATATTGCAGGAACCATCTTATATTTGTAAAAGACACAAGAACCGTGGCGCTAGGGGCCAATAAGTTATATGTATAGTGTTCCCTCCCTACAATGGCCCTCTCAACAACGGCTCCCTCCTTACAACGACCCTTGTCACAGTTCCCTAAACAGGATCATATTCTAACGCTTTTACTGCTGCAACATCGTCTGCTTAAAATTGCCGTCTGCTGTCTCAAAGTTACATATACATGTACGTGGATATTTTTATATAATATATATAATTATGAGTGACAAACAGCTTGGATCCAGATCAGACGCCGCGTCACGCGGCGTCTGATCTGGATCCAAGCTGTTTGCAAATGTAAGCCAAGTCTTAATTTCCCTCCCTTTAACGACTTTCTCCGAACAACACACACAATCTGTGTCTCCCATTTGGTGCCGTTGTAGAGAGGGACCACTGCAATAGCCTCTTCTCAATGGTCTTTGAAGGTGTCTAAACAATGTCAACATCGTTTGACACTGATATTCACTGATATTGAAATATTTCAACGCGACGGCTGGTCTTGATCTACTCTATTTCAGTTTCTAAGCCAGGGCTCTAGATAAGGGGAGTATTTCAAAAACTAAAATATTTATTTCTGCTTTAAACCCTATGGTGTCACTACTCATTTGAATCGGCTCGTACAGACGATTCTAATGAGTAGTATCACCATAGGATGTGGTGCTAAATTGAGCGAGGAAATGTTTGATTTGTTCAGTTTACTCCCTCTTATCTGGAGCCCTGCTAAGCGTTCTTTTTTCCTTACGACGCGGGTTATATACTGATGGAAAACGAAGACGACCGAGAGATGTTTATTTAAAAGTGTTTATTTGTTGCTATAGCAATTCCAGATTATGTTATGTCACATCAAGATGATGGACTTAATTGCTGGCTAGCCTGTTGGCCACTATAAACACGGTTACTTATGTATTTGTTTACAGCCATTGCAATGATCTATAGCCGCTCGATTTACTTGTAATCAAATCTACATTAACCCCTTTACTGCCTTACCCCGAGCACAGTGGTTATTTACAAACAGTTTGGATTCTGATCAGACGCCGCGTAACGCGGCATCTGATCAGAATCCAAACTGTTTGACACCCATTTCAATATTTCTTAAGTCAAAATACCTTAAAATTAACTTTGAAAATAAAAGCAGACGACAATTGTTTAAAATTGATGACGTCACGGCAGTGAAGGGGTTAACCATTGAACCGCCGACCAAGACTCGAACGGATTGCAAACAATTTGAATCCAGATGAGACGCCGGGTCACTCGGCGTCAGACCTGGATTCAAACTCTTTATTACTCGTCTTTAAGTTTCTCCAATTTGAAAATGTATTAAACATAATTTGACAAAAGGTGCAGACGACAATTATGAAGCAGTCGATATTGCGACAGGATAATGGGTCACTCTTTCAATTCTAAATAGAATCAAATGTCTTCTGCTCTAAATGTCATCTGCTGAAAATCTAAGATTGACTTCTAATTTCGTATACGGACAACGTGGCAAACAGTTTGGATTCAGATCAGGTCCCACTAAACGTGGGACCTGATCTGAATCCTAACTGTTTGCGAATGTCTTCACTACCAGTTTCCCGCGTTTTAAAGGATTAAGGAAATCGGACTCCGAACAATTAACTGGCACGACCGAAATCGAAAATTGTATCGTTTGAAATCCAAGTCACCCTTGCTATTTAGCTTAGAACCTATTAAAAGATTTCGCTTAAAGTAACAACAATCGCAAGACGAATAATTAATTATTGATAAAATCTCAGCTTTCATGTGACCTCTTAAATTAAATCTAAAAGCTTAACAGGTGTAATCTGTTTAAAAACTCCTCCGCTCAGAAAAAGGGTTAATTAGATGTACTTGTAAGTGTCAGATTCCGATTCATGCTGAGTGATTGAATATTAGAACAGTTTATCGAATGCGAGCGAGAATGCAGTCTGGTTCTACTTTGTTTACATTTCGTTTATATTTAATCTTAGTAGAATAAGGGGTAACCCGTCGATGATAAAGCGAGTATTGTCTGTAGAGTGTATAGATAGAAAGTGTGTCGGACAACCGAGGAACGGGTTAAAACATCGGCTGTGCCCCGGGTTGTGTGGTTAAGCCCATAAACAGTCAATACTTAATAGTCTATATCAGTGATGGAAATGGTGACGGAATAACATCTAGAAATAAGGATTACAGGATAGTTTGATGAAAAGGTAAACACGTAATTCTTTTATATTTTAGCAACTCGAAAACTGTAAAAGATGCATCTTAACTTTGTTCTAGGCAAACACTGTTTACACAGATCAGAGGGCTCCGAAGGAGTCCTCTGATCTGGGTCTGCATTGTTTTTCATTTTGCTGTAAAAACAACACTATAAGTAAAACATGGACTATTCTTAAGTCGGTAACTGGAATTGCTAATTTGAAGTTTCAGGGATTTATGAGTTTAGCAGTGGCATTCATCATAAGTCAACATGTCAGATTGCAGTTTTTGCAGGAGAAACGTAATATATATTATCCCTTTTGTACCTTTCTCACTTACGATGAACTTATGTTAGATGCTTTCAGCATACACTTAGATATCTACCCCTAATGGGGCTATGTCGACATGAGTGTCAAATGGAACAGAAGACAGGACGTTATTCTTTCCCAATAAACGCGTTTATGCTGAAACTATTATTTCCTTTGCAAACGGTCTGGAGCCATATCAGACGCCAAGTTACCTGGCCTCTAATCAGGCTCCAAACTGTTTGCAACTGAAATGTATTGTCAAAATTGTCATAGAGGTTGTACTTTTCTACGTTTTATTTCAAAGCGTTATCGTTTCCTTTGCGTTTTAAAAACGGGAAAGAAGAACGTCTTCTCCACTGTAACTTAGAAAGATGACACGGCAAAGTTCCAATATAATGATCATCAAACAATGCTTGTTGTTTGCAGGTTTAAGGCAGGTACAGTGGAGAATCTGTTATTCTTTCCCGTTTAAACGCAAACGTACGCAAACGCAAAACACTAAAACGTAGAAAAGTACAACATTTGGACAATTCTGATAATTCTTGTTAATCTTGGTGGCAAACAGTTTGGAGCCTGATCAGACGCCGGATTATCCGGCGTCTGATCTGGCTCGAAACTGTTTGCACTGCAAATAATAGTTTTAGCGTAAACGCGTTTATTGGGAAAGAATAACGTTTTCTCCACTGTACCTGTTTAAAACAGAACGAAAGTAAAGCAGAAAAGTAGCAGGAGTTTTCTGCTTTACTTTGGTCCTGTTTTTAAAGACCTCCTGACCTCGTTGGTAGTAATACAGTGCTCACTCCCTACAACGACCCTCCCAACAACGACTCCCTCCTAACAACGACCATTGTCGAAGTTCCGTAAACAGAACAATTATGCCCAACCTATTCACGACTGCAATGTCGTCTGCTTAAAATTGTAGTCTACTGTTTTTTTCTCAAATTTAGATATAAGTGGACATTTTGACAGAAACAAACTTAATGGCGAGTGACAAACAGCTTGAATCCAGATTAGACGCCGGGTCACGCGGCGTCTGATCGGGATTCAAGCTGTTTGCAAATGTTAACCGATTTCCCTCCCTATAACGACTCCATCCGAACAACACATACACTTTTTGTCACCCATTGTGTGTCGTTGTAGAGAGGGGGCACTGTTATATATTATTTGTAAAATTATTAAATATAAAATTATTAATTTGATATTTTTCTAATATTTCTATCTATATAGGCTTTTATTAAAGAAACCCATGCAGGGCTGGACAAATATTTTTCACGGCAATTTGCTCAGGGCAAGCTGCTCAAAATTTTGGACTTGCCCCATATTTTCATCGCGAAATATTGGTCACGGTTGGGGACAGGGGCACTGTTTTTTGCTGTGTTTGATTGTTAACCAAGTGCATCTAGATAATAGGTTGGTTTATTTACAATTTTTTCTCTCAAGAATTTGAGCTTGCCCAGATCAGAAAATCGACCTTTCCCAGGGCAATTTGCTGTCTGAATTGGACTTGCGCAAACAAAATTTGAGCATGCCAGGTAATATTTATATATGACAGGAAACTTGTTCCAGTTTTAACTTTCGTTTGTTCTTTGTTATTTCGAAGTTGTTAAATTCTTTGAACGTTAAATAAACCTCGTCTGCTTCAAGTCTTGTCGTCTGCTTAAATCTTAAATTTTAGACAATCCCTTGTACTTTTCCAGATCAACTATGATATGACCAAGTGACATACTGTTTCAATGCTGATCAGACGCCAAACTACTCTGTGTCCGATCTGGATCCAAACAGTATTATAAACGTTAACAAGAATAGTACATGTATTTGTTTACAGAGGTAAATTAGGATTTCACTGTTCCCATATAAAGTTTCATGTCCATTAGTATAACCCTTTGACGGTTGTAATATCGTCTGCTTCGAAATTACAGTCTGTTGTAATTTCTCCAAGTTGGATTGATCGATCGAGAAAACATCGTAACAAGTATCAACCACTTTGGATTCTGATTATCGCTGCGTCTGATCTTGATCCAAACTGTTTGCAAATGTTAGCCAAGTCTAACACCGCACTGTGAAGGTTTCACCATTGCCATGTGCTACAGTGGAGAATATTTTATTCTTTCCCGTTTAAACGCAAACGTACGCAAACGCAAAGCACTAAAACGTAGAAAAGAACAACTTTTTGACAATTCTGATATTTCATGTTTATCTTGGTGGCAAACAGTTTGGAGCCTGATCAGACGCCGGGTTACCCGGCGTCTGATCTGGCTCCAAACTGTTTGCACTGCAAATAATAGTTTTAGCGTAAACGCGTTTATTGGGAAAGAATAACAGATTCTCCACTGTAGGCCCCTACTTTACTTCTACTTCCAAACAGTTTGAATCCTGATAAGACGCCGAATAACTCGGCGTCTGATCAGAATTCAATTGTTTGATATTAACATCAGTTTTCCACCCGTTCAAAGCAAAAATTCTAAGTTTGAAAAATAAAAGCAGACTGCAATTTTAAGCAGATGATATCACGATAGTGAGGGGGGTGGGGGTCGACCATACATTTAGCACTCTACATTAGCAAACTTCAGTACAGTGGAGAAAACGTTATTACTCTTTCCCAAATAAGGCGTTTACGCTAAAACTATTATTTTTACTGCAAACAGTTTGGAGCCTGATCAGACGCCGGGTTATCCGACGTCTGATCAGGCTCCAATACTGCTTGCCACTGGTATAAAATGAATAGTCAGATTTGGCAAACAGTTGTTATTTTGTACATTTTATTGTAATGCGCTTGCGTTTCGTTTGCGTTTAAACGGGAAAGAAAAGAGTTTTCTCCACTGTAGGTGTTAGGTGTTTTTCATTCATATGTGACATCTCGAAAATAAATGGCCCCCACGAGATAGAAGCTTAAAGCAGGTTGCAAGTAAAGAAGAATGCCCCGAAAGCAGCACTCTTTTTTTAATTTCAACCTTCTTTCGTAGGCTTCCTTATTTGCCAAATTAGAAACAGGCTATGAGATAAAGGGTTAATTGGGGACAAGAGTAATGCAGAAAGCTCATTTAGGGTCGTTTCCGACTGGGAACAGACCAACCTCGGGTATAGAATCCCCCGTCTTTACCAAAAGCCGTGCTTGATTCTATTAATCTGTCCGGACAGACAAGCCGAATTATCTTCTGATTGGTTGTTATTGCCGTTGTTATGACGTCGTCATGCATGCATTAGCGCATTAAAATACAACTCGCCACTGTATAGCAAGTTAAACGCGTTTTTAGGGTTGACGAGGTGAGAAAATAAATCTAAACACCAGTTGAGTGTCAGATGAATATCCCACCCTCGTTTGAAGATATTTTTGGAACACTCGGCAAAGCCTCGTGTTCCAAACATATCTTCAACACTCGGGTGGGATATTCTTATCTGACACTCACAGTGGTGTTAGATTCACTATATATTATATAGCAACTTATGTTTAGATATATCGATCATCAGGGCCACCATAAGTTGCTCATAAAATTTTAAGATTTCCAAATTGTCAAGTGCGAGTTTCGCTGCCAGGCTCTATAGCACTAACATTATTATACAAAAATTTTGGTTCCAGGTCAGATGCCGCGTAACGCGTTTCCTAGTAGAGAACGCATAAGATTTGCAAAATTTTTAAAATGTTAAAACTACGAGCAGAATTCCAAACATTTCGGAAAATACGTAAAAATGGCAGCCCTGTATCATAAAACGTAGTAAAGTATGCCCTTTAGACAATGTTGACTCTTCATATTTATCTGAGAAGCAAGCAGTTTGAGCCTGCTCAGATGCCGGGTTACCCGGCATCTGATTAGGCTCCAAACTGTTTGCAATGGAAATGACAGTTTCAGCGTAAACGTATTTTTTGGGAAAGAATATCTACATGCACTGTAACACACGAGATGTCTTTGCCATTGAACAGTCGCGTGTTCAGTTACCACTGTTTGCGGTTTAGGTAAGCAGTTTGTGCCCCGTATTCAGCGTGTGGAGTATAGTAGAGAAAACAAACGTATATTTCCCCCAACAAACGCGTTTACGCTAAAACAGTTGTTTCCATTGCAAACAGTTTGGAGCCAGGTCAGACGTCGGGTAACCCTGCGTCTGATAATGCTCCAAACTGTTTGCCACTCAGATTAAACCTGATATTCCTAATTGTTGAAAAAGTTGTAATTTTTCTATAATTCATTGCAATGTGTTTGCGTTTCGTTTGCATTTGAACGGAAGAATAACGCTTTTTCACTGTATTTGGTAGCCCACTCGCAATCGATGGCCAACGACGGCAATCGCTTTCTTTACTGAACTCCTGGCAGATCGTTGCACTACTGTAGTTTCTAACGAATCTCACCACAACAAACGATACATAGCAACAAAGGCTGCTTTTTATGTGCAGGTTTTATTCTAACACCGGCGCTTTTCCCAGATAATGATACTTAAGTACTGAGGGATAGGGAACAAATCAAAATAAATTATTCAGAACACAGTGTCCTGTCACAGTGCTTAGTTAAATCATTAAATCCCAGAACGCTTAAGTAATGTTTTCGTCTGCATTATGTGTCGTCTGCTACTTTTATAAGATGCAATTGTTTCTAACATTTAAAAAAAGAAATAAGATCAGAGGATCAATCAGTTTTGATTCAAATGAGACAAATGAGACCCGGCGTCTTATTTTGATCGAGACTATTTGCAAAGGTAATTACGATTACGCTACAGTGGAGAATCTGTTATTCTTTCCCGTTTAAACGCAAACGTACGCAAACGCAAAGCACTAAAACGTAGAAAAGAACAACTTTTGGACAATTCTGATATTTCATGTTTATCATGGGGGCAAACAGTTTGGAGCCTGATCAGACGCCGGGTCACCCGGCGTCTGATCTGGTTCCAAACTGTTTGCACTGCAAACAATAGTTTTATCGTAAACGCGTTTATTGGGAAAGAATAACACATTCTCCACTGTATCAGCGCGAAAAAAGTTAAATCGTTGAGCTAGAGACGTGTGTGTGCATATGAACTAGAGGTTTACAGGGTTCATTATAGGAATAAACAACATATTTTTGACGTTCATGACGGTATGACTACATTAGCTTCGCTGGGGGTAAATTGCGTAAACGCCCGAAGGGCGTTTACGATGAATTTACCCCCCGAAGCTAATGTAGTCATACCGTCATGAGCGGCAAAGAGATGTTGTTTATTCCTTATATTTATATTCATATTTTCTGTCTTGTCAATTAAATGTGTTTATTGGCCAGATTTGTTTTTCTTTATAAGAATTTATCATCTACCGGTCAAAGAGGTTTGATAGATGTAATGTCGATGTAATAGCCATTCCAGTTTCTAAATATGGTGAGAAAGTAGTCCCAACTACATGTACTGTAACTGTATTAAAAAATCAGGATTTTTTCCAGTAAACTTTCTCTCTGTGCATGGAAAAGACTTACAAGGCAAACAAATAACAGTGCAACTTGAATATCTATTGCCAAAGCACATTTTAAAAGTACAGGTCGCGGTTGTTTTCTTAACCCATTTACACACATAGCAACGCGATGGCAATGACCTATGGGTCTGTATCACTCCGCTAGTGTCATATGACCGTCGACCAATGGGAGCTTAGTGTTAAGTGCGCGATGTAGTCTATTTGAAGAAGTCCACGAAAAGCACGGGGAAAATCCGAACTGGCTAAAACCAGTTTCGAATTGTAGGTTCATCGAGGGATGACCCTCAAATTTTTAATACGATTACATAAAGACTTTACCAGGTGAATGTAAATATACAGTTTTAACCCCTTCACTGTCATGACGTCATCAATTTTAAACACTTGTCGTCTGCTTTTATTTCTCAAATTCAGGTTTGAGATAGTTTGACTTAAGAACTATTGAAATGTGTAACAAAAATGTTTGATCCTGATTAAACGCCGCGTTACATGGCGTCTTATCATGATCCAAACTTTTTGCAAACAGTTGTACTCGGGGTATAAGGCAGTTAAGGGGGTTACTTTAATTGCTTGAATAACCTTATTTCAATCGCGAATTCTATCGTCTGCTTTAACCATGTCACCGCTATAATATAATCAGGTTAAAAACTGTTGAAAAAAATGTATATATACAGACGATAATTTCGAAGCAAAACACAGTTGCTCGGCAACAACAATAACAGCACAATGTTCCATCCATACAACGGCCCCCAACAACGACTCTCTATTGCAACGACCCTTACCACAGTTCCCCAAACATAAAAATAAAGTCTGCTGCAATATCGTCTGCTGTTTTTTCTCAAAGTAACATATAAGTGGACATTTTCTCAGAAGAAATATAATGACGAGTGACAAACAGCTTGAATTCAAGCTGTTTGCAAATGTAAGCCAAATCTTTATATTCCCTCCCTATAACGACTCCCTTCGAACAACATACAAACTATGTGTCTCCCATATGGTGTCGTTGTTAAGAGGGGGCACTGTATTATAAATTGTTCCATTGCGTGCTTAAGATGTACATGTGTTTTTGTTCTGTTTATAGAGGTAATGAAGATGTCAGCCAATGAAAAGCCTGATTCTCTATGTACCCTGTCAGCCCACAGGGTACATGGGTTCACGTCTACGTCTCGTTAGCCAATCAGAAGTAAGGAATTTACTTTGCAGTATAATAAGTGTTTTTGTTCTATTTACAGAGGTCAGGAAGATGTCTGCCAATGAAAAGCTCACTCTTCAGGCCCTTAAAGACCACGATAAGGTTCACCCCAAACTCAAGGCAACGCCATTAGCACAGGCGTCCAGAGATGTAAGTCATGCCACTGTATTATATTAGAGTGCTTCCTCCCTACAATAACACCTAATGGGAGGCAAGTATTGTATGTGTTGTTTGGAGGGAGTTGTTATAGGTAGGGAGCATTAGTATCCTTAGAGAACTGAGCACGACTTGACTCACATTTGCAAACAGCTTGAATCTTATTTTTGGCATTAATTATCATGTACATGACATTAAAATGCGATTGGCTGAAAAGCATTCTCAAGAAAAACATTTTCGCTCCAAACAGTTCGCATACAATACAAATATAGTGATCCCTCTCTTAAACAACACCAATTTGGAGACCAAAATTATGAGTGTTGCTCGGGGGGGGGGGGGGGGTGTTATAGAGAGGGACCATTAAGCCTTGGCTTACATTTACAAACAGCTCGAATCTAGATCAGACGCCGCGTTACGCGGCGTCTGATCTGGATTCAAGCTGTTTTTTACTCGATATTATATTCTGTATGTCAAAGAGTCTACTCATTTGTAAATTTGAGACACACCAGCCGAAGATAATTTTATGCAGACGCTATTGCAGCAGTAAACGTGTCAGAATTATCTTTTTGGGGGAATAGCGGCAAGCATTGTTGTAAGGAAGGGTCGTTGTTGGGAGGGTCGTTGTAGGGAGGGAGCACTGTAGTATTAAATGACCTGTTCGTGCCAGATGCATTTACTGCCACCGCTATGTCGTATTAAGGTCTTTAGTTATCGCGAAAAGTTTCCATTTCCACTTTTCAGACATTTGTAATAAAAAATAACGTGAAGCCTTTCGCTAAAACTAACAATATAAGGATTTATGTAAGATATTTATATAATTGACTAAATTAAGGTTGTCAGAAATATGCCTCCATATACAGGGCTCCAGTTAAGGGGAGTATTTTAAAAAATAAAATCTTTATTTCTGCATTAAACCCTATGGTGTCACTACTCATTAGAATCGTCTCGAAGAGACGATTCTATTGAGTAGTAACATCAAAGGTTTGGGTGCTGAAATGAGTGAGAAACTGTTGGATTTGCTCATTTAACTCCCTCTTATCTGGAGCCCTGATGTACATGGTATATATACCGTGTATATTTATTCCAAGGATCAAGTCAACCATTCCTATCAATCAGCGTTTTGACATGTTTTTATGGGGGAAATGTGTCTCATATTCAACCATTATATACAATTATTGATATCGACTGAAACTTTCAGACAACATAAACACGATAACCTAGACATGAATAATTCACTTTTCAACACGACACCATTGTAGCCTTTGATTACATGTACAGTGGAGAAGCGTTATTCTTTCCCGTTTAAACGCACACGAAACGCAAACGCATTGTACTAAAATGCAGAAAATGATAATTATTTTGACAATTCAGAATGTTGATTTTAACCTGGATGGCTAACAGTTGGAGCCTGATCAGACGCCGGGTTACCCAGCGTCTGATCTGGCTCCAAATTGTTTGCATCGGAAATAGTAGAATTAGCGTTATCGCGTTTATTGTGAAATAATAACGTTTTCTCTACGTTTCTACGGTGCTCCCTCTCTACAACGACGCCCCATTGGAGGTCTAGAGTGTGTGCGTTGCTCGGAGGGAGTCGTTATATGGAAGGAAAAAAAGATTTGACTTAAATAATTATGCAAACAGCTTGAATCCAGATCAGACGCCGCTTTACGCGGCGTCTGATCTGGGTTCAAGCTGTTTGTCACTCGCCATTATATTTATTCTATCAACATATACACTTATATGTAACTTTTAGAAAATTCAGAAGACAACACTTTTTAGCAGACGATATTGCAGCAGTTAAAAGTTTTAGATATAATTGTCGTGTTTAGGGAAAGGCGGCAAGGGTCGTTGTAAGGAGGGAGTTGTTTTTGGGAAGGTCGTTATAGGAAGGGAATAACTGTATAGCCATGTTATTTTCTGCACAGCTTTAATCTCTATTCTGCCAAATGTCGCTTTGCTTGTAACAATGTATTCTACTTGAGAAATAAAGGTTTTTGCAACATTTTAGACAAGAGATGAATTTCATAGTATATTTTCAGACTTACAAATGTGTTTGAGAATGTCTTTTTAAATTAATACACACAACTTCAAGTAATTCGTATATCGGTTGGATTCAGACTATGTGAGAGTTACATAACAAAGACGCAATTGATCACAGTAGAATACATCTTGAATTATTTATCCTGCTATTTCGTAATTCCTTTGTAACACCTGCAGAAAAGTCCCCGATAATTAGTCCATCCAATCGAATATGCTTTACGTTTATATTATACAGTCTGTAGTTTAAAGCAAGACGGAAGAAAAGCAGAAAACTCCTTTTGGAGTTTTCTGCTTTATTTTCATTATGCTTTTAGCAATCACACGTCTTGGCTATCAAACAACCACTTTCTTGAATGGTTACATGAATGGGACTTTTACGACCAACTTGCAAAAGAACAACATGACTGTTTCGATAACCAGTGTAGGAAACATTAATTGGCAATTGCTAATCTATTTTATGCCTTACCCAACTGCGTGCATCTACATTGCTGCATGTACATTGTAACCGTTATACATGTACAGTGGAGAATCTGTTATTCTTTCCCGTTTAAACGCAAACGTACGCAAACGCAAAGCACTAAAACGTAGAAAAGAACAACTTTTGGATAATTCTGATAATTCTTATTTATTTTGGTGGCAAACAGTTTGGAGCCTGATCAGACGCCGGGTTACCCGGCGTCTGATCAGGCTCCAAACTGTTTGCACTGCAAATAATAGTTTTAGCGTAAACGCGTTCATTGGGAAAGAATAACATATTCTCCACTGTATATTGAAATACAGAAGAGCATCGTTATTTCCACAACTCAAAAAGGTGGCAGAATTGTTTCAAGACTTAAAGACATTTCCTGACTTACTTTCTGTGATAATCCCCAATACCGACAGTTCAGTTGTAAATATCATGACGTTCATGCATATCTGTATTACTGTGAATCATTGAAGTGTCTCATGTGAGGCCCGCACCTTATATTTGATAGTTTGGTCAGTGTAACCCATTGAAAACTCCTTGAGTGTGAGTATATCAGGGCCTCTCTAGACGACTTGAGATTGGTGACATTGGCTTGGCACACTTTGCTCCTGCTTTAAAGTTACTTTCACGCCTATCGAGAATAATTGGGGGAGGGGGACTCCATCATAGGACTGAGAACTGAGGAAATGTCTTTAAACGCTCTGCTTTTTCTTCACCCATTGACAGCTAGACCTTTAAAAACACAATACCAGTTTTCAATTTCATACGAGTATTGTCGTCCATGTTTACCATTTATGATTGTTTCTACAATATATTGCAAAGTGACAAACAACGGAGACCCTGCTCAAAGGATCCTGTTTGAGCACTCTGATTAGGGTCTACACTATTTGAATATAAGACACATGCACATTGTTTGAAATAGGTGCGTATAAACACATTTATACAGTATTTCATCATATACATGTACATGTACATGTATTGCACCAGGACTTCTCATATAAGACCTGGGGCCTGTTTCATAAAACTTCGTAAGTCCGATTATAAAATTCTCAACTTTTTCTTATTTCTCCATCTATTCCTGTCTTGTAATATCTATTTGGAATCGTCTTGAAAAGACGATTCCAAAGAGATGTCACAAGACAGGATTATATAGAAAAATCAACAATTAAATGGATTTTAAAGTTTTGACTTACGACCGTATTAATTTTGCCTGTTTTTGAGGTAGCAGTTTAATGTAGGACAAAACCAAATTTATCAAGCGTCTTTTCTGCATTAAACACATCCGCTGCCATGACGTACTTTGTTTTAAAATAACTATCGCCTGCTTTTATTTATCAACTTTATATTAAACAATTTGGATCCTGGTCAGACGCCGCGTTACGCAAATGTTTGCAAATAATCATTGAGGGACGAGGCAGGGAAGGGGATATTTACCGTTTAGATCGCCAAGTAACTTATATGTCTGATTGCTCTACACATGTTTCATATGACTGTCCTGGATCCAAAAACTAGATTTGCAAATGACAATCTTGAAACAGTACTTCAAGATAAAGACTTCTCGCTTGTGCTATTAATATTTTGGCGAATGCCTAGATCCGAACCAGTCTCGTGAAGAGACACACATATTATGTGAACTATGAACTCAAGTTCTTAACACTTGAGAGTTAAAACTATCGGTTGACCTTTGTCTTAGATATATATGTTTTACAATCAAAACTAATTATATGCTAAATCTTGACCAAACATTATTTCAACCCTTTTGCTGTAGATTGGAGCCTGCTCAGTACATTTACTCAACCCACAATTTTGATACATTGAAGACAGAGAAACTTGGTGCTTGTTCAGGAATATAAACATCTGAAAAGAAACACGTAGAACGTAACGTTACAAATTTCTTCAATTAAAATTAAAAGCTAAATAATAACGCAGACGGAATTTAAGAACCGAAAAATATATTTGCATACAATGAGCTTTCATTTTGTATATTTATCCTGCCGTTCACGACTCGGTAGATATATTTGTAAAAAGTTTTGATCCAAATCGGAGACCACGCAACGCGATCAAGACTGTTTCACACACACCGGCAGTTTCCTGAATTGAAAATGAACACAATAGGGACTATTTTAGTGAAATGCCTGGCTTAATCGAGGGAGTTACTTCCCTTGAAAAATAAGCCGATAGCGACTTTCCAGCAAGAAGCCATCAATTTAGGTTACATAGAATATATAACGAATTTTTTTTGTAACTGCAATAAAACCATTATTGTTCAAATCACAATATCCGCCCCGTTATGAGTTGAATGGTCTAAATCTACACTTTATGATGGTATATTTTGTTTTAAGATAATATTTCATCTTCAACAGTATTTTTTTGATTATTTAAACAGGAAAGTGCTGCCTATATATTCTTATACGAATATGCAAAAACGTGGGAGTGGTGTACCTTTCTTGGATCTTAAAAGCAATTTATTTATCAAAATCAAATATCCGCCCCGTTATGGGTAAATTGAGAAAACATTGCTCTTTCTAATGATATAAATTTCAGAAAAATAGATTAGTGTCTTGTACAGTATTTTTTAAGTTGAATTACACTATATTTCATGATTTCAAGCTGTTACACTCGTTAATCCTACGGAAATTACCGACCATAGCATTATCATCGGGTGACCCCCTGGCGCGTTTAATTGCGCGGTATCATAAAACTGCCATGGGGAATCTGTCATGTATTGAAATAAAGGGAGAAAACCACAATGCGTATTTCGGCTTCTTTACTAGGTCTTTAAGGGACGCAATCCAGTGATTTTGCTAAAAAGAGTCCCTAATGAATCTTTATTTAGTATTTTTGCAGACGACAATGTTAAAGCAGGTGATACATTGTATTACGGCATTATAAGGGTTAACAAATATTTCGCAAGCCTGTTTCTGCTTTACTTTCCATAGTTGATAGATATGCCAATATGTTAAGTACAGTAGAATCTCGGTACTTCGAACTCGCGTTAATTCGAACATGCCCATATTACGAAGTTACAACGTGGCTTAGCCAGGGCTGCCATAAGATGACATGAAAAATCCTAAGATTTCCAAATTTGCGTTTTTCAAGTGCGATTTTACGAATCGTACGATTACCCCCATCATCTGTTTCTAGTTTTGTTGACACGTGGCTGCTTAAAACAGGCTAGAAGTAAAACAGAATGCGCCTTTACTTTCAGCCTGCTTTAAGCTACCATGAACAAGAAATAAATCCGAAAATTTAGGAAAAATCCGGAGAAATGGCACCCCTGGCTTAGCCATGTTTTAACTTTGAAATACGGTAGTATGTTCGACTTATATCAAAATTTAAATATGAAATACTTGGTATGTCGATTAATCCCTTTCATGAACAAATTTATCGTAAAGTTTTTATCCCTTAACCGCCATAGACATATTGTCGCCTGCTTTCAATATTATTGTCTGCAATATCGTTTCAAAGTTTAATTTAAAGCAGTATCACTGACGTAATTTAAAAACATGCAACAATTCGCGCATGCGCTTTATGGCGTCAATACTAAGAGTGAAAGGGTTAAGCAAATTCGAAGTATCGTGTTTCGACTGTACTCATCACCAAACAGTATGGACACAGGTCGAATCGTCGATAACAAAATAATTAACAAAAATAGATCTAGCAAAACAAAATTAAGTTTAAAGTTTAACTAAACTCTTGTCCAATTTTTACCAAAATTTGTCCACTGCATGCCAAAGATTAATTTGTCTCTAGATAGTTCAATGTTTAACCCTTTCATGGTCAAATTTATCGTGATATTTTTACCCCTTCGCGCCATATTGTCGTCTGCTTCAATATTGTTTTTCTGCAATATCGGTTCAAATTTAGATTTAAGGCAGTATGACTAAAGTAATTTCAAAACAAGTGGCAAACAGTTTTGGTCCTGATCAGACGCCGCGTTGCGCGGCGTCTGATCAGGATCAAAACTGTTTGCAAATGCATTTTATGACGTCATTGAGAGTGAAAGGGGTTTACTGAAGTATGTCTGTTTGAACGGATAATCCATAATAAATCACACAGTGACAGAAAACACATTGTCCTGTCACGTGACCTTTAGCATGCTATGCCATTGTCGTCTGCTAAAATGGTCGGCTGCAACAGTAGTAAGATTTTATTTATCAACAATATATTTCCGAAAATAGCATCAAAGTATCAAACAGTTTGGACCCAGATTAGACGCCGAGTTACTCGGTGTCTTATCTGGATACAGTCTATATATAATAGTTATCACAAAATCGTATGTAGCGGGCAGAAGATTTTAAAATTCAAATTCAAAGTACTATATATACAATCTAACCGATGTCAAGCGACTTTAACAATGACCAGAAAACACGAGAGATCTAACGAAAAGTGACTGTTTTATGCAAGTCATAATTATGTGATGCAGATAGTTCCATATAAGTGTTTGGATTTACTGTCTTTTTTGTATTGTGCTGACTCGTGTTTAATATTAACTAAGCGACGCTTCTAATGGTCGTCCGAAGCTGTATGGAGACCAAATCTAAGTCTTTCCGTTTCAATATTTACTCTTTCCAAATGAAGTCGTGTTTGTTTGTATACCATAACTTACCATTTTAAGATTTTTAAATTAACTTTAAAAATTACTAGCGGTATTAGTTAACTTGCAATAACCTTGAACATTATTTCTCTGTGTAACAGCAGACACCATATGACAGTAATATGTTTTGATGTTTAATTGTATTTCTGGAAATATACAGATGGAAGCCTGAAGGATATAACAACTTCTAAGAATATATAATGAACTTTTATTGAGTAGATATGCAGTCGAAACGCAATACTTCAACCTCACTTAAACCGACCTTACCTGTGTTTCATACGCTTATTTTCGATAACCCAACCTCTCCTAATTCGTACATACCCGTATTTCAAAGTTAAAACGTGACCAAGCCACGTTTTAACTTTGAAATAGGGATATATTCGAACTAACGAGAGTTCGGAATATCGCGTTCCAACTTTATTAAATCTTTGGCGCGATAAGAACGAATCTGAATTAACTCAGTGTTACAAACAGTTAGGAACCAGACAAGAATCCAAGTCTCATCTGGATCTCGCGTCTCATCTGGATCCGCTGTGTTTGATTCTCTTCTAAAGGATGGATTGATTGATGAGTTGGGTTTTACGGCATAGCGGCACAAAATAGGTTATGTAGCGCCAATGAAAGATGATATGATAATGAAAGATGATTTCAAGAAGATGATTTCGGTCAATCTCATTCGCTGCAATAGTGGTGACGTCTCCTGTAAGAAAGTATAGACAATTCTATTTTTAGAAATGTTGCAGACTACAAATTTTGCAGTCAACATGTTTCGAAGACGACAATTGTACAGTATACTAAAGGTAAAGCGCTTACCCCCTGCTTGCAACCTAATTGCATCTCAGAAAGCGTTCAAATCAAGACTAGCTCGAATCAAATCAGCGCTTGACACTTATATGTTAATTCTTATCCTGGTTTTATGTCGTCTGCTCAAAATTATCATCTGCAATGTTTCTAAAAATATAACCTGTTTTGTAAAGACTTAAAACGAGTGTCAAACAATTTGGAGCCTGGTCAGACGCCGAGTTACTCGGCGTCTGATCATGCTCCAAATTGTTTGCATATGCGTATCTCGTCACGAATAACAGCATAAGGAATTGAGGGCTAGAATGAATGGAAATTTGAGAAGAAAGGTTACAAAAGAAGACATACTTGGTTAATTAAAGCCCAGTTGTATTCATGGTTGGAGTTAGCTGTCAATGTTTATTGAACTTCTAGTGACACGAAAGTCATTAAGATCGCATTAGGTTAGAAAGGTGTTTACCGATTAATCGATGAGACAGTTTCGGCCCTGTGATGTCCGATTCCGAACAGGATTCGGTATTATTATCCGTAGAAACGGGATATATAAACAAAAAAAGAGGGGGGGGGGGGGTGTACTATTTGACTCCAAAACTTGTTACATACATTTTGGAACCATTCATGCGGAGTCATTCAAAATGTTTGATTTCCGGATCATTTTTTTCTTCACGAATCGTCATTTTACAAAAACCATTGCATTTAAATTGCGCTCCATTCACGCAGGATGGAATAAAAGTGTCGACTAAGTTCGGAAAAGGTCGGATGACGCTCCGATCGTAAAAGTAAATAGATAGGGAATACATATTGGGAATGCAATCGACTCTGACATCTATTTGCAAACAATATGGGCAGATTTGAATATAAGTCGTATAGAGATCAACCTGTTATTTTCTCCATGTTCCTATTTTCATAATTTTATAAAAGGAAAGACTTATGACGAATTCGGCTTTAACCCATTCACCGCCATGCCACCATCTACTGTAGACAATTGTCGTCAGCTTTTATTACTGACAATTAAAATTAAGGTATATTGACTTAAGAAATATTGAAATGCATTTCAAATAATTCGGCGCCGAAAGGTTCAGAATAGTGATAGACGTGCAATTAGTCAGTTAGACGGCAGCTTGATTTCGAACGAACATAAAAGCTCTGTGTTTGATATTTGCCTGTTATACAGAAGCTACCTGTTTTAAGAGATTTTCCCGAAACTTCATTAACCCTTTCGAGCCCAGTGTCTACTAAACCATTCAATAAATAGACATTTTTACGTCTGTAACTGTTTTTACGCTCATGTAAATACTCCTTGGAAGTCTCCATGTTTATATATTGGATTAGTCCATTTTTTATCAAAGGGATGCCTGTTTCAAATTTTCATTTTCATTTTGTTTTATACTGCAATTCCTATCAGCAAACAGTGTAGACTCTGATCAGACGCCGCATCATGCCATCCCATATATGAGATCGTGGGCACAAATGGGTAAACTGTTCTTTTCAAATGATAGCTGAACTCACGCAAGAAACTCGATAAGGAACTTTCTGTTTTACTTTCAGTTTTGCTTTAAGCAACCGTCTGTCTTTAAAAGTGAAACCAGGCCACGGGGTAACGTGTTAAATTACCATTAACACAAATTTAAATGCAGCACAGTTTTTATTGTTAGCGATATATTCAAGCAATTAACCGATAAGGTGTACAAAGGGACAATTATAGTAACGAGGATTTTCTTTTGAAGTAAATTGAGCAAATACCTGTAAAACGTATGTGCGACGAAAATCAGTATGAAGCTATTAATGAGAACAGAAAACGTTAACACACAAATTCAAAGATATCTAATCAAAAGGGGAAATAGCAAAAAGTGTAGACACATCAACATGTACCTCATCCATAATTAAGTAGTTCAGGTATTTGACATTGAGTATCTAAACCAGTAACACTGGGTTCATTTCTACACACCAATTGAAGGACTAAATTGAAAGTAATTTGGTTCTATTGTTAGTGGACTAATTTTACTTTTAGAACTGACTGAACTCAACAATATTGCACTCTACATAACTGAGACTACCTAGAGTGGATCGAAGACGTTATTCTTGCCCGTTTAACGAAGCGCAAAGGCAATGCACTAAATGAAGTAAATGGCAATCTTTTGACAATACCGACAATTAATATTTAACCTGTGTGGCATACAGTTTGGATCTTGATCATGAATATTCAATACCTATGCTCACAACGTATTCTAAAACCTATACACGTATTTACACGAAAAGGTCAATGACGTGAGAGTTTAACATGTTTTGTATAGAATACAGTTGATAAAAACACTTAATACAGTCGAAACTCAATAATTCAAAATCGCGTTAGTTCGAATACCCATATTTCAAAGTTAAAACATGGCTTGACTGTAGTTTAAAAATAGTGGTATCCAAGGACAAGGATGCCATTAAGCGTTAAGTAGCTCAATTTAGATATTCATGTTGCGCGTCTTTTGTCACCAGACATGAACCATCAAGCATTTTGCACGACATTATATAGTTTATCCTTGTCTTGCATAGCGCACTTTTATTTTCGTTGAAAAACAACAAGTTTTCTCCAGAGAAGACACTGTTTATACGGCGACTTATCAGGCGGGAAGCAACTGCCTGTTGATACTAATATTTCGGTTTCTTAATATTATATGTGTCATGCAACGAAACTCGAATAATTTTTTCAGATGCCACTTTTGAAAACCGGATAAGGTTTAACGTGCAATTGTGCATTCTTTAGTACCCAATTTACTACTCAGGTGTGGGCGATTATAAGTTTCGTTAAAAAGGCTTCACACATTAAGCCTTAGTGTGCTGAACGCGACTTGAACAACAATTGCAAACAGTTTGGACCCAGATCAGACGTAGGTTAACGCGGCGCCTTATTAGGAGTCAAACTGTTTGACATTTGTACCAATGTTTCTTCTGTTGAATCGTCGCAAATCATAGTAAGAGTCGTAATTTTAGAATAAAAAGCAGACGACAAGATGCAAGCAGACGATATTAGAGCAATCAAATGGTTAAAATGGGTTATAACGACGCAGACTATGGGTTTGAGCCTCTTTTATTACAGCGTATAGATACTTAAATATCTAAATGAGACAATCTTAAAAGTACCTTTTTCTTTTTATAATACATCTTCATGACTGTATAAATTGGAACTATTTTTTTCATTAGAGGAATAAATTAAATGCGCTAAAAAAGAGCTTACTATGAGGGAACGGGTTAAGAAACACTGATAGTGGTGTCAAACAGTTTGGACCATGATCAGACGCAGCGTACGCTGTATCTGATCAGGATCCAAACTGTTTGCAAACGTCAGTGTTGTTGGGCTTAGTAGTGTAAGGGGTAAAAAAATATGCTTGATAGAATAGTTTTCAGCATTACTTTTGTTCAACAATTTCTACTGTTATGCTGCAGCCACGCTACAACGATTTGCAGAACGTTCGCCGACGTATTAGAAATGTATTCCAATTATCTGAAACGTTGGCATACGCTGGCATATAAATGAATTTCCAAGTTTGGGAGCATTTATTGTAGAAGTCCGTAATGACTTATGAAGAGCATGCATCCTTTACCATCTTATAATTTACAACGTGCTGTTAACTTATACAAAATGTACTCATATTGGCTTATCACAAGGAACGTATGTATAAACATGCCTTGTATTTCATAATTTTAGTACCATCAGTTTTATGTTATTATGTATATATATGTTATGATGATGAGCTTGTATGCTTAAGTTAAATAAAACATCTGTTCTGTTCTGTTCTATGTAAATAATCGCATCACTTACCGAAAACGTACGAAGCGTATACAGAACGTATGTGAAACGTATTAACCATACGTTAGATATTTTTGTGTGCATGCACCGTACCACCATACCACAACGTATGTCAGCGTATACAAACGTGCTTTTAAATAATAAATGTATTCATAACATTACTTACGTACGCCAACGTATTTAGCAATATTTTATACGTTGGAAAACGTTGTCATACTTTACCCAAAACGTTGCAGTGTGACTGCGCCTTTACTTTCGAAAACGTTATACTTTGTCATAAGACTGTTTCTAAAGCAGTGTGAAGTGATTCGGATTTAACCACTTGATTGCAAACATTTTACCCCTGCACCGCCAGGATAGCGTCTGCTTGAAATTGTCGTCTGGCTTTATTTCTCGAATTTAGATTTAAAGGCTGTTTGATTGAAGAAATATCGATGTGAATTTCGAACCGATTTTGATCTTGATCAGACACCGATTTACTCGGTGTCTGATTAGGATTCAAACTGTTTGAAAATGCCAGTGCCCCGCGACAAAAACAGTGCACCTGAAGAGTTCTTGAAAGCGTGGTGTTATATGATTGTCATGTACGCGTTTTTAATATGGCTGCTATAAACCATAAAGAGGTAATAAATTTAATACAGTCGAACTTCGATATCTCGAACTCGCTTAACTCGAACTATCCGATATTTCGACACATGAATTGCATTTTTTCATGCTGAGTATAGTCAAACATACCCGTATTTCAAAGTTTAAACGTGGCTGAGCCACGTTTTAACTTTGAAATATGGGTAAATCGACTTAATCGAGTTCGAGATATCGAAGTTTGACTACAAAGGCCACCGATCATCTGAACAGGCCGCGGTACCAGTCTTGAAATTACAGCCAACTTTCTCTCAAGCGGACCCTCTTTGCAGGAGACAGTTTAAAGCAAAACAAAAGAAAAATAAATTCTGCATTACTTATGTTCTGTATCAGGCTATTATTACTCGATTATAATAGGTTTTATTGTATTTTGAACTATTTTCAGTATCCACAAGCATATGTTAAAAGGGTTTAAAGTCAAGGTTTATTCTCTCCAAGTTTTGTAGAAGTCTATTAAATGGCCAATGGCGACATTGCCATAAAGATATGGCTGGGTCACTGGTTGATTATGGCTTTGAAACAGTAAAGAGTTTGTGTTGATTTAAACTTTCAAACCGTTTATGCGTTTTGTCATTTCGACCAAGCCCAGCGCTTATAAGCGTTTTGGTTGAATCTGAGTGCGTTCTGAATCATTTGATTAGTAAAATTTTCATCAATCAAATGCTTCAGAATGTAATCCGACTCAACCCAAACGTTTTATAAGCATGGACCCAGTTCACTTACTGCAATGACAAAACGTACGTATTTGATAATTTTTTGACGATTTCGAACTCTCGTTTCAGAGCTAACACGGGACAAATGGCAGTTCTTTACATCAGAACTGTTATCGACGACAAAAATCTGAATGAGCCACTTGGTGCCACTGAACTAGTACCATAGAATCATAAATTATACTTATCATATCTCAAAACCAGATAAAAGGTTGAAAACCTTCAAACTATCTGTTGTTTATTTACTCTCGATAACTCTTTATTCTACCTGTTAAAACAGACAGCGAACATTAACCTGTTTACTACCTTATCTCGAATACAATAGTTATTTCCAAACTGTTTGACACACATTTTGAATATATATAAAGTATAAACTTGAGAAATTACAAGCAGGCGACAATTGTTTAAACTTAATGACATCAAGGCAGTGAAGGGAATAAGATATAAGGTCAACGGACGTTTTATAGTTTATTTAAAACTGGTTGGTAATTTAAACAAGATGGTTGTAAAATACTGTCTACAGAGCTTTGAGAGTTACACTAAGTTACAAATGTAGAACAATACACAAACTATTTGACCCACATAATCCTTAACCTGGTTTAGTTTGTTTGCTTTGAAATTGTCACCTGCAAAGCTTGTCAAATATCACTTCTGCATTTTTAAACTGAAACTACTTAGACGATTTTAAAATAGTATGGGTCCAGATCAGGATCCAAGCTATTTGCAAATACCAGTTAAGTCGCAATCGACAGACAAATGTTTAATATTGATAAAAAATAAAATTGATGCATTTTGATTATTTGTACGGTCTTAAACGACTTAAGAACGGAAATTTGATTCAGACAAATATTTAGCCTTATCTTATACATGTAATGTTGTTGAACTTTCAAATAATGACATTGGTATTGATTAATTTATCTCAATGTTATGTTTACTATCGCAAGAAAATAATGAGGTCGACTTTTAAATTGATTGCTGCTCATTTACACAATCAACATAACCTATTTTCACCAAGAGGTTTATTCCATGCTTATATATTGGATGAGTTCATCATTTTTTTATCTAAGGGTGCCTGATCTGAATTTTCATTTTTTCATTTTTTTGTATATTGAAGTTCCTATCAGAAAACAGCGCATAATGCGGTGTCTGATCAGAGACTACACTGTTGACTTATGTCCCATATACTTATGGAATCGTGATCACAAATGAGTTACCGGTAAGTAGAGGTTTACATAGAGGTCTAAAACATGCTGTAAACTAAATAGTTTAGTGATGTATGATTGCGAACGAGGAGTGGACGTAAATTCAGGGCTGCCATTTCTCCGGATTTTTCCTAAATATTCGGATTTTTTTTTATAGTACATGGTAGCTTAAAGCAGGTTGAAAGTAAAGCAGAATGCGCCTTAAGGCGAATTATGCTTTACTTACAGACTGCTTTAAATAGTCGCATTTCAACAAAACAAGAAACAGGCTATGGGGTAAAGGTAGAAGTCGTAAAATTGCACTTGAAAAATGCAAATTTGGAAATCTTAGGATTTTTCATGTCCCTGTAAATTCCAAGGGCATTCCGATCACTAAAATCCTTTGTTTTGCTAAAATTGTTTATGCAAAATGAAAAAGAGAGATCCATTCAAAACCAAATAACATACACTTTGCACATTTGTCTTTTATTGCATTTTTCAAATTTAAACCGTATTACTTGTAGAGATTTGAAAACGGATATATCGACATTGAATAACCAACGACTGGGTCCTCTTCAAACTGGGTTAGATGTGTTGAGACTGGTACTGTTTGATTCTTTTCAAAAGAGACATACAAAACTTGGGTTAAACAGTCAAATGAATAAAAGTTGTTAGTACATGTACTAGTAATAAAATACGACAAACTGTATTTGAATAAAGCGGAAAACTTTATTAAGATATTTCTGCTTTATGAAATGCGTTAAAGCAGACACATGTCTCTGATAAGATTAACCCATTCACCCTGACACTTTGAATGTACAATTCTACTTTCAAATTGAGTAAAGTCCATTTTTGACTTATTCGGATTGATTTTAACAATGTATGTCAAAATAACAAATAGTGTAGCCCCAGATCAAAGGGCTCCTTTAGGAGCCCTCTGATCAGGGTCTACACTGTTTGCATAGGACAAGTGAAATCATCACAGGTTCACTGTTTGTAAATGACGAGTTTACTCGTCGCTAGGGTTGAATGTGTTAATGACCATTGTACGCTCATCACTAGTCTGTCTTTAACCCTTTACCTCATAGTCTGTTTCTAGTTTTGAAGACAGGTGACCACTTAAAGCAGGTTGAAAGTAAAGCAGAATGTGCCTTAAGGCACATTCTGCTTTACTTTCAGCCTGCTTTAATCTAAAATCTGCTAGGCTATATAAATACGTGTAATGGTAATTGTTCATGAGGGTATGAACTATTTTCTTCGGCGGAGGAATAAATTAAATACGCTAAAAGTCGCTTCTATGGGGGAAAGGGTTAATGTCATTGGAAACTGCTTTCAAGTAGCCTTGTATCTTTATGGTCGGCTAAAACAAGCAAATCTTGTCCAATTTCTCCGATATGTCCATAAATGTCGGTAAATAATCTTGACATTATTGCAAGCAGTAGTGAAATTTACGACCAACGGGCAACGAGGGTTTTACGAGTAAGTAACAGCTTCAGATAGAAGCAGACTTGATTGAAACTTAACACTTAGAACGCAATAATACCGCCTGAAATGCAGTTATCGTCTGCGTTATATGTTTTAGAATGTTTCTTTTAATGATGCAGAAACATAAATAATAGTTTGCAAACAGTTTAGATCCTGATCAGACGCCGAGTATCTCGGCGTCTGGTCAGGATCTAAACTGTTTGTAATGTCATTGCTATTCCAGTTTCAATCAAATCGGACAAGTAAGTGTTAATCGATACTTAGCCTTTATCGTGTCTGACACAACTTGATTGGTATTTGGAACTTTTTGGAACCAGATCTGGTGATGAATTAATCGAGTTCTGACCAAGCACTAATATAGTTTACGTTCGTGTTTTTGTTTAATACATCATTACACACATGTAAGCTGAAATAGAAAACAAAGCAAACAAACAACAGCATACATATGACACAATTGTTTGAAGCGGTCGATATTATTGGAGGATATTAGTAAATTTATCCGCTAGATGAAATCATTGGAATGCTGGCGATTCTATTCGGTGTACCAATAGTGTTATTATTTGTTGACAATAGTATGTAGTGATCTTTTCTGTGAATAATAATGTCTTACCAAATGGTTATAACAACGACCTGTAGATTTAATGGGACATTACAGAGACAGGTACACATCTATGCGTTATTGTTTTATAATGCACTTTACCTATCACTATTCTTATTCCGTAATTGTTTACAGTAGAGAAGACGTTATTCTTCCAATTTCAACGCAAACGAATGGCTAACGCAATACGCTAAAATGAAGAAGTTGACAGATTGTTAAACTTTCTAACTATCTATTTCGATCTGAGTGGCAAACAGTTTGGGCCCGATCAGACGCCGGGTAACCCGGCGTCTGATCTGTTTCCAAACTGTTTGCAATGGATATAATAATGAATTAAGCATAAACGCGTTTATTTGGAAAGAATAACGTCTTTTCCACTATATAATTCTAAGGAACTATTTCTTTGCGACGATTTGGTCGTTTCACGAGCGAAAATATATCTTTGAGCCATGCACTCGGGATAGACACAGACCCGATCCCGCGTTCAGGACGCGGAGTCTGATCTTGGTCTACATTGCTTGTAATTCCAGTAGACAAGGTTTGTTGGTCCTTTCGAACGACACACACACAAACTAAAAAATAAACTAAACTGTTTGCAATGTTAATAGGTTGCCTTGTACTCTTCGTTTTATAAAAGTATTTTTCTTGCACACTAAACAATGAAACGATGGACCGTAAAACACCATTCATTCATTCATTCATTCATGAAACGAAATGATACATTTTTAACCCATAACTCCATCACTACGCCTTTTACACCTCTTATTTATTCCACAATGAACGAAAACAGTTAAAATCATACATATTCTATATCCTAGGAGATGGTAGCTTAGAGCAGGCTGACAGTAAATTAGAATGCTCGTAAATGCACATTCTGCTTTGCTTTCAATCCGTTTAAACTTTTAAGTGGTCACCTGTCTTCAAAACTAGAAACAAGACCACGGAGTAACGAGTTAAACAAAAATTATTATGTCCTGATTTTTAAACTGGACAATCATATCGAATTTAGAAGACATGTGTACCGGCGGTAGTGGCCCAATGGTTACACCTTTGTACAGGGGTCGTGAGTTCGATCCCCCGCCGGACCAGCGGTCTGACTAGGAGATTTTTTCTGAATCCCCGACGATGTACAAGAATGTCCTTGAGCAAGACATGCACCGCGAATGTGCTCCTCTCCATCCAGGGGTTAAAATGGGTACCTGTGAAGGGTCTGAGTCGGTACTGCGGCTGCATTTGACTGCGCCATATCTTAGCAGTACTCAATATTGTAGGCAAGATGGCTCAATGATCAGGGGATTATATGTACAGTCGGCTGAGCGGTCCTTCGGACTGCAAGTAGACTTTAACTTGGTATATTACTTTTTTATCACATGTGCCAAAATCATTTGTACAACTATACTCTCTATCTCGCTATTTCGATGAAACCGAGTCGCGTCACAAGAAAACCAGGGCTCCACATAAGAGAGGGTAAACAGAACAAATCCAACACTTTCTCACTCGTTACAGACCAAATCATCTATAGTGTTATTATTCATTAGAATCGTCTCGAAGAATGTTTAAAATACCACCTTTATGGAGCTCTGGTCAACTAAATTCGAACATCGCAAACAGTGTCAAATTTTGACGGATGTCCCTCTGTGTGTTTCAGATAACACATTGTAAACGCAATAACTGGTGTGGTTCTTCACTGTTTGCAATGGGAGAACGTCCATTTTACTGTGATACAGTTGAGAATGTGTTATTCTTTCCCGTTTAAACGCAAACGAAACGCAAAAGCAAAACACTAAAATTTAGAAAAGGACAACTGTTTGACAATTCTGACTTTTCATCTTTATCTGAGTGGCAAACAGTTTGAAGCCTGATCAGACGCCGGGTTTCCCGGCGTCTGATCAGGCTCCAAACTGTTTGCACTGGAAATAATAGTTTTAACGTTAACGTGTTTATTGGGAAAGAATAATGTTTTCTCCATTGTACGGCATCTTGTATTCAATGACAGATGTTTGTTTCTTTGTTTTGTTTTGAAAAAACCCCAAACAAAACAACAAAAACGAAAACAAGCAAGCAAGCAAACAAACCCTAATCGGAGTTGTTATTAT
This sequence comes from Gari tellinella, assembly GCA_922989275.2. Taxonomy (NCBI): domain Eukaryota; kingdom Metazoa; phylum Mollusca; class Bivalvia; order Cardiida; family Psammobiidae; genus Gari; species Gari tellinella. Next base: position 19,423,189 of record OV277868.1, read on the forward strand.
AAAATAAACCAGCCGTGTCGAGGAAAACATCTTTTTCGAAGACAGTTTCCAAGAATATATATATCTTTGACAGTTATTGTTAAACCTGTTACATGCAACTACAATTCGACCAGTTCAGAAGGTTGAAAACGTTGTCATTTAGCTGATAGAAGTACCGTGTTCCCTCGCCACAACAACATCCATTGCTAGACAAAGATTGTATGTGTTGTTCGGGGGAGTTGTAATAGGACGTGAAACTGGCTTATATTTGCAAACAATTTGAATCCAGGTCAGACGCCGCGTAACAGCGAGTCCTTGTTAAGGGACAAGCCTCATAACACGCGGCGTCTGATCTGGATTCAGGTTCTGTGTCACTCGTCATCATGGTTTTTTTCTGTCAAAATGTCAAGTATGGTACTTATATCTTGAACAGTTATTGTTAAAACTGTTACATGCATGTAATTGCAATTCAACCAGTTCAGAGGGATGCAAAATATATCATCTGGCTGATAGAAGAACTGATTTTCAGTATCATCTTGGAAAAAGTCATCAACTAGCATGAAAGTTGGCTGATTATTCTTGGAACAAAGGTTGTAAAATAAGCTCAGTGACGAATTGCAACAATCGAGAGATTTTACTGGCCGTTAAACAGCTTTCTGTCATTAAAAGAAAAAATTATATTAGGCTTAAATTGTTGGAGTTTGTATTTCTTAAGCAGTTTTATTTGAAGAATAGTTAAACAGTTTAAATCCAGAATGGAAACATAGTTACTGGTCTGAATCCAAACCTTTTATTATTGGATATACTACAGTGGAGAATCTGTTATTCTTTCCCGTTTAAACGCAAACGTACGCAAACGCAAAGCGCTAAAACGTAGAAAAGAACAACTTTTGGACAATTTTGATATTTCATGTTTATCTTGGTGGCAAACAGTTTGGAGCCTGATCAGACGCCGGGTTACCCGGCGTCTGAATTGGCTCCAAACTGTTTGCACTGCAAATAATAGTTTTAGCGTAAACGCGTTTATTGGGAAAGAATAACACATTCTCCACTGTATAATGAAAAAAAAACCAACACAACGAAGATCCTTCTAGGGTACTTTGATTAATTATAAGCAAAGGTAAACAGACAATTTTATTTAAACTTATGATGGTCTGTCCTTGATCCCGATTCAATAGTTTTGTGATATAAGCAAGTGTTATTGTACAGTTAGACCTTTCTATTACAACCACTAAAACTGAGAACATTTAGTTTTTGCAAAACAAAATATTGATTTTTTTAAATGTGGGAATGTTCTTATTGGCAAAAGTCAACACTATCAATCTAAAGATTCCAATTGTTAACGACATATTTGTTTCTGTGCCATTTAACCCTTTTTAACGCTGGTAAAATAACGTTTGTCGTGAGAATACATTCTGTCACAGCTATGGATTTACTAATTTCCTCTTTATATTCATATATACGACCCGTGTGAGAAACAGTTTTGATACTGATCCGATGCCAATTAATTCAATCTCTGACCAAGGTCCAAATTGTTTGCATCCGTTCATGTATTTAGACCCTTTTACTTCCAATTTTTTTCATGAGAATTTATCCCTTCGTTTCATTGTCGTCTGCTTCAATTTTGTTGTCTCCAATGTCGTTTCAAAATTTATAAATAAGACAGTATGACTAAAGAAATTTCAAAACGAGTGTTATACAGATTCGGTCCTGATCAGACGCCGCGTTACGCGACGTCTGATCAGGATCCAAACTGTTTGCAAACGCAATTTTAAAGCGTTATTGAGTGTGAGAGGGTTAAAAGGTTGTACGAGCGTATATACCTGTTGTTTACCTTAAAGCAAATTACAGTTTCAATTGGTAAAGTCGCAAACTTTATAATGCAATGGGCGTAGAGTACTCAAAAGGGGGGTTTGACTGCACACGAAAGGGAAAAACGTAAATTGGTAGAATAACCCTAGTATTGTACCCGTGCGGTACATGCCAAAACTAGCCCCGCCCATAACTTGAATGCCCACAATTAAGCACATGTATTAAGCTTTATGATAATAAATAGGGCAACACTGTTCTTTCTCTTTGAAATGAAATTAAAGGCAAAGTGTTTGCAATAAAAAATAAAAATGTTAACAATTATTTCAATCGAGAACTTCTCTTAGTCTGGGCGCCGATCATGCAGTTGAGAACCTTATCAGATGCAAACAACGTATTCAAAATTATGTTTTATATTTCAGTTTGTCATTATATATCAAGACTTTGAAAATGTTTTCAATGAAAGACTTTCATATTTTTTTATAATATGAAAAAATGTTTAATAACAAACGGTTTCACAAATGATTGTACTTTAGGTTCATTTTTAGCTCACCTGAGCACAAAGTGCTCAAGGTGAGCTTTTGTGGTCGGTCTTTGTCCGGCGTCCGTCGTTGTGCGTCGTGCGTTGTGCGTTGTGCGTCGTGTGTCAACAATTTCTTCAAACATCTTCTTCTCCAAAACCACTTGCTTGATTGCAACCAAACTTCACAGGAATGTTCCTTGGGTCAAGCTGTTTCAAAGTTGTTCAAAGAATTTGAAACCATGCAGAACTCTGGTTGCTATGGCAACCAAAGTGAAAAAATAAGGAAATCTTAAAAAATCTTCTTGTCACAAACCACAAGAGCCAGAGCTTAGATATTTTGCACATAGCATTACCTATAGGTCCTCTATGAAAGTTGTTCAAATTTTGCCCTTGGGGTCAAAATTGGCCCCGCCCCGGGGGTCAACGTTTTACATAGAGTTATATAGTGAAATGTTCAAACATCTTTTTCTCTGAAACCAATATGTCCAGAGCTTTGATATTTAGCATGGTATTACTTCTAGAGGTATTTGACTTATGTTGTTGAATCGGTTCCGGTCCATTGCATATCTGGGTCACCAAAGCTAAAAATAGATTTTTTTCCATGAGAACTTAAAAAATCTTCTTGTCTGAAACCATAGTACACTTAGCTTAGATATTTTGCACATAGCATCGTCAACAGATCCTCTATCAAAGTTGTTCAAATTTTGTCCCTGGGGTCAAAATTGGCCCCGCCCCGGGGATAACAGTTTTACATAGAGTTATATAGTGAAATGTTCAAACATCTTTTTCTCTGGAACCAATATGACCAGAGCTTTGATATTTGGCATGATGTAACTTTTAGAGGTCATTCACATATATGGATGAATTGGTTCTGGTCTGTTGCATATCTGGGTCACCGGAGCTAAAAATAGATTTTTTCAATGAAAACTTCAAAAATCTTCTTGTCTGAAACCATAGTACACTGAGTTAAGATATTTTGCACATATCATCGTTTACAGGTCCTCTATCTAAGTTGTTCAAATTTTGCCCCTGGGGTCAAAATTGGCCCCGCCCTGGGGGTCACCTTTTACAAATCTTCTTTTCTGAAATCACGTGACCCATCCTAGTGTCACCATTGTCAGGTGAGCGATCAAGGGCCATTCTGGCCCTCTTGTTTAAACGTTTTGTCTATTATCTTTGACATACAGTGTTCTCTCCCTACAACGGCCCTCCCGACAACGACCCCTTCTTACAACGACACCTTGTCGCAGTTCTCTGAACAGGACAGTTATGTCCAACCTATTTACGATTGCAATGTCGTATTCTTAAAAGTGTCGTCTACTGTTTTTCTCAAAGTTACATAATGTACATTTTGACAGAAAAAAACACTTAATGAAATGTGACAAACAGCTTGAATATAGTTCAGATGCCGCAAAACTCCCTCCCTATAACGACTTCCTCCGCACAACGCACACAATTTTTGTCTCCCGTTGGGCGCGTTGTAGAGAGAGAGAGAGAGAGCGCTGAACGTAATTCTTTTAGTTCATATTTCAAATGTTTTGTCTATTATCTTGAGGGAAATTGCCATAGATTTTCAAACAGATTGAATCTAGATCAGACGCCGCGTTACGCGGTGTCTGATCTGAATTCAAGCTGTTTGCTGCTCTTCATTATATTTCTCGCAAGTAAAAATATATTTAAAAAATATTTAATTTCTGATTTCTCCATCTAGTCCTGTCTTGTGAATTTCTTGACATTTCACAAGACAGGACTTGATGGAGAAATGAATAATAATTGAGAATATTGGTATCAGACTTACGGCAATATTTGTCGTACGACGTTTCGTAAGACGGGCCCCTGGTTCACGACTAGAGCTTTATTGAGTCACATGATGGCACATGACGGCGAGCTTCTGTTAGCATTACAAAAGCTGAGAGTTATTAGAGTATGAAATTGTTCTCCATTTTCAACCCTAAGAAAGTCACTGAAGAATCAAAAATATACTTCTGCAATATATTAAATATCTGCAACATATTACTTATATAGCCGTGTCATGACAAAACCTGTCTTATTGCATTACAAACAGTGTATATCAAGACCAGAATCCGCGTCTTTGACGCGGCCGCTGGCCTTGATTTACTCTGTTTGACACCCACAATCGTCTAAAGCATTTTATTTATCAGTATAATCTACGGTATTTAGCAGTGTAGACCAAACTAAGATACAGAGCCTGGGATGACAACGGTGGTCTGTTCAATGCTGCAATGCAATAAGGCTGTTTTGTAATTGCACGACTCGATTTTATATCTCTATTTTCCAGGGTTCAAAGGTATCCATATCATCTAAGCGCAGCCACCCAAGTGGAGACCGGGCCTCTCAGAAATCCGACAGAAATGGTCAAGCGGCCCCTAAAATCAATTTCTTCAAATTGGTGGTTGCCACCCGAGCATGGCAGCGTCTGGCAAGAAACAGCAGTAACCGGATGAGTGAGAAATCGAAACCAGCAATAAGATACGAAAACACTTACAGAACTGAGCCGGAATCTGGCAAGTTGTTCAGTCCTCTCAAAGTTGAAGGGGTTTTAAAGGAAGTTCTTGAAAAAAGACTTCAAAATGTTAAATACGCTGCAGATACGTGTCGCTCGCTTACTACTGAGCTGACTTCCGATATCAAAACCAAGGTCAAGGCCTTGGAACTCCCGCGCTACAAAATTGTTTGCAATGTTTACATTACCGAAAATAAGCGGCAAGGACTTGAAATAGCAAGCAGGTGCGTGTGGAACCACAGTACGGACAATTTCGCCTCTTACACGTATAGAAATACCACTTTAATAGCCGTAGCGAATGTGTACGGTGTGTACTTCGAATAAGGAAAGGAAAGAAGACGTAGCCGTCCGTACTTAACCCCTTCACTGCCATGACGTCATCAAATATAAACAATTTTCGTCTGCTTTTGTTTCTAAAATTTAACTATTAGGTATTTTGATATCAGAAATATTGAAATGAGTGGCAAACAGTTTGGATCCTGATCAGACGCCGCGTTACGCGCCGTCTGATCAGGATTCAAACTGTTTGTCAATTACGTTTGCAATCGGGTTAAGGCAGTGAAGGGGTTAATAAACTATGTCGCAATATGTGTTTTTTTTTCTTTAAATGAGTAAATCCGTCTATTTTCAATTCAATTGTGCTTTCACCAGAAATATTATGTGTACACTATTTGTTTTGAATAACTCCGTAAGTCAGCTCTGCGTTTTGTTTGTACAGGGGAAAAGACGTTATTCTTTACCGCTTAGACTCAAAAGAAACGCAATTGCAATAAAACGTAGAAATAATAACTTTTTGACAATTTTTTTTGACACGGCGTTTGCAATGTTTTGCCGTTTGTTGGGAAATAATAACGTCTTCTCAACTATATACGTTAGTTTTCAAAAGATACGAAATATGGTATAGACTCATACATAATACTAATTTACATAATGGACATTTTGACAGAAAAAAACTTAATGACGAGTGACAAACAGCTTGAATCCAGATCAGATGCCGCATTACGCTAGATTCAAGCTGTTTGCAAAATTCCCTCCCTATATCGACCCCCTCCGAACCATGTACATGATTTTTGTCTCCCGTTGTAGAGAGGGAACGCTGTACAGCGTATACGAGTATATATACTACATCTTAGAGAAAACAGAGCTTTGAACACTGAGAGCAGGACTGACAAAGGCCAATCAACGCACTGGAATCGCGATGTAGATCGGGAACGATACCCAGACCCAACGTTCATCCATTTCTCTTTCAAACTGAATATATCAAGAAAAGACTCCGAGTTTAAAAAATTGGTGACTTGTCTGGGTTATTCGGTTTGCAATATATTAATGTCTCCATATCTAATTTTCCACGAAAAGTTGCGCGTAACAATGTTACAGTGGAGAAGACGTTATTCTCTCCCAATAAACGCGTTTACGCTAAACATACTTTGTCAATTGCAAACATTTTGGAGCCAGATCAGACGCCGGGTTACCCGGCGTCTGATCAGGCTCCAAACTGTTTGCCATTTATATAAATATGGACATACAGAATTGTCAAAAAGTTGCCATTTGCTACAATGTATTGCGTTTCGTTTGCGTTTCGTTTGCGTTTCGTTTGCAATTAAACGGGAAAGAAAAACGTCTACTCGACTATAGCATGCTAAGGGTTGACGATAGTGCAATGTGTCAATTTAGATATAATAAGTTTTGACTAAATCGGTATTATCAAAGACAAGTGACTTAAGCACAACTTTACAAATACAGTGCTCCTTCTCTATAACGACACTAAATGTGAGACACAGAGTGTGTGTTGATGGAGGTAGTCGTTATAGAGAGGGAAAATTAAGACTTGGCTTATATTTTCAGACAGCTTAAATCCAGATCAGACGCCGCGTTACGCGGCGTCTGATCTGGATTCAAGCTGTTTGTCACTCATCATTATATTTATTCTACCAAGATGTTCACTTATTTGTAACTTTGAGAAAAACAGCAGACGAAAAATATAAGCTGACAGTATTGCAGCCATGAAAAGGTTGGACATACTTATTTTCTTTGGGGAACAGCGGCAATGATCGTTGAAAGGAGGGAGACGTTGTTGGGAGGGAGCACTATAGTGTGCGTTTTAACGATCCATTGCTTTGGCAAACATTGAACATGTTTTATTGTGTCATTTTAGTGTATTGTATCTTTTGTTCACTGTACAAAGGCACATTGCTTTTAAACAACTAGGGTATACAGTGATACCCCTCTAAACCGGAACCTCTTAATACCGGAATTCTCTCTAAAACCGGACAAAAACATTGTTTCCGGTTCCAATCCTTCTTTATTTTAACCCATTACACCATAAATATGCCTTTATCGCCTTTTACTTATTCATTCACTGAAGAAAATACATTATGAATATGTATCATCAGAAATATTTTCTAAAGCATGTTGAAAGTAAAGCACAATGCACCTTTTGGCACATTCTGCTTTACTTTCAACCTGCTTTACATGATCAGCTATCTTCCATACTAGAAACAAGCTACATGGTTCAAAACCCCTCTAAACCGGAAGCCCCTTTAAACCGGACATTTATGTTGTCCCCACACATGTCCGGTTTAGAGGGGTTCACTGGTTATTGATATGTAAACTATATGAATTCCGTCCATTATAAAGTATTACATCTACATATAATTATATTGTATTCTCAGTTACAGCTTGCATTTATTGTTAATTCTATATATTCGAATGTATTTATCGTGTTGATACCGGTATATTATCTACATGTACTAGAATTTATATTTATTTGTGAAGAACTACAACCAGATTCGTAATATAAGTATTATAATCAATAAAAGTGTTCATTATACGTATTTAAATGTTTTATCTTATTGAACTGAGACTGTCTTCCTTGTATGCATGGCTATACAGCGCTCCCTCTCTACAACGACATCCAAAGGCAGACCAAAATGTTTGCGTTGTTCGGAGGGAGTCTGTTGTTAAAGGGAGGGAAATTGGCTTACATTTGCAAACAGCTTGAATCCAGATCAGACCCCGCGTTACTCGTCATTAAGTTTTGCTGTCAAAATGTCAAAAATGTAACGTTGAGAAAAGCAGCAGACGACAATTTTAAGCAGACGACATTGAAGCAGTGAAAGAGTTGGACATAAATGTCTTGTTTGGGGAAACAGTGGTAAGGGTCGTTGTAAGGAGGGAGTCGTTGTTTGGAGGGTCGTTGTAGAGAGGGAACACTGTACATATTACTGCAAGCATGCAGGTCAAACACAGACGTTCCGCCGCGTGCTTCGGACTCCCATCAGGGTCTAAACTGTTTGCAACTGCTTTTTGTAGAGACACATAAAACATTCGCCCCATTCAATTTCATTGAAAAAAAGACGTTTAATTCGTATAGATGCAATTGTTTGAAGGGGCGGGACTTAAGGATATCTTTCGCAGAGGAAGCGGGGCTTATGTATCTTTTCTCCGCGAATTAATCTTTCAAACTGGGACAGGAGACATGTAGCGGATTTTTCAAATACGCCTCCTAACCGATGTATGCCCTCCGGGAGCATTTTTTGGATATCGACTATATATAATTTTCATCTTTACTGATGAGACAAATTTCAAGGAAAATTGAAATTCCCTATAAACATCATTTGTCTGCATTTCTTTAATGGAACTAATTTTGTTGCGGTCGAATGTACACATCTTCAGTAATGGCAGTAATAGCCGTTCCTTTCAGGGTACACATCATTCGTGTTAACAACCTCTAATAATATTGATCAAACATACATGAACACTAATAAAATGTTCATTTAACATTAAAAATTACAGCAAATATAATGTAAAAATAAGAAATGAACTAATTTTTTCGACGTTCAAGCGAAATAAACGACAGAAATCCATGAATCGTTAGCGCAATTCATGGAATTTGCCGATAATTTTATGTTGTTTATTTCCCTTAAATGGCGGGAAAATAAGTTTATTTCTTAATTGTTCATGTAACGAGTTCTTTCTTTAACTCAGTGATACCCATCGTCCACAAACATATACATTAGCAAACAACGCAGACCTTGATCAGATGCCGCGTAACAAGGCTTGACATTCATGTCGTCACTGTTTGCTATTTTATATGGAATGTTCTACAGTGGAGAATCTGTTATTCTTTCCCGTTTAAACGCAAACGTACGCAAACGCAAAGCACTTAAAACGTAGAAAAGAACAACTTTTGGACAATTCTGATAATTCTTGTTTATCTTGGTGGCAAACAGTTTGGAGCCTGATCAGACGCCGGGTTACCCGGCGTCTGATCTGGCTCTAAACTGTTTGCACTGCAAATAATAGTTTTAGCGTAAACGCGTTTATTGGGAAAGAATAACACATTCTCCACTGTACTGTATGGACAAACTCTGTATTGTCTAAGATCAAAATTGTATAAGGAAATCTTACAGACAGTACACGTGGAAAGGAAGCCCTTTGCGATATTATGTATTGGATGGATGTATGGGTGGAGGGGTTGGGTTTTATCCTGTCACGTGCCTGTTTTCCTGACGGATAAAGGGGTGACAGATAAACTTTGCTTTATTATGCTATGTGGTCACATGACCGATGTTATTATGTCAAGTGGTCACATGACCTGTAGCCCGAACTACTTTTTTCACCGAGACGCTTATTTTTCCCGCTGTTAGGAAAGGTATTCTAAAACTCTTTCAACAGAATCCCGACGTGTAACGACGTTTATTCGAACTATTCGATGCAATCAAAGCGTTATAGAGTACGCGCCACTAGTCGCTTGCTGACATACTTCTATAAGTGTCCACCTTTTAGATTTCCTGAGTGAAAAACACTATATTTTTAAAGGTTCTTTTATTTCTTTTCAACGTAACTAGGATGTGACGTCACTGACGTCATCTATATAATAGCGCGCTTTCCTAGAATAACATAGTTCTTTAGTGAGAATCTTATCTGGACCAAAAATGACTCCAGCTTTTAAAAAAAGCATTCTCTATTTATTTTACTATTGTGACAAGGATAAATAGAATATTTGGTTCCTATCTTTGAATGAGAAATGTTATCTGGCTCGGCTTCTGAAAATATCAGGTTCGCCTGCGGCTCACCTGATATATTCATCCGCCTTGCCAGATAACATTTCTCATTCAAAGCTAGTCACCAAATATTCTCTATTTACGGCACTGTGACACAGACTAGGTCATACAGTGGAGAAAACGTTATTCTTTCCCAATAAACGCGTTTACTCTAAAACTGTTATTTCCATTGCAAACAGTTTGGAGCCAGATCAGACGCCGGGTAACCCGGCGTCTGATCAGGCTCCAAACTGTTTGCCACCAAGATAAACAAGAATTATCAGAATTGTCCAAAAGTTGTTCTTTTCTACGTTTTAGCGCTTTGCGTTTGCGTACGTTCGCGTTTAAACGGGAAAGAATAACATACTTTTCACTGTAATTGCGCCGCAGAAAGATGAGGGATGATAAGATTATAATGATTTCAAGATGATTTTGGCTAATCTTGTTCGTTGCGAAGCAGCACATTGGATCAAAACAACCGACCTACCTTCCTTTTAGGTGCTGTCAGAGGGGATAATCTCTATCAAATAAATAGAAACATCCCCATTGGCAATTAAGTCCCAGAACCAAGGTAAAGTAGAAAGATTTCTGTGGCGCGATTTATTAACAAATTGATTGGAAGACATTTTGACACCTGTTTTAACCATAAATATATCGGATTTCCCTTACATACAAACGCAGCGTAAGTAATTCACGGGGATTATCTACATTATTGAAAATATATATCTATGCTACTCCTTTGTATAGTACAGTGCCCCCTCCCCACAACGGTCTTCTGAACAATGATTCCCTCCTTACAACAAGGCTTACCGCTGTTTCCCAAACAAGACAATCCTGTCTTACATTTTCACTGCTGCAATATCGTCTGCTTGAAATTGTCGTCTGCTATTTTTCTCAAATTCACATAATTGACATTTTGACAGAAAGAGACATAATGACGAGTGACAAACAGCTTGAATTCAGATCAGACGCCGCGTTACGCGGCGTCTGATCTGGATTTAAGCTGTTTGCAAATATGCGAGTAAGTCAATTTCCAGCCCTATTACAACTCCCTTTCAAACAACACACACACATTGTTTCCCATTGGATGTTGTTGTAGAGAGGGATCACTGTACGAACTGTGATGACAATAAATACCAGTACTTTTACTATTAAATATGAATAAATAGGACACTAAACAATCAGAGAATACCTAAATAACATCGCAATGTAAACATCATATAGGCTAGACCACCAAGACATCAAGACTAGTTCATAATGGACACACCACAATTAACACTTATCCTCCCGATCACAATTTGACTGGTATTTGAAAACAGTTTGGATCCAGATCTGATACCGTGTAACGCGGCGTCTAATCTGGATCCAAACTGTTAAACATTCGCCTTTAGGTTTTTTTAATTGAAAAAGTTTTGAAAAAAAATCTTGATTTGAAAATTTTTGCAGACGATAATTCTAAAACAGCCAATATTACAGTAGGATAAGGGATAACTCTTTCAACACCACATTACATTTGCAAATAGTGTAGACCCAGATCAGAGGGCCATTATAGAAGCTCTCTGATCTGGGTCTACACTGAGTTCTTATTAAGACCAGTATTTATTAAACTACCAAGAATTCCAAGTAGTCTGGTTCATGTTTTGGTAAATAAAATAATTCACAAGGGAACCTAATAACCCACAAGAGTTACTAAGTGTTGAAAGAGTTAATTTGTGCCCTAATCCTTTATGCTATTCTATATTGACTGATAAAAGCTTATCAAAGATTTCCATTTAGAGACCAAATAGTCGACCTTCTTATCCTTTAATATACACTTAAAATGATGCCTGCATTTTTCTGTATTAAATCAAGTGCTTTCATTTGATAAAAATATTGATAACAGTGTCAAACAGTTTGGATCCAGATCAGACGCCGAGTTACTCGGCGTCTGATCTGGGTCCAAATAGTTTGAAAATGGTAGATTTATACATTGTATACATACAAGTCGCGTTTTGCACGCGAACGGTTAGGTTTAAATTTGAATAGATTGCGCTCCTAATTAACACCAATTCGTTTCATTGAGAAAGTAATTACAGATATCAGTTTACCCCTTCACTGCCGTGACGTCATCAATTTTAAACAATTGTCGTCTGCTTTTATTTCTAAAATTTAACTTTAAGGTATTTTGATATCAGAAATATTGAAATGAGTGGCACACTGTTTGGATCCTGATCAGACGCCGTGTTATGCGGCGTCTGTTCAGGATTCAAACTGTTTGCAAATTACTCTTGCACTCGGGGAAAGGCAGTGAAGGGGTTAAAGGTTTTAGTTGAGGTGGTCTGTACTTTGACCCTTTGCTCCATGTTTACGCATGTACGCGATTTTAATTTATAAAACGATTCTACCTTATACATTCATGCATATGCGCAATAAGAAGTAGTTTTATATCATTGCAAATGGTGGCTTAAATGAGACGGATAGTGAAGCAGAATGCGCTTTAAGGTAGATTCTGCTTTACTTTCACCATGCTTTAAGTAGTACATGCTATGAGACAAAGGATTAAAGCTGTCTATGTTATTACAGTGGAGAAGACGTTATTATTTCCCAATAAACGCGTTTACGCTTAAACTATTAATTCCACTGCAAACAGTTTGGAGCCAGAACAGACGCCGGGTTACCCGGCGTCTGTTCAGGCTCCAAACTGTTTGCCGATCAAAGTTAAATGAACAGTCAGAACTGTCAACAAGTTGTCATTTTCTGCATTTTATTGCAATGTGTTTGCGTTTCGTTTCCATTTAAACGGGAACGAATAACGTGTTCTTTCGTCTGTTTTTAATTCTGTGAACGCTAAAATATAATGTCGTCTTCAGCGATTGTCATAATGCTGCTCTTCTAATATTCAGAGTTTCTAGAATTTCTTACAAAACAGGACCAGAATGTCAAACAGTTTAGATCCTGATAAAACGTCGAGATACTTGGCATCTCATCTGAACCCAAACTGTTTGCAAAGACAAGGTCAAGATGATAAATTATTTTCCCCGTTTAAACGCAAACGAAACGCCAAGGCATTGCAATAAAATCTAGAAAATGACAACTTCTTGACAAATCTCACTATTTATTCTAATCTGAGAGGCAAATAGATTAACCGGCATCTGATCTGGCTTCAAATTGTTTGCAATGGAAATAATAGTTTTAGCGATGTTTTTGGGAAAGAATAACCAGGGCTGCCATAATTTGACATGAAAAATCCTAAGATTTCCAAACTTGCATTTTTCAAGTGCGATTTTACGAATCGTACCTTTACCCCATCGTCTGTTTCTAGTTTGTTTTGTTGACATGTGGCTGCTTAAAACATGCTTGAAGTAAAGCAGAATGCGCCATAAGGCGCATTCTGCTTTACTTTCAGCCTGCTTTAAGCTACAATGTACCAGAAAAAAATCCGAAGGTTTAGGAAAAATCCGGAGAAATCGTAGGCCTGAATAACGGTTTCACTGTTAACGTGTAAAGAGGTAAACTAATTGGCATCTATACGATTTTTAAATTTAAATCTTGAAGTTCTTGACCGAAATACAGTAAAACCTCGCTATTACGACCACTAAAACGAAGGCTAATTGATTGAATAATAGAGAGGTGACAGCTTAAAGCAAGCTGACAGTGAAACAGAAAGCTCCTAAAGGAGCTTTCTGTTTCACAGTTACCTTACTTTAAGCAGTCGTCTACCGTAAACACCCTAATAATTACCAAAATTTAGTAGTCGTAATAGAGAGGTTTGACTGTACAAGCAACGCTAGACCTGCTTAGATACAGATTGAAAACAATGTTAAACGGTATGAATCCCGACCAGACTCCTGCAAACAGTTTGGAATAAGATCAGACGCCGTCACGCCGGGTACCAAGGCGTCTGATCAGGCTCCCGGTGACCCTTGTACCCATTCAGTTAAAAATATATCGTCAAAAGTTTCACACAGCTATTATTTTCTATATTTTGCATATTGCTGCGTTGGTTCGTTTGAGTTTAGTTTCGTTTCAACGAAAAAGGGGGCCTCCGTGGCCTAGTCACTGTGACTTACATCACTAAGCTCCTCACCGCTGTGGGTTTGAATCCCGGTCTCGGCATTCGGAATTTTCATGTGGGGAAGCCTTGCAGCTGGCTCGTGGAAGGTCGGTGGTTCTACCCAGTTGCCGATGTGTGCATGAAGCAGTGCATAAAAGGGCTTCTGGGGGTCTTCCTCCACCTGTAATTAGCTGGACGTCGCGATATGACTGAAATACTGTTAAAAGCGACGTAAACTCGTTAAAAATCCAAATCAAATTATATTGGACAGAACATTTGTATTACAAGCTGTGCAGCCAGGCCTGCTTTTCTGTCACGGATAGAAAATAATAATCCAATAAAGATGAATTGTTCCACAAGCAAGATTTAAACTCATTTGTTCAGTGATCCCAACTACAATGGCCCTCCAAACAACGATTCCCACCTTACAACAACGTTTGCTGAACTATCCTCTCCTTAAAATTGTGGTCTGCTGTTTTTTCTTTAAATTTTAGATATTTTAACACAAGAAATATTTTTATTTTTTTATGTTTTTAATATAATCAAAGTACTGTAGTACTGCAGGCTCGGACTTTAATGTAGAACAAAGTAATGCAGAAAGCTAATTATGGAGTTACTGCATTACCATTGCCATGCATTAAGCAGTAACTTGCAGAGCTTAAAGACCCTAAATAATTTTATAATGTACATGTCTTATAATGCATCGTCTGCTATGACTACTAGGTGAAAGTTTAGTACAAGGGAGTAAATACGGTGTTTAAATCACCACAGGTACAGACTAAGGATCCTGAGTTTAACTCAGTGCTGCTACACGGTTTATCTGCTACGCCGCAACACGCGGCGTCTGAGTTCAAACTGTTTGCCACAAATGACATTGTATTCTAAGGTTATTAATTTACCCTCCCTATAATAACTCCCTCCGGACAACGCACAAAATCTTTGAACCCCGTTACGTGTTGTTGAGGGAGCACTGTACTGAACCGAGTAATAGCAAAACCTCAAATCTGACCAATCAAATGCTTGAGAACGATGTCAGACTCAACTCAAAAACTTTATAACCTTGGACCCGGGTGTCTGATGAGTTTTCAAATTGCGTGCGTTTTGGTAGATGTCGACATTTTAAAAAATCATACACCTTTACTGCATTTCCTTTGTGTTTAGTTTCATTTACGATTGTCGTCTGCTGCTATTCTAAAAATAGAATTTTCTAAATTTCTTTTCAAAATTGGGGCAGAATGTCAAACAGTTTGGATCCTGATGAGACGCCGCTTTATGCGCAAACGAAACACATATATGCAAAGCAATAAAATGCAGAAAAGACAACTTTTTGGCAATTCTGACTATTTATTTTTTATCTGAGATGCAAACAGTTTTGAGCCTGATCAGGCTCCGGACTTGCAAGCGTTTAATAATTGTCAAATTTGATCCAAAGCTTTTTTCTTTTAGAAAATGTAATCAGAGTTGAATATCTTGAATCCGGGGAATGCACCGCAGGAAAGTTTACACATTTGTTAATACTTTGACAAGAGTTATTTCCCCTTTTGCAAGGTTCTTTCCAATAGTGTTCAATGTTTCTTCTGTCGATCTTTTAATCAATTAGATCTACTCAAAAGATACGCATTTTTACGCCTTTACATTATTTTTCCACTGAAGAAAATATTTCCAATTTTAAACCAGTCATGAATATGTATCATAAGAAATATCTTCTGTATTCTAAAATATTGCAGCTTTAAGAAAGTTGAAAGTAAGACAAAATGCGCCTTAACCCTTTCCCCCATAGAAGCGCCTTTTAGCGCATTCAGTTTATTCTTGCCCTGAAGAAAATAGTTCCAATTTATACATTCATAAATATGTATAATACAAATATTTTCTATATTCTAGCAGATGATAGCTTAAAGCAGGCTGAAAGTAAAGCAGAATGCGCTTAAAGCGCATTCTGCTTTACTTTCAACCTGCTTTAAGTGGACACCTATATTCAATACTAGAGATATGCTATGTGGGAAAGGGTTAAAGACTGCTATATACGTCGCCTTCTGTCAAAGTTAAAAACATGCCATGGAGTAAAGGGCTAACCCTTTCACAGTCATAGGTTTCTAAAGTCAACTTTTGAATCCGTTTGGATCTTTATCAGACGAATAGCCCGGCGGCCTCATGCCAAAAAGTGGCAAAATCGTGCACTTTGTGATAAAAGCATGAAACTTTGCACACATGCCTATCATGACATAAGAAAGAAAAATAGCTATAGTGCCAAGCTCGATTTGACCTCTGACCTCCCTGGCGGGCATTTTAAAAAATGGCCGTCACAATTGTAATACTGGGTGGCTTTAAAAAGACATCAGGGTCTAAATTAATGGGATTTCTGCATGTAATTGCTTGTTTCAGATAGAAATATGCTTTGCAAATCAGATATAGTTACTTTTGGACCAATTGTGCTTTTTAATTTTATACAGGGGTCTTTTTATTATGCTTTTCCTAGAAAAAACGCGACAAATAACACCAAATTCAGGGTAAGAAGGTGTCATATTTCTAAAGATGCCCAACATAGCGAAAACAACACTTGTTGTATATGTATCGAATACATAATTCAAAACAATTTTAGCTATAGTGCCATCGCGAAAAAATTCATGTGTGGCTATGGCGGCCATTTTCCAAGATGTCGCCAGTTAAATATACCAAACATGTCAAAATGACAATATGTACACATAAAAACTTTCAAATATGAAATATTTACCTAAACTAGGTGTAAATACCTCACATCGATTCATATGTTGGTAAAATACCCCACATGTTAATTTTATTAGGGTTATTTACCTAGAAAAGGGAGATAACTCTCCTATTTTGTTGTAATTTTGAATCTAGACAAATCATTTTATGCATATTTTGTTTTAAAGTTACAAACCTGCCTCAACTTTCAAGTAAAGAAATATAAAAATAACATTTGGAATAGGTTTGAAGAGGCAATGTCACAAAAGTTCAAATTATCTCCCTTTTAGTAACAACATTACCGTAATGGGCATTGCTTTACACTCTCAAACTAAAACGAAGAATAATTCAACAGAGGGAATGAAATATTAGTCAATGTGTGTTTATCTGGCATTTTACATAAATTTAACTGTAAAGGTTCTGAATGCACAAGCAAGTACGTTATTTGTCTAGTTTGAATGACAGAACAATTCATGTATTACGAGCATATCTAATAACAAAAGTTATCAATTCTAAACCTATCAATAGCTTATCACGCTTACTTCTTTCATAATTCATCAAACAGCATCTGACATATTTACAAAGTTCAGTTCAATTAAGTGTCGCTTTTCTACGCTTGCAGCGTTTTCGACAGCCTTTGGATTAATTACAACACGGTTCACGTGAAATCTTGCTTGCTATTGTGTCCATTCACATCCCTTATGCTGTGGTAGCAACATGAGTGGAACAAGAGACTGGCCCAAGCAGTAACCAGCTTGGTATATGGCTCTCAATACATGATGAACTCATGCTCCATGTTTTGGGGTATATTTCTGACATCCCTGTCTTTATAAACAAACACATCAACTCTTGCTTTATTGACACAAAATATTGGACATATCTTGTCATAGAGTAGGGTAATGAATATCTGAAGTATGGTTATGGCTTTGTCAACATTTGAAGGTATGGTTTGCTGCATTTGCCGTCGTCAGCCTCTGTCCTTCTATGAAGACGATGAGTTGCGCCATGAAGAGTTGGGGCTAGAGCTCCAAACTTGGAGTGGCATTTTCCTGCTGCAGTTGTCAAAGATGTAGTCCCAGTCTTTTTTAAAGAGCTTGCACAACAAGATACCTTTCATTCTACTCTCTTCTGTTTTTCTTTGTTGCTTCTTCTCTTTTGTCTCTCTTCTTCTGTTCTCCTGTTACCCATACTGACCTGATCTCGTGTCCCCTGGATGAGTTATCTTCTGCTCTCCCATGACTAGATGTCCATGACAGCGGACCTGAGGTCTTTCTTGCACATATCGATGTACCTAAGGTTCATTCTGGTTCAAGTTGACCATACAGCAGATCTTTTTGGAGTCTGCCTATGTCCATTGTATACATGTGGCCAAGCCAGCAAAGACGTCTCTAGCTCAGTATGGCAAATATAAGGGTGCTTAAGACACATGCCTGGTAGATGTCTGCTGTGTGTTGAGTTTAGTGCTACCAGACTCTTTTGGACATCTCACTGGTGTCCTTGCCAATGCGGACATTGATTTCTGCATCAAGGGAAATACTTTCTGAGATGAATGAGCCTGGGCACTTAACCTTGTCTATATTTGCCAACTGCAAACCACTAACGAAATGACAGGACGAAATAGGGCATTCTTAACCATAATTTCAGTCTTCTTGTTGCTGATTGGCAGAACAAACTCTCGGAAGGTTGTGAAAACGGTCCATAAGCTGCTGTTGGTCGTCATGCGTGTGGCTTGCAAGGGTAGCATCATCTGCAAACAACACTTCTCTGATCAGGTTACGAGTGACCTTTGATATAGCACGGATGTAATCTAGGTTGCAGAGTTTAGTATCATGTCTGGTGTGGATGTAGACACAATTAGAGCAAGACTCAAATACATGGTACAGGAGCAGAAAAAACAGATTCTGAAGAGTGTTGGAGGGAGCACACATTCTCATGTTTGACACCACTGAGCATGTTCAAAGGCTCGGATGTGTCCCAGACAAAGCTGACGGTCCCTTACATGTCCTAGTGGAATGACTTTATGAGACTGAGTAGCTTTGGAGGGCAGTCTACCCGTTATAGAAGGCTAAACAATCAACTGCGGCTGACAAAGGCCTTGATGAGGTAGATAAATGCCAAGTACAAGGGTTGACAGGAATCCGCATTGTGCCTCCGGGTAGACTCGTTCAGCTAGTACCTTTTTGAGAAACACTCGATAATACTTTGGCGAAACTACTGATTCCTTGGTAGTTGTTGCAGTCAGATCACTCATCCTTGGTTTTGTACAGTGACACAATCTTAGCATCTCTCATGTCCTGTAGCACCTGATCCTTTTTCCAGCAGAGACAGAGGAGTTTATGGAGGTATGGGAGCAGACCTGTCTTACCCTTCTTGACAATTTCGGCTAGTAAAGCATCTCTGCCTTGTGTTTACCGCTTGATAAGGCTTTAATAGCCTTTTCTAGATCTGACATGGTAGGTACAGTATCCAGTTTGCTCCTAGTTGAGAGTGCATGTATGATATCTAAGGCTTCCTGGAATGTATATATGGTATGACTGTGTGTGTGTTCTGCTTGAGAGGTGGGTGTATTGTTTGTGTTGCGTTTCCTGCTTGAGTATTTCGTATTTATTCCTGGAAAACTGCTAATGCGTTCTCACTGGAGGACAGTTCTATGATATATTCCACTCACCTTTCAATCTTTTTTGTTGCGATTTGTAATGGTCTGGCCATCTTTTATCTTAAGAGATGTCGTCTGCCTGGTAGCTGGGCATGTTGCTTTCTTTATTCTATCTTACATGCCTCTAATAGTGCCAGTAGAGGATGCTTGCTATATGGGAGCGTACAGGTCCAATCAGTAGTCATTGGCACAATTCCTGGTCGCCTTTTGACTTGCAGCTCTATCTTTATTTAGACAGGTTAGATTATTCTGTTTTGGACTCCTTTTCATTTTGTCAGAACGTGTCTTTTTGCCCCAGAAAGAAGTTCTAGTGTTCGAAATTTTGCTTCAAACCAATCAATACATGAATTGTTCCGTCATTCAAACTAGACAATAACGTACTTGCTTGTGCATACAGAACCTTTACAGTTAAATTCATGTTAAATGCCAGATAAACACACATTGACTAATATTTCATTCCCTCTGTTGAATTATTCTTCGTTTTAGTTTTGAGAGTGTAAAGCAATGCCCATTACGGTAATATTGTTACTAAAAGGGAGATAGTTTGAACTTTTGTGACATTGTCTCTTCAAACCTATTCCAAATGTTATTGTTATTTTTCTTTACTTGAAAATTGAGGCAGATTTGTAACTTTAAAACAAAATTTGCATAAAAGGAATTGTCTAGATTCAAAATTACAACAAAATAGGAAAATTATCTCCCTTTTCTATGTAAATAACCCTAATAAAATAACCATGTGGGGTATTTTACCAACATATGAATCGATGTGAGGTATTTACACCTAGTTTAGGTAAATATTTCATACTTGAACGTTTTTTTGTGTACATATTGTCATTTTGACATGTTTGGTATATTTAACTGGCGACCATCTTGGAAAATGGCCGCCATAGCCACACATGAAAATTTTCACGATGGCACTATAGCTAAAATTGTTTTGAATTATGTATTCGATACATATACAACAAGTGTTGTTTTCGCTATGTTGGGCATCTTTAGAAATATGACAATTCTTACCCTGAATTTGGTGTAATTTGTCGCGTTTTTTCTAGGAAAAGCATAATAAAAAGACCCCTGTATAAAATTAAAAATTGGTCCAAAAGTAACTAGATCTGAAACAAGCAATTACATGCGGAAATCCCACTGATTTAGACCCTGAAGTCATTTTAAAGCCACCCAGTATTACAACCATGGCGGCCATTTTGAAAAATGGCCGCCAGGGAGGTCAGAGGTCAAAACGAGCTTGGCACTATAGCTATTTTTCTTTCTTATGCCATGATATGCATGTGTGCCAAGTTTCATGTTTTTATCACAAAGTGCACGATTTTCCATCTATCCGCTGGACTAGAAGCGTACATTAAAGAAATGAACTGATTTTTTTCGGCATTCAAGCGAAATGAACGACAGAAAATTCTCGGCAAATACCATGAATCGCGCTAGTACGAATGACTGTATGTTTAATCGATATTAGAAGTGACGTCATTTTAAAGTAGGATAAATATATCGGTCTTTTTGTCATAAAGAAATGCAGATAGTCGAGCTGTTTATAAGGTTGATTCTTATGTCAATTTTCTTGCAATTTATCTCGATAATAAAGAAGAATATTAGTCGGGAATTATGGTTTCCACTAGTAGGAAGGCATAGATCGGTTAAGAACAAATTTTAAAAAACTCCGCCAAATGTCTGCTGTCCTATGTTCCAAAGATTAATTCGCGAATGTAAACTGCATATGCCCCGCCTCCCCTTCGAAACTTTTCCACAAGTCCCGCCTTCTCGAAAAGTTGTGTTTATATGAAATGAACACACTTTTTGTCAATGGAATTGAATGGGGCGATTGTAAATATAACGAGAATATTCTTCTGGGAAATATAAAGAGGAGAGTGTCGAACAGTTTACCCGAGTACACATGTTATATGCAAACAGTTTGGATCCTGATCAGACGCCGCGTAAAGCGGCGTCTGATTAGAATCCAATCTGTTTGACACTCTTTTAAATATTTCGTAAATAAAAAAAACTTAAGATATAAATCAGAGAAAAAGAAGCAGACAACAATTATTAAACATTGCTGACGTCATGAAAGGGTACATGTAAATACTTATAGGTGAGACGCCGAGATATTATGTGTCTTACAGTGGAGGTGACGTTATACTTTCCCGTTTAAACGCAAACGAAACAAAAACGCATTGCAATAAAACGTAGAAAATAGTAACGTTTTGACAATTCGGACTATTCATTTTTATCAGAGGGGCAAACAGTTTGATGCCTGATCAGACGCCGGGTTACCCGGCGTCTGATCTGGCTCGAAACTGTTTGCAATGGAAATAATAGTTTTAGCGTAAAAGCGTTTATTGGGAAAGAATTACGTCTTCTCAACTGTATGTGGACCCACACTATTTGCAATAGTTTTTACAAGTTAATGACTTTGTTAGAATCTATTGCTTTTACTCAAGAGGTGTACTTGAAAATGTTCAAATAAGAATTGTGTTTTATTGTTTTATCTTATTTATTCGAACCTCCACGTACCTGTGTTACATAGTTTCTATTTTAGACAAAGGGTTGAGTAACACGGTAAATACGCAGAATAAAAACGGATTGACACTTGATTATTGGTCTCTTAAGTTAAAGAAAAAATGTCGGTCATTTTTATAAAAACTATCAGTCCATCAAAATTAACTCATCCACCCCTGGACTTTTAAATGGACCATTCTAGTTTCTATTGGGGCCTCCGTGGCCTAGTGGTATAGTCACTGTGACTTACATCACTAAGCTCCTCACCGCTGTGAGTTCGAATCCTAGTAGGGTCGTTCGGATTTTTCATGTGGGGAAGCCTTCCAGCTGGCTTGCGGAAGGTCGGTGGTTCTACCCAGTTGCCGATTTGTGCCTGAAACAGTGCATAAACGACTTCTGGGGTCTTCCTCCACCTGTAATTAGCTGGACGTCGCGATATGACTGAAATACTGTTGAAAGCGACGTAAAATCAGAAACAAATCAAATTCTAGTTTCTATTAACCCTTTCATGATCAAATTTATTGTGAGGTTTTTACCCCTTCAACGCCATATTGTCACCTGCTTCAATGTTGTTGTCGGCAATATCGTTTCAAGGTAATATTTGAGGCAGTATAACTGACGTAAGTTAAAAATAGGTGGCTAAAATTTTGATCCTAATCAGACGCCGCGTTACGTCTGGTCAGTATAAAAACTGCTAGCCAATGCGCATTATGACGTCTTTGAGGGTAAAAGGGTGAAAGCCGGCTCCATGTTTTACTCAATAAGATTATTTTTTTGCAATATTTATTGCAAAATAACAAATAGTGAAGATCCTGATCAGAAAACTCAATTAGATCTTGGTCTACACTGTATTGCATAGGACAAGCGTACATTTCAAAGGTCTCAACTGTAGCCGACGTAGACAAAACTAACATGTCTCTTGACTTTTGGGTTCATTACCGACAGGTCAGTAATGAACCGTGCCATGACAAAACCAGCCTTATTGCAATGCAACATTGTACAGACCAAGCAACATTGTAATCCCAGGCCCTGTGTCTGAATAAGTCTACACTGTCAAATACATGAACCATAATAAGCTTTTTATATATACAGTGGAGAATATGTTATTCTTTTCCGTTTAAACGCAAACGTACGCAAACGCAAAGCACTAAAACGTAGAAAAGAACAACTTTTGGAAAATTCTGATAATTCTTGTTTATCTTGGTGGTAAACAGTTTGGAGCCTGATCAGACGCCGGGTTACCCGGCGTCTGACCTGGCTCCAAACTGTTTTTACTGCAAATAATAGTTTTAGCGTAAACGCGTTTATTGGGAAAAAATAACACATTCTCCACTGTATATGAACGTGTGTGTCATAAACTGCGGCGTCATGTCATGCTCTGCAGTGTATACTAATTCAAATGAAAATTTTGTTTTTGTAAGGATCGTCTGACGGTCCGTCTAAAGACCACAAACCTCCCCAAACCTCTCCAAACCACTTTTAGAAACATGCTTTCCATATTCTATCAGATGGTAGCTTAAGGCGCATTCTGCTTTACTTTCAACCTGCTTTTAGTGGATACATGTCTTCAAAACCGGAAACATGTTATGGGAAATTGGGTGTATATCTAGAAGTAACTGTGAATAGATATCCTAAGTTTGTGCGAGTTGCTCCCCTTGAACTTGACAACATCGTCGATATAATTTTAGCTTATTTTTTTCCCTCAATAATGAAGCCTTAATTTGCCATTTTTAAGCCTTATGTGATTAGATTTTAAGGAATTTAGGTACTTTGGGTTGTTTTTTAAAGTCATTTTAGGAGGTTTGGAGTGGTTTTGGAAGGTTTGTGGAGGTTTGGCCTCTTTAGCCTGACCCGATGCGCAAATACAAAGTCGCTTGAGCCATTTCAGTCGGCCATTTTCGCAAGACACGAAGGGGTATGTTTGAGCTTTTCGTAAATATGAAATCGAAATTTTACCAACAAACATTCAATTTTCTTATACAGTTTATGTAATATCCTTGCTTTTCATATATGGTTTCTATGGTAAACATAGAAGTTTTCATGGTAAACAAGTAAAATTTTGAAACCGAAAGTAAACGATATACACTGCGTTCGTCTGTAAAATCGAGTACATCCCTATGTACACGCGAAACGATACACACTTATCACGATATCAGATTTGTTATCAGTTAAAACGATTTTAACAGTAAAGAAACAAGATATATGCAGTCTAGTATGGGAAAGTTTTTGAGTTGATTGAAGCGGCTACAAATTCAAATGTATGATTGTGTAGCAAAGCGCATGCGCTCGCACTGACAACCGCTGTGTTGAAATATTACATACGCGTATGGCGAAAGTCTGTAGGGGTATCGTCGACAAGCACTGTCTTATTATTATCCATAATAACAATTTCACTAAGCACATGGTACATTTGTACATTGTAGTTTGTTTCACAATCCAGCTATAAATGGGTTTCCCTATTCTGTCCTAGCGACGAGTATACTTGTCCTTTTGTAGTTTAATCCTTCCTACGACACTAATAACTAAAGTGGCCATTGGCAAAACGATGAGACACCGAGTTACGTCTGCACTGTTTGCTATATCATATGAATTATCTCTTTCTTGATAGGCTAACACTGCAGTATCTTCAGATCACCCTAGTATATCTAAAATGAAATCAGGACTGCCGTTTCTCCGGATATATCCGAAATCTTCGGATTTTTATCCTAGCAGATGGTAGCTTATAGCAGGTTGAAAGTAAAGCAGAATGCGCATTAAGGCACATTCTGCTTTACTTTCAACCTGCTTTAAATTGACAGTTTTGTTAAAACTAGAAACAGACCATAGGGAAAATGGTTAATGGTACAATTCGTACAATCGCGCTTGAATAAAATAGAAAATTTGGAAATCTAAGAGTTTTTATGATAAACTTATGGCAGCCTTGTGAAATCTTCCAGAAAGTATACAGAAAGGGTTACTTGTAATATTCAGATATAAATGGGAAAGAAGGCCTAGGTATACGACATTGTAAAACACTTCTTGTGAGTATCAATAAAATAAGAAAACACTTCTCTCGAATCCTTAACGGTTAGTTCCTGGTTAATATGGGTTGTAGTTTGCGTTCTTGTACAGTCGAAAAGACATTATTCTTTTCCGATTAAACGAAGCGAAACGCAAACAATATGTAATAAAATGGAGAAAATGACAACTTATACACAACTTTTGGCAATTTTTACTTTCTCTGAGTGGCAAGCAATTTGGAGCCTGATCAGACGCCGGGTTTCCCGGCGTCTGATCAGGCTCCAAAGTGTTTTGTAATGGAAATAATAATTTCAGCATATACACATTTCTTCGAGAATAACGTTTTCTCCACTGTACGAGTGAGCATTGCTTCTATACTACAGTCGAGCTTCGATATCTCGAACTCGGTTAAGTCGAACATACCCGTATTTCAAAGTTAAAACGCGGCTCAGCCGCGTTTTAACTTTGAAACACGGATCTGTTCACCTAACCCGAGCTTGAAATAAGGCAAATTCATGTTTCCAAATATCGGTTTATTCGATTTATGCGAGTTCGAGATATCGAAGTTCGACTGTACTTGGAATTGATACGCAAAAGCCTAGTTTTGTGTTCCGTCATTTATAGGGTAAGCACCCGAGTAAGGTACACGTAGGTCTGTAACTACGATATAGCAGCACTCAGACAGGGAAAGTGTTTCAGAAATATAAGGATCGTAAGGAATAAGTATAATTTTTTTAAAACAATAATTTTGACACA
The DNA here is from genome assembly GCA_922989275.2 of Gari tellinella. Taxonomy (NCBI): domain Eukaryota; kingdom Metazoa; phylum Mollusca; class Bivalvia; order Cardiida; family Psammobiidae; genus Gari; species Gari tellinella. The sequence goes on from OV277868.1 coordinate 19,448,722, forward strand.
TTTCCTGTCATTGCATGTAACGTGTATTGATGTCTTTATATTGGTTTAAGGTACTTCGCAGGTGCGCTTAGTTTCCATACAAGGTGTTATGAAACTTTTCATGAAGAATGATACTAGCCTAAGAAACAATGTGTGAAAATATAGGCAAAATTTATCGATTGGTTTGTCTTTAAGGTATCTTTTTCTGACAAAAACCTGGAATTTTGATGATTTTATTTGTCTCAAAAATAAATAAAGCTAATGACTATTAAATCTCGCCCAATAAGTAGTCCACAACATTCGTTACAAGAAAAGTTAAAAACGTTTTGAATAAAGGTGTTCAGAAAGATGTTATCAGCTATTTAAATTTTGCAAAATGCTAAAAAATTGAATTACAAAAAACTGACTCATTCAATGTATATTTGTTTTCGTTTTATTCAAATATATGGTTGATGAAAAGGTTAGTCTGAAAAAATTAGAAAATATTAGTCAGGATTTGTTGTAATAACAGATTTTCTTATTAAAATGTGGGATATTTGAAGTTGAGATACAGTTACCTACCTTAAAATTAAAATTCTGTCATTAAAATGCATTATTATTTATTCATGGACTTACATACAAGGTTAATTATATTTCTTAAACATAATAATAATGGGCAATATTGATCTTGAAAAGGTTGACGTTTAGATAAGCTTCAATGTGTGACTTTATACTGTTCGATCAAATCGTATACATGTTTACCGATTTAATTGACTTGTAAGTCACTAAACTAAAACGTACATGTAAGTAGACATATAATTGGACCGTAACATCACTAATTCAAATCAACGAAGACTAGAAAATAACATGTCCCTTGATCACTGCGTTATATTTTGACAAGTCAATAAATCGGACACTTAAAAATACTTTGGATCGGATGGGTCTCGAACCTATGACCTTTGCATTGCTAGTGAACCACTATACTGACGGCGCTATTAAGGATTATACTAAATCGTATCAACATTTCCTTTATATACATTTTCTAGTATAAACACGTATGGAAAAAGATCAAGTCGTCAAGACACATATCCGCTCGCCCGCAAGACCGACTTCCGTATGCGAAAGGCCTTAAACACATTGTATTTCAATTACTTACATGACTTTTAGAAACATACAACAAAGTTTAGGATTGAACAAATGCACAACAGCTTATTGTGTTTCTCTCCTTGCACCGTTATGTGTACACATGCTCTATCTATAACTATAATATATCGTAAACAAGCTTATGTAACAGCAAAATGTGTTATATAATATATTGTAAATATTTCATAATTTGGCGCTATCTCTCTTTAAATACACTTAGGAAAGACACTATGTACAGCGCCCCCACTCTACAACGATATCCAATGGGAGACAAAAATGTGTGCGTTGTTCGGAGGGAGCCGTTATTACATTTGCAAACAGCTTGAATCCAGATCAGACGTCGCGTAACGCGGCGTCTTATTTGGATTCTAGCTGTTTGTCATCCGTCATTATATTTGTTTCTGTCAAAATGTCCATTATGTAACTTTGAGAAAAACAGCAGACGGCAATTTAAGCAGACAACATTGCAGCCGTGAATAAGTAAGACATAACTGTTCTGTTTAGGGAACTGCGACAAAAGTCGTCGTAGGGAGGAGTCGTTGTTGAGATGGTCGCTGTCTGGAGGGAGCTCTGTATAAGAACACCTAAATATAAGGAAAACGTAATGAGCTTATATTATGTAGACCCAGTGCAGACATTCTCTGAAGGAGATGTTTGGTCAGTGTTTTTACTGTTTTATTATAGGATTTGTCTGACATCAATCTGCTCTCTTTAATGTAGAAATTTTATCTTATTTAACCCTTTCCCCCATAGAAGCGACTTTTAGCGAATATGATTTATTCCTCCGCTGAAGAAAATAGTTCCAATTTAATCAGTCATGAATATATATTATATGGAATATTTTCTATATTCAAGCACATGACATGAGAGCTTAAAGAAGGCTGAAAGTAAAGCAGAATGCGCCTTAAGGCGCATTCTGCTTTACCTTCAACCTGCTTTAAGTAGTCACCTATCTTCAATATTATAAATAGGCTATCAGGTAAAGGGTTAATAAGCTACTACAAAAAGTTCAGATGATAGAGGTTCATTGTGACTTGTGGAGTATTATAATTGACTATTTAGGGGGAAAAGGGAGACTGAACACTAAATATGGCTACAAACCAATTTTTGTTGTTAATAGATGTCAGACGCAAACAAATAGACATAAGTTTATGAAAAATACCTATGTTAAGAAAATACATTTCAAAGAAAAAGTATTGAGCTCTGTGAAGATTTAACTCGTTTGAGGCAAAACAAGATACGTCACTTAAATTACGCAAACGCCTTACCCCATTAGACCATTTGTATGCAAACACACAATTTGGTTTTCAGTCTCTATAACCATTTCATGCTCAAATTATTCGGGATATTTTTACTCCTTCACCGCTTTATTTTCGTCTGCTTCAATATTACTGTCTGCACTATCGTTCCAAAGTTAAATATAAGGCAGTATGACAGAAGATATTTCAAAAGCTAGTGTCAAATAGTTTGGACCCTGATCAGACGCCGCGTTATGCGGCGTCTGATCAGAATCTAAACTGTTTGCAATCGCGCTTTTAAGCGTCATTGATAGTGAAAGGATTAAGTATGTGATATAATAGCAAAATACAAGTAGGTTACATTGATAAACCCATTACACAATAAATACGTATTTTTACGCTTTTAATTAAATAAAACGGAAGAATAATGTTCTGCTTGATCCAAACATTAATATGTACCGTAAGAAATAGTTTCCATATCATAGCAAATGGTAGCGTAAACCGGGCTGAAAGTAACGTAAAACGCATTCTGTTTTACTTTCAACTTTTTTTGAAGTAGCCACCAGTCTTCAAAACTAGAAATAGTCTATTGGGTAATGCATTAACATCATAAAATATATCAATGTGAATAGATGAATACCTAACCGAACAAAACCATTTCTTTGTGAACAGTACACTAAAACCTCTCTTGATCGACACCGACATTAGTTGCAGGTCTTTAAGATAGATGCCATCGGAATGCATGACAAGAGTAATACAGGACTCTTTATTGCCAGAGAAATGCAGGATAAAAATAAAATACAAAACTCATTTAGGAACAACTGCATTATTTTGTTCTGTATTAACGCTGAGCATACTAGATGTATATATGGAAGAGTATCACTGCAAATATTCCATTATGTTTGATGCTTTGTTCCTCATTGTAAAATACATGCTACCTTGCTTCATTCTTTCTCCACATATTCCATTATGCTTGATGCTTTGTTCCTCATTGTAAAATACATGCTATCATGATTCATGCTTTATTCACAATGTTTGGTGCTTCATTCCTTATTCTACTTTGTAGTTTCATCATGACTTCAAACATTGCTTTATTCCTTGTGACTCATGCTTCGTTGCTCATTGAAACATTGCAGTATCGCCAACAACCAATACTGCATCTAGCACTAAGCACTAAGCAGTAAGCATTATCGTATGGAAGGCCGGTGCGCCATGCTAAATGCTAAATGCGAATTGCTATATGCGAAATGCTAAATGCGAATTGCGAAATGCTATTTAAGTACAAAACTCTATTAGGGGTGTTTAATGCTAAATGCTATTTGTAAAATGCCAAATGTTAAATGCTGATTGCGAATGCGTTTTGCGAAATGTCATTTGCGGATTGCAAAAATGCTAAATGCGAATTGCAAAAATGCTATTCGCAAATTCCTTAATGCCAATTGCGAATTGCTGTACTAAAACCAAACAAAAATACCTCGGTTTCCGGTACCCAAACCGACCCTAGTTTTTTTAACACAATCATATAATGATGATATATTTAACTTGGAGTATTTTATATAATTATATTCAAATTGTTATTAATTTAATTGATAGGCCCCAAAACCAAATTTACCTTAAACATTGAAATCTGGTATGATTGTTAACCAATATTGGGATACCAAACCGGCAAAGTAGTGGCTTATATATATGATAGGTGGAATTTTTAATATTTTGTAATGTGTTGTATGTTTGTCAAATATGTCAATAAAATGTGCTGTCTGCCTGTTGAATATGTCAATGGTTAATTTCGAAAAATGAAAAAAAAAGTTTAGGATCGGAGGGAAAAACTAGGGTCGGTCGGGTCACCGAAAACATATTTTTTTTTGTTTGTTTGGCCTTAGTACAGCACTTCGCATTTGGCATTTAGGAATTTGCGAATAGCATTTTTTGCAATTCGCATTTAGCATTTTTGCAATTATCAAATGGCATTTCGCAAAACGCATTTCGCAATCAGCATTTAGCATTTTAAGAGTTTTGTATTAAACTAGCATTTCGCAATTCGCATTTAGCATTTCGCATATAGCAATTCGCATTTAGCATTTAGCATGGCGCACCGGCCTTCCATATTATCGCACTTACAAGTGTAGAATTTACAAATCAAGAATACAGTGAAGCCGGGGCAATTTTTTTAGTTACGTATACAAAGCAGGGTACTAGAACTTCAAAATGGCAGACAATGCACAGCATTGATGGTTTGAAGTTATAGAAATAATGAAAATGACTTTGTCAGACAGAACTACACAACGACGCTTCACCAGATGATGTCTAAAGACATTGCCGTGGAGGTAAAGTGAAATATCGTTGCTTATTTTCCCTTACAATAGACCCAGACTAGATTGCAATGTAAATTTGATCGAAGCGGACGACACATTCAGCAAAAGCCCTCCCCCCCCGTAACGTTGTTTTAGGAAGATGGAGTTAACTCAACAACTTCAACATTCCCTCGTCATGTTCTCACTCGTTTAAGCACCAAATCCGATGATGCCACTACTCATTAGAATCGTGACTTCGAGACGATTCTAATGAGTAGTGACATTATAGAGTTTAATGCAGATTAAACGTTTTAGTTTTTGAAATACTCCACCTGATCTTGAGCTCTGATTAACTCATTCACCCCTGAAACTTTTAATGGACAATTCCAATTAAAAAAAAAAAGTCTAGTCCATTTTTGACTATTTTGGGTTGATTTTAACTTTTTATATTTCAAAATGACAAACAGTTCAGACCCTGATGTGTTAATTTAAGTTTGTAATTGTGTTTGGAGCGGGTATTTAGTCTTTTCATTAACCTTTATTTAACGAGGCCTATCTGTAGTAAACTTATTTGTCTCATGAACATTACTAGTGTTTTTATCAATATTTAGCTACCTGTCACTGGTACACTTGGAATTTAATAAATTATGTTGTTTTGAATCACTGTGTAGACCTTGATCGAAGTTTTCATTTATCATTATGTATAATTTGTGTATATTTGTCTTTTCAGGGTGAACATGCTGCCAAGTTTATGTTTTGATAGTCCACTCTGTGTACAGTAAGAGACAGCGAGCTATTTTAGACCGAGGACTGAGGATGGCACCCGTCAAAAGTTAGCTTGTCGTCACAGGGGCTCATTGATGAGACTAATGTTTTGAGTGATCTCAGGAGAAATTTCTGATGTAGCAAATCTGGATCCAAGGATTCTCAATTTATTCACCAAGAAATTCTACACCCAAAACATAAAATGACATTGATGGCATCATTGACCTTAATATGTTTAAACTAATGAGAGGATCAGACTCAGAGGGTGCTTTTAAATAAATGGAATAAGAATGAATATGTGTCTTCAATATGAACACTTTATTGCCTGTCACTTTTAACCCATTACTCCATATATGTGCCTGTTATTTATTCCTCCATTGAAAATAGTCAATTGCTGCATTATTGCTTTTAACCCATTACTCCATAGATATTGTTATGCTTGTAATTTATTCCTCCGTTGAAAAAAGTTTCAAAATTTAAACATTTATATATTCTTATTGATGGTAGCTTATAGCGGGCAAAAAGTAAATAATAATGCACATCAAGGTATTTTTTTTTTACTTTAAATGAGCTGTTTAGTGGTCACCTATCTGCAATATTAGAAACAGGGTTAGGTATTAAACACTAAAAGGAACAATACACTATGTTCCACTAAGTTAGATCCAGATATCGAAGTTTGACTGTACTACAGTCAATCTTTGACTTTTTGGTCCCACTTTAGTGGAATATATCTGTATTTCAAAGTTCAAATATGACTAAAATTTTAATGTTGAAATACGGATATGTTGAAGTTTTTTCAAATTAAGTAGTTTCATTGGTGGAAAAACAAGTACTTTCAACTTTAGCTAGTTTGAGACACTGTGGTTTGACTCTAATTCTTTTACCCCCTAAGGGACCATACATGTTTTTAACCATTTACTCCATAGATACACATACACATTTAATCTATTCCTCCACTGAAGAAAATAATTCCAATTTATACAGTCATGAGTATGTATCAAAATAATAAAATAATCTGCTTTAAGTGTTTACCTGTCTATGGAGTAAAGGGTTAAAAAGAAATGGCTGTACTGTGAGCTATTCCATGTGAATTGTAGTTTTTGTCAGTCATGTTCTAAGCAAGCACTCAATTCCAGAGCAAGGAGACATCTAAAGACAAGTGACTGCTTAATGAAGCCATAGATTTTTCATGCATTATTTTTAATCTTCATTAAGCAACCACCAGACCATAATATTGCATAAGTTAATAGGTGCTTAATAACAGATTGACTGTAAAACTATTCTGCCTTTGGTAGATGGGAGAAAGAAAATAAAAGTATCAACTTGAAAATATAGTTTGTTTGTTTTTAATTGTACATAGATAACAATCAATTCTTGATGTTTGTTGTGTTCATTCAAATATACCCCAGGGCTCCAGAATAGGGGAGTATTTGAAAAACTAAAATCCTTATTTCAGTATTAAACCCATTGGTGTCACTACAGTACTCTTTGAGAGGATTCTAATAAGTACAGTATTACCATAGGATTTTGAGTTGTCTTGATGGAGAATCTGTTGGATTTGTATTGTTTACTCCCTCTTATTTGGAGCCCTGTATACTATGGATAATCAAACAGGAGTTATATGTCTTGCATATATACATGTATATCAAAAACAGTAATTTGTGCCTTTATGCATATAACTTAGAAGGGATATAAAGAGTCTGTCATGTGGATTTTTTCTATCTTGAATTAACCATTTACCACATTGCCTGTTTCTAGTTTTGAAGACATGTGACCACCAAGCAGGTTGAAAGTAAAGCAGAATGCAACTTCAGGAGCATTCTGCTTTACTAAAATTCAACCTGCTTTAAAGCTGCTAGTTGATAGAAAATAGTTCTTAAATTGTGCATATCAGTTAACAGGAACTGTTCCCCACCAGGGGTGTAAATTTCCTAGGAAGTATTTCCCCAATCCTTGAAGTATTGCCCCGACTTGCAGAATTTGAACTGAAGACAGATATTTGCTTAAACTAAAAGCAGCCAGAAAGTACAGCAGAATGCTCATTTAGGAGCATTCTACTTTAATTTCAGTCTGCTCTGAGCTACCATCTGCTCTGATATAGAAGTGGAAGAATAAATAAAAGATGTATAAAGGTGTATTCATGGGGTAATAGGTTAATCAATCATCTGCTTAACTCTTTACTCTTTAGCCTGTTTTAGTTTTGAAGACAGGTGACATCTTATATAGCAGGTTGAAAGTAAAGCAAAATGGGCCTTAATGGGCATTCTGCTTTTCTATCGGCCTGCTTTAAGATACCATCTGCTGAAATACAGAAAATATTTCTTAATAAACATAGTCATGGTTGTTTAAATTATGACTATTTTATTCACTGGAAACAAAAAGTTAAAGACGTAAAAATGTGTATATATGGAGTAATTGGTTAAACTTAAACACACTTTAAACCTTCACTCCAAAGATACCTATTTTAATGCCTTTAATTTTTTCCCCACTCAATAAAATAGTTCCTCTTTGTGCAGTCATCAAAAAATAAATATTCACCATAAGAAATAGTTTCCATATCCTAGCAGATTGTGGCTTAAAACAGACTGAAAGTATAGCAGAATGCTCCTTCAGTAATGAAAACACTCTATTGAGTAAAGGGTTAATATAGATGATTAGGCATATGGATAATTGGAGTAAATATAAAAGCAAGATGAAATTGGATAAGAAATATATCCTGTAGGAGATTTCTACTAAAGTTTATTTTAGCCTATGCAAACAGTGTTGATCCAGATCAGAGGGCTCCAAATAGGGACCCTCTGATTAGGCTCTTCAATTTCTTTCATGTTGCAATTTTTTTAAATAAACTCATTGAAACCTACCACAACATATATTTATCATTAACCAACAGTGTACCTGTGAAGAGTACTCTTGTCCTGTGCAAACAGTGTAGACCCAGATCAGAGGGCTCCTTATAGGGGTCCTCTGATGAGGGTCTTCATTGTTTATCAGGTTACAATAAATTGTTACAACCTCATTGCAACCTAGTGCCACGTACTTACATCATTAACAAACGTGTAGCTGTTTGGAGTACACTTGTCAATTGCATACAGAGTAGATCCAGATCAAAGCCTCCTCTAAGGCCACTCTGATCAGGATATTCACTGTTTGTCATATTGCAATAAATTAACACTCATTGAAATATACAATCACATATTTACATCATTAACAAAATATGTACCTGTGAAGAGTACATTTCTCCTATGCAAACAGTGAAGACCCAAGTCAATGGGCCCTTATAAAGGTCTTCATTGTTTTACACATTGCAATAAAATGTAACAGGCACCCTATAATCTAGTTCCACATAACAGTGTATCTGTTGAAGAGTATACTTGTCCTATGCAAGCAGTGTAAATCCAGATTAGAGGGTTCCTAATAATGCCTAAAATAAAATGCTAGGGAAGATCTTTGGTGGTTGTGGTGGTGGTTGGGGGGGGGGGGATTTATGAATCTTAAGTTTTCAGTGGTAGAATAAAGTAAAGGTGTATTTATGGCATTATGGTAACACCTTTCTGTCATATACACCATTACCTATTTATTCCGCCTCAGAATTACTTTTTCAGATAAAGTAACATTACATACTTTTACAACTTCCTGAAAAATGGCACCTTAAAGCAGGACTAAAGTTAATCCAAAATCTCATACAATTACTTTATGTCTCCTATCAGTTCTCTTCAGTTATGTACCATAACCCATTACTCCATAAATACGTCATTTTAAGCACTTAATTTATTCCTTCACTAAAGAAAGTACTTCCACGTTATAGTCATGGATAGAAGGAGATTTGAAATGTCAAAAACCCTTTTTCACAACACACAAAGCAGTTAGCATGATGCACAAAGCACAAAGTGAAATTGAATTCTTGAAGTAATGATAGAAGTGCAAAGTTAAATAAGCACTTATCAACAAACATTATGAACAAAGCATAATGCAAGATAGAGTGAAATTTACAATAAACCACCAAGCATCAAGCATACTGCATAAAGCACAATGAGAAGTGGAATTGTTGAAGTCATGATAAGTAATGAAGCACCAAACATTGTGAATAAAGCATGAAGCATGATAGCATGTATTTTACAATGAGGAACAAAGCATCAAGCATAATGGAATATTTGCAGTGATACTCTTCCATATGTATATCTAACGGTGAAACCATGATAACCATTGAAAATGGTTTGTATCCTGATGAGACACCGCGTACCGCGGCGTCTCATCATTCCAAACTGTTGGACACTCTAATTCTGTATTGAAAAGACATTTTGACAATTCTGTTTGGGAGTAGTAGCACACCACGACAATTCTGGCCGCCGAAAAAAAACAACAGCGTGCAAACAATTTTCAATTAAAAGATCTCCCTTCTGTTCTGCTGGGAATGTCGTTTTACGATAAATACCACTGTAATTCAAGTGTGTTATATTGTATAAATTTAGGCTCTGTTAACCAATTATCCCATATCCTGTTTCTAGACTTGAAGACAGGTGACCACTTAAAGCAGGTTTAATGCGAATTCTGCTTTACTTTCAGCCTGCTTTAAGCTATAATCTGCTAGAATATAGAAAATATTTTTCATGTAACATACGGTATTCATGACTGTTTAAATTGGGACTATTTTCTCCAGTTGAGGAATAAATTAAAGACGTAAAAAGGCGTATTTTTTGGGTAATGGGTTAATGCACGGAATCCTAGCAACGATAATACTTGTTCTTTTACAAACAGTGTACCTGTGAAGAGTGCTCATGTCATATATGCAAAACAGTGCAGGTCCAGATCAGAGGGATCCTTTAACAAACAGTGCAGATCCATATCAGAGGGATCCTTTAACAAACAGTGCAGGTCCAGATCAGAGGGATCCTTTAACAAACAGTGCAGATCCATATCAGAGGGATCCTAAAGGAGCCCTCTGATCAGGGTCTGTACTGTTTGTCATATTGCAATACATAGTAAAAACCAAAAAACCGTAATTGTAACAAAATGGACTACATGTAGACTAAATGGAAGTTGGAATTCAACTGTCTTTTTAAAGTTTCAGGAAGGAAAGGGTTAAACTAAACCAACCGACCACATAGTCCTGAGACAATTTAGACTGTGGTAGTATGATGAATATAAACTTTCACGGAATAGTTAGGCTCATGTTCTTCCTGCAATGGCTGTTCCTCACTTTGGGACACGAGGGCCCGAGAGACACTACCTATGCACGCCGTGTAATGAAAAGGGATCTGAGGTAGCTATATAGAAGATTGTCTTACTTCCTATTAAAGCCAGAATACCGCCCAAATTTATGTTTAAATCGCGCAATTTCTTATATAAGAACATTTTCTATGTATTAAAACTAAGCGAAATCCGTTGTCAGGTGCCTGAAACATGCCCCCTTTCTTTAAGATCCATACATTAATGTGCCGATTTCTTATCGAGATGGTTGGAAAAATAAGCTTTTTGTTTACATAACAAATCTTCGTGTCGGCTTCCGAGAATTTCCGCAAGGTCGAATAAGAGTCACGAGATCGATCCGATTTCATGACTTGTATGGGTTATTTTTAGAACAGAATAGTTCATAACCATTGAGGTAACAGTGGAGAAAACGTTATTCTTTCCCGTTTAAACGCTAACGAAACGCAAACGCATCGCAATAATACGCATAAATGGACAACCTTTAGACAATTCTGACCATTCATGTTAGTCTGAGCGGCAAACAGTTTGGTTCCTGATCAGACGCCGGGTTACCCGGCGTCTGATCTGCTCCAAACTGTTTGCAATTGAAATCAATGTTTAAGCGTTAACGCGTTTATTGGGAAAGAATAACATTTTCTCCACTGTAAGCAAGGTAACATAGACTACATCATCGTACACTTTCCTACTTGAGATAAGTATGATTCCCGTGCAGCACGAGACCGCTGCGCTAACTTTACTGATATTTTATTCTTTCCAAATAAACGCATTTGTATACAAAACTATTATTTCCATTGCAAACAGATTGGAGCCAGGTCAGACGCCGGATAACCCGGCGTTTGAGCAGGGGTCAACCTATTTGCTACTCAGATTAAAAAAAAGATTAAAAAAAAACTTCTTAAAGTAAATTTCCACAGTTTAGTGCATTGCGTTTGCGTTTAAACGGGAAAGAAAAACGTATTCTCTACTGTATACTGCGCACAATAAATATAGGCCGTGAGCCGGAGGGGTTGGTTGGTACCAATCGGGTGAATAAGGTTCACTATGATTTTCGGAAAGATCAATGTGTGACTAGTTAAGAAATGTATGATAGCAGTAAAATCATGGCAGCTTTGTTGACTTTTTAGGCATTTTTGTTACCCCACCCACCAAGTTTAACATTGCAAAAGGACCATCATTATCACAATCATACTTTTGGTAATGCATGAATTTTTATTGAAGCATCATATTGAAAATGTATTGTAAAATGCCACTTGACATTATTGGAATTGTTTAAGTAATTTACTTTGGCAAAAAGGCATATATGTTACCCCACCCACCAAGTTTAACATTGTAAAAGCACCATCATTAGAACAATCATACTTTTGGTAATGCATGCATTTTTATTGAAGTATCATATTGAAAATGTTTTGAAACATGTCATTAGACATTATTGGAATTGTTGAAGTAATTTACTCTAGCAAAAAAAGCATTTTTGTTACCCCACCCACCAAGTTTAACATTGTAAAAGGACCATCATTATCACACTCATACATTTGGTCATGCAAACGTTTTTTTGAAGCATCACATTAAAATCACATTAAAAAAGTATTGTAACGTGCCATTAGGCATTATTGGAATTGTTTAAGTAATTTACTTAAGCGAAAACAATTAATTACGTCATCCTTTTCATAACGAAAAATCCCTGTTTTGGCTCCTGGAATCTATTGATGCAGGTGGCATAATTAAAGTAATCGCCCTGTTCGTTCGTACGAAGTCAACCATATCTTAACATTTTATCTAGCATGAAAACAGCTCACTAGAATGATTTTACACGTCTACAGTTGTTGCCTTGAACCATTCCCAGCTATGTTTGAGCTATTTCTTGGTAAAATAGATTTTACCGTTTCTCCAGAGTTATTACTTCTTTCTGGAATGATTTGATCATTGCATACTGAATACATTGAACCTTTCGAAATCCAGGAATATCACTAAAGCTCGGTTTGGCCTTGGACTTGACCTAATTTGGACCTTGAAAAAATATCAGAATAAACAGTACTGCTAAGGGTGCCTCCGGGGTTCACTTAAAGCAGTAATGTTCTAAGACATTGTTACTCTCTTCTTATGCTAAGGCTAATATTGTACAAATCCTTGACTCTGCAATTTTCAAATATACCTACTAGCACATAACAGATGAAAAACATATATTTCGGGTCAAAGGATTTAAGTTTAAAGGCAATCTATTGGCGTTAACTTACAAACCATTGACAACAGTGTTATGAAAATGTCTAAACATCTAGTCGGCATTAACGAATAATCAATGCATTACAACCACTGACGTGGTTGTAATTCTTATGTAAGAATACCAATTCTCACATCTCCTTCACTCTCAATGTTTTCAGCCTCTTCCAGTGGATGTTCTTCATCATCTGATTCTGTACTAGTTGCCTGATTATCACAGTTAGGGAGTTTGCACATGTTCGTACTATTCAAACCATAAGAAATGCATACACATTTAGGCAAAGTACAATTTACTAGCACAGCTCCCCGCTAGTAGGTCAAGCATCTACGTCGGACCTGTTTTCTATCCAGCAAGTCGTCTAATAGCTGATCAATCTCACCCTCTTTCACAACTTTCCATCCTCTTCCTACAGGACTTGGAATATAGTCGACTCCAAATAGTAGCCTTGAGGTTAACTCTTAAAGTGTGCTTATCTAAAACAGTCCAGACATTCCTATCTTGTTGTATTGTTGTGGGTTAATTGTCATACGGAATTGTTTCTCTTTGTTAGAACGAGATTACCCCCTCTTCTAAGAACTAAAATTAAGGAAGAGGGGTAGTTGGTTTTGATCTTATTTGCTGTTTTGCAAAGGACGAAATTAGTCAAAATCATCTAAGCGAAGTCATCGTCATCATCGCGTCTCATCATTTCCCCATCATTCACTGGCGCTTTATGACCTATTTTGTGGCGCAGTGCCGTAAACCAAAATAATTTATCCATCCATCCAGGCATGAGTTGTAGCTGGTGGCGCTCTATCTTACCCTATGTGGTACATAATAAGCCGTACCGCTGATCATTCACTTTTGCTGATGACGCTTACAGGGCATAGAGCTGACGTTTATATCTCAAGTCTGTATATCAAAGCAGGAGGGGTACCCCTTTCCTATTCAAATTCTGGGAACATTTTTGAGCTTCAGCATTACCATTCATCAATTTCAGTGCGCGTGTTTTATTCTTACCAGCAAATGCGCTGACCGTGTCACAACATGTTAAACCATACATTCAATTCAGTGACTTGCAAACATCAGTGTCAATCGCGTCCTCAATTTTCAGGATATCATATATAACTTGTGCGTGTCTTTGTCCAGCATTTCTTAAATACGTTCATTTGCTTCTTCTTGGCTGCTTCAAAGACCCTGTACCTCCTCGCACCCATTGTTTTTTATTTTGAAGCATTTGATTTCAACGTAAGGTGCGATATTTCCCTCTGTAACCTAGGGGCCTCCGTGGCCTAGTGGTATAGTCACTGTGACTTACATCACTAAGCTCCCCACCGCTGTGAGTTCGAATCCCAGTAGGGTCGTTCGGATTTCTCATGTTGGGAAGCCTTCCAGCTGGCTTACGGAAGGTCGATGGTTCTACCCAGTTGTAGATTTGTGCCTGAAACAGTGCATAAAGGACTTCTGGGGTCTTCCTCCACCTATAATTAGCTGGACGTCGCGATATGACTGAAATACTGTTGAAAGCGACGTAAATAAAAATTCCAAATCAAATCCACTGTAACCTTTGACTGTGCTCAGTTTTCATCCATTGATGCACCAGGAATGCTATAAGAATATTATTATTGACCATATCGCTAAAGAAGCGTCTCCCCTGTATATATCTATTATATCACTGTCACTGCCGCCTCGAGTACCATCGATAGAATAGTGCTTGCGCAGCCACAAAAATGCATTGGTATCTTTTGACTCTCTATACGAGGTTCATTCCGTCAATCACAGAGACAGTTTTTTTCGGGACACCTTCAGCTAAGCCAAGCGTTTTCTGTTAGCTCAATGCAAATGCAGCATTGTTGGATTTCTTAGCAAACCATTTGATGTTGAGAAAGACTATTGCCAAAGAGCAATAAGTAAAATAATGAAATTTATCCGGAGATTGCGTGTGTGTGCCATAACTATGATGCGACCGAACAAAAGCATTATCAGCTATAAGAACTGCCAGTCTTCCACTGGATTTCACTTTCATGCTGCTTGAGGTCTAAACTTTGTTGCTCTTCATTCCATCATGGTTGTTTTCCTTTAAATTGTGCATACGAGCATTGACCAATAGCATCATTTACCAATCGCATGCGCACTCAGAAGGTCTTTTGCGATGCCTCAAGGTACTGCATTAACGGTGGATATGCTAATCAGATCTTGATTTATTTCAAATGGGTTGAACCAGCCTCTTATAAGATATGTTACTTTAGTAACGTTTTCCTCGTATTTCTGCATTTGTGACCTTTTCAGCTGTGTGTGAGAGTTCTCGTGTTTCGTATCTTCAAGAATGTCTTTAAATTGGCTGATAGATGCACTGTTATATAGTAACGCTTGGTGGCACCAATGTTCAAGCGGAAGTGTATGGTCCCAATGCGAGTTTGTGTGTCCTCATTGACAGTGATCTCTGTGGTATTATCAAGGTAAACACAAGGTTGGGTGATATGGATAGATTATGAATGGTACAAGGCGACAACTGTATATATATCCAAGTATTTGATTAAGCGGTGCTAGACGAAAAGATTAAATCTATTTAACCTTGACATAGCACATAAAACATTTTCTTAGTCCACAATAAGGTCAAGGTCAATGCCAAATTAAGTTTTGTTGATACTCGTTGATTGGGAATTATCGAATGTAACAATTTTGCAAGTCTCAAAGCATTCTAATAAAAGTTGTTAATGCTAGATGAAACGGTAAAATCTAGTTAACCAATAAACATCCCTTATAACAAGTCCGAATTCAGTCACGGTCAAGGTCAAAATGGAGGTTGGGTGATATGGGTGAACTGAGAATGATTCTAAGCCATAACTGTGAAAGTTTCATAGCATTCTAGTAAGCGGTAATAATGCTAGACGATGCGGTAAAATCTAGTTAACCAATAAAACAGCCCTTATAACATATTTTAGTTCCAAATTCGGTGAAGGTCAAGGTCAAAACTGAGGTAAGGTGATATGGGTGAATTGGCAATGATCAAAAGCAGCAAGTATCAAATCATTCTTATATGCGGAATTGATGCTAGACGAAACAGTAAAATCTAGTTAACCAATAAACAACCCTAATAACATATTCGTAAACAAAACTCGGTCAAGGTCAATGTCAAACTGAGGTTGGATGATATGGTTGTATTGGGAATTACCCTAACCAACAACTGTTTAAGTACCAAAGCATTTTATTACACGGTGTTATTGCTACAAGAATCGGTAAAATCTGTTTAACTCGTACGCACCGCCAGTAGGATCACCATATGCCATCCACATCAAAAGACATTTGTCTAAATGCATAAAAAGGTGAATTTTTCGTTTAAAAAGGTATTAAAAATTTGGTTTTAACCAAAGTTAAAACCCTTTAATAATGTCAATAACATTTAATGGCATGTTGCAATACCCGTTTTGATATTAGGCACCAATAAAAATGCATGCAGTACAAAAGAACGATTGTGATAACAATGATCCTTTTACAACGTTAACTCGGTGGGTGGGGTAACAAAAATGCCTCAAAAGCCAACAAAGCTGCCATGAATTTACTGCTATCATACATTTCCTAAAAGCAGAGGGTTTGGGCTTCCTGAAAATCATAGTGAACCTTATTCACCCGAATGGTACCCGTACCTCAAATTTCAGGTGCCTGGCTCACGGCCTAATACAGCTATCAATGTTTTTTGCTGGGTGTAGGGAATACTCACCCCTTTTAAAGTTTTAGAATGTTCCAATCTAAAAATAACTCTGTCAAGTCAGACTTATTATGAGCAATGAAAACATCTTTACCGGGCGCAAGCCGAACGAACTCGGGAAATCTCCGTCGTTGCTCGGATGTCAACAAAGTCGACTTTTTCCACCAAATTTATGTGTTTGTCAGATTTATTGCCTCCATAATCATCGCGGATTACTTCTTTTCATATGTTTAGATTACGTATGTGCCTGAATTTTCAGGTTTAAAAAATGCGCTATTTTGGCTTACATACTGCCTTTAAATTCTAGACATCCCATTTGTCAACCGAGGTCACGAGAAAACCACAAAAAACGTTTTTGGTTAGATAGATGCCTAAAATTATTAAACTTTGATTTTATGTATAGCATGTATAGGATATAAGACGAAAACGATCCAGTATGTAAAATATTGTACTGTGTGAGGCGCGTGATAAGTAGACATGTCCTATCTAATCGGTATAATCACGCGTTGCTATTTCTAAGAACGTTTTACGTCCGCTTCAAGGTACAAGCGTATTAAATGATACATCAACATCAGCTCATTGTAGCGGAGACGTGTAAGGCGTCGTTTTGTATTTTATAGTTCAGGGACACCTCCAGATTTGTACAGAGGTTTATTCTTCACGCAAGAAGAGATGGATGCTCAAGTAATGAAATACAATGCTGACAGGGAATATGTCTTGCACAACCAGGGTTATGACGTAATATCCGATGAAGGCGGAATAGGCGTTAGTGGTGGAGATGGAACTGGCGTTAGTGGTGGAGATGGAATTGGCGTTGGTGGTGTAGGCGGAATTGGCGTTGGTGGTGGCGATGGAATTGGCGTTAGTGGTGGCGACGGGGACTCATGCTGTGAAACGTAAATCTACTTTTTCATTACATAGAAGCGCTTTTTATTCCTCCATTAAAAAAAATCCCAGGCACCTTCATACTTTGCCACAGTTTAGGGGGCTAAAATTACATAAGGAATAGTTTCTGTTTATTAGGCTGAGATTACCCCCTCTACCAAGAACTAAAAGGAAGGCAGGTCGGTTGTTTTGATCCCATGTGCTGCTTGGCAACTAATGAGATTAGCCGAAATTATCATCTTGAAATCATCATCATCTCTTCTAATCATCCACCACCACTCATCGGCGCTATATGACCTATTTCGTGTTGCAGTGCCGTAAACCCAAATCATCCATACATCCATCCATCCATCTGCTGAAAACAAAGTTTCAATTCAAACAGTTATGAACATGTACCATAAGAAATGTTTTTTAAATCTTAGCAGATGGTAACTTAAAGCATTCTTCGTTACTTTACACCTGCTCTAAGTAGTAACATGTCTTCAAAATTAGTAACACTGAAACAGGTTATGGTGTACATGTAAATGGTTAAGCGGATAGTCAAACGATGGATGAATTGATGGGTGAGTTGCGTTTTACGTTTATTCGACACAAATTAAGCCATAAAGCGCCTATGCATGATGAAGGATGATCAGATGAGATGATGATGATTTCAGAATTACGATTTCGGCTAATTTTATTCGTTACGCAGGGCAGCGCATGGGATCAAATCCACCGACCTGCCTTTCATTTAGTTCTTGGCAGAGGGGTTTATCTCAGTCAAATAAACTGAATCATTCCCTGTGACAACTAAGTCAAGAGCCACGACAAGGTAGGACTGTCTCTAAGGAGTCAAAAGATGATGAAAGGTAAATGATGTTGTAGTTTTAATTATAGCTCCAACTAAAAGAAGTTATGCAAATCATCTCATATTTAAAGGAGATTTCTGCATAGCTTTTGACACGCATTAACAGTTTCCCGTTTTCAAAAATACTTGTGCATCTTTAATACTCTTTTTGGAATGATAATTAAACCATTGGTATCAGAGCCAGGGATGGGTCCGTAAAACATAATATATTATATTAGCCAAATCAAATGTAAATATTTTTTTTATTATAAGTATGCTTTTACGAACGCTCTCATATGATTATTTCAACGTTTAAAATTCAGTTGAGTTGACATTTTCTTTCAAATTGTTCAAATCTACCTTCGAAATTCTTGCAAATTGTGGTTTGGTAGATATTGCTGCCACTAAAAAATGATTCTGGACATTCATCAAACACAGCAGATTATAACAGGACATGTATTTCATCCCTGAAATCAAGAGGGCTGTTGAGTTCAGCTCCAGGTACAAAAGCTGAATCCATAAATTCTCAGTTTAAATCCGTTTTAGCCCTAAAAACTAAATTCACAGCTGATGATATTTCACAAAAATGTAACATAATTTAACCCTTTCACCGCCAAATTATTTTTGAGGTTTTTACCCCTACACCGTTATTGTGTCGTCTGCTTCAATATTATTGTCTGCAATATCATTTCAAAGTTAGAATTAAGAGAGTATGACATATGAAATATCGAAACGGGTGTCAAACAGTTTTGATCCTGATCAGACGCCGCGTAACGCGGCGTCTGATCAGGATCAAAACTGTTTGCAAATTCGACTTTAGGCGATTCTGGCGGTGAAAGGGTTAACACTTAAATGTCCAGTTATGGAGGATTTCAGCATCACAACTGAAGGTGTATTCAAGCTCCTGAAAGGCCTTAAACCTACACATGTAACAAAGCGGCCGTCCCTGATGCAATAAACCTCAAAATTCTGAAAGATTTTGCATCCCAAGTTGCCCTTATTGGCCATGTCTCACCCATGTACAAAAAGTATCCAAGCTATACCCTGAAAACTATAGGCAAATCTCTCTCACCTGCATGTTAGTTAACTATTGGAACACATAGTGGTTAGTAAAATTATGGGTAATGCAGATAGAAATAAGTTTCTCTATCCTCCGCAACATGGTTTTCGTTGCCCAACTCATAGAATGTATTGATGATTAAAGTTCAAATTAAGATCAAGAAAAACAGACCGATGTACTTCTAATGGACTTCTCTAAGGCTTTTTGATAATGTCAGTCATTCACTCCTCTGTCACAAACTCATAGAAAACTTTCTTACAGAAAGGAAGCAGGCTGCTACAGAGCTCCCTCTCTACAACGGCCCTCCCAACAACGACTCCCTCATTACAACGACACGTGCTGCAGTTCCCTAAATAGGACATTTATGTCTAACGCGTTTACTGCTGCAATGTCGTCTGCTTAAAGTTGTCGTCTGTTGTTTTACATAATGGACATTTTGACAGGAAAAACTTAATGAGGAGTGACAAACAGCTTGAATCCAGATCAGACGCCGCGTGACGCGGCGTCTGATCTGGATTCAAGCTGTTTGCAAATGTACGCCAATTTCCCTCCCTATAACGAATCCCTCCGAACAACGCACGTAATTATTGTCTCCCATTGGATGTCGTTATAGAGAGGGAACGCTGTATTGTAGAAGGCGAAAATCTGTCAATCTCAAGTCCCACAAGGTTATATCCTGGATCCGTTACTCTTCTTATTATATAATTGACATTCGTGTTGACCTTAATTTCTCTGTCTGCCTATTCGCCGACTAGACTTTTGCCTCATTAATGATTACATGTCCATTGAATGCCCTTCAACCCCAGCAAGACCTAGACAAGCTCATGGGAAATGTCGTTACACCAAGATAAATGCAATTTCCTCTCTATTATGAATAACAAGAAAACTATACAATATTCATACACCCCCATGGAAAACACTTGCATGTTGATAAAGCTAGATACCTGGGCATAACCATACAGTCAGACTTAAAATGGGACAGTCACATTGCAAACATTTGTAACAAAACAAACTCACCCTTGACTTCCTGCGAAGGAATCTAAAGATAAGTTCCAGCTCCACAAAAGAGATAGCAAACGATACTATTGTCCGACCAACACTGGAATATGACTGCTCTTATTGGGACCGTCATACCAAGTCGGATATAGACAGGATTGAGATGGTCCAAAGGAGAGCAGGCAGCTTTGTAACTACATGTAATAAGTTTTGAAACATCTCCAGTGATGGCAAGCTATTAGAGTATCTGGACTGGCATTCACTGAAAACCAGGAGACGTAACACACGGTTAACAACTCTTCATAAAATACATTGTTCCCTCCCTACAACGGCCCTCTGAACAACGAATCCCTCTTTACAACGACTCTTAGCGCAGTTACCCTAACAGGACAATTATTTTAACGATTTAACTGCTGTACTATCGTCTGCTTAAAGTTGTCGTCTGCTGTTTTTTTCTCAAAATTACATACTTGACATTTTGGCAGAACAAAAGTTAATAACGAGTGACAAACAGCTTCAATCCAGATCAGACGCCGCGTTTGCAAATGTAAACCAATTTCCCTCTCTATAACGACTCCCTCTGAACAACGCACATAATTTGTGTCTCCTATTAGATGTCGTTGAAGAGAGGGAACGCTGTAGTCCATAACAAAATTAACATCCATCCAAAACGCCAAACAATACATGTCAATCCTAACATCTTCCAAACTCTTTCTTTTCAGAACTCGAACTCGAGAATACCCATTCTTTCCTAAAGTTATAGTAGACAGGAACTCCATGCCACCTTATATCTCGTCAATCCAATCAACAGCTGATTGTAAATCATCAACCAGCTCACTTAACCCTTTGCACCCTAGTCCCGCATATAGGCGTCCTTTTCAAACAGTGTACATGTGAATAGAACACTTGTCCTGTGCAAACAGTGAAGACCCAGATCAGAGGGCTCCGAAAGGAGCCCTCTGATCAGGGTCATCACTGTTTGTCATAATGGCAAACACTGACAAAAACAACCCTTAAAAGTCAGAAATGAACTAGACTAAAATGGAAACTGGAATTGCCCATTTATAGTTTCAGGGAGGAAAGAGTTAATTAAGAACTTTGTCACCTGGAGCTTTGTCACCTGTCTTTGCGTAATGCACACAGCTCTAACATAATCTTCTACTTGATGAAGGTGGTCAGTAATGTTTGGATGGATATGTAGATGTTGTATGTTTAGACAGAGTCTGTTTTACTCATACATGTTCGTAAAAACGCCAAGACTCATTATCACTTTTGCGGGTCAATATCGCTTTTTGTGAACTGACAAGTGCTCACCGATCCGCAGGGTACATACTACATGTATACATGTATAATTATGTACCCAGCGTCTGATCTGGATCCAAACTACAGCGTTCCCTTTCTACAACGACATCCAACGGGAGACAAAAAGTGTGCGTTGTTCGGAGGGAGTCTTTATAGAGAGGGAACTTTACAAACAGCTTGAATCGAGATCAGACGCCGCGTAACGCGGTGTCTGATCTGGATTTAAGCTGTTTATCACGCCTCATTAAGTTTTTTCCCCGTCAAAATGTCCATTATGTAACTTTGAGAAAGAACAGTAGGCGACAATTTCAAGCAGACGACATTGCAGCCGTGAATAGGTTTTACATAATTGTCACTGTATTTGCAGTTGAAATAATGCATTTTAGCATAAGCGCTTTTATTGGGTTTTTTCTGTTTTCAGACACGTAACCTATACGATACAATACAATATGCGGGACATGAACGGACATCCCAGGAGATTAGTGCATCCCTCTCCAAGATTCCAGTTCACCCCTCAGGTGAAATGCTCCGCTAATGGGTACATGTAATTAATACATTTGAAAGTTTCGAAACTCGATACTTCGAACTCGCTTAAACCGATCGTACCAGTATTTCATATGATGAATTGTGATAGTTTGCTCTCGCTTAAGTCAAACATACCCCGTATTTCGAAGTTAAAACGTGGCTAAGCCACGTTTTAACTTTGAAATATGGGTATGTTCGAACTAACGCGAGTACGAAGTATCGAGTTTCAACTGTACTTACATATTTATTTAGGCGCTTGATATTCATTTTCAAAACAATGTTTAAATATGTCAAGTTCAACTCTGGTTTCAATGTCTCTTTAAAGAACTCTCAATTGTCTTTACAAAGTATTTTTAAACATCATTTATTCAACTTAAAACCAATTTGTTATATGCAAATTAGTCTAAATATATACATTGTAAATGATCAAGCTCCTATCAAAATTAATCTTCCCAATCTGTAAATAATTGCGCACGTTGGTTTACACTATTTACATAGGACAAGTGTACTCTACAGTGGTGCACTGTTTGTACATGATGAGTATACTTGTCGCACTGGTTCAATGGGTTAAATGCAGTCGATCATCTTTACAGCAACGAATCGGTATTTTTTTCCTAAATGAATGCATTATTTTAATCCTACATTACGTTATATTATAAAGCGACTTTACTGTAGTTATAAACAATAGTATTTTTTCAGGAGGTGCGTAGGACGCTGTGTTATAGAACCACATTATCGACAACTCTTGGTATACGACCGTTCGAGCGACTCTCGTGAAGAACTTGCATGGTTTTCTGTGCCCGGGTATTGCTCCTGCAAAAACATCTGACGATATAGAATGGCATAGATCTATATACTCAGCCAAAAAATAAAGTACCCACTTTTGTATTCTGAATTATCAGTGTCTCATGCATAAAGTGTTTTAAATTTTTTGTTTCATAAAAAGTGGCAGACGACAAGAAATCATTGTGGCTAAATAACTGGCATACTGGATAAAAAATAAAAAAAAGTCTATAACTCTTTCCCCTAAAAACCCCCCAAACAAAACAGCAATTATGCTAAGAAATGGTTTCCATTAGAAGAGAAACAATGGTGCTTATATTTAGCAGCTAGAACTTTTCCTAAAGAAAAAATCACATTAAATTTTATTCATCACAATATGCACGGCTTTATTAAGGTGGTTCGACAGCTGGCGGCCCGCATCTCGAGTTCCGGAATTGCTGATGACTTTCACCTGATCTTTGCAGCACGTGCTTATAAATGCGTCACGTGCTTATAGTAGAAAATTTACATAAAGAAAAGTTTGATCTGGTTCAGTGTCTTCTCTGTTAGCGCAGTTAGTACGGTGATTGACTAGTAATCCAAAGGTTCTAGGTTTGATTCCCGATCGCAAAAAAACATTTTTTTAAAATAAATTGTCCGATTTTATTGACTAGACAATCCATAACGCAGTGATCAAAGGACAGGCTATGTTTAGTCACGTAAAAATGAATAATATCAGATGCAAGTATAGTCAAGTGACAACAAAACTTTGTGAGGTTTTATAGCCTATATGACAGATGGCAGCTTAACACAGGACAAAAGTAATGCTAAAAGATAGATCCTAAAGGAGCTTTTATGCATTACTTTTGTTGTGCATTAAGCATAGCATACCGTATTCAATGGTCCCTTATTACAGGTTTGACTAATGGTATTATTTAGAGCTTACGGCATTTTAAAGTTGAACTCAAGGGAGGTTACTCGTTTTGTGTTAACATTTTGTCAGAATTTCTGGAAATCATGTATAAAATGTAAATTCCACTGTAGATTTCCATAAACATTTTGCTACTAGTAGAACTAAGTAATATATATCTAATAGGAATAAAATAAGTGTATCTTAAACAGCTAGATTTTTTTAAATTTGAGATTTAGTGACTTTTTCAGAATTTGACTTTTTTAAAATAATGATATTTCCAGAAAATATGTCATGAAATATTTTTGTTTGCATAATATCTGTATAGTCTTTGTACAGTTTACTTGAATGTACAGAAATTATTGAGTTATATTAGTTTATAAAGAAAATATTCCCGTTCATTAAAAAGGAGCTTTTCTCGACAAAAGGTCTTGTCAGAAAAAAACGGTACTATTATTTTTTTATTTTAACGATTTTTCACCCTTGATATGGTATATTTCAATTTAATCAAGATTTCAAAAGATTCTGACACGGAATAAGCAGACCCGCGAACCACCTTAAGGCTTGAAAGTCTAATAATATCAAATTATTTCCCTTTAATTGGAGATACATGTTACAGGTATCGTTTAATCTGAATGTTTTTTTTACTGGAATGCATTGGTATGAGCCTTTAGAGCCTAAAACAAATCTGGAGTTGATCAGGTACTTTACAAGATAATCATGGAGCTTAATGTAAAGTTAATGTAAAAAGTGGGAACTTTCTTTTTCGGCTGAATATATTTAGTAAAAACACCCCGGTTATTACACAGTCGACCAGTCTTCACGACTACACATTAACTTTTTGAATATTTGGTCATCATTTCGTCTGAAGTTATTGTCTACTTCTGGTTAAAAGACCTTTAAAAACAGGACCCGAGTGGCAAACAGTTTAAATCCTGATGAGACGCCGCGTTACGCGGCGTCTCATCAGTATCCAAACTGTTTGCAAAAGTAATCATGGGTTCACGTCTACCATGACAAGAGTTAAGCATTCCAGTTACTGAAATACTAATTGTCATTCGCGCCTAAATGTTTATTCCCCAAAGTTTAACCCTTTCACTCTCAATGACGTCATAAAGCGCATTTGCAAAGTGTTTTGATCTCCTTAGACGTCTAATTGGGATCAAAACTGTTTGTCACTTGTTTTGCCTGAAATCTAAATTTGAAAACGTTAATGCAGGCAACACTATTGAAGCAGACGACAATATGGCGGTGAAGGGGTTAAAAATCTCGCGATAAATTTGATCATGAATGGGTTTAATCTAGGTTAATGCTTTAATATTGTCTGCTCTGAGAGTGTACTCTACAAGTATTTGGTGTTTCGTTTTTTAAATGTGTTTTGCTTGTTCAATGTACTGTTGAACAGTACAACTCCAGAATTATCGGCCTGTATCGAACTTGTCCTTTCTTTCGAAAATTCTCGAAAAAGCAGCATTATCTCAAATAACTGACCATGTTGAAACCAATAATCTCTTACCACCATACCAAAGCGCTTATCGCAAATTTCATAGCGTAGAAACAGCAATGTTAAAAATGCACAGCGATATCCTGAAAGCAGTTGAACTGAATCTAGTGACGATTGTTGTGATGATTGACCTCAGTGCAGCATTTGACACTATTGACATTCCTATAGTACTTCAACTTCTCCGTGATGAATTTGGCATTATCAATACTCCTCTAAATTGGATTAAATCCTACTTGACCGATAGGACAATGAAGGTTAAGATTGGAAACTCAGCTTCAGACACCGAACCGTTAAAATTTGGCGTTCCACAGGGCTCTTGTGCTGGCCCAGTTATTTTCACAATGTATATTGCTGCTCTTAATAGAGTTGTTAAAAACTATACAGCAGATCTTTATGGGTACGCTGATGACCACAAAGTTGCTTTTAGGGTTCAAGCTGGTGATCATCAGAGTGAATCCTCTATCTTTCACGATCTAAACAACTGCCTTGATGACATTATTTCGTGGATGACAAAATATAAGCTTAAAATGAATAATGCAAAGACTGAAATTATCGCATATGGAACAAAACAACAATTAAATAAACTGAATATTACTAGTATGACTGTTGGTGGCTGCGAGGTGAAGTGTGTCGATCATGTGCGTGACCTTGGTGTTTATATGACAAGTACTCTGAATTTTGATTTGCACATTCGTAAAAAGTGTCAAATAGCACATGGTCAGCTAAGAAATTTGAGGTGTATCCGTAAACATTTATCACAAAAGTCAGCTGAGACTCTCATACACGGACTTATTCATTCACACCTCGATTTTTGTAACGGACTATTTGCTAACATTCCAGCATATCAGCTAGATAAACTTCAAAAAGTCCAAAATCATGCTGCCAGATTAGTAATGAAAGCAACATATGAGCAGCATAGCTATGACATTCTTAAACAGTTACACTGGTTGCCTGTTCGTGCGAGGATCATGTTCAAAGTGCTTGTCATTGTTTTCCGAGTTGTACATGGGACCGCACCGAGTTATCTCAGAGACTTGTTCACTAGGGTGCGAGGGAATTACCGCCTGAGATCGTCTAGCGACATTCAGTTTGTTGTACCTAGACATAGGACGAAGATCGCTGAACGGTCACTTGCGATGGTTGGCCCAAAATGGTGGAATATGATTCCTAGAGACTTAAAAGCAGTAAAAACTGAAACTGCTTTCAGGAAAAAACTTAAGACACACTTGTTCAGTCAATTCTACAATGAATGACTAGTGTTTATTAGTGTTCTTAGTGACTTTGATACCTATTGCCTGATATTGTAATTATGTAATAATTAGTATGATCAATTGTAAAGCGCAATTGAATATTTATACTTTTTGCGCTATATAAGTGTTTCTGTATTTGTATTTTGTATTTGTATTTGACAGAAAAATAAAAAGTGGGGATGGTCCACTCCGTTTTAATTTTATTTCACATTTGATGCATGACTTGTATAACGAACATGTCATTTAATCTCACAATAGTTGCTCTCAGAAAAACATGTTTAAAATTTAAAAAAAATGCTAAGTATATACATAAACATATACTAACTGAATTTTGCAGAATGTGACTACTATGCGAATATATCATTGCTTTTTTCAAGACACACATTCACATCCTAGATGATCGATCTACATGAATTCCTGTTTGGGTGGTGATGTTGATACTAAAGAGCAGCATTTTGACACTAAAGGCTTTAGTTCCACAATACAGTGGTCCCCTCCCCCGACAACGGCCCTCCAAACAAGGATCCACTTTACAACGACCCTTGCCATTGTTCCCCAAACAAGACAATACTTTCTTACGCTGGCACTTAATCTGCTGTTTTTTCTTAAAGTTACATATTTGTGGTCATTTTGACAGAATTAATGTAATGACGAGTGACAAACAGCTTGATTCCAGATCAGACGCCGCGTAACGTGGCGTCTGATCTGGATTCAAGCTGTTTGCAAATGTAAGCAAAGTTTTTATTGTCCCTCCCTATAAAAAGTATATCCGAACAACACAGAGAGGGAGCTAAAAAGGTGTCAAACTCGACACACCAGCAATTTGTCTAAACTGGCACAGAAAGCAGACTATGATGTTTTCTTACGAAAGATTAAAAACAAAAATAAAGCCATTAAACTTATTTTCCAGAGCTATGTGTACGAGGATAGAATTGCGTACGTTTGCATGCGTCGGATCGGGGAGAAAGAAAGAAAGAAAGAGAGAGAGAGAGAGAGAGAGGGGGAGAGAGAGAGAGAGAGAGAGAGAGGGAGAGGGAGAGAGAGAGAGATAGAGAGAGAGAGAGAGAGAGAGAGAGAGAGAGAGAGAGAGGGGACATTTTTGTCAGATGGTGATAGAGAGTGTAACCTAAATTATATATAATTTTATATACATGTATAGTTCTTTGATATAGTAGACAGAATAGAGTGAATACAAAATTGAGTCGTACCATGACAAACAAGCCTTATTAAATTGCAACCTTGTACCGTCCTCACAGGCTCTGTTTCTGAGTTTGGTCTACACTACCAAATACAGTATGTAATATAGCTATATAAAGTGCTTAAGATGCGTGTTGGTATCAAACAGCGTAGATCAAGGCCAGTCGCCGCGTCTTTGACGCGGCGGCTGGCCCTGATCTACACTGTTTGAAATGCAATAAGGCAAGTTTTCTCATGACACGGCTGAAATTTAATTTACAAAATATTTAAAAGTATAACAAAATATTTCTCATGGCACGGCTCATGAATGTAACTTACACAGTATTTAAAAGGATAACAAAATATGTACACACAGTTCAACACAACTAAATCACAATCGCTTATGTAGAGACGATTGTCAAACAGTTCTTAACACGGCGTCCGATCAGGATCCAAACTGTTTTCAAAGTCGATTATATCAGCATATGGCAATAAATGGCATAAACGAACTTGTTTTTTCATTTATGAAAGACTCATGACACAATGTTCCGTTGAGATTGTCATGGTCGATGGGATGTTTGGAAGTCTGAAACAAAGAAAATGATATTGGTTTATATAAACAGCTCTTTTCTAATAGTTTGACCTCTAATGACCCTTTTCAAAGAAAATCACGTCAACATTGCCGTCCCATTTTTGCTACATTCAGCCATAAAATCAAATGTGACGTGTGTGTTGACATGCTTTTCTCTGAAAAAGGCCCTTAGCAGTCGAAATATTAGAAAACAAACAGTTTTATAAATTAACTTTATTTTAATTCCCTTTTTGGAATATTGTTATTTTTACAAAGAAAATAATGTTTATTAATTAATTAATTTATTCTACAATTCTAGAATAGTATAATGACAAATGCATTGTCATATCATAACTCGAGCAGCAATGAAACCTCTATGGACCCTTCAAGTTTCTAATTTGGTAAAGTCCATTTCCGATTATTAAGAGTTGTTTTGTTTCACAATCGATTGCACAATAGCAAACATTGCTGACTCTGATCAGAGGGTTCATTTAAAAGCCCTCTGATTTGGGTATACACTGGTTGTATATGACAAGTGCACTCTTCACAGGTACACTGTTTGTTAAATGCAGATATACTCGTCGCTAGGGCTAAGTGTGTTAAGACATCATTACCTATCACAAGAGATTACGTCAAAATTGAAGCCGCATTTTGTTATTTTGGAAACCTGAGTTATAATTATTGTTTTGGATTCCATTTGACCTACACAGGTCGTGGACATTTCTTGAAAACGTTTATTCACATATGCATATTCATTTAGTGATATTGTTCATATTATTGTCAACGTTTATCCATACTTTCAACAGTTGAATTGCACTATTTCGGCATCCCTTACGTCAAATACGTTTAAACTTTGAAATACAGGTGTGTTTGACTTAAACAAAATCGATATATCTTCATTTCATTTTCTTATTTAGAATGGTTTATTTATTTGACAGTTTGGTCAGTGAATTGCAATACATGTACAATGTATGGCAAACAGTGCATAACCTGATCAGAAGGCTCCTTTAGGAGCCTTCTGATCAGGGCATTCACTGTTTTATAGGACAAATACACTCTTCACATGGATACTGCTGGCAAAGTATGCATGTATACGTGACTAAAGAACAATTGATTAAAGGGTTTACCTGACTTCCGCATCACTGTTTCAAGTAATAGATGATGAAGGCGATGCCGGCCGCAGTCACAAGGACACAAACAATGACAATGGCAATGATAGCCCCTGTTGATAAATCTCCACCGCTGAAACGATATACACTCAGTACAAAAAGAAACGCACATTGTGCTCAGGCGCAGATTAAGAGACTTTTTTAAGATACTAAGACCATATCTCAATATCAATTTAATTCTGCCACAAGTGTAGAAAAACATATACTTAAAATTACTGTGCTGTAGTTTAACCCTTTCACTCTTAATAACGTCAAAAGGCGCGTTTTCAAACAGTTTGGATCCTGATCAGACGCCGCGTTACGCGGCGTCTGATCAGGATCTAAACTGTTTGACACTCGTATAGATATACTTTAAGTCATACTACTTTGAATCGTACTTTGAAACGATCTTGCAAACAACAAAATTGAAGCAGACGACAATGAAACGGTGGTGGGATAAAAATATCACGATTAATTTGGCAGCGAAAGAGTTAACTATAGTTCCTGTTGAAAACACCGCTCCGATTTGTACAGGTTGTGATGATACCAATTCAATGATAAACCTCCCATTTTCAACATTGATAGCCCAAGACGGAACTACTGACTAATGAGTGACTATAATGAAAAGATTATTTCACAAATACGTTCCTTCTACATACAGATAATATTGTAATAAAAGTGTGCGTTTCGTTTTGCACTGAGTGTATAAACACATTATCAGTTGCGTTACAGGGTGATGTATATAGTAACCAAAAAATTTATTTTTTTATTCTATATATATACGCCACAAAACGCATTTTAGATGTTTTTTTCTTTCAACAAATTTGAGCGAACAACCCCGAAACGTCCGTGTTTCAAAAGACACAAAATCGGTGGATCCGCCGCTGAATGAAGAGTGTGCCCCCAAAATGAAAAGTGCACAATGAAAACTGTGTCCTCCCATCCCATTTTTCTTCCTTCGTGCCTGCTTTTAACAACACAATACATTTTAGTACAACAGATGACGTCTTCAAGCAAGGTGATAGTAAAACAGAAAGCTCTGTTTTACTGTCTTTTTGTTTAAAGCTGTCACCTGTGTTTTAAACAATCAATTAGCCTTAGCTTTAGTGGTCGTAATAGAGAGGTTTTACTGTAATTATTTTTTAAAACAACCCTTAAGTAGGAAATCGGCCAAGTGCTAAGTTAGTTCAAATAGGAATATTTTTAGAACAAGTTCACCTCTGTAGCGAAATGACCTGGGGGGGGGGGGGGGGGGGGGGAATATCCCTACTGCTCTGTGCTCCAAACTCAGAATTTTCGCCGTCTCAAAACACTTCAACAAACATTTAATATATTACTACAGAACTCTCTCTCTATAAAGACACCCAATGTTAGACACAGATTGTGCGTGTTATTTGGAGGGAGTCGTTAAAGGGAGGTAAAATTAAGACTTGGTTTACATTTGCAAACGTCTTGAATCCAGATCAGACGTCGCGTAACGCGCCGTCTGTTCTGGATTCAAGCTGTTTGTCACTTGTCATTATATTTAGTCTTCCAAAATATACCATTAGGTGTAACTCTGGGAAAAACAGCAGATGGCAAGTTTTACCAGAGATAGTGCAGCAGTGAAAGCGTTTAACATAATGGTATTGTGTAGGGAACTGTGACAAGGGTCGTTGTTTGGAGAGAGTCGTTGTTTGGAGAGAGTCGTTGTTTGGAGGGCCGTTGTGGGAAGGGAACACTGTAGTATTTGCACACCATAATTCTGTTGTTAAATATAACATCTAAATCAGGTAACTTAAATCAGTTCATGCATGTTTTGTAAAAACTAGAGCTTGTAATCGGAATTGAGTTTTGAGCACAGAGTTCGTTTTAGGTTTTATAACCTCGTGTTCTGACCTGTTTACCCGGCGACTGACCTGTTTGCAATGGAAATAATAGTTTTAACGTTAACGCATGGAATACTGTTAAAAGTGCGTAAAATAATAAATCCAAATCCAAGGTAAAAGGTAGTATGACTAAAGAAATGTTTACATAAGTAATTGTACCACACAGTTCAGATACTGATCAGACGCTGAGTTACTCGGTGTCTGGTCTGAATCCAGAATGTTTGTTGCAGCTGTAATCGCCTATTGTGCCTATAGTGGGTTTTTATATCAAACCGGAAATGTGTTTTAACCCATTACCCCATAACGTATTTCAAGTTTTGAAGATAGGTGTACACTTAAGGCAGAATGAAAGTAAAGAAGAATGCGCCTGAAGGCGCATTCTGCTTTACTTTCAGCCTGCTTTAAGCTATTATCTATACTAAGATTTAGAAAATATTTCTTATCATACATATTTATGACTGTATAAATTGGAACTATTTTCTTTAGTGGCGGAATAAATTAAATGTGCTAAAATGCGCTTCTATGCGTAAACGGGTGAATTGCTTACCCTCCTCCTCCTCCACTGGCCCTACTTCCTCCTCTATATCTGGCCCGGGTACTGCTACGACTAGATCTAACCCTTCCCCCTCCTCGTCGGGACTCGGCTACAACAGAAAGTGAAAGTTTTGGGGCCCGTTTCATAAAACTTCGTACGACAAATGTTGTCTTAAGTCAGAATATAAAACTCTCAATCAGTATTTATTTCTCCATCCAATCCTGTCTTGTGACATCTTTTTGGAATCGTCTTGACAGGGTTCGATAGAGAAATCAGATATTAAATGTATTTTAAAGATTTGACTTACGACAACATTTGTCGTAAGATGTTTTGTGAAACGGGCCCATGATGAACGTTAAGCTGTGTTGTCATATCTTTTTCCGAATTATTTAAACTGTCCAAACACAAACACAAAGTATTGGAAGCGTACATGTATTATCGAAAAGGTTTGACCTGTCGGTTGTTGAATATTCCGCCTTTTTCCGTAAGCTATCTTTATCTTCCGGAAACAACAAAACAGTGTATTGTAAATAAACCATTCAAGGATGACGCGAATTTGATTATATTATCTGATAAAGATATCTACAGTCGGTAATGGCTCAGTGGTTATGTGTCTGCGCTACCAACGTAAGGGTTATAGGTTCGATACCCGATAGAGTTAATTTTGTAATATTTCTTAATGTGTCTTTTTTATAAATTTTTTATGGTAGACACATACAAACCTGGATATTCATGCAATTGTATAAAATAAAGTGCAGTGAACTTGCCTTAAGAAACTTGGATAGAGAAGTGCGTATACAGTGGAGAAAATGTTATTCTATCCCGTTTAAACGCAAGCGAAACGCAAGCGCAAAACAATAAATCATAGAGCGTGACAAATTTCGACAATTTTTGCTATTCATGTTAATCTGGGTGGCAAACAGTTTGGAGCCTGATCAGACGCCGGGTTACCAGGCGTCTGATCTGGCTCCAAACTGTTTGCTATGGAAATAATAGTTTAGCGTAAACGCGTTTATTGGAAAAGAAAAACGTTTTTTCCACTGTACATGTAGCAACATTACGTTATGCAAAGCTCTCTCTGGCAAAAAGCACTCTTTGTTCCTTCTGTATTTCGTTAAGCAGCAAGTTTTTCTTTACCCAAACGTTAACTGTTTTATTTTAAGTAAAATATATAATTATCGAAAACAAAACCTGAAGCTGACATTTACAAAACAGTGCCTTGAATCGAACCAACGGCCCTAGCACTACGAGTCAATGACACTATCCACTAAGCTATTGCGACAGTGGTGTTAGATCATCGACTGAAGTATACTACCTGAAGTTTTCATTGATCTATAAATAAAGTATACGGAAACTTCCGATGGTGCCAACGAAAGTTGACGGAAAGTGATGGACGGGTAGGTCAAACCTTATTGATACTACCTGAAGCTTTCGTCCACATACTGTAGACCTCGTCAGACCTATCTGGTACTTTCCAGTCATCCGGGTATTTAATGTCATACGCATACTCTCGGTCCTTTATTCGGATGACGTCGGTCTTACTCGGAGAAAAAATAATTCTAATTTTCGGTAAAATCGCGTTTTTGCAACTTATGTAAGACCTTTGTAGTATTCATAGGCCTATTCAGATAATAATGCATAAAAATAATGAGATTAAACGCCCTGCTGCACAAGCTTATGTAGATTGCGGGTTTGTTGTCCCAGAGTGCGCGTGCTCGCTAAGTGTAAACAAAGAGGGTATGGCGTAGCACTGGAAAACAAAACCGAACTTACTGTGTGTCCCAGACGTACGGAAGGCTGTACCGGTGTAACGAAGTATTTTGACCCCCATCGAAAAAAGACCCCCGGTCATAATTCGACGACGTGGAATGACCCCCGGTCATTTTTCGATATCGTACAATGACCCCCGGTCATAATTCGACGTCGAAATTTGACCCCCGGTCATAGTAATATGACTCCCCTCATGAAGTATTTTGACCCCTCCTGAAATATATCGACCCCATCGAATAGTGACCCCTACCCTCTCCAGCAATTAAGCGACACAGTTTAACCAATTGGACCCTAGCGACGAGTATATTAGATATTTACAAACAGTGTTCATGTTAATAGTACACTTGTCCTTTGTAAACAGTGTAGACCCAAGTCAGACTTTACCCACAGGAGCCCTCTGATATGTGTCAGTTTTGAAATGTATTGTATAAAACAACTCTAGCTAGTCGAAAATTGACTTGACATAACTAGAAAACTTGAATTGTTCACTTACATTTTCAGGTGTGAATGAGTTAAAAGATACATAAAATTTAGATAATAAACAAGTTAAAATTCAGACATGATAAGTACGCCATGGGAACGTACAGTATACTAAATGCTGTTCCCGAGGAATACCGTTACATGTAACCTGGTGCTTATATGTTGGATGCTGATGGTAGGTGATTACCCGATCTCTTTGATACAAGCTGGTTGCGGGTCTGAGGTATACTTCGTGAACAGCTTATTTATAAATAAGTTACAGACATATTTGCACAATGCAAAATTGTTGAAAAATGAATTTCTTAAATAACTTGATTACTATATATTTTCTGGTTTGCAATGCATTTATAAACACAAAAATGATTCTTAAAACGTTCTTACTGGTAAATTATGTGAAATACAGCCCTTTCCGTACAGGCACTGTTTCAAGATTTGAGAAAACTGTTTAGAGTGGCATTTCTTGTAGAAAACATGTTTTTGTTTTATCAGCAGCACTGTACATTCTTGAAGTAACTAATAATTTAATCAAGACTTTTGTATTTATTTACCATTTTAAGCAAGTATTAGGTGCATATTTCTCTTTTTTAGGGCAACAGAGACCTAATTTGGCTAGTGTTGGAAGTATTTTTGCAGCATAAAATCTAGGGGGTAGACATAGGATTTTGACCATATTTCATAAATAAGCATGGTGACTTCTAGGTTTCTTTACATTTTCTGGTGGGTATTAGTGTAATCATCATTCATGTTGGAATAAAATATTATTAGCTATTATGAAAATTTAGTAATTTTTGTGAGATTTTTATTTTGAAAATGGAAAAATTTCTATAAAAAGAGAGTGTCGGTGTAAATTTTGCTTCCCAGTTTTTCAATGCCATTGTTTCATGTTACCAGTAAAATCAATTTCATATACTTTATTTATATCAATTTTATGAAATACAACTTAATTAACATTAAATATCACCAAATTAACAAAGAAAGAAACATAAAGGTGATCAACAGCAGTTTTGAAATTTATTTTTCAGCGGCGTCCAACAATAAATCATGGGTCATGTTTACAAAAGCCTATATCTAAAAATTTAGGTCGACAATCCAATACATAATTTTTATTTTATTTCTTAGAATAGTTAAGTTTATATGTTAACAAAGTATATAGATTTCAATTGCGCAAATATGTCTTTAAGGGTGTAATTCAGCCATGGAGTATGCAGGTCGGTGGGGCGGGGGCAGGCATGGTGTGAATTAGTTATAAATTACTTTACAAGTTTACACTCACATTGCTAAAGAGTGCATTATATAACAATTACCATTACGCAACGTTTACATAAAATTTTGTAATGCATTAAATTACAACAACATTGGCAAAGTAATGCATAACATCGTACATTACAGTCCAAAACATTACTAAAAAAAGACTAATAAGCATATCATATATAACTGATAGGTTATCATTTACAAGTTCTTTGTCAACTACATAATAAAAGATGCAAAACTTAAGAATACATGTATGCAAGTATACAGTTTGAAAAGTCAAAGCCTTTTTGTCTGTACACTTCTTGATTGAATTACTGCTATAGAGGGGTTCAACTGTACCAAGACAAAATGTATAAAAGTCACTGCTGCATATACATGTAACACCATTTCAGTTTCAAATGCATTGTCTGTTAGATGCATAAAGTCAAACATGAATACCAACCCTTTACTCCATAGCCTGTTTCTATTCTTGAAGATATACGACCACTTATTGAACTTAGTTTAAAGTATAGCAGTGGTACTCGATATCAATAAACGTGAACAAGTAAAACTATTTATCCCCATTTTACATGTACCTCGTATATATAATATTTACATCGATTCCAATGACATTCGTCTTCTTACAATGTGTCGCAACATGTGTCTATGAAAATATTGATTAGATTATTGACAGTATATTGTACAACATAGAAGCATCCAATGATCTTCAAAAGTAATTAGCAATCTGACATGAATTAATCCTCAGGGTGCTGCTCGCGACATTCAATAATGAGAAGGGGCCTTTGTTTGACATAAAATACGGTAATTACCATACCAGGACAGGGCGTGTCATTGTATGAAATAGAATAATATCAAGGGGGTCATTCTACGACATCGAATAATGACCGGGGGTCATTCTACGACATCGAATAATGACCGGGGAGTCATTCTACGACATCGAATAATGACCGGGGTCATTCTACGACATCGAGTTATGACCAGGGAGTCATTCTACGACATCAAATAAAGACCGGGGGTCATTCTACGTCATCGAATAATGACCGGAGTTATTCAACGACACTGATTGATGACAAGGGTAATGAGGCAACGTTGCGCAGCGTCCGATCTGGATATAAGTTGTTTGCAGATGGTGTTAAATGTACACATAAACATGATGAACTGTTAAATCATATCAGCAAGAGTTGGCAAAACACAACATAACCCGCTTGTAGTGGTTTTATTTAAATGATGACAATTTGATAGGTACTTCAGGGCCCAAGGTTATAAAGAGTTTGAGTTGAGTCTGGGCGTTTGCGCTAATCTGACCAATCAAATACCTGACAACGATCTCAGACTCAACTCAAACTCTTTATTATCTTGAGCTTTTGGTCACTACAGAATTCAAGGTCAAACCGAGGCAACAGATATTAGATCACGATACTCACAATATTGGTCACTTACTAAATACGACCATTGTACATTTCGCAGTTGCTAAGTTATGCAAGGTAAAGAGTTTTACAAGTAAACAATACTATAATACTTAAGTCATTCGAAGTAACACTACCTTATTAAAATGTAAAGCCGGGGATAACTAAAAACACAAGTAATGGTAATAAAAAGACGACCAAACTATACCTGCAAGTGCAGCTTAATAAAGGTTTTACAGTTGTTTTGATACCAACTTTACTTCAGATTTAACGACCGAGATCAGGCTCGAGTCAGTGTCTTGAGACTAGAACAGTTGAAACGAAACCCGCAACCAAAGCACAGATTAGATCAAAGTTTGTTGGCCAAACTGAGATACTTTTCAACAGTACTGTTGTGTTTTCGAAAAAATAAACGTAAACCTTTAGTTATGTTTAAAAAGAAATGCATTAAGAAAATTACAAAGCTTTTGTCACGGAGCCCCCTCAAAATCTCCCAACTTTGAGCACTGACGTATTGACTTGCCAACTGACAGGTATCCTTCTAAACCAATAGAACGTACATGTATGAGCGCTGTGGTACCAAATAAACGCCATAAAAATTGTTGATCGAAAAATAATGTAAAAGGTCAAGGTCACAGTGGCCTGAAAAGTGAAAAATTTACAGGCTATGTAATAGGCCACTTTTCCATGGCAAGCTGTACTCACACACCAACTTTGGTAAATCTTGTTGATGTAATAAGGAAAATATGTTCTAAACAAAAGGTACATGTGAAGACGGAATCACTTCCAGACACGCGCAATTTTGTCACTACATACGCCCAAAATTGAGCTTTGGGGGTATAAATACACATTTAGCACTTGCAAAACTAACTTTACACCAAATGTAAAGGTAAGTATAAAGGGGGTCATTTTTCGACAGAAGGGGGTCAATATTCGACGATGGGGGTCCTTATTCGACAGGGGGTCATTCTACGACGTCGAATTTTGACCGGGGCGTCACTTTTCGATGGGGGTCAAAATACTTCGTTACACCGGCCCGTCCCTGTTCAGTGTCGGTATGTGAGATCGTATATAAATGGCTTCCTTGACCCCCCTTTCAAACCATTTGGGTTCTCTGTCAAGGATTGTCACTGACTCAAGTGAGATGGAATAGTTTGATTTGTCCACATGCATTTGACGTGATATCTCTTAAGTTATGGTGCTTGATATTCTATGTTCCATAAATCTTGTCTTAAGGTTTCTTTCTCTTTCACTGATATATTAGTATACATGTTCACATTTTATATGCTTTCCTCCTTCACATTTTATTTGATAGGTGGGTCAACATATTTCACATTTGTCATATTTGTCTTTTGGGTTTACCCGCTTGAAACGACGTTGATGTTTGTATTTCTTAAAAGTGCGTCTCAGACGTTCTGATTTGCCTTTCAAATGGGGTATACAAATGTAAACACGCTTCCTTTCGAGTTTTGGAAAGCCGGTCGAACACAAATTTGGGGTAGTGAGAACTTAATATCAACGTGCAAGGGTGGTCACGTCAGACCCGGTGGACTTACACCTATTTTAGAAGATGCCATTATACAGACAGGGCTTAGCACTACATGATGATGTATCTCTAAAGACGTCCTTAACCGGGAGAGTTATGTCGAATTTTCGTGCTTTGTTTTTTCTCTCCCTCTCTGTCGTACCCTGAACCCTTACATGTCTTACAGTTACTCGTGACTACAGACTAGTTGCTTGAGTATAATTTGACCGTTGCCATAGTGGGTTATTTTTAGCACGGGCTTGAATGTTTAATTCTTTCCCGTGTTACTAATAATCTTGTCATAGAATTTTGTTAGATGTTTTACATGTATTTACTTACTGTGCTGGTGGTCTTTTTGATTGTAAGGTTGTGGAACAGGGTTTATATTTTATGTACACTGTTCGTCTTTATAGGTGAATATAGGAGATAAGTGTGAGGTTGGGCGCCCCTAAACCCAGGTTTAACCCCCAGTGGTTGTTAATGGTTAATTTATAATTAATTATTGATTGCTGCTGACCGTGCCAAGGCGGGCTCCTATGTTCGCTTTGCTTTATGTTTGTCTTGCGTTTTTTGTTTTCTGTTTGGTGTGTGGGATTGCGTGTGTGTGTGTGCGTGTGTGCGGGTGTTTGTTATGGTATGGCTGTGTGTGTGTTCTGCTTTAGAGGTGGGTGTATTGTTTGTGTTGCGTTTCCTGCTTGAGTCTTCTTTCGTATTTATTTGGGCTATTAAAAGGTCACAAATGCCTCTAAACGGAAGGACACCGCCACATAAACTATACAGGAGCTAGAGAGTACCAAAACTCGAAAGGAAGCGTGGTTATACCCTATGTGAAAGGCAAATCAGAATGCCCGAGACGCACTTTTAAGTAATACAACATCAACGTACATTTCAAGCCTCACACGTGACAGAACAATCAATCAAAGCCTGGTAAACCCAAAAGACAAATCTGTCATATGTTCCAAATCAAACCATCATGATTATATACGAAGTCGTAAGCAGGACGGGGACCGGTACAACCTTCCGCACGTATTGGACACACTGTTAACATTGCTCACGAAGAAAAGTTCGCGCGCTGTTGACCAGTAACAGATCAGTCTGCTGACGAAAACTCCAGGTACGCTATCAGTAGTTTGTGTCTGTGTTTGAAAAGTTTAAATAATTCGGAAATAGGAAGTGCAAGTGAATATTTTAACCGAGATTCAGCTACAATAGGAAGTGAAAGTGATTATTTAACCGGGATTCCGCTACAACATAAATTAAAAGCGATTATTTAAACCGGGATTCAGTTACAACGGGAATTTAAAGCGATTACTTTAATCTTGATTCAGCTACAACAGCAAGTGAAAGTGTTTATTTTAACCAGGAGTCAGCTACACTTTGGAAGTGAACGCGATTATTTTAACCGGGATTCAGCTACAACAGGAAGTAAAAGTGATTATTTTAACCCTTTACCCTATTTCCCGTTTAAAGTTTAATTTTGAAGTTGTTGATGCTAAGAAGGTTTCAAATCCAGTCGAAGACGTGTATAAACTCTTTCACTGCCATTGACGCCAAAAGGCGACTTTGTACAGTGGAGAATCTGTTATTCTTTCCCAATAAACGCGTTTACGCTAAATCTATTATTTGCAGTGCAAACAGTTTGGAGCCAGATCAGACGCCGGGTAACCCGGCGTCTGACCAGGCTCCAAACTGTTTGCCACCAAGACAAACAAGAATTATCAGAATTGTCCAAAAGTTGTTCTTTTCTACGTTTTAGTGCTTTGCGTTTGCGTACGTTTGCGTTTAAACGGGAAAGAATAACAGATTCTCCACTGTAAACAGTCTATATCCTGATCAGACACCGCGTAACGCGTCGTCTGACTAGGATGCAAACTCTTTGACACTCGTATCGACATTTCTTCAGTCAAAACAGCCCTACAGCTGATACAGTGGATAATCTGTTATTCTTTCCCGTTTAAACGCAAACGTACGCAAACGCAAAGCACTAAAACGTAGAAAAGAACAACATTTGGACAATTCTGATAATTCTTGTTTATCTTGGTGCAAAACCGTTTGGAGCCTGATCAGACGCCGGGTTACCCGGCGTCTGATCTGGCTCCAAACTGTTTGCACTGCAAATAATAGTTTTAGCGTAAACGCGTTTATTGGGAAAGAATAACACATTCTCCACTGTAACCCTATCACTGCTGCAATATCGTCTGGTTAAAATTGCCGTCTGCTGTATTTACCCAAAGATATAATGACAAGAAAAAACTTAATGGCGAGTGGCAAAGAGTTTAAATCTACATGTAGATTAGACGTCGCGGGACGCGGCATTTGGTCTGGATTCAAAGTTTTTGCATATATAAGCCAAGTCGTGATCATCTCTCTAAGGGTATTGACCCCCACCCCTATAACAAATCCTTCCGAACAACACACACTGTCTTTGTCTCCTATTTAGTTTTCTTATAGAGAGGGAACACTGCAGCATGCAAACACGCAGTTTTAACCCGTTACCCCCATAGCCTGCGTTTAGTTTTAAGCAACATTATGCAATATGTTTATGACTGTACATATGCAGGATTATTTTCATCAGTTGAGGAATAAATTGGAGTCATAAAAAGGCGTGTTTATTGAGGATTAATGCAATGAAATATAGAAAACGGCTGATGTGTTCAAATCATATACAGTGCTCGCTCCCTTCAACGGCCCTCCCAACAACGACTCCCTCCTTACGACGACCATTGTCGTAATTCTCTAAACCTGACAATTATGTCCAACCTATTCTCGGTTGCAATGTCGTCTGCATACACTTGTCGTCTGCTGTGTTTCTCAAAGTTACACAATGGACATTTTGACAGAAAAACACTTAATGTCGAGTGACAAACAGCTTGAATCCAGATCAGACGCCGCGTTTCAAGCTGTTTGCAAAAGTAAACTTATTTCCCTCCCTATAACGACTCCAACCGAACAACTAACACAATATGTGTCTCCCATTGGGTGTCGTTGTAGAGAGAGAGCGCTGTAAATCCAGTTCAGATGCCGAGTAAAAAACACCACTTGACAATCTGAGTCTCATCTGTATCCAAACTGTTTGCAAACAAATTTGCGCCAAAATTTTGCAAACCCGTTAGCACAGTCTATGACTTCTTATCTAAATCTCTATTCATTTATCCTTCTTATCTAAATCTCTATTCATTTATCCTTCTTGAATTGTATGTGGCGAAGGTCAACGCAAAACTACTGCTTCTTAGAATTTTAGAAGAATTAGCTATGGAGAAAAGAAAATACACGACATATTAGTGTAATGCTATATACGATTATGCAAAAAGTCTGCTTGTATTTGAGTAGTTTCTATTTTCTGCAAAACGACTATTTGTTTTTCAATTTTCTTTAAGGTCTTCGCTGGGTAACGCTTGACCGCGCACACGGGCTATTTTTAGAGAAAAAAATCGATATACTTCTGACGGTTTTTTTCTCAAAAAGCAATCGTGTCGGGGCCCTGTGAGAAATCGAGCCCTGAGTGGAAAAGTTTGCAAATCGACGAGTGGCTGGTGCGCAAATAACAGAAAAACATGTTTTAGTGGATCATAACTATTGTGCGGGTGGTAAAATTGTTTTGTCTGCCAACGACGAGCTAGATTTGCCAGGATCTGCGAGACAAGCGCCCATAAATGATGAGGGATGCACGATGAGATGACATGATAATGATTACAGGAAGATGATTTCGGCTTATCTCATTTGTTCCAAAGCGCCTGTTTGGATAAAAACCACCAAACCGCCTTCCTTTTTAGCTCTTACAGTGGAGAAAACGCTTTTACGCTAAAAGTACTATTTCCAGTGCAAACAGTTTGGTGCCTGATCAGACGCCGGGTAAACACGGCGTCTGATCAGGCTCCTAACTGTTTGCCACTCAGATAACAATGAAAAGTCAGAAATGTCAAAAAATTGTCCTTATCTGCACTTTAGTGTTTTACGTTATCGTGTAAACAGGAAAGAATAACGTTTTCTCCACTGTAGCAGAGGGGATCATCTCGGTCTAATAAACTGAAAACATTCCCTATGACAAATAAGCCCTAGAACCACAACAAAGGTAGAGGAACATACTGTCTATTAAATACAGGTCTGACTGTAAATAAAACCTGTGGTACATGCTAAACATGTTTTCCTAAATCAACCCTTTACTCCATTGATACTCATGTTAACACATTTTATTTATTCCTTCACTCTTGAAAGTAAATAGTTTAATTTTATACAGTCATGAATATGCATAATAAAAATCCTTTATCTAAGCAGACTGTACATAGTTTAAGCAGACTGGAAGTAAAGCAGAATGAATCCTGCTTTAATTTCAGCCTGTTTTATGCAACCATGTCTCTTCAATACTTAAAATAAGCTATGGAGTAAAGAGTTAAATATCTCTTGCAATTATTGGGTTGCAACATACCAGCCGTTTATTATGAAACTTGGTAATCATTGTCAACTTTTACAGTTAATCTTGTATTAAGCGATCACTCTAGTGAGTACCCATATTTTGTCTGGTATTGAGCTGTCTGTTTAATGCAGGATAAAACTAATTCAGAATGCTTCAGTAGGAGTTTTCTTCACTATTTCTACCCTGAGTTAATTAGTCTAGTGTCATAATGAAGAGGTATGCAGACTGATTCGCAATGTGGTTGCTTTATACAAGATTGACTGTATTTTTCACATTTCTTGCTGGAGAATATTGTTTATCTTGCAGAAAATAATTTGTAAAACAGACAATAGCTATTAAATTGACATTTTTGTGAATTCCACAACTATTTGCAAATGACAGTGCATGTTTTATCAAAAAACTTCAATTTTCCTTGATTTTACTTTCCCACAAATGTTGACCCCTCTCAAACACAATTTCATTTTTCTTAAGTAACATGAGGTCAACCCTCCTAAAAAAAAATTATTTTGTTCTATAGACATGTTAGATAATTTTAAATGTAGTCAGTATGAATGCCCCTGCCTAATTTTTGTAAAAATCTCAGTTTTGCTAAAACGTAAAAAATGATTTTTGAGAAAAAATTGACTCATAAATTATTTTTCACCTCATATAAGAGATTTTTTTTAATGAATTATGCAAAATATTTAATTGTTCTGCTTGTATTTGTATACAACAATGTCTTAGGTATAAATGCATGAATAAATTTTGATCTTTTTATTAATATTTGTAATTTTTTATCCTCGGAAAGAAAAAAGAGGGGTAGTCATTTCAGGACGTTTTTTGAAAAGTAGGGTAACAAGACAAAAATATCCATAATTTCAGTTATATGAGGTGAAAATTCTTTTAACTCTGGAAAATGATGTAGAGTTGGATACTGAATGAGATGGTGTATAGTTTTTGCGGATTCGTTTCGATAAGCATTACCCATCTAAAACCTTACGTGTTAACCTTCTTTCTTAATTAGAAGTCTGTAAACTAATACAGGTGTGGCTTGATAGTTCGATCAAATCTTATATCCCGATTTTATTGACTTGTAATTCATTAAACGAAAACGTAAATGGGCATACATAAATGGACAAAATATACATGTTGTAGACACTGATTCTAACCAACGAAGACTTATCATAACATGTCCCTTTATCGCTGCGTTATGGACTGACAAGTCAATAAAATCGGACACTACATTTTACAAAAAAGATTTTGAATCGACTTGAGACTCGAACCATAAACCTTTGGATCGCTAGTCAATTACTCTACCAATTGAATTACCGAGGAAGACAACAACATTTCCTTTGTGTAAAATGTCTAGTATAAGCACATGCGGAAAAATTCTATATCGCCGAGACGCATTTCCGCTCGCCCGAAAAAAAATCTCATATGCGAAAGGCCTTAAATAAAGCGCACATTTAAACCCTCCACTGTTATGACGTCATCAAGTTAAACAATTGTCGTCTGCTTTTATTTGTCAAATTGTAGTTTAAACTTTTTTTTATTTAAGAAATATAAAAATTGAATGCCATACAATGTTGATCCTGATCAGATGCTGCTTTAAGCGGCATGTGATCAGGATTTAAACTGTTTGCAAATAACCATTGTATACTCGGGGTAAGGCACCGAAGGGGGTGAAAATAGACATATGTTATTTGGTAACTTAAACTACATATTGTATCTCATTACATCTGCATATATAATCAATAATATTTCAAAATGCAATGTCGTTAGCCTTAATCCTGCAGATCGCGGCTTGACTTGTATTTGCAAACAGTTTGGATCAAGATCAGACGCCGCGTAACGCGGTGTCTGATCTGGATCGAAACTGTTTGACAACCTTCTATTAGTTTCTTCTATGTAAAAAAACAAATTAATGATCTAACAATTTTGGCAGACGTTAATTTTTCAAAGCAGATGATATTATGACAGGTTGAAGGTTAAAACAAGAGCGTTGGCCCCTTTACTGCCTTAGTTTTAACTCTTTCTTTGCGAAGTTGTATCGTCTGTTTTAGCCCTCTTGCTCCTAAAATATCGTCTGCTTTGAAATTGTCGTCTGCAGTATCTTTAAAGTAAACTTTAGGGCTATTTTGACTGAAAAACTGTCGAAACGAGTGTCAACTAGTTATGCTCTTGAACAGACGCATTTTGGCGACATTGACAGAGGAAGAGTTAATCCGTTAAGTCTTTTTTCGGCGGAGCTGTCTGGTTTCTATTTAGCCACA
The DNA here is from genome assembly GCA_922989275.2 of Gari tellinella. Lineage (NCBI taxonomy): Eukaryota > Metazoa > Mollusca > Bivalvia > Cardiida > Psammobiidae > Gari > Gari tellinella. Next base: position 19,493,647 of record OV277868.1, read on the forward strand.
CTTTCTGTTTGGCCACACATTCAACCAATTATATTTGATCAGAAATTTAGACTTGAGAGCACCTGTTGAAACTGAATAGTCTGATTGGATAGTAGCCAGGGCTCCAGATAAGGGAATTATTTCAAAACTTAAAATCTTTATTTGTGCATTAAACCCTGTGGTGTCACTAAACATTTGAATTGTCTCTTTGAGACAATCAAAATGAGTGGTAACACCATAGGGTTTGGTGCTGAAATGAGTGAATAAATGTGATTTGTTTAGTTTACTCACTCTTATCTGGAGCCCTGTAGGCTGGTCTATGTCCAATTACAGTTTTCCCAGATATGGCTGTGAGTGTAAAATTTAGAGACACAGACCAGACTGTTTACTACACTGGGGGCTGATGCAATTTAAGATGACATCTGAAATACAGAGGAAGCTAGGTGTTTTGTAATTTGTTTTAATTGTTAACTATTTGTACACATTTACCATACATTAAAAGCAATATTAAATATAAATGGCCTCAAGTGAGTTAAACACAATTGTGTGGTTTCATCATTATTTACAAGAGTGAAGTAGAGCAGACTGTTGTATCTGTACATTTTGTGTATGCTATAGTCACACTGGTATGGCAAAACGAACGGGCTCCCGCGTAACGCTTCGATTCCCGTTAATCCAACGCATCGACTCCCGTTAAAAAATGGCGTAAGTTGTCATATCGACACATGTGAGTATACAAATATGATGTTTGACCTTGGATATTGCTTGAAATGTAGACCAAGACTACTCTTACGGAGTGTCTCACATACTAATGCATGCAGACGTACATCTTTTTTACAGGATAAATGCTTGAGGTCGATGTTTAACTTGAAAAAGTTTCGACCGTTACTGCAATTTCAGAGGAAATTGATGCTCATTGAACATAAATTGTTCTGAATCGGCAACAAAATCAGGTCTAATCGACACCAAATATGTCCGTCGTGTAGTCTGGGTACAATCGTCAACTGCATATAAAATTAATCCGTTTAGCTATTAAACGAATTAAGATTTTGATTGTTTTTTATTATAACGAACCACGCTCCAGTTGTGTGTACAACGAGCACGCTCCAGATCAAAATCATTGTTGATGTTTTTCTCAAAAATTGTAGACCAATTTGTAATAAACCTTTGCATCTGAAATGAAATATCGTATCCATTGCTATCGCCGGTTTAAAATATAGATCTTTAACTGAGAATGTTTGAATATCCTCAGGGCATCGGCATTTTTGGGATCCAAATTGCTAACAGACGTTAGGGACGTGTCTGTGCTTAATGCCCTCCGAATAAAATTAATTTTCAAGCATCGGGCATTATATCTCGTTGCAAGTATAGGTGAGGAAACGAAAGCGAAAGGCTCGCCTGCTACTAAAAAGGCCTGAGAATGCCCGGCTTTGTTTACCACATCCCTTACAAATGTATCTTTGACCAAACCAAAAACACCAAGAACGTCGAAATATAAATGTTCATTGCCCGCCTGTCCTTGTCCTTTATCTATCTTCCATTACGTCGAACTCCTACTGGGGACTTAGACTTTGACGCGGGTCTACTGACAAGACGTTAATAAGACGAGTTAAAAGCATTTAAAAAGAAAGAAAAGAGAAGGATTTGTTAAAATAGGTTAAAACAGAGCAGATATATCTAGGGAGACATGTGTTCAATCTTGCTTACTGCCAGACTGAACTCTGGATCAGAAAAAGAAATTGTGTCTGGCAGTAAGGCATTCCAATGGATGATAGTTCTGGGAAATAGAGAAAATTGGTGATAATCAGTATTTGTTTGAATGTGTTGGAAAGCCTGAGAGTGTGAAGTTCTGGATGGTCTTTTGTTAGGGATAACATATCCTGGGCATGGAATGGCAACTTGACCATTTAAGATGTTATGAAACATGGTCAATCAATGGTCGATGTGCCGAAGGTCAAAAGGTCTCCACTGCAGGTGATTTAGCATTTTGGTTACGCTGGATATTCGGCTGTAATCATGTCTTACCCGTCTAGCAGCTCTCCGATGAACACGTTCATTTTGCTCGATGTGAGCAGATGTGTGCAGGGACCAAACAGTGCTTCTATATTCCAGCTGGGGCCTGGCAAGTGTTTTATAAGCCATTGTTTTTAGTCCTTCTGAATGAATTTTGATATTACGTCGTAGAAAACCTAGTGTTAGACTTGCTTTTTTAGTAACATTGTCTATATGAGTATTCCAAGTTAAGTTATTTGATATTGTAATGCCCAAGTATTTAGCTGAAGAAACTGTTTCAATATTGGTGTTGTGTAATGTATACTGTGTAGGAATTACTGATTTGCGCTTAGTGATTTGAAGAACTTGGCATTTTGATGGGTTAAATTTCATGTCCCACTTTGATTCCCATATCTAAAGCGCTTGTAATTCATGTTGTAATAGACTGGAGTGAGAGGCGACTTGTAAGGAGAGATAGAGTGCTGTGTCATCAGCAAAGAGACGGACTTAAGAAGATTTTACGTGGTCAGGGAGATCGTTTACATAGATAAGAAACAGAAGCGGCCCCAGGACTGAGCCTTGGGGTACACCTGAAGAGACTGGGATTAATGCCATAGAAATGTAATTTGTAAAGAAGCTTTTCATGGTTCACCATATCGAAGGCCTTTGAAAAGTCAAGTAGTACTAGATCTACTTGGCTCTCAAGGTTAATCGATTGGAGGATGTCATCAATAAGTATGAGGAGCTGGGTCTGACATGAGCGTTTTTCCCTGAAGCCATGTTGCAGCTCGTAGAAGAGATTTGCACTAGTAAAATGTTTAGTGATACTACTAAGAGGCAACAACATGATCCAGGGTCTTGCATAGGACACAGGTGAGAGAGATGGGCCGGTAATTAGCTGGGTCTGACTTTTAAATATAGGAGCTATGTTTGCCATTTTCCAAATTGCAGGTAGGTTGCTGGTATGAAGGGATTGTTTGAAGAGTTCTGTGAGTATATGAGCGAGTTCTTTACTTGCATTCTTTAGTACTGAAGGTCTAATTTGATCTGGTCCTGCAGCCTTATGAGGGTTTAAATTGTACAGGAGTTTCTCAATGCCATTTACAGAAATATCAATATCTGGCATGGTACTGTGGGGTGTATTTGAGGGTATCTCTCTGCCTGTGTCCGCAAATCCCTGGACCGTCGTTTTAGCCAGCGATTTTAGAGAAAGAGGAGATTTCGGAGTGAATAAAGATTGAAATTGTTCATTTAGAATATTGGCTTTATCTTTGTCATCGGTGTAAGTCTTATTATTTCTTTTTAGTGTGTCTATGCCAGTGGAGTCTTGTCTTGAGTGTTTAAGTAATGAGTAAAGTCTTTTGGTATTTGGTCTATTTTGTTTTTGTTGTTCTTGCTTTTTTTTGTCTTGTGGATTTATATCGAGGATTTCTTCTAAGTAATGCTTATAAGCAGTTTTAGTTTCCTTTCTACATAAATGTTTTAGATTTAGGTAATGTTCTTGTATTTTATGTACGCTTTGTCCCGTTTCCTATATAAACGTCTTATATCAGCCTTTATCCAGGGGAGTTTGTTTTTTGTAGATGACCGCTTTGATGGGATAAATTGTTCAATACCTTCTTCTTCTTTCAGTCAAAGCAGACCACCAAATCATGGTGGATTGGTTCTCGTTGTTTTGTTCTGACGAATTTCTACTCGAAACTGCAAAGTTTATTTCAGTTTGCAATTTATTATTAGAATTATTATTATTATTCAAGATTTATATAGCACTTTTTCACACAGGAGTTGTGCGTTCAAACGCGCTTTAGGCAAAGGATCTATACTAAATTATGTCCGAACTTTTTTATTTTCCGAAAGTAGTTTTCCTTTAGAAACACTTTGTTCAGACATAAAGCATGCGAATTTCCCATGAAACAATCGATACCCCACACACCAAAATCGCTATGTTTCTTCGAAGTACTGAATTGATTGGGCTGTTAAACAATCATACCACCGCACTGTTTCTATCCATACCAGCAGCGCTATGTTTTTCAGTGGGTACTCGTTTTCTTCAACCAATGAAAGGAATTCAGGAAAAGAACTTAACAGCTCTGCATTAGACGAAGTCTTCAATACCTAAATATCAGTTGGAATGTCAATAAATTCCGTTGAACCGGTGTGAATATCCTGATACAAGAGAGGAGAACATTCTTCAGTTGCATCAGTTGATTCATATTACTTTCAATCGAAACATCTAAATTAAGTCTTTTTCGACTTTCTTTTTCTTTTATAGATTGTGATGTCAGTTTATATTTTTGTGGTTTAAATACAATGAAATGAATAGGACTGACGACCAATGAAGATCTATAATTCCACGTGCTTGGTGTTTGTCTGCTCAAAGATACATTTTAAGGGATGCGGTAACAGCCACAGGTGGACCTTTCGCTTTCGTTTCCTTATATATACCTGCAGTGGGATATAATGCCCTGTGCTTGAAAATTAGTTTCAGTCGGAGGGCGTTACGTACATACACACGTCCCTATAGTCTGTTAACAGTTCCAAAAATCTGGGTGCCCTGGCATGAGATATTCAAACGGTCTCAGTAAGAGATCTAAATCTTTAAATAACAGGGTAACATTACAAAAACATGCCGGCGATAGCAATGGAGACGATATTTTATTTTAGATGCATATGTTAATTCCAAAATGGTTCCACGTTTTTGAGAAAAAATATCTACACTTATTTTGATCGGGAGCTTGTTCGTTGTACACACAACTGGAGCGTGGATCGTTGTAATGAAAAACAATCAAAATCTTTATTTGTTTAATAGCTTAACGGATTATTTTGTATATACAGTTGACAATTGTACCCAGACTACTCGACGGACATATTTGGTATCGATTAGAGCTGATTTTGTTGCCTATTCAGAACAATATTTGGTCAATGAGCATCAGTTTCTTCAGAATGTGCCGTAACAGTCGAAACTTTTTCAAGTTAAACATCGACCTCAAGCATTTATCCTATAAATAAGTTGTACGTTTGCATGCCTCAGTGTGTGAGACACTCCGTAAGAGTAGTCTTGGTCTACATTTCAAGTAATATTCAAGGACAAACATCATATATATATTCTCACTTGTGTCGATTTGACAACTTGCGCCATTTTTTAACGGGAGCGGGTGCGTTGGATTAACGGGAATCGAATCGTTAAGCGGGAGCCCGTTCGTTCTGCCATACCAGTGTGTAATAGGCAGACAACCGACAGGTTGCTTGCCGAATGCTGGTAGATTGTTGGTATTCTTAACGGGATGGGGAGAGATGGGACCCGTGGCCGTGGTCCAGTGCTCATAGTGACTATAACTTACACTCAATTGGCTCCTTACTGCTGTTGATTCGAATCCCAATCTGAACATTTGGGCTTTTTCATTTGGAGGAGCCTTCAAGCTGGCTATCGGAAATTCGGTACTTTTACCCAGATGCATTTTTTACCTGATACAGTTTAGGACGTGCATCCTGTTTCTTCTCCCATATGCAATTAGCTTTATGTCGAGATATGACTGAAATACTGTTAACATAGTATGAACTCAGAATTCTGGGCCTCGGTTTGATTTTAAAGTGGAGTTAAAAGCTAGTTTCAACGACGGTCATAGAAACGACATAACAAAGAAGTGAAATCAGTGCGTCTTTGTAAATCTCATTCATATATTGAACCCATGATACAGTACTGAATCTTATTAAATTAACAATTTTTGCGATTCGCTTGCAATTCGATGGCAATTCGCTTGCAATTCGATTGCGATTCGCTTGCGATTTCAAAATACTAATTTACCCTCGGATAAGTTTTCTTGAGTGGTGTATCTCACGAATGTTCGCAAATATGCCTTCGTTAATTTTTTCGATTCCATTTTTGTCACAACCGCTTCTGAAAATTCGCGTTAATGTATTCAAACGTAGGATTTGTTTTTTGAAGCGCCCGATTCGATGGCAATTCGATGGCAATTCGCTTGCGATTATCAATTTAATTTAATAAGGTTCAGTACTGTAACCAATATCGGGCGATGATGGTCGCCCGTCTTAAAACCGTTGCCCGTCCGGTATTTAAGGACTATCGCGGCAGTTTGTTCGAATTTTCAAAAATACTTAAATATTTCCTATACAACATCTGCAACAGATACCAAAGTTAGCGCTGTTGCTACTTATTGAATGACAGAGTATCGCGTAACACATTCATCTGTTGTGTATACATGTGTAAATGTTCAGATCTGCAATCAGCCTCAAACAAGAGGGCCATGATGGTCGGAGTCGCTCTTCTTGCAGCCAATGGTTACTGTAATGGCGACATTAAAATTGGGCAAGTTTTCACTAAGCTCTCATATCTAAACTTATCCCACCTACTCATGGCCTTATTGTTCAAGCTAGAATACTAGAAACCAATCATGTACAAGTGCATGTAGATGGTCAAAACTGTATCATTTGTGTAACCCCAAAGACCTCCCTATGTTAACGCTATTTAAGGGCTTTAGTTTATTGGACAGAGATAATCACCTCTGTTATGAACTTAAAGAAAAACATGTTGGTGGTTTTGATCTCATGCGCTGCTTGTAAGCAAATGAGCTTAGCCTAATTCATCTTCCTGAAACCATCCCTCATCTCATTAAGCTATTAAGAAAAGAACCAGTTCGGGGACTCCCTATTTTGTTTCATATTTCTGCACAACAGGGTATATACTAGCAACATGCAGAATTTGAAAAAAATCTGAATGGTTTGAAAATTCGAACAAACTGCCGCGATAGTCATAGAGATAATCACCTCTGTTATGAACTTAAAGAAAAACATGTTGGTGGTTTTGATCTCATGCGCTGCTTGTAAGCAAATGAGCTTAGCCTAATTCATCTTCCTGAAACCATCCCTCATCTCATTATAAGCTATTAAGAAAAGAACCAGTTCGGGGACTCCCTATTTTATTTCATATTTCTGCACAACAGGGTATATACTAGCAACATGCAGAATTTGAAAAAAATCTGAATGGTTTGAAAATTCGAACAAACTGCCGCGATAGTCGTTAATGAAATTTTAATTTCAAAAGCTTCGGAATGGCAGAATCTCTCGGAAAATAGTAGAAAGGGGAATACCTCTCATGGTGTTTATACAATAATTATGAACTGTGTTTGAAATACACGTCTACTCATTAAACTCTTTAAATGAAATTTCACCTTTAAAACTTCAGTAAAAAACAAAACCATTACAGTCGGACGATCGGACAGACAGTCTACGGTAAGTTGACCGACCCCGACGTGTCATCATTGCCTTCAGCTGGTGACACAGAAACCGGTCCATACATTTATAAAGTTCTTAGAATGCATCGTACAGACGGACCGAATAATATCCGATACGACGGAATCGAGTAAATTATATGGTCACCAAAGTGCTATTACTCTATGCTATTTTTCAGTTTTATGTGTCTATAATTAATTATATCGTGTGCCGAAAATGTGACATTTGTACCCCATGTGACCTTGACCTTTTACCTTATGACCCAATTTAAACAGGCAGTCTAGTACATATGTTTTGTCATTATGTGAAATATAAGACATCTATCAAGTAAAGCAAACCTAATATGTCCCCCTATCCATCTGGTGGCTAAAAGCTTTTTGGAAAGTGTGACGTTTTCGTATGCACAAATTTTTTACATTCGTTTTTAAAAAAAATCGACATGTGAAGAATTCGTATCTACTGTCAGGGGGGGCTGAGAGTAAGTACGAATTATTTACAAATGTGTGACATATTCGTATGAAATTCCTACGAATTCCTCACAGGTGTGAAGAATTCGTAGTGTGAATAATTCGGCTCAACAAGGCTAGGCTAAATTCAGCTTGAGTGGTGCGTCAGTGCTCCCGCTCTTCAACAACATCCGAAGGGAGACAAAGATTGGAGAGAACTGTTATATGGAGGGAAATTAAGACTAGACTCATATTTAAAAAAAGGTTACACCTAGAACAGACGCCGCGTTACTATTTTTTACAAGAATAGCTAGTAGTACTACAACTTCTTCAGCAGCGAAGCTCACTCATAACGAAATATTAGGGACCTCACAAATCATTTCGTCTTATCTAAATCTTGTTGCAAATTTTACAAAGAATGAATTTTGTGATACATAATATTTTAATTACAATTTGATTACTAAAAAGAGTAAAAGGACACATAAAATAGTAACTGTGTTCATAAATCAAATTCTACAAAATTTAGAATTAATGGTAAATAAGATAGGAATTGCTGTATATTTAACTCCCCATTATGTACTATATCTTGGAATTTAATCTTCCCGGTTTATTATGCTTGGAAAACTCAAACACGTTCCTTGTTTTATATATGGACAACATATCCTTTTCATTTACATTATAACTTCCTTACTGAGTTGGTTCAAGTCCATCTTAGTAACTACGTGTATACAATTTTGTGGCTTCAACCAGTATCTTAACAAGGCTTAGAAATAAAAACTTCTTCGAAACAACACAAACAAATATATCCGTCATCGAAAACAAAATGGGAGCATCACGTGGATCAGGGTTACAATTCTTATTATTGTTAGTTCTGGTGTTCAGTCTTATAATACCAGAAGGTAAGATTATCGTTCATATTTCGCATTTTTATTACTCAGTACATACAGTTTATTGCGAGGGTGTAATATATTGATTCAACTATTGCAAACAGTTTGAGGCAAGATGAGAATTTGGCTAATCTAGCGTCTCATCTGGATCCTAATCCTAAATTTAATGTGAGAAGTTGCTTCAGATAACAAGCTAAGCTATTAATCGCCTTTGTTGCCCTCTGGGCTTTACGCAAACGTATCAAACTGACATTATTTTAAGAGACCGAAAACCAGAAATGTACTAAAATGTAGTTTAAACATATTTTATTTCCAAAGAAGTTCATTCTTCACTTAACATAAATATAAAGGAAAAAGGGTTAGGTCACAAGTTCTAACAACATTAAATAAGATCTTCCCCTAGTAAAGAAAAGTTTCATATGCTATATAGTTGGTAGTAGACAATTTAGTATTTGTAAGATATGGAAATAGATTTAGAAAGTAAGCAGCAGATGATTGTGATATTGGTAAGTACCCATTTATGAGTAAGTTGTGCATTGCTTCCTTTGATAATTTGTTGGAATAATATACCGTTGTATCTATGTCATATTCCTGAGACTAACAGTGCAGCTCCAGCTCAGAAGGTTCCTGTATGAGCTCTCTGACTGTAATGTAAACTTTCTCAAAATGGGTTAAGAATGATATGGCACGATTAGGAAATTCTTTCTACCCTTTGATGCACATCTTAATTAATTAATTAATCAACTTTTAAGTAGAACCAGTCAGAATTAGATCCATATAAAATTCCACCAAGTATAAATAACGGAGATCTAGATAACTTGATTCATAACTTAATCCAATTTTTCAAATCTACGACATTTTGGTAGACAAGTTTTTGATGTGCGTCAAAGAGCTATGCAAAATCATCATTTATCACTTGCTTTGGTCACTTAATACATATATACAAGAAACAGAAATAATAAACAGGCGAAAGTAAAAAAGATAAAAAAAACAAAAACAAAAACAAACCACTAATATATGTAAACATTCAGTTAAATGGGGAAAAAGATAAATGAAATGATTAATGACTGATGCCTTGTCCAGAGTACCTTATATTTGTTTAATATATATGCTTATATAGAATTGTTATCTTTATGAATACATAAAGCAAATCTTTTTGTCGCTTTTATAGCGTCTTGTACTGCGGAAACAATCTGAATATTTTCGCCAAACGTTAATGTCGGTTTGACGTAAAGAAGTACTTGACAATTAAGTCGATGAAAAGTGTGTAGTTTGCGGAACAGATCAAGTCGTTGAACAGTAAATGAAGGACATTCCAAGAAGTTATTCTAAAAAGTCATAGCATATTAGGCTACTGGGACCCGTTTGTAGGGAGGGAACACTGTATATAAAATCTATAGAAAACAACCTTGACTGACCTTTACATAGGTTAGCGTATGTCCTATCGCTGTCGAAAGAATTAGGTGAAACCCAACAGGAATGAAAAACACATTCCTTATGAAAATTAGTGTAAATACACATTTACTAAATGCGTTAACACGTGCAAGAGCCATCGGACTATGTTGGGCGTCAATTACAATCTTTTCGGGCTTCTGCAGATGTTAATGCACAAAAAGGTGTATTTACCCTTATTTCCAGTCATCATAAATTCTTGGACTCTGATTGGCTAAAACTGCACATGTGACCACTGTGTACGAGACCGTATTCATAAATTTGCCGGGTAGTACGGATCACGTGACTAAATAGATTGTTTCTCCCTCGATCGATTCGCGTAAATAATATCTCTTTTTCTGTTTATTAAGCAATTGTTTATCAAGAAATAAAAAGAAATCTCAATTAAAAACTGTATTGAATTTATTATTATGCGCATGTGTAACTCAAATATCGATTGAATGCTAATTTCTTGCTTTGTTTTCCCTGATTACCCCACCCGCACCGTCACCATGGTAAACAAAAGACTGGAAATGAAATGGCACTTGTCACTGGTTTATAATGAAATTGACACATAATTAGGACATATTTAGATCAATATTTTTATCGAAATCAACCCAAATAGACTTAACTCGATATGCATAGCCAGTTAGCCACTGACGTACGTATTCATTCGTTCGCTCCGGATCATTTCCGTTCATTTGTTAAAACTTATCGTTACAGTGTTTCATAAAACATAAATGTCGTCCTAAAACTGTCCGTTCGAAATATGTTGGTAGCCTACATGTAATAACCATTTATAAGATGCCCACATTCCAATGTGATGACGTAATCATGTTAGATACAGTTAATCTTAGGGCCTATCTTGAATTCTGTTCACTCGAACATATCGGTATTTCAAAGGTTAAAAGGTGGATATGCCACTTTTCTTAGCTTGAAGTACGGATACATGTTCAACAGAAGCAGGTTTATGACATTAATCTGTAGAAATGCAGGTAGATTCTACTTATGCGAGTTCCAAACAACGAAGTTTAACTGTATAGACTTTTTTGCTCTAGCGCGAGAGATTTCAGTGAACTGTTGTCAATTTCAAGTGTCAATTTAGGATCAAGGTCAATTTAGGATCAAGTAAACTACACTATGTCAGATGATGCATGTTGTCTTTCTTGTATTGGATCTAGACTGGAAATAAATTCGTTACACGGCATTCCGGCAGGGTGTACGGGCTTGTATGACGGTTTTGGATTCCGTATTTTCTTCGAGCTTCGCGCTCAGGAAATACGGAATCCAAAACCGTCATACCAGCCCGTACACCCTGCCGGAATGCCGTGTAACTAATATTATCTAGCCATTCAAATGGAAAATCCAAGTTTCCTTTTAAGTAAAGTCACTTTGTTACTTTTAGGGTTGTGTTTACAATATATTCTATATTTCATAATAAAAATTTCGCAGATCTCGATCACAGGGCTTCTGTACATCTGATCAGCATGTACACTGAATACATAGGAAAAGTTTACTATTCACATATATACTTCTTGCATATGACGAGTAGAGACGTCGATAGGATTCAACGAGTTAAACGGCTTGTCAACCTCTTCCTAGAGAGTGTATTGTTTGTCCTATCATAAGCATTACACAATCCTACACATGAGTCAACATAGAAAAAACTAACAACATGTATACACTTTCTTTTTAGCTGAAAATTGTTATGTGATAAATATTATTAGTTACACGGTATTTCGGTAGGGTGTACGGGCTTGTATGACTGTTTTTGATTCCGTATTTCTTGAGCGCGAAATGCCGTGTAACGAATTTATTTCCAGTCTAGATCCAATACAAGAAAGAAAAAATGCATAATCTGACAAATTCTTACTGTTTTGACCCTAAAGTTGACATTTGAAATTGACATCAGTACATTTCAAACTCACTTCGACGATATCAGGAACTCGCATATTAAGTAGAATGTATCTGCATTCATACAGTTTAATGCAATAATTTCTAAACCGCATTATGTCGAACATATTTCGTATTTCAAGTTTAAAAGGTGGCAAAGCCACCACTTAACTTTGAATTACTGATATGTTCGACTGAAATGAAATCAAGATAGATCCTATCGAAGATCGACTGTATCTAACAAAATTACGTCATCACATTGGAATGTGAACATCCTTAAAATGTTCATTACCAGGGTATTTTTAATGGATAGTTCTCGGAGGACATTTACGTTTTATGAAACACTGTAACGATTAATTATAACAAATGAACGGAAATAATCAGGAACGAACGAATGAACACGTAGGTCAGTGTCTAGGCATATCGAGTACTGCCTATTTTGGTTGATTTCGATAAACATATTGATCTAAATAAATCTGAATCCAATGTCAATATCATTATAGACCAGTGACAAGTACCGTTGTACTTTGCATTGTTCATTTCACGTCCCATCGTTTATTTATTACGGTGACTACATGGGTGGGGTAATCAGGAGAAGCCAGGCAAGAAATTGCTGGCATATTATCGATATCTGAATTACAGTCACACATAATGATCGATTCAAGACAGTTTTTATTAAGGTTTCTTTTGATTGCTTGAAAAACAACTGCTTAATAAACCGAAAAAGAGAGATTGTTTACGCGAATCGAGCGACGGAACAACATCTAACTAGTCACGTGACCCGTACTACTCGGCTAAATCAATGTGTACGGTCTCGTACACAGTGCTCACATGTGCATTTTCAGCCTATCAGAGCCCAAGAATTTATGATGACTGGAAATATAATCTCATATTCGTGCTCATGTAAGATCCTCTATATGTACATTGTTTTTTCAGCTGAGGCCCGGCGCAGACGTTCCAGAAGATCCAGTTCCCGTAGCTCCAGATCATCAAGAAACAGGAACAGCGATGATGCCAATAATGATTACAGGGCATATTCTGCCTCAGGGTACAAATTACAAATATAACTGTAACAAACTATATTGTTAAAACATTTTGAAAGTAAATAAATTTAATTGGAAATAAATATAATTTAATTGTAATTACGTTTCAAATTGTTAGATGTAATTCACATATCACTTTTTACCTACAAACACAGAATGTACTAACTATATAATTATATTTATCAATATATAAAGACCATCTATGTTCAGTGTCCTAACCCTTTCCCCCATGGAAGCGCCCTTTAGCGCACTTAATTCATTCATCAACAGAAGAAAACAGTTTCAATTTTACAGTCATAAACATGTACCCCAAAAAATATATTTTCTATATCTAAGCAGATAGAAGCTGAAAGCAGGCTTAAAGTAAAGCAGAATGCGCCTTAAGGCGCATTCTGCTTTACTTTCAACCTGCTTTAAGTAGTCACCTATTTTCAAAACTAGAAATGGGCTATGTGGTAAAGGGGTTAAACGAACACATTTTTTTTTAAAGATTATGTGGTTCTGTTTACCAAAGGAAAGAGTCTCTGCGGCAAACTCTTTAATCATAATTTTAGTACAAATAAAATATTTAATCAACAATGAATTGAATGTTCACTAAATGTTGTCAACCCTTTACCCAATATCCTGTTTCTTCATACAGTGGAGAATGTGTTATTCTTTCCCAATAAACGCGTTTACGCTAAAACTATTATTTGCAGTGCAAACAGTTTGGATCCAGATCAGACGCCGGGTAACCCGGCGTCTGATCAGGCTCCAAACTGTTTGCCACCAAGATAAACATGAAATATCAGAATTGTCCAAAAGTTGTTCTTTTCTACGTTTTAGTGCTTTGCGTTTGCGTACGTTTGCGTTTAAACGGGAAAGAATAACAGATTCTCCACTGTAGCACATTCTGCTTTGCGTCCAGCCTGCTTAAAGCTACCATCTGCAAGGATATACAGAAATATTTCTATTTTGCACGTTGATTACTGCATAAAATGGAACTATTTTCCTCAAGAGAGTAATTCTATAATAGTGAAAAATATGAGTATTTATAGAGTTAAGGATAAGGTCTTACTCCATGTCTATAATTATCCCTTTACAAAAGTTTCGGTAACTGTAACAAGTATTGGTGAATTGTTTTAAAGCGACTCGCAACCGGATGGTGTACTTGTCAAAATAAAATAAAATACTCAAATAAAAGCAAATTTGTGGCATTATTTGGCTTCTGACATTAAAAAAATATGATCAGTCCAAAAAAAGTCTCAAGAATCGTCACCGAATCTTAGTTTTTTTAGATATATTCCATCGTTTTTCAATAGCGTCAGCTGACGGTTTTGCTGTTGTTGTTGCTTCTCTACACGGGCTCTGACATAAACCGGAGCCGAATAATGTAGTATTAAGCGCTACCAGTGAAGTACGTTAATTCGCTACCATATATATAGAGAGCGTCCGTGGTCGAGGCGGTAAAGACGTGTCCTCATTTTTCTTGTTTGTCTCCGCAATGGAGGGTCACGGGTTCGAATCCCACCAGAGCTTCTTCTTTTTTTTTTGGAAATGCATTTTTTAACAGACTTTATTATCCTAAACTAAATCTTACCCATTTATATAATCATTTGACATATATTTACAAATTACCATTTTTAATGCTAAATCCGGTTGCAAGCCTCTTTAATGGATTGTTTGACATACGGAAAATAGTATAGGCTCTTACCAGGGTCTTCACTGTTTGTTATATTTGTAATTTATTGAAAAAACCACCCTTTATAGTAAAACAAATTGAATAAACTAAATAAGAAACTTGATGTTTCAATTAAAAGTGTTACATGTAGTGGTGATTTAAATAATAATCTCATATTAATCTTTATCTGATGCGTTTCACGTGAAGGAATGCAATGTAAATGGAAGACGGGTCAGATATTGATCTACTCTTAGTGTCAGTGCCTAGGTAAGATAATAAAATATGTTGGAAATTAGAAAATTAAAAAATAACCAGTGAAAATGGCTTAATCGTTGATCTTACAAATTTTCTATAGAAAATGATAACTAAATTTAGCAAATGATAAAATACACCGCAATCTATATTATCCCGTTAATATTGGAAACCGTACATATGTAAATGATGGTGTAGACATTTTCGAATTAAAAAGTATGTATTGAACTTTAGTAAAACCGTTTCTAGCATTTGAACAGTTCCAAAAACCCAGATTGCGTTTTCATTCGCTTGTTTTTATTAAGAAAAGTAGTTTTGGTACATGTATATCATATCGTAGTGAGAACCTTAAACCCCGTCCTACATGTATCTATAAAGCTTTCGCAGCAAGTTTGTTTCATAAAAAGCGCAAAGTGTTTCCTTAATTATAAACAGGGTATTTATATTAACAAATTCAGTAAGTTCCACCTAACCACACGATCAAGTAATCGTTCATGACATACTGTTTTGTTCCTTAATCAGTTCGACAACCAAACAATATGCTAAATGTTTTTGTTTTCGCCGAAAAGGAGTTTTTTCATTGGTTGGTTAAACTAGTGCAACCATTAAACTTCATTGAAGTGGTGGTATGAAGGAATACATGTTATATGGAAGCTGCATGATATAGACGACATACTTTCCTACTCTAATTTCACCCTACTCTGCCTAAAGTGGATATACAGTGCTCATTCCCTACAATTGCTCTCTGAACAACGATTCTCACGTTGCAACAACGCTTCCCCAAACACGATTATTACATCGAACCCTTTTTGGCTGCAAAATCGTCTGAATTTAATTGCCGTCTGCTTTTTTTGATAGAATAAATATATTGACGAGTGACAAACAGCTTGAAACCAGATA
Source organism: Gari tellinella (assembly GCA_922989275.2). Lineage (NCBI taxonomy): Eukaryota > Metazoa > Mollusca > Bivalvia > Cardiida > Psammobiidae > Gari > Gari tellinella. The sequence goes on from OV277868.1 coordinate 19,509,380, forward strand.
AGACGCGGCATCTGATCTGGAAGTCAATTTCCCTCCCCAAAACGACTCCCTCCGAACAACTTAAAAATGTTTCTTCCGTTGGATGTCGTTGAGAGGGAGAGCTGTATCTGTAAAACGTGCTGTATTCAGAGCGGCTTGAATAAGGGCAGGAACATTGATAAGATAAGATACGATAAGATTATATTTATTCAGGATCGGGTTTTACCAACTACAGTCACAGAAGACGGTGCTCTTCAATGTCCTCAACAGGCACTAATCCTTAGTCAGTGTGACTGAAGGATGCCAAAAAAAAAAAAAAAAGCACTATAGTTTTAAGCTATTGTCCGACATAATAACATTATCCTATAACAAATTTTAAACAGACAGCCTGTAAAATATATGCATTTGAAAGACTTCTATTAGATATAAGAATTGACTAATTAAATATGAGGAAGAAAAATACCAGGCATAGAGAAAAACCCCACTTACAGTGGATAATATGTTATTCTTTCCCGTTTAAACGCAAACGTACGCAAACGTACGCAAACGCAAAGCGCTAAAACGTAGAAAAGAACAACTTTTGGACAATTTTGATATTTCATGTTTATCTTGGTGTCAAACAGTTTGGAGCCTGATCAGACGCCGGGTTACCCGGCGTCTGATCTTGCTCCAAATTGTTTGCACTGCAAATAATAGTTTTAGCGTAAACGCGTTTATTGGGAAAGAATAACAGATTCTCCACTGTACATCTACAGTAGAGAAACATTATTCTTTACCGTTTAATTAAACGAAGACAAAATGCAAACTCGATGCACTAAAATGTACAAAATAACATATTTTTTAATAACTACAATATTCATTTTTATACGAGTGGCAAACAGTTTTGAGCCTGATCAGACGCCGGGTCATCCGGCGTCTGATCTGGCTCCAAACTGTTTGCAATAGAAGGAATAGTTTTAGCGTAAACGCGTTTATTGGGAAAGGATAACGTTTTCGCCACTGTAACAAGTTTAACCACTTCAAAGAAGGAAGTGTTTTTTTGTTTATTTTCTCTTTTCCGCGAACTGATCAAGAGTCCTGAGACTGTAAAGGTTGAGTTTTATATTGCTAGCAGGGTATAATCGCACGTATGAAAACAAGCTGGATCCTTATCATGCGCCAAGCTATGCTACGTCTGGTAACGACCCAGAATGTTTGTCACTTGGACTAAAACTATAGAATGATATCGTTTAGCCCCTTCGCACATAGCCTATCTTTAGTGTTGACAACAGGTGACCACTAAAAGCAGGTTGCAGTAAGGCGCATTCTACGGAGTTACGGTTATTTCCGTAAATTCGCAGAAAACTATCTGTAATGTAAGATAGAGACAATGGAGTTACGGGTTAACTATTTCACTGCCAATGTCGACAAAAGGCGACTGTGTGAACTGTTTGAATCCTGATCAGAC